>CM053577.1:49016593-49031878 GCA_028646485.1 Cryptoprocta ferox
TTTGCCCCCCCCCCCCCCCCCCCCGCCGGGGATGAGAGGACAGAAATTTCAAGACGTTTCACCTGTGATGAGCTACCGATTCTATTTTCGAAGAGCGAAGCACCATTATCTGAAATGAGGCTAACTGCTGCTCAGCCTCCAGCCCTGCTTTTACCCAGAAAGACCACCCACAGCCATTCTTAATCTGGTGTTACAGCTCCAAATCATTTCGGGATGGAGGTCATGAAATAGTGCGGTGACTCTGCTCCCTGTGTGGGGTGGGCGGACTGGGAGCGCGGTCAGGGCAGTGAACCAGCAGGGCCCGGAGAAGGTTCCTAACTCCGGGATAGATACTCACCCTTGGAGGACGCAAAGACAGAAAATGTTTAAGCTTGCTTCTCTCAGGGTTAAGTAGTGACTTTCAAATGCTCTGAAAATAGGAGGAGGTATTCCGATTTGCAGACATTCTTTAACAGGCATTCAGAAAGCTAGATTATGCGGGTAGTTTGTCTAAATGAAATCTGTACTTCCCTGCGCAGAATCGAAATCTCAGAAATACCCTGAATTCAACCATTTTTCTGCGACAGGCAATTTTAGATTAGCCCATAAAAATAGGTAAGAGTGGCAGGCAACTGTTTGGGGACGGGTGGGGGGCGGGCAAGGGCACAGATGAGGCACATTAAACTTTAAATTCCTTTCGGATCCAATGAAACGACCCCTGATGTTTGAGCACATTTCCTTATCAAAACAACCCTGCCCGGCCTTCGTGAGAAAGCATCTGAGGGTTGGAATCAAGAAGCTCTCCCCTTGGGCCTCTCCCGTTTCTTCTCAGTGCGTTGTCACCGCGATATTTTTAGTTCATGAAACCCCAGCTGTCCCTTCTCCCCCCGACATATTTTTCATCTTCTCACCAGCAGGACTCTACTAGCCCACACGCACTCCGAGGCCTGGCCCCTCGCGTGGCCCTGTGCGCGTGCGCATGCGTGCATCTAGCCCTTCCTGGAGGCCGGAAGTCGTATCCTGGCCGAGAAGGTGGGGGGCCTTTCGTGTACCCGGTGAACCGTAGAGCTGTGCCAGTTTGGCTTGGCTCCCTGACGAGGCAGCCGGGGTGGAGCGATTTGGGAGTGATGTAACTGACTGGCGCCCCCAGCCCGCGTGTCCCCCTTCCTTCCACCCAGAAGACTGAGGCTGGCTGGGGTCTTGGCAGGTCCCTCCGCCATGACGGAAACTTGGCTCTTCTCTGCCTCATTGTTTTCCTGCTCTCGGGGTTCCAGTGTTTTTCCTTCTTCCCCTCCCGGGGTCACCAGGTCTCCCTGCCCTCTCCGATCTGCCTTCCTCCTCTGTGCTGTCTCCCGGGTTCTTCTGGCTCACCAGCTTATCTACAATACTCTTGCCTTTCACCTCTAGGCATTCTTTCCCTTCCCTTCCAACTGCCCCTTCTCATACTCAGTGATACATAAAAATCACAATAAAGAAGTCTCTCTCCTACCCTAATAAAAGGCAAATTGTTTAAAATGTCCTTCAAGTTTTCCCCTCTTTCCTTGTGTCTCTCCTCTTCCATTCTCCTTTCCTGTGTTGTATCCCTTCATCTTCTTCTCCTGATTTTTCCTTTCTGCCCCTTCTCCCTCACTCTAGGGCTTGGACTGAAATTAAGAGTCATAGATACGTGCTGAGAGAAACCTTATCCTTTCCCCACAACATAGCCGAGTCAATCCATTCCTACTAGTCCATGGTCTCCTTGTTTAGCAGCTCAGAGGAGCCCCAGCGTGAACTTCAAATCAGGTCAGGTCATGCTGTGCTGCCTTGAGCCTGAGGTGAGCTGCGCTGTGCAGCCGGTTGAACAAAGGCCAGTAAACGTTCCCTTGTCTCCAGGGCTCACCACTGCTCCAATCCTCTGGCAAAACAAATGGAAGAACTCTGTCTGGGAAATTCTGCAAGTAAACTTGGAAGTGTTTATTCACTGGAATTTGAACCGGAGCCAAACAGTTCCCTCAAAACCAGCTTCCTCCGAGCAAACTAACATTGTGAAAGTTTGCATGCATTTGGGCAGTAAACAAAAAGCATTAATGAGTTTAAAGATTTTTTTTAATAACATGACTTTTAGACTTTTAATTTATAAAAAAAAAAAATTACTCCCCGAGGAATGAAGACCTTGAGAATCTGTAATTGAAAGTATCTGATCCAAATCGGATCTGAGGATCTTTCCAGCTGTAAATTTATATATTTATTATGTCCACCTGAAAAATTCATGTTGTGTGTCTCTAGGACTCTTCAAGACTATTGTTGACCCAAAGAATTCTTTAAAAAAAAAAAAAAAAGAAAGAAAGAAATCCAAGCAGTGGGTGAACAAGCCAGCCTCGATTATTTAGGAGCTGGTAATGTGGTTTATTAATTACTCAGGCTGCGCACTCCTGCCCTTCCTCTGTTTCTCACTATGCTATTTGTCTTCTTCCAGGGACATAACACCTTCATTAAATCCCATCCGTCCTTGCCTCCGAGGCGTCCCCTGGAAGATATCCCCTCTCTAGATGCATCACCATTTATCATCACCCTTTGTTTGTGCTCTGTCAACCAGTTTTCAATTTATTTTGAATTCAGCTTATGATTAAAATTTAATGAGATCCAATCAAGTGCTTTTCTCAAATCAAGATGCCTCTGCATCGGTGTCTTCTATTGTACTGGCACGAAGGAAAGCCACCACGGGTTTCCCTCCTGGTAATCCTTTATAAAACACAGGTGGCCTGTATCCACGCCTCCTTAGCTTCAAGGTGAATGGTCTGAAACCTATTCATTCCAGAAGCTTCCAGGGGTTACTCATCTCCTCTGAGCCCCTCCCCCGCCCTTCAAAGTCAGGCTCCTAACCAAGAAACAGATTGTTAAATGCATAGGTTCTGGGGCTGAACTGCTTGGATTTGAATCCTGTCTGTGCTGCCTACTGGCCATGTGACCTTGGGAAACTTAACCTCCCTGTGTCTCAGTTTCCCCATCTGTAAAATGAGGTTGACAATCGTACCTACCAAATAGGGTAGCTGTGAGGATGAAATAAGTAATACATGTAAATCACTTGGAACAATATTTGACACATAGTAAACATTCAACAAATATTAGCAATTACTACTGATAAAGAGGGAGGTTTCTTTGTGTTTTATCAGTGTAATCTATATCAGCCATTGGTAAACTATAACCCTTAGGCCAAATGTGGCCCATAGTCTGTTTTTGCTACAGCATACTGCTAAGAATGGTTTTTATATTTTTAAAGTGTTGCTTAAAAACAAATTTAAAAAAAGCAACAGTAGGAGACAGAGACCATCTGTGATCTATAAAGCGTGAACTATTTACTATCTGGACCTTTACAGAAAAAGTTTGCTCCTGATCTATGTGGTTTACTGGGAAGAACTCGGAGATCTAAAGGCTAGATTCAGCTTGACTTTGGAAAAGCTACTCAATGTATCTAAACCTCTGTGAAATAGGAATCAGAAAGTTATAGGACATACCCTGTCTGGCCCAGCTCATTTGAAGACAAGAGGCCATGTGTATCGAATGTGCCAGAAATATACATATTGGTTAAAAAGATACTGTCTCCATTCATTAGGTTCATATAATAACGTTAGCATTCAGGTATAAAACCAGTGAACATAGTCTAGAAGAAAGTTCTAAACCAAATCACTTGTAAAAACAATAAAACGGGTTTTGTTTTTTGAAAGCTTGATATGGGCCGGGTCCTGCCGTCAGCATTTTATTTACATCTTCTTTTATTCTCACAATTTCCCTGTAAAACACGTTATTTCCCCCATTTTACATATTAGAAAAATGAGGCCCAGAGAAGTAAAGTAATTTTCTCAAGGTCTCCCATCTGACATGCAGCTGGCATAGCAAGAATTTAAAATGTAGGGAGTTTGAATCTAGAGCCTGTGTATTTAAATACTACATCCTAGAAATATGTGTTGATTCAGAGTAAGTCCATCTACAGTTAGCTGCGAATGTGGACATTACATCTCTTCACGTGTGCCTTGAGAGAGACTTGTTTTGCACACCGGCTGGGGTGTGGGGTTTAACGGACATGCAGAAAGGGAGGTGGGGATGAAGCAAGGAAAAGAAGCTTTTTGATGAACTAGGATATCAGAAAAATCATGTTGTGAAGACTTAATAGGCTCTGTTTCAAGAAACTAAGAATTTAAGGCAGGATGTGCTGCAGGAGAAAAAAGTTGCCGGGAACAAAGAGCTAGGGGCAGCTCAGGGGGTTGACTGAGAGCTGTGTGCAGGAAAAGGGAGGAGGGGGTGGGGAATTCTGTGAATGGGACCCCAGGGAGCATTGTCACATGGGATGTCGGGACTGCTGCCTACCATCTGGATAAGATCTTATCTGCAAAATCAGGCTACTCGAGGTAGAGCGGCTATGCTAAGAGAAAGGTTTCTGGCTGGAGGAAGCAGAAAGGAAGCCAAAGACGAGACTTGGACAGAGAAAAACTGCCCGAAGAAAGGTGTGGTCAGAATCAAAGTTAGGACCACAGCTCACTGTCCAAAGGGCAATGAGTTTCAAGAGAAGGGAAGTTAGCGTCTTTTGGGTCAACTCCATGAATCAGAACCAGACTCCCATGTGTGACTGCTTCAGCCTAGTTGTGTGTGTACACTCCAGACTAGCCCTCCCCGTTCCTGGCTTGTGCCCACCCGTTCCTGCCCCCCGGGGTCCAGTGTTCTCACCCTCTGCTAAATGGTCTTTTGTATTTTCAGGGACACTTTCATTCCCCTGGGTGGTTTCAGGAATGCTTCCTTCCTTCACACTGGTTCTTCATCTTGGGGAACAGCAGAACCACTCTGAAGTTTTCCTCTTCTCTTTTTGTTTCTTAATTTTTTAAAAATGTTTATTTAATTTTGAGAGAGGGAGAGACAGTGCGTGAATAGGGAAAGAGTAGAGAGAGAGGGAGACAGAGCATCTGAAGCAGGCTCCAGGCTCTGAGCTGTCAGCACAAAGCCCGATGCGGGGCTCGAACTCATGAACCGTGAGATCATGACCAGAGCCGAAGTCAATGCTCAACTGACTAAGCCACCTAGGTGCCCCTCCTCTTCTCTTTTTATCTTTTAAGTAGATATATAAGGTATAAAATGCTCCAGAGAGCAAGTGTGCCTCCTGTCCCTGTTCCCCCGCCATCCAGTTCCCTTTCCAGAGGCGACTGCTGTTCCAAATTTCTGACAAGATGGCATGTGCGTATCCAATCTCAGATCATACAAAGGGTAGCATGCTCTAGACCCTGTTCTGCTCTCTCCTTTTTTCTGACTTCACAAATAAATCTTGGACATAGCTCCACATCAGTCCCCAGAGCACTTCCTCAGTCTTTTTTAAAAAAGACACAGAGTAGCCATTGTTTGGCTGGACCACAGTTGTTTAAAGATCAGAACCTTTCTGGACATGTGGCTTGTTTCTAGTCTTTGCTATTACAAACAAAGCCGCGTTGCCTATCTTCAGAGCCTCTTCATTTCACAGGATATACCCCTTCCCTGTGGAGGAAATTCTTGGAAGTGAAATTATGAGGTCAAAGGGCATAAACTTTAAAAATTCTGATAGTTCCTGCCAAGTGGCACAGATCACATTCCCCTTGGTAAAGTACAAGGAAATCTGTGTACCCGTGGGACTTAAACACAGATACACGGAAGCCCTGCCCACACCTCAGAATCTCTAGGTGGGGGGCCCGCGCACCTGTGTTGTGAGCCTCAAAAAGAGATTCTGAGCCAGAAGACTCCCGTGAGTGGAGTTCCCTCACCCTCCAGCCTCTCCCTTCCCCCAGAATGTGCCCTGAGGCCACGTAGACAGGCCCCCACTCCCTCTAGGCTGGCTGAATTGGGCAGCAATGCCCATGAGCCACAGACTATCCAGGGCACTGCTGGTACTCGGGCTTGCAGGGTCCCGGCTGGCAGCTCTTCTGTACCTTTGGAGGGTCAGAGCCTTCTCCTCTAGAACAATGGTAGGAAACAGGGTTTTTCCATTTTACTCCAAGTGCCACCCCCTGTTGGGGACTGGCGCACAGGCATGCCAGTAGTATAACCATGTGGATATCATGTGAGAAGCCCTGGAATACAACAGGGGAAAATGGAAATATTGGCAGTGGGGAGATACTGAATGATTACTTTTAATGTGTACCATTTTTACAATATTGACGTTCAAGACCAAAAATAAAACTGCCATTTCCAACCCACTAATCTGCCCATGACCCTCTGATGGGGCATTTGAGTGTAGTTGTTCTCAGTGACACCATTGCGTATCAGGGTTTGTTCTGCCAGTTCTGGCTGGGATCTAGGGCTGGGAGGGATCCACGTGGGAGCTGGGAGGCATGCCCACCCTCTAATGTTTTGGGCAAAGCCCTGATGATGCATGAACAGACCAGCTCCCTTTCTGGAACAGAATACCAGATGTTCCCTTACACTAGGTGGTAGAATCACCTTTATTCTGCAAGTGAGGTTCATGGTCATCTCTGCCCACGGATTGGAACTCCTAGGGATGACCCAGACTCACCTTGGGGCCTGACACTTAGTCAGCCCTTAAGAAATATTTGAGAAAAAGCAAGGAAGTAAGGGGGAAGGGTCCCCATGTGGAATAATTTTAAGAAATGTGAGTACTTAGCCCATCAAATATTCCTTGCTACCCACCGTGGTGCCTGATATTCTCCCTGTCAGTGATCCTTCCTGCTACACGGATCTGTACTCTTTCCAAAACAGGCATTGATCATTAATTCAATCCACAACTATTTATGTGCCGGGTACACCTCTGGGTAGTGAGAATATAGCCATGAGCCTCACAGTCAAAAGTCACATCCTCATGAAGTTTAAATTCTGTGGGAGGAGAGAAACAATAAACAAATAAGGAACGTATTAGATATTTGCATTTATAACAATTTGCGGTATGTAAGATGTGATAACTACTGGAAAGGATGGTGAAGCAGGGAAGAGAGACAGGGAGTGAGAAGTAAGTAAATGCAAGTAAAAGGCAAGTAAGCATTTTAGAGAGGGTGACGAGGGTGATTTCACTGAGAAAGTGAAATAAAGACCTGAGTAGATAAAGCAGCTGAGTAAAGACCTGAAGGAGAAAGGAAGCAAGCCCTGCAGATACGTAGGGAAAGAATGTTCAGAAAAGCAAGAACAAGTGCAAAGGCCCTGAGGTAGGGCTTTTGATTTCTTCTATTAGTGTTCTCTCTTGATCTGGATCACAGGCAACATGAGGGTAGGAATAAGGCTTTTTAAGTCTTTAGAAATACTTTTAACTACCATTTACTATATACCCCTTTGTACTCTTGAATTTTGTATCGTTTGTAAGTATTACCTATTATTTAAAAAGTGTTTCATTCAGCCCATGTCTCAGAAGGAGGATACACAGCACAGAGTTGGAGAACATAGGTAGGATTCAGTAATTATTTGCTGTCTGAATATTTGATAGTGACACATTTAAAACATCAAAGTTTGTTTCATCTTTTACGGATTACTAATCCCACAGCTTTTCTTAGAGGCTATTTATTGTCACATCATCCTTACTGCCATCCAACAGGTAGTTTTAATTTAACTTCAGACCAGTTTTGATTGTAGAATTCCCACCATGAGACAGGCCTCAGATTTCCAGTTATGTGAGATGACCACACTTGTCACCTTTTTTTATTAACTTCTTCCAAGCCCCTAGAAGGCTCCTCAGCTAGAAGAGAATTTGCAATTTTTAGGGAAATACTTGTAAGGTATTCACATTTCTTTTTTTCTTTTCTTTTCTTTTCTTTTTTTTTTTTTTTTTTGAGGGGTTGGAGAGGGACAGAAGTAGAGGGGGAAGAGAATCTCAGACAGGCTCCATCCCCAGTATGGAGCTGATGCAGGGCTCAATCCCACAACCCTGGGATCATGACCTGAGCCAAAATCAAGAGTTGGATGCTTAACCAACTGAGCTATCTAGCCACCACCACCCCCCCACCCCCATTAAGGTATTCACGTTTAAAAACCCAGGGAGAGGGGCACCTGGGTGGCTCAGTCAGTTAAGTGTCTGACTTGGGCTCAGGTCATGATCTTGTAGTTCGGGGATTCGAGCCCCGCATCAGGCTCTGTGCTGACAGCTCGGAGCCTGGAGCCTGCTTCAGATTCTGTGTCTCCCTCTCTCTGCCCCTCCCCCACTCATACTCTGTCTCTCTATTTCTCTCTCTCTCTCTCAAAAAAATAAACATTAAAAAAAATTTAAAAACCCAAGGGGAATGTAAACCGTGGCACCTGAATCACATAACAAGAAATGGTTGACAGAATGCAGCCCTTTTGCTAGTTCACTTGGCGCATCTCCTTGCCCTCCCGTTCAGCTGTGGGCTTACAGATGGTTGCAGGAGATTAGACACCACTCAGCCACCCGTTCAGAAAATACTTTTGTTTCCTGACCAGCTGAAGAGCATGTTGTATGGCATATTCAGTTTCATAGCTGGAGAAAATTGTAAGAAAGAGAGGAAAACAATGGTGAGCATTCAAAAATAATAAATAGCTGAAGTATTTGTGTTTGGGGTAGGTTCCTGTTCATTTTCACAAGGTCTAATCGATGTAGGTGATGTGGTCTCTTTTCTGCAGAATCCAGAGGCCGGGGGTACACATGGCCTAGCCAGCTGCCTAGAAGGGGGGCAGCCTGCCAGGAGGAGTGGAAACCAGAGGCGGGGTGGGGGGGGGGAGGAGAGGAGGGGGCAGCCAGGAATTAGAAACCAAAAAAGTTTTCTTCCAGACCAGAAAACAGCACAAAGTTTGTTTGCAGCAGATGGGTATGTTTGTTACCCAGAGAGGCTAAGAGAAGTGTTGGAGTTCACCTGGCAGGGAGTGGAGAGGCAAATAGAAGATCTGTCTATAGGCACAGAAGGTAAATGTGGTAGGAAATTGCTGGCCCCGCCTCGGCTCAGAGGGGATCATCTTAAAATGCTTAAAAGTGCTGTCAGGTTGCCACTGGGATGGGTACAGGGCTCAAGAGAAGGGAATTCATATTCTTCAAAACTTGTCTTAGAGCGACAACTGATGTACGTCAGGATTTTAGGCACGGCAAGCCCTCAGTAAATGTTTGTGGCTGACATTCTACAGGAACCCAAATTATCATTTAAAAATCCACCAGCAGCACCACCTATATCCTCTGTATGATATTTGAAGTATACTGTGTACAAGGACTGCATGGAACAAACCTCTGGGATGTTTTTTTCACAGTCTCCCTCCCACTCCACCTGCTCTGGAACTTTCTGCAGGCCTTCAGTCACTCCTGTGCTCTTTTTCCCTGCCTGCCTCCCTCCCACCTTCCACTGGAGGTTGGGTGTCCTGGGACATCATCTCAACCAAACTAACAATAAGGGGAGGCTAATTTTCTCTCTTATTCTATCATGTTGATTAAGAGTTCTATTTTTATAGGTAAAACCAATATTACCCGGACTGTAGGCTAAAGGCTAGTTCAGCAAGCCTTGCGAGTTCAGCTAGCTCATCACAAACCAGATGGCCACGGCTACCTTAACTGTAGGCATCGTGCCAGGGGGAATTAAGTCCAGCAAACAATCTATAGTTGTTAAGTGGGAAATGTCACTGTGACCTTTTCTCAGTGCTTTTTAACTCACACTTTCTTTTTTTGTTTTTTGTTTTTTAATCTTTTTTTTGGTTTTGATTAGGCAATAGCCACATGGAGCAACATTTTTAAAGTTTATAAGGTGAACACTCTCCCCACTGCATCCTCAAAGGCCACCAACATACCAATCAATGTCTTGTGTATCTTCACACACACACACACACACACACAGCAGCCCACATTATGATCATTTCTCTTTCCTCAATACTTAGCTGTTGATATGCATCTGTCTTCCCATCATGCTGTCTACTGCATGACGGTCCAGTCACATTCTTTGAATTGCCTTCCATATAAAATTATCTTAATAAACATTAGAGCCTTTGCCTGGAGAATGAGTGAACGGCTTTATGTGACTGGGACTTTGAAGCATGTTGGTGTCACACTGCTGTTAATTGAAACCACATCTTGAACGAGGTCTCTTAAGGTCATAAAGTAGGGGCTCCAAGAAATGATCTGTCTTCTAAAGCTGTGGCATGTTTTCTCTTGTTCCAGAAACTAGGATGAACCGAAGCATTCCTGTGGAGGTTGATGAATCAGAACCATACCCAAGTCAGTTACTGAAACCAATCCCAGACTGTTCCCTGGAAGAGGAGTCAGAACCCCCTGCTCCAAATCTAAGGAACATGGCACCCAATGGCTTGTCTGCACCCCACACCCCTCGCTGTTCCTCAGGAGACTTTTCTCAGGCCCACCCACCCCTGAAACTTTCTGATCCCGTGCGGCCTGTGTCCCAGCACGTCACCTGCCTGCGCACCAAAATCCTGGAAGAGAGTGAGGACAGCTTCTGGAGGAGACACCCGGACCCCGGCAAAGATTTTCCCTCGGGCTCCTCTGCTGCCTGCGAGCACAAGCCTGGGTCTGTGGTCAGAGCCCTCCCCCGGGAGCATCAGTTTTCATTTACGGAAAAACGAAATCAATGGCTAGAGTCTCAGCTTTCGGCAGCTTCTCCTGACACTGGCCATGACTCAGACAAATCAGACCAAAGTTTACCTAATGCCTCAGCAGACTCCTCGGGCAGTAGCCAAGAGACAGTGCAACAGCCCCGGCCCCACAGGAACCGAGCGGCTCCAGATCTGCCTACAATAGACACGGGGTATGATTCCCAGCCCCAGGACGTCCTGGGCATCAGGCAGCTGGAAAGGCCCCTGCCCCTCACCTCCCTGTGTTACCCCCAGGACCTCCCCAGACCTCTCAGGTCCAGGGAGTTCCCTCAGTTTGAACCTCAGAGGTATCCAGCGTGTGCACAGATGCTGCCTGCCAACCCTCATGCTCAGTGGAACTGTCATTACCATTGTCCTGGAGGTCCCTATCACCAGGTACCATGTAAGTGAACTTCCTGGGGACATTCTGGGATGGGTAACTACGTAAACAAGGACCTCGTGTCAATGCCTCACATCACTAGACCAGCACAGATAGGTCAGAATACAGGGAGGGCATTCTGCTTCCCAGAATAAGGGCTTTCCAGAAGAATGCTTCATCTTAGCCCAAAGCCTGTCCCACTTGGAACCTCCTTCTCTGTAAAACTTGAAGGAGAAAACGGATCCTTCTGTCTCAGTTAGTTTAATTGAAACCTGCCTACAGGCAGGGAGATGACCCAAATGACTTCTAGAGTATATTTTTGTTGTCTTCATTCTTGGGTGTCTGGGTTCTTCCCAGATCCTTCCCCATCTCAGTTTTGGCAAAGAAAGAGGCCTCTAGTCAAAAAATCCCGGAATGTTATTAAAACTCTGGATTCATGCCATTACATGAAGACCAAGTTGCTCTTATGATGCAGTTGCTTAAACCCCATTGGAGACTTGAGCCTCTACTCTAACTCTAACTCTGGCCACCCCTAAGGACCGCAGTCCCCCGAAACCTGTCTAGCTCCTTTACATCGCCAAGCATTTGCTCTTGGTCTTCTCTATCCAGGATGTTCTTCCCCTTCTTGCACATTTGACCTCCCCACCTTTTCTTTAAACAGCTTTATTGAGATCTAATTTATATACTGTAAAGTTCATCCTTTACCCATGGAGGTGTACAATTCAACGAATTGTAGTATATTCACATAGTTATACAACCATCAGCATATACACCTTGTAACACTTGGCTCAAGAGTCCCTCTGGAAAATTCCCCATATCAGTCCTTTCTTCGGACTCGCCGTTTCCTTGTGCTCTGCCTGTCAGAACACCTAATATCAGTACAGCATCTACTCATGGGCTTGCCTACCTCTCCCTCCAGCACATCAGCAAAGGTATATTTTTAATCCATAATTTTCCAGCATTTAGCACAGTGACCAGCATATACTAGACTCTGAGTAAATTATTTCTGAATGAGCGGATGAGTGAATAATGTGTATCAGTGCAGTAAGCATCTCTGAAAGTGATTAAGTCTTAGACTGAGATAAAAGGTTCATTACAATTCTTGATGTTAAGTCTCCGCTGAGGCTACTGGGAAGTCATGGGGCTGTGAGAGATGATATTTTTCTTAGCAAATAAATGCTGTACAAAAAGCAGGTCAAATGGTCAGACTCTTTGGTCTGATGCCTAGCTTTAAAATAAATTATAGAAATAATAAAAAATGTGAGGGCACCTGCGTGGCTCAGTTGGTTAAGTATATGACTTCAGCTCAGGTCACAATCTCGTGGTTTGTGGGTTGGAGCCCTGCATCAGGCTCTGCGCTGTGTGGAGCTCGCTTGATATTTCTCTCTCTGTTCCTCCCCCGACTTATGTTCTCTCTTGCTCTCTCTCTCTCTCTCTCTCTTTCAAAATAAATAAACTTAAAAAAAATAAATAATCAAAAATCCTATGACCATTCACAATTTATGTATTTATACACGCACACTTTGTTTAAAGCCCCCTAAAGTGAATAGAGCAACACAGTAATTCATCATTTTTTTTTTTTTAAAAAGGAGGGACAGAAATTTTTTCCTGATGTACAAAAGCTTGAGGTCGGCAAGCCCATAAGTAGATGCCGTACTGACGTTAGGTGTTCTGACCGGCAGAGCAGAAGCAAACAGCCTGAAGGAGGCTCTGGTCTGGGGGAGGTTTCCAGAAGGACACTTGAGCTTAGAAGATGGTTGGAAGAAAAAGGTAGAACTAAATGTAAGGTTAAGAGTGAGGCCAGGAGCTGTGGAAGCAGCAGAGCTCAGGGAGAAAGAGCCCCTGAGGCCTAAAGGTGGGACCTTAAGACTGATTGTGGAGCCAGTCACTGGCTGGGCTTGTGGACACTGCTGCCTGCTCTCTTGGTGCCCAGTAATAGAATGGGTGTGGCGGCCAAATTTCTTAAGTGTGAATCACTGAGGAGTAGACCTTGGCAGGGTCAGGAGTGCATTTATTTCTCAGTGATTTCCAGGATAAAAGGGAATAATTCTGGGAGGCTAATACCATAAACTACGTTTTAACATTCTACTCTCTGCATTTAAAGACAATTTTTCTGATCAAAAAAATCAGAATCAGATTTTGTTCTCAAAATTGAAATATGCCTAAAAGTTCAATTCGTACATCCATCACCTAAATGTAATTCCTTATATGATATATATATCATATAGATTTCATGTAAAGTTAAAATAATTCCCAGTGACATTCAGCACAGTTCTTCCAGCATCATTTAAAAATACTTTGGGGCGCATGGGTGGCTCAGTCGGTTAAGTGTCCAACTCTTGATTTTGGCTCAGGTCACGATCCCAGGGTCATGAGATCAAGCCCCGAATTGGGCTTGGAGCTGAAACTGGGCATGGAGCCTGATTAAGATTCATTCTTTCTCTCTCTCTCTCTCTCTCTCTCTCTCTCTCTCTCCCTCCCTCTCCCTCTCCCTCCTCATCCTCCTCTCCACACTCCCTCCCTCTACCCCTCCTCCTGCACATGCACGTGTGCTCTCTCTTTCAAAAAAGTACTGCATAGTATTTTGTCAGATGGATCTATCAAATTGTTCTTAAGCTATTCTCTGTTTTGAACATTATTACTAGTTTCCAGTTTCTGATCCAATAAGCAATGCTAGGACAAACATCATATACAGAAGTTTTTTTTCCTGCATTTCTGATTAATTCCTAAGATTAATGTGTAGAAGTGTGAATACTTAGTAAGGGTTTTGTGATAACTAAGTCCCAGGCAGTTGCCTTTACCCACTAACAGGAGAAAGCATCCATTGTGATAGACAAAGAAAGCATTAACTCATTATGATTCGAGGATCCCAGAAAGATCTTCCCACTTGGAAATATTTTTTGTGCTGAAGCCTGAAAGGACACCACCAGCAATCCAGTCTTTGGCAATCCAGTCTTTGGAGGTGAGAGCAAATTGCCCCCTCTGGGCAGACTCTTTTAAAATGCAAACAACTCTGACTGGGGTTCTTTTGGTCTCTAATACCTGCTGATGAGATTTCTCTCATCAGCTGCCTTGCCCTGGCTCTGTACACTATTTCCTTCCACTGAAGTGGGGAGAAGGGGACCGCTGGGGTCCTGGGGGGGTGGGGAGGAGAGATGATGAAAGGCGGAGGGGAGACCTTGGCCAGGAGAAGGGAATAATTCATAGAAGACATACAGTCAGGAAGCGTATGTAAAGTTACTAAATTTAAGAAAAATGTATATATGCAAAAATTTTTAAGAAACCATTTTCCTAATTAGATGTGCAACAAGAAAAAAATGTCAGACAACATCCAGTGTTAGTGGGGTTATGGGGCAATGAATACCCCCATCGACTCTTGGCAGGAGTATAAGTTGGTACAATCTTCTGGAAGGCAATCTCGCTATTTATCAAAATTGTAAATGTGCTTCCTCGGCCCTGCAGATGCACTTACAGGATCTATCCCAGGGAAACACGAAACAAGCATATAAAAACACACGAACAGGGATGCATTGTTGTATTACAGTGAAAAGGAAGACAACTCAGATGCCGCTCAGTAAGGGGACAGATAAGTAATTTGTGATTTATTTATACAACAGACTACTAGACCTCTGTTAATACAGAATAAAATACACGTTCTGACTTTACATAAAAAAGATTAAGTAGAAAAGCAAGATGCAGTGTTTATTCCATATGTGTTATTTTTAAAAGCTATATATGTTTAAAAACCATACATTGAGAAAGTCTGGAACAATTGCCCCAACTGTAACCAGTGATCATGGCTTAGGGAAGTGGGGCCGGGGCGGGGGGGGGAGTGCAGATAGGGAATTAACAAGAGACAGACTTTCCTTCTCACTTTATATACTTTTCTTAAATTTGTTATAGCAAGCAGGTATTATTTTTATAATTGAAAAATAAGTAAAAGTTAAAAAGAAGAAAGACAAACTCCCAGGAAATGAGAGTATACAGCACCCTAATTTACCATGCCTTTCTTTGCCCTGGCCCCGGCTCCCCAAAGCTTCTAATCACAGGGAAGAGGGTCAGGATTGCGCTGGCTTTGTCAGGGAAGACTTGTGCTTATGTATTTCTTCAGGGCGCTGCAAGCCCAGAATATTTATGAGCCCCCCCCCCCCCCCGCCGCCCCGGCACCAATGGCTCCCATGAAGGTCGGTCTGAAGATTAAATGAGATAATATACTGAAGGCACTAGGAAAGTAAGCCCTCATCAATTAGCAGCTCTTAGTTATTGTTATCACTCACAGGGATCCTGAACCCCAGTCCCGGAGAGCGCCCCTCCCCTGCCACACTCCTCTCACCGCCACAGATTTCAAGTATTCAAAGCAGGTATACAATGCTTAGTTTCATGTCAGGACTATAACTGCACTTAATTGCCAA
>CM053577.1:49031978-49219002 GCA_028646485.1 Cryptoprocta ferox
CCCGCCCCCCCCCCCCCCCAGAGAAGCTGGCCTCCTTTGTCTCAGGATCCTTCCACTGAAGGTCACCACAATGGAGATCATGGTTGTGCAATCAAATAAAACCCAGGATGCAAATAACTTGGGAAAAAAGAACATATCAAATCTAAAGAGCCTTTATTTTACTATAAAGATTTTTGCTTTCTCTACCAAGAATACTGAATAAAATAAAACTGTGGGCATATGCCTACTATTGCTCCCAGGAACCCGAAAAAGTGATTACTTGTATGCTAGAGTGCATACACAATTAAAGTAAGGAAAAAATAACCCAGATGGAAGAAATGATAAAGAAAGGAGCTGCCTTTCAGGAACCGCAGCTGCTTACAGCTGTGGGTGTTCCCGTAATAGTTTATGTTGGCCATTTTGTTTCCTGGCCAAACTGATTGCATTATATCATCCTGCTTTTTGACAACTTGAAAATCAGATTTTTTTTTTCCCTCTCTCCTACTCTTGTAATACCATTCTTAATAAGGAAGAAAAATGTTGAATGTTTTGACTGATAAGTGGAAAACCTTGTTGAGGATTTGGTTTAGAAATTCCAAGTGGTAAAAGCCTAGTGACATAAAAACCATGTGTATCCAGGCCAAGAAGGTCGTCAGATTCACAAATAACACACAGTTCTGGGCACCCATGTATGAGTGTGCAAGGTTTGTGTTTTTGTTCTCTGATGAACACTGCTTCAGAAATGAGGAGTTACCCTGCTCACAAATCATTTGTCTGTCACATCATCCTCCATCTCCTGCAGAATAAATTCTCCTGATGCAATTTTAGGCACCGAGGACAAGTCAGTGGGGGAGATATTTTGGGGCAGTAATTCTTAAGTCTACCAAGTAGGTGGCTGCCGACTTGCACGCCTCCTCTTCTCACATACTAACGAGTGTGGGTTTGTGTTTCAAAACAGACACCCACAGACACACAGATTTTTCTCTCTTTCTCCATCTATTTTGAGCTACTCAAAGAAACTGTATCCTATTTTTCTCTCTTCGCTGCACAGCTAGCCTTAGAGGTTCAGCAAATAGTTGTTGAATGAATGAATTAAAGGAAGTCTGTTCCCTGCTACCTAAGGAAAGGAGCAATCCCTAATCATGAGTGGGGCCTTTGTGATATCAAGCCTTGAAAAGGCCATCTTTAATGGTCTTATGGAAGAGAGGAGGGGAGGAAAAGAGGGAGGTCAATGGGACTTGGAAACAGAACTTGTTTATTCATTTATCAACTTATTCAACAAATATTTGCACCATCCTATGCTAGGCACTGGGTGTGCAGTGATATAACAGATGTGGTTCTGTCTTCATGGAGCTCATAGTCTACTAGAGAGCCAGAGAAGTAGAAATCAGCAAACAAAACAACAAAGGAGAAGTCTATGAAGGAAATAACTGGGCATTAGGCATTAATAGGATGGTGAGAGGAGACCTGTTTGCGAGGACACATGAGCTGAAATCGGAAAGATGGGAAAGTGAAGGAAGCAAGGAACTGGGTGTAATGAAGGCGCCAAAATCAAGCCAGCAGGGCTGGAGCACGGTGAGCTCTGCCAGAAGGCAAAGGATACAAGGACCACGGTAGGGGAATCGGATTTTATTCTCAGTTAAACTTCTTTAAGAAAACAGAAAATTGAACTATATAATCCCAACTAAGGAACTTAGTACAGTACCTGGCATGTAGCAAGTGTTCAATAAGTGTTGGCCATGATGATACAGAGAATACCCAACTAAACGGGCAAGGCTCGGTCAGAATAGTGACGATTAAACGTGAGCAATGAGAAGATACTCATTTACCTGATAAATATAGTTTTCATTTAGCCACTTCTCCACACAACCAAATTTCACGTACAAAAGGGAAAGCTTGTTTTTGATGGACCCTCTAGTGTTCAGTATTTCTTTGTTTTAACAATCAAAGGACAGCAGAGAGGACTCTCTTGTCAATTTTAAAAATAGGCAAGGTAGATCATTTTCATCTGGTCACATACACCAGTGTAAGTTTTTACCTCAGGTGGCCATTTCAGAAATGAAAGTTACAGCTAATCAAACCTTAGCCCACATGCCTTAGTGATTTTAATGACATGATTTGTTGCTATGAGACAAAAACATGTTGTGCGGGAAATAATCTGTTAGAAGTCATATGACCTTGATTCAAAGGCTTTTGATTAACAGCACTAACATCCACTCTCTGGAAAAGAAACAAACCCTATGATTAGAGCCTGGTAGTCCCTCTAAAGCAATTAGAACATTATTAGCCACTTATTAATGGATATGGGAAGCCAAAATGGCTGCAAATATTAAAAACTTTCAAGGCCACTGGCAAAGTTTTTCCTTTTTTACCGTGGCTTTCTCCTCCCACTTCTAGAGGGAGACACTGAGAACACACAACAGACTGTACACAAGTAGACGGTCTAGTGGCTTCTCTTTCTCTGTGTGTGTGAGGTGAACTATTGAGTCTTGATTCATCTATTTTTTTGAGCATCCCTGGGTTCCAGCACTGTGCTTGGAGACCTGGTGGCCAACAGACTCAGTCTGTGTTTTCACAGAGCTTAAATGCTAGTAGGGAAGACAGACAAAAAGTTGACAAGTAAGCGTCATACCTAGTCAAACACGTGATAAACACCATGAAGAAAATAAAATGGGGGACAGGTAGGATGAGGCAACTGGGGGAGAGGGAGGCCCTCTTTGAGGAGGTGGTATCTGAGTGAGCCTTGGACATAGTGCAAAAATATGCTAGGCACGGGGGATGACAATCTCATGGTCCCAGAGATGGGGACAAGCTTAGGGTGTTCAAGAAAAATGATGACCAGGGTAGCTGGGGGCTTGGTGGGCTTGTGAGAGCATACTAGGGGCCAAGGTCAAGGGCAGGAATCCAACCACGTGAGGAGGATTTTAAGTGCACAGGGAAGTCTCCGGAGGGTTACCGCTGCAGCTGCTTTTGTAAATGGTCCACTGATGCAAGACTCCTCTAGAAGCAGGGCTGGTCCCTGCCTGGTGACCTGATGGCAGCGGCACTTTCTCCCCTCGGGAAAAGGAGCAGCAGTAGCAACCTGCCCTGTTGCCCTGAAATTCCCCCTGGCCATCTGGACCCCTTGGAATATCTGCCTGCCCCAAGAAGCCTGTAAAAGCAAAATCTGTGTGGTGTATCATGTCCTGTGGTCCTGTGTCCCCACTCTTGTAGGTGCTCCCCAAATCCTGGTCTCCTCTCTCAGCCAGGGGACTGGGATAGATCCAGGAACCTACTCTTTCACCCCTCCTCCCCTTCCTTAAGCCCCTAAACAGCAAGACCAGGGCAAGCATCAGGGTCAGGGCCAGGAGACAACCTGGGTTGGACAGGTGACAGGAAGGGCCTGGCTGGCATCCTGTGTCAAAGCAGACAATAGGTTAAACACAGGGAATCTGACCATGCTTGACAGACTGTCTTGGATGCATTTCCAGGGTCACCCAGCCAAGTTTCCTGAGTCAGACAGTGGGGACCTAGAGGCAGTGAACTTGCACATTATTTGTTTTCTGTCTCTGTCTAAGGCTGTCATTCCCTTGAATGTTCCCCTAAAAACGTCAATGGCTGCTGACCACCAAACTAAGAAGAAAATTCTCAGCCACGTCCTCACCCTCCACATTCTGGTTCCAACCTACTGGTGACTTGCTCGCTTGCTGGCTTAATTTGCTTTACATTCCTGCATGTATCCTACCTCACAGCAAGCAAACTTTTATTTTTATTGTTGTTATTATTATCAGAAAAAAAATAAATATCAAAAAATGTTTTGAAAAACAAGGTTCCTTCTTATTCTAACTAGCTGTGCCTGCTAGATCATCCAACCTCTTGGGCACAGGCAGCAGTGCTTAGATCACTAGGCAGTACTGGATAGTTTATTTTGCTGGGTTATCCACTTAGATCTCTCCAATCCCTCTGTAGGCTAGACCCACCCTTAAGGAACACCCCCACACTTACTGCTTAGATTTCCCACTCTTTAAAAAAATTTTTTTAATCTTTATTTATTTTTGAGAGAGAGAGAGAGAGCATGCGCACAAGTAGGGGAGGAACAGAGAGCAAGGGAGACATAGAATCCAAAGTAGGCTCCAGGCTCCAAGCTGTCAGCACAGAGCCCAATGCAGGGCTTGAACTCACAAACTGCGAGATCATGACCTGAGCTGAAGTTGGACGCTTAACCGACTGAGCCATCTAGGCGCCCCATAGATTTCCCACTCTTGAGCCCCTCTGGGCTTGGACAGTTTCCTCAGAGGCTTCCTCTCATCCTTACTGCTTTCTCCACATCCTTCCTCTGGTCTTGAGTTCTCTTCCTTCACCTGGTCAGGCAGGGTGCCCTCTTTCCTGTGGGACCCTGCCACTCCTGGGCCTGGCTGGGACCAACTTTCTCCTGGGTTACACATGCACGTAAGTCACCACCAGCCCTGGCTATGTCCCGAGGTCTACCCTTTTCTATAAATTTTTTTCTTAATGTTTAATTTTGAGAGAGAGAGAGAGAGAGAGAGAGAGACGGGGTGGGGGTTGCAGAGAGAAAGGGGGACAGAGGATCAAAGCAGAGGCTCTGCACTGACGACAGTGAGCCCAATGTGGGGCTCAAACTCATGAACTATGAGATCATGACCTGAGCCGAAATCAGACACAACCAACTGAGCCACCAGGCCTGCCCTTATCTAACTGCCTCGGTCCCAAGTGCACGTAGGCTTTAACAAGAAAAGACTAAAAGTCAGGAGGTGTGGCCAACTGGTTAGCTACTTCCCAGAGGTATGAGCCAAGTTTGCATTCATTTACTTCTTCCTTAAGAGGGAATGGTATATGTGTGTGAGTGTGTGTGTGTGTGTGTGTGTGTGTTGTGTCCACTTGGGGGAAGGAAAGGCAAGAGTAGTGATTCTATATCTATCATGGAGGTCATTTTTCCTAGCTTTGTGTTCTGGAAACCTGGGAAATTATGGTAGGAATGGTGGTGTGAGAGGATCTTCATGGTTGGATTATCCTAAATATCTTATTAACATAGGGGCCTGTGTGCTTTCCAATTAGAACACCACACTTGTGATTTCGCAGATGTTTTTATTTAGGAAAAAAATGACTCAATGAAAACTGTCAAATAAATAATAGTACAGAAATATGGCAAACATTACAGAGGTGGTAACTGATATCTGGAACCCTCAGTATCGAGACGAAAATTGGCAGTGAACTTATAGTTTCACACGAAGGAGTTAGAATCATTCTGCCCTGTTCACTTTGCTGTCTTCACCTGCAGGTGGCCACGACCACCCTCAAGCAGCCTACCGGCAAGTGTTCCCACCAGCTGCACACGCACAGCCCTTCCCTGGAGCCAGCGTGCGAGGCCCAAACCCTGTGCACAAGGTCATCCTGAACTACCCCAGCCCCTGGGACCAAGACGAGAGGCCTGCACAAAGAGACTACTCCCCAGGGCTCCCAAGGTATCAGTATGACAGGGTCAACTTTCAGACACTTTTTAAAAATGTTTATGTATTTATTTTGAGAGAGAGAGAGCAAGAGAGTGCATGTGCATGGGTACCAATGAGCAGGAGAGGGACAGAGAGAGGGAGAAAGGATCCCTGTGTTGTCAGCACAGACCCTGAAGCAGGACTCAATCTCACAACCCTGGTATCATAACCTGAGGCAAAATCAAGAGTCAGAGCCTCAACCAACTGAGCCACCCAGGAGCCCCCAGACATTTTTTAATGGGAAAGAGAAAAAGAATCACATCATTGCAATCAAGATATATCAAAACTCTCTGTTGGTTTGTTGCCCAGGTTAGTGACCAAGCCACACAGGGGAATAGACTCTTTGAATTAGGAGGAGCTAATTAGGGGCTATCAGCACAGAGCCTGACACAGGGCTTGATCTCATAAACTGTGAGGCCATGACCTGAGCCGAAATCAAGAGTTGGTCACTCAACCAACTGAGCCACCCAGGCACCCCTCCTCTTCTCTTAATTTACAGATCTAAAATACAGAGGAAGTACTCGTTAAAATGGAGCTTCTTAATTTAAGACAAAATTGAAAAGAGTGGATGAAATGTTTGCTCTTGCTCAAGCACAATTTTTATATACCATTCAAAGTAAAATTATATTCTCTTTTGAGAATAGAATGAGATACAAAGGTCCTTTTAAAGCAGATTTTTCAGAAATGCAGAAGTTGGTAATTAGTTCAGAAACTTTATTAAAAGAAAAAAAGCCCGTTCCATTTACAATGGCAGATAAGATGCATGCCTGCTTTCTCCTTTACTCAAAGCCCATACGTTCTCAGATTTTCTTTCCAGGCAGAGCCCTTATTTGTCAAAAACAAAATTGCATGGAGTTTGAGGTGCCTGACTGGCTCAGTCAGCAGAGCATACCCCTCTTGATCTCAGGGTCGTGAGTTGGAGGCTTAGGTTGGGTGTAGAGATTACTTACATAAACAAACAAACTTTAAAAAATTGCATGAAGTTTAAATAATGAAATGAAGTGAAATGCGATTGTACAACCAGATAAGCACTCTTGTAGAAGAAATAGCTGAAATTCCAAGAAAACAAACCAAATTTAAGCACCTTTGTGACACATGTCCACTGGCATTGAAGAGGGGAGGCAATAGTAATTGGTTAAATAAACATTGATTTTGAAATATTTTCAGATTTACAGAAGAACTGCAAAGTTAGTACAGAGTAATTGCTTTTGTAACATCAATTTGAGCCTGCTATGGTCTCTTTGGATTTATTTTATCATTTTAGGATAATGAAACATAAGTTCAGGTAATGAAGCTAATTCTCCTCTTACTGATAAATTTGAAAGGGAACCTTGACACAGAAACTTTACTCGGTCATTAATGTCCATGATATTGTTTTTATATGGAAGTTTTTTAATATTATCAAAGCTTTGGGGTGCCTGGGTGGCTCAGTCTGTTAAGCGTCTGACTTCGGCTCAGGTCATGATCTCACAGTTCGTGGGTACGGGCCTTGCGTCGGGCTCTGTGTGGACAGCTCAGAGCCTGGAGCCTACTTCAGATTCTGTGTCTCTGTCTCTCTCTGCCCCTCCCTGGCTCAGGTTCTCATTCTCTCTCCCTCCCTTCCTCTCTCTCTCTCTCTCTCTCTCTCTCTCAAAAACAAATAAACATTAAAATTTTTTTTTAAATATTATGAAAGCTTAAACATGTCTCTATCAAATGAGCAACGGTCTTCTATAACAACCAAGCTACTTTCGGTATAAAAGGATTTCATGCAAAAAGGATGTGGAGCTGGATCTTCATTAGATGAAAGCATGTTTTATGGAGATGTTTTCTATATATTAATAAGTATATAAAATAAAAATAAGTTCCTCAAACATTCACACTTTAGAAATATGGTATACTTGCGATTTTGTGTAATTTTTTAAAAATCCTGTTGCAAAAGACTTTCAAAATTTGTAATACTCTTTTGGATAAAAATATGAGCATTTGCAACAATGTATAAAAACTGGGCATATACACATGGATTTTGTAATCAAGACAGTTTTCAAAATTTAGACTATAAAGGGGCACCTGGGTGACTCAGTTAAGCAGCGGACTCTTGATATTGGCTCAGGTCATGACCTCACAGTTCATGGGATCAAGACCCGAGATGGGCTGTGTGCTGACAGTGTGGAGCCTGCTTGGGATTCTCTCTCTCCCTCTCTCTCTGCCTCTCCCCTGCTCACGCACTGTCCCTCAAAATAAATTAAAAAACTTAAAAATTTTCAGAATATAAAATAATCTCAAACACACAACAAACAACAAACATCCATGTTCCCACTCCCTAGATTTTTTTCACTGTGAACATATTGCCATGCGTACTTCAGAGTCTTTCTAAGGAAATAAAATATTACAGATGCAGTTGTAGGCCCCCTATGAGTCAGGATTCAGTTATAGGAAACAGCTATTTTCAGCAGGAAGGATTTAACACAGGGAATTGGGCGCTTACGGAATCGCTGGAGGATGAAGGAGAAGCTTCACGTCAGGCTTCCAGGAATGATCCCACAGCAGCACCACAGAACAGGACGCCGAGAAAGCTGCTTCCTCCGTCTCAGTGGGAGGGGCAGAAGATCAGAACGCCACCAGAGAACTCTCCGTTCAGGACCATGCCACCACAGTACAGTCCAGGATCAGGAAGCCACTGGCGCTGCAACTATTGGATCCATTCTGTGCCTGCTAGATCTGCACTGGCCAATGCCGGATGCCTCTGCCCTCCCCTTGACATGGGAGTTGGTAATGGGACACTGGGGTGCTTCCCAAGGAACTCAGCACCTCATGGTAGCACTTATCAAAAGAAACCACAGAAGTGGCAGAAGCATATTTCCTTCAGCTTTCCAGATCTCACATGAGTGCATCTGAGTGTTCCTCTCAGCACAATGTTCGTGGGAATACTGGTGACCAAAAATAATAATAATAAAAAAGATGCCATGTAACAACGTGGTAGAAACTTCTTTAAAGTGTATTCAAAATCAGATTCTCACCCATATATTAACAACGTAAACACTTTAAACCTACAAGTCATTTCTACCTTTTGATACAAAAATAAATGTTCTCTATCATGAGTTAAAAGTCCTATCTTTTTATCTGAATGCCTATAATGCCAACCTTCTATGTCACCTGTTACACTACTTTCTTTTAGTGGTGACCATGTCTGCCTTGTACATACTACTTATCTTCCCAATTAGACTCTAGTCCTTGCATGGAGAAATCAAATCCTGCTCCCTCTTTCAACCCCTAGTGCAGGTCCTTACAAATGGCAGCCGGCCGAATTACTTATTGACTGAAATTCATTGGAGCAACCTCTCATCCCTCTGGCTCAGGAATGAAATGGAAGCAGAGGAGAGAGATAGCTCACTGGTATCTTATAGTTCTTAATGGCTTTCTGTCCCGCTTGGTTTGCCTTTGTAAAACATGCAAATTTTACTGTAAATGTATTCTTTTCCAGATACCAACTATATAATCAGCCACCTAATCGAGCGGGAGCTCCTGAGGAGTCCTTGGAGTATCCTGCAGAGTTGAGACCACCAGGTCCCCAGGCTCCATCCCCAGCTGCTGTCCCTAGACCCCCTAGTAACCTTCCAGCCAGAGGAACTCTGAAAACAAGCAATTTGCCAGAAGAATTACGTAAGTTGTTTGCAATGTTGTTTTTCCTTCTTTTTTGTCAGGTCTTCTATTTAGAGAGTACTTGATGATTTTTCATCCATGACCTTGGGTATTTCTCATATACGCAGTGAAGTAAGTTTCACTTTCTTACTTTTTGCTTTAAAAAGTAACCAGCATTTTATATGAATCGTTTTTAGTGATGCTGACACTACCAGCAATACTCACAAAATGCTTACCGTTAGATTTTCTTAAATATATACTCCAACAACAAATAACTCCAACCCTTCTCTCTTCTAAATGATGCTCTTGAGTGGACTTGTCCCTGGGTAAATTGATTGGATGTCCATGTGGTATTGGCCAGGGACCTAGCGTTTCACCATAAATTAGCAACAGCCATCAAGAACGAGGTCATTTCCTGTAGGAATGAGCCGTCTTGTTTGGAAAAAGCAGTCTCACATTCTCCATACTGTTTTACAACCAAATGCAAACTAAGCCTTTTATTTAAAGAAACATTCAACTAAGTGTCAGGTGATGATTCTTTTTCCATATTTTGCAGCCAGAACCAGAAATGTTGAAATATCACCAAAATGTTCTCATATTAAGTTCAGTCAGGACAGTAAGTTCCAGAAATCTTAAGAAAACAGCCACTACTTGTGAAATTGTTATATTCTCTTGTGCTTGCTAGAGAAGTTCAGGTAATTCTAATAAGCCCTTTACAAATCTGGGTGCCTCTTTGCACCAAACTTGAAAATTTAGCCTTTTGCATTTGCTAACTCCTATCGGGGGAATCTGTTCTCATTAATCATTTAGGGCTCCGGAAGATTTCTCTTTTCTTTTTTTTTTTCCCCAGAAGATTTCTATGGCAAGTATCCATTGTTGTTTATCATTCAAAAAAATTTTTTTAATCTTTTAAAAATCTTATACATTTTAATCTTGAGTATTTCTGGAGAATGGATGCGGTCCTGCATAGGACATAACCCTCATGTCAATCAATAGGTAATATTTATCTTACCATACTCTATAAAGGAGTCCTGAAATTCTTACCTAGGAATTGGTTGAATATTAGGTGTTCAGAAGAACACATTGAGTGCCATCAATATGCCTGGCTGCTTAGATGAGTCAGTATGACCCTTATACCCACATGTAAACTCATATTTTTTCTCCAACCTTCCTCTCTTCTCCACACCCCGTGCCCCAGGGACTCCCTGAGATTGAGCTTGTCCATTCCAGACTAAAAGCCAGCACACAGAGATTATTCATCAATCCCATTAACATGCTACTCAGAAATTTCCCCAAGATTTTAGTCTGAGAAAACATTGGCTTGCCATCCTGACTGGGTCAAGTCTGTGGGCACAATGCCATCTGTTGCTCGAGACCAACCTAGGGAGGAGCCAGAGAGCAAGTGATGCTGGGTGCCTAGAGGTGGTATCTGTCCTTCAAGCTGCTGAAGTTTCTGCTAACATTCCTGATCGATGCTTTGGTGTGCCCCCCACTTCCTGGTGTTTCTCCCAGCAGTGAGTAGGGAAGGGGAAGGAAGTGGTAGGGAACCACCTGCTCCCTCTCCCCCCACTTGCTTTTGTTAAGCAAGAGCTCAGGGCAGCAGAGAGCATCATGAGATCAGAGGAGGACACTGCTGTGTGGCCCCTAGCAAAGTTCAGCTTCTTGGCCTGCTGTGAGAGTATTCCTCAGGCACAGGGCCAAGTGTCTCTAAGAAACCAGGAGGTGGCCTGATCTTCAGGCCCCTCAGGTTCTGGGTGATAGATTTTGTTAATGCACCATGTGATTTTTCATCAACCCTCCTTGGTTTGTCTCAGGCCGCCAGCACTGTTCTTCCCACACACACTAGGCAGTCTGCAGCCCCTTGGACAGAACACCCCCTATCCCCGCTGCCCCTTGGGGTCTAGTGATGCACACAGCTGCAGGCTTAAGCCCTCAGACCAAGCCCGGTCCCAAAGTTTCACTTTATAAGTCTAGAAAGACAAAAGACATTGCGTACAATTTGCAAGTGTTCAGAATAGAATGATTTGACTAGTTTCTAATAAATGTGAAAACTCTCTCTTAGGGAAAGTCTTTATCACTTATTCTGTGGACACAGCCATGGAGGTAGTGAAATTCGTGAACTTTCTGTTGGTAAATGGCTTCCAAACTGCAGTAAGTATTTTCTCCAAAGAGAAGACTTGTGAGTACAATGAAGGGCACCCAGGTGGCTCAGTCAGTTAAGCATCCAACTTTAGCTCAGGTCATGATCTCGTGGTTCATGAATTCGAGACCCGCATCAGGCTCTGTGCTGACAGCTCAGAGCCTGGAGCCTGCTTTGGATTCTGTGTCTCCCTCCCTTTCTGCCCCTCCCCCGCTCATTCTCTCACTCTCTCTCTCTCAAAAATAAATAAACATTAAAAAAATAATAATAAAGTGAGTACAATGAGAAGCAAAACAAAAGGAGAAAAATATAAATAGCTGTTGAGGTTTCAAACTGTATTATCCGAGTTATGTGCTTAGGAACTAAATGCTTATGGATGTAGGTAAATTACTTTCTAGATTTTAAACTCTCCAGAGTCTCCAGCACTTACGTCTTGTGTGCTTTTGGAGTGACCCTGAGAACCTCTGAACAGCCGGAGCAGTGTTAGTTAAAGCTGACCACAGACGCAGCTTGGCCCCTGACCCAAAGGAAATGCCAGACTCTTGATGCACTTTCTACCTTTGCCCTTTTTTTTTTTTTTTTTTTTTTTTCCTAACCAAGCCTGCCTGCTTTGGTTGTGCTTCCTATGATGCAGGCTTCAGGCTTAACCAGGCCACCTGCTTATTGTACAAGGCCCTTCTGTCGGGCACTCAGCTGTAAGGTCTGAGGTCAAGGCCCACTTATGCACAGCTGCCTTCCACACCTTGACGCAGCAGCGGCGCCTCTGGGCAGGGAATACATGGCCCGATTCTCAGCTGGTCTCATCTAGTTATAGGGGAGGTAGACAACACAGCCCTGCAGTTCACTGTGACCTTGGCCCAAGAAATCTCAGGAAGCACACACTCCTCAAGTTTCCCTGCAGTGCCTTCCAACAGCACAGCTTAAAGTCATGTAAGTTCTTCTGTAGGATAAACAAAATACCGCAGGAGGCGACTCAAAGGACTGGCTTTCCTAAAACACTGAGCTCACTTCTTTTCCTTCCCAGAGGCCCCCTTTGGGTATTGAGTGATAGTAAATTCTATAGAGTGCTGAAAAATTAAGGAAAATATCTATGACTAGGAATATGAAGGATAAAAAGAGAATATTTAGCAACTCAATGTCAATTTTAAATGTTACTTAGCATTAACAGTTTTTATTGAATTTTTTCTTTATAATTTTTTTAATAGGAGTGTCTGCAAGTTTAAAAATACATACAATTTATACATTCCAACTTAGTGACTGTATAGAAGCCAACATTTCAATTTCTCCTTTCTAGAGAAAGAAAGCACTGTGGCAACCATGATATAAAATCAAATTATAAGTCATAAGGCCAACATTTGCAGAAAGGATCTTTGGTCATTTCCAAAAAAGCATACTGATTGCCCTTGGAGAAGAGGACAGGTTTTTATGAACCTAACAAACAGGGACTCCTTAGATGGAATTTAAATCTGTCCTTAATCTTTATCACCATGAAGCCTTGTAGTAGAATCACAGAGCCCCATCCTGGACAGCTAAGTTACTATATTGATATATCAAGAGCCCTTTGGTGGGGAGAAAAGCACTTTATGGGTAATTTAAGGAAAATTTAATGAAAGGACTATTTTCAAAGTTCTAGGTAAATTTTAAGAAATCCTCAGGGAACAGAGCAATATCCTGGGCCCATAGCAAAAGCAGGAAGTTGCTACCACCCCTAAGTCTAAAGAGGCAAGGGAACCGTGGGTACAGCAACCTGAAGAGGGAGGCCTTATGGGTTGCTAGGGCTGCCATGAAGTACCACATGCTTAAACAACAGAAATTTATTTCCTCATAGTTCTGGAAGCTGGACGTCCAAGATAAAGGTGTCGGCAGTATTGGTTTCATTCTGGGTCCCCTCCTTGGTTTATAGATGGCCGTCTTCTTCCTGTATTTCCCAGGTCTTCCCACTGTGTGTCCTAAGCTCTTCTAAGCCCAGTCCTATTGGATCAGGGCCCACCCACATGACCCCATTTTACCTTAATTACGTCTTTCAAGGCTCTGTCTGCAAATATAGTCACAACGAGGCACTGGAGGTTAAGACTTCAACATATGAATTTTGGGGAAAACAATCTAGCCTATAACAGCGGCTGTGTGGAAAAATTGGCTTGACAGATGCTGTGAACTTTGGTAGAGACCTGGAGAGACAAATGAAAGATATCAAGCACATTGTGCCTCCCAGAAAGTCCACCTCAGTAGCAGGGAATAATTTAAGTGCTCAATTAACAATAAAAATTACCATTTATTGAGTACTTACTTCAAGCCTGGCATTATGATATATCTTTTTCATGTCTAATTGTTTTAATCCTCATAACCATCCTAGGAAGTAGGTTTAGTAACCACATATTACAAACGAAGATAATAAGGCGTGGAGAGTTTCCATAATACTTTAAAGTTATGCAAGGAGGAAGTGCAGAAACCATTAGTAGAACCAAGAGTAGAGCCAAGCCAAGAGTAGAGCCAAGAGTAAAACCAAGAGTAGAGTTGGGGTTTCTTCTCATCCCTAACATTATATTGCTTCTGTCTCATATAATAAAAATGGATTCCTGATACAATCACAGAGAGCTACAAGCTTTCTCAAGATTACCTCAAGTGGTCATTGGCTATCAGACATTTTTAAGCAGGAATCATCCAATCCAAAAGGAAAACCATTCCATTTTTAATGTGCCATCGGTAAAGAAACATATTCTGAACTTGTATCATGTAGTGGATGTGTTTGACAGTTTGGTGTTCTAGAGGCACTTTCTCGTTCCACAGGAAGATTAGAACTAGGTTGAAGAGATAAGGCAGACATAAATGAGTCATACGGTAAATGAAAGAATATTATGGTCTGTTAAGTGTCTGGTACCACTGGTCACAACGGGGCTGAGTTGGGTGAGGTGAGGACGAGGAAGTCAGCGAGTGGGGAGGATTCACAGAGCAGGGAGGCTTGGGCTATGCTATCAGGGTGCAGGGGAGTAACGTAGACAGGGCACGTGAGGAAAGAGGTAAGGCTGGATCATGGACGGCATGGAGAGCTTACTGAACAGCTCAGACTTGATTAGTCTTAAATGGTGGAGTGACATTTAGGACAATTGATCTGAGAACAGCATGGCCAAATCAAATAACCGCTCCTCAAGGACACTCTCCCTGAATCACCCATCCTCGTATGTAATCCCCCTGCAAACAAGAGCACCTTGTACACATGCACATTACTCTCTGGCTGCAGGGCAGAGCCTGGGCCCCAGAAAGGCCTTCTTATTCGGTCTTCTGAAAAAAAAAAGGGGGGGGGGAGGGGAGTATTTTTCCCCTTCAAATACTCCTTCAAAGACTTGATATTTAATATCTATCTTTTCAAGGCCCAGGAGGTTCTGCTTCTTGACTTTCATCATAAACCTTTTCCCACCATCTCAGTAATTGTTTTTGTGACTGTGCCTTGGATTTGCTCCAAGTTTCATACAATCCTTTTTAAATGTATAGATCGAAACTGGACATAATACTATAATAATGACCTGGCTAATGCAAGTAAAGCACCAGAACTAGATCTCAGTACTTGTACACCATACATCCGTTAAAACGTTCCAGAATCATGTCATGTTTGCCTTTCATATGACAGATATATATATAATTTTTTTTTGCTGGCTTATATCCAACTTGGTAGTCTACAATATCTCTCAGATTTTTAAAAACATAATTATTGTGTAGCCAAAGATACATTTTAATGTGTACCACTATATCCTAATTATGGATATTAAATACTTAAATGCCTACTAATGTTGAAACAGGGAACATTTTAAGAAAATTGTATTTTGGCTTTTAGACTTATATGCTCCTGTCTGCAAAAAGCACTCATAATTTTTTCCATCTTAAATGCATATAGTCTCTTGTGTTTTCTCTTGCTCTGCATCTAGAGAAAGCTCCTCATTAAGAGCCACCTCCCACATCTTTTTCTTGTAGATTGACATATTTGAGGATAGAATCCGAGGCATTGATATCATTAAGTGGATGGAACGCTACCTTAGAGATGTAAGTACATTCCAAAATTCTGAGCTCGTTTGCTAGTGAGAAAGACAATGAGCTTGTGGAGCTGTTTTATGAAAGGAGCAACTGGCAAACCCACCAAGTCCAAAGCTGAGAAAGTCCCAACAAAGCTTCCCTTGTTGGCAGCCTCGCAAAGACCTGGAAAGGAAGGATGGGGTCACCCTCGTGGACATGCACAGGCAGGAAATAACGGTCAAACCAGACACAGGTGGTTGATAACAATCAGAACAAACAATTTTTTAACCAGAATAGGAAAGGAGGAAATGAAGGCTGGGAGCGGGGAGGGAGCGACAGAATTCAATTTAATCTGAGGCCACCCCAAGTGTTTTTGCAGGATTGGGCTCCAGAGCTTTCCCTGGGAGGCTGCCCGTGTGGCAACCACCACCACCCCCCAACCCAGGCGCCCACTGGCAGCCCTGTGATTTTTTTTCCACTGACAGAATCTATACTGACCACTGGGACACTTTGTGCTTTAACAAGATAGAAATTGATTGCTGCCAGTGTGTCCGTGTCGGCTGCTTCAGTTGCTTCTTTTGGAGAGAGCGGTGGGGGAGAGAGTCTCAGCAGGCTGGGGTTTTGTGGCTTTTCCTTTTGTCTGCAGCCTGATGTTTGCTTTGTGCTGAAGGGGCTGCTCCTCCTGGCTGTGCTAACACGTCCATGCGGCACGCAGGGCAGTCGAGAGTGCAGTAACTGACAGCTTACCCCCAGCTGCCAAGGGAGGGGGCTTCTCATCGGTGATGTTCCGGACCCTGTTTGCCACAATGCACAATCACTTCGCGATTCAGGCTTTCATTAGACATTTATTAATGCTGGTTGTGGGAAATGGTGGGCAAAACCGCCTCCATTTAGGAGAGCTCCTCACAGAGCCATTGGCTCTGCGTTTCAAGGGAGATGGAGGGGAGAAAGGGAGATGGGAGTCTGCTGAGTGGAGGCCGGTGCCTTTCACTCTGCACAGAGAATGAGCCAGGCGCTCCACTATGGAGCACGTCACAACGCTTACAGTCGCGCTGGCCAGTTTCCAGCCTGCCTTCACCAAATGGACCACACTTTATACTTCCATAAACATGCTTTCTCTCTCATTAACAGAAGACAGTGATGATAATTGTAGCAATCAGCCCCAAATACAAACAGGATGTGGAAGGTGCTGAATCGCAGCTGGACGAAGACGAGCATGGCTTACATACTAAGTACATTCATCGAATGGTGAGTGGGGGGGGCGGGGACCGCAGCACCTCGCCGCCCCTCAGAGGGGGGCTCTTTCTTCTGTGAAGGCCTGTCCTAGAAAGCAACTGAAGGCAGCCTGATGATGGGTGAAGAACTCCAGGCAGGAGTGGGGGATGTTGGCTCTGGCTCTGTCCTAAGTGACCCCATCTCTGGGACTCTGTTCCTGTTGGGAGCAAGGGGAGATTCGTCTGTGATCTCCAACTTCCAAGGCTCTGGAAAACAGGGCTCTGCTGGCTTGGTTGTTTACCAACAAATGTGAAGTCCCAAGAGGGCAGGGGACAGGGCTGTGCAGAGAGCAGGGTCCTGCATGTGTCCTATTCGGTCCCCTGCCTTATCAGAGAGGCAGAGTAGCATCGTGAAAAGGACCCACGCTGTTGTGTCACATAGACTTGGTTCAAATTTTGCTTCCTCACGTATAGTTGTGTGACGTGGGCCAACCGCTTAAATTTCTCTGTGCCTCTGTGTCCCTGATCATAAAATGGGTCACTAATACTTACAGTGTTGTTGTAAAGATTGAATGAAATCATTTGTGAAGTACCTATTGGTGCTCACATCAAGGCAAGGGATTGTTCTTCGCTCACGATAGATGAGCATCCATCCACTGCCACACCTACCTGAACTATGGGGCCTGGTCAAACTAAAACCAGTGAGAAACATTTATAGGAAGTCAGGCTTGCTCAGCATCTGGTAGAACATTCTGACCGAAAATACCACCAAGCTTTGGAATTGGCTGTTTCGTGAGCTAGCAATCTCCCTGCTTTGCAAGATGATAGAGAATGCTGTGGAGATGGTCCCTGCTTGACTAGGGTACTGGACTAGACTTGTGACTTTCAGAATGTCCTGTGGAGTCCCTGATGGGTACTCGCTGGTGCTGGGGGTCAGGGCGGCTCTGGGCCTCCAACCCCAACTCAGCCAGAGCTGGTTTGCCTTTCTCAGGCCTGTTTACCGAGGATTTTGAGATTTGAAGAGGCTTGAAATCCACTGGACCAGAACTTGTAAGCTCCATTTCAACTGTAACATTCCACAGGCACCTGGAATGTGCAGAAAGGATCACTGACTAAGACAGGACACTGAAGTGGCCCAGACAGAATAAATAAGCAGCACAAGGCAGGACACAGGCAGGCAAGGGACATGCAGCTTTATCCCAGGGGAAGCTGACCTAAGTCTAGGTCTGTCCTAGGATTAGGAGCACAGGAAAAAGGCAGAGTGGGTGGGGGTTCCCCATCTGTCTCTTCTTCTACCAAGTGCCGACCACTTATTTGAGTTCAGAACTGACCCAAGGCAAGATAGTGAGGTCAGAGAGTAATGCCAGGAAATCAGGAGCTAAGCCTCCCCCCTAGTCATCCTCTCCCAGTCTGACAGCCCATGGGCAGGGCTCAGAAAAGGGTCACGGCTGGCTGTGGGTGCTGCCATCCCTTGGCTGTCTGCTGCATGTCTGGCTGGCCCCAAAGCACTCAATGTCCCGTCTGCATCTCTAGGAACCCGCCAGTCCTGGGAGCTGACAGCTGGTGTGGGAAGGGCTCCAGGTCCCTGCCAGTTTCCGAGGAAACCTGTCAAGGTCTGCTGGTGTGTGGCAATGCCAGGCAGTAAAACACAGCTCAACCTCAGAGCTTGTCTGACTGTGCCCGGCCATGAACCAGATTGTCTCCAACTCGGTGTCTGGGGACATGGATGTCTTGGGCCCTTCCTTAGCACTGAAGGAGTTGAAGAGGCCAGACACAGAAATGCCTTCCTGCCCAACTGACTGACCTCCAGGTCCCCTCCAGGCAGTAGAAACCTCTAGGACAGAGGGAGTGAAAAAGTACCCATGAGTAACCTCATCATAGAGCCAGTGGCTTCATGAAAAGCCAGTATCTGGAAATATGAGAGAAAATGATAATCCACCACTGCTGTCTGGCCTGCTGGCAGATTGGGTAGCCCAGTAGACAAGCAAAATGTTACAGATAAATCCAGTTCTTCACATTTAACTTCAAAATCCTGTGCCCTTCCTTTCACGTGTTTGTCCTGATGATTGGTGCTTTCAGTTGCGCTGTATGTGGATCATTTTAAAATAATGCTTTTGGTCCTCTGGATTTTAAAAGATCGTGGTCCTGAGAAAACACCTTGTGGAGCATTTGTGTGTGTTGTGTGTGTGTGTGTGTGTGGTGTGGTACATGTGTGTGTGCGGTGTGTGTGTGTGTACACGCGTAAGAGAGTGGGTTTATGAGGGGGTTTCTATGGTGACTTCAATAACCAACTGTCACCACTGTCACTTCTCTGTCCTGTTTGTATTCCCCTGCACAATGAAGATTTCTCAGTTTAAAAAAATCAATTGGAAGATGAAATACTTGGGAACACATAATTCCTCATCTCCTTGTCATCAGATGACTGAGAGCTTTGTGCTGGTCACAGACTTGAGAAGACTCCCAGCTCCCTTCATCTTGAAAATTCTGGTTTTGATAGAGTTCTTGGCAGCTGACTCTTTTAGGGCCACAGCAGTGTCACAGCAAACTGGAACCGTGTGGGAAACCTACACGTTCTGTGCCAGGCAGAGCTCCTCACAGTTGACCCCCCGCCCCTCCAGCCTCATCTCCCATTCCCTCCCTAGCCCATCCTGTGCTCCAGCCACAAAACATTGTTGGCTGGTCCCAATCCCACTAAAATTCCTTCACACCTCCCAGCGTTCGCTCGCTCATGCTGTTTCGTCCACTGAGAATGTCCTTCCCCTCTCCCTGACCAAATTCTTCTTGTCTTCCAGTATCTAAGTGACACCTCCCCTGTAACTCTTCTTCAAATCACTGATGCAGAATGGATGGCCCCCCTTTTGGGCTTCCACAGCGATCTGTTTAAACTTTTCACACTGCACCATGGTTGGCAATTTACCCTTCTTCCTCCGCACCAATCTGCTGGCTTTGGGAGGGCAGGGATTATGTTAGCAGTGTTCTGGTAAACTTGTTTTAAAAAAAAAAAAAAAATCCTGATGTGTAGCATTTCTCCATTTCCATGGTATAAATACCATTATGGCCCATTTTAAGCTACCAGTGTAAAATCACTGAACACAGAATCAGGAATGGATGCATACAACTGGCTTTTGTGAGCTGATACAAGCCAGCTCAGCACACCCTGGAAGGCTTCCTAATCCTTGAAACCCAAAGTCGAGCACAGAGTGTGACTCTTAGGAGGCCTTCAATAAATGATTCGGGTACACGGCGTGCACGTGTCCTGGAGGGAGCCTGAAAGGGATAAGTGTGTGGTACTCGAACGAGGAAATCAGAATAAAAAGGCTGTGTGGGCCTTGCATGATTGTGGATGCCATTAACTCCTCCTCCTCGTTCCTGAAATCAAACCTCCACATTCTTTCTGTTCCAGATGCAGATTGAGTTCATAAAACAAGGAAGCATGAATTTCAGATTCATCCCCGTGCTCTTCCCAAACGCTAAGAAGGTAAATAAAGAACTAAGCAAACAAAAAAACCTTACAGCTCAAGCTTTGGCTTCTCTGCTATCTGGGATTTTTAAGTGGAAAAGCTTGTGAACTCTTTATCAGTCCTTAGAGATAACAGTGTTACCAGAAAGAAAGATCCACAGGTTGTAGCACTCAGCTCAGCTGCATGAATCAGGAAGGTTTTACAACGTTATCTGATAGACCATCGCTGCCCTAATTGTTCAAACAGCCATTACACACAAAGAAGTAGTTTGTGTTTTAACTCATGAGAGAAAAAGAGGCTGTTCATCTGATACTTCTTATCTCCTGTACGTAAAAGTCAAGATATGTACATTTTTTTGCTGACTGGCCACGGAAGTATTTTGGTGCACATAGCTCAGCTCTCAAACCTGTAGATGAAAGGAATTAAATCTACACAGTTGTCAAAGTGAGCTTTGCTGTGGTTCGAATGTGGGTTTTTGCACCAGAAGAGCATGCCAGTGGGTTTGGGGAGGGAGGACAGAAACCATCTGAAGCCACGTTCCAGGCTTGGCAAGGGGAAAGACAGAGGCGTAGCGGGTATCTTGAGAGTCAGAGCACAGCACCCTGAGTCCAGGTCCAGCTGCACCCTGGAGGAGCCCTAAATGTCAGGACTGCATTGAGACTTGGGTGCCGAAGGAGGGAGGGTCCAGCTGATTCGAATGCATCGGGTTACAAAGCTCACTCCAGGTGCGATGGTATGCATTTCCATCCCTTGCCCAGGCGCTCATATCCACCTTTCTTAGCATCACAGATGAGGCCCCTTAGAAGAGGGCTTTGCCCACATGCTCAGTCTTCTCTCCTGACTGTGTGCACAGGGACTATGCTCGGGTCGTACTGGACTATTTCAGCATGGCCCTCACACCTGCCGTGTTTTGTTCACGTTTCTGTGCCTGTGCACTTTCTGTTCCCCCGCTTACGATGCCCTTCCCTGACTTGTCTGCGTAGTCAACTCTTGCCTATCCTTATATCGCCCAAGCTCTCTAGCCTCTCCTGACCTCTCGTCCCCCTTGCCAATATCCTGAACGGTTCCTCCCTTGAGCTCTCAGTCGTAGTGCCTTGAGTCAATGTGGTTGGGGGTGGACGCACTGTTGGGAATATGGTGATGGAAAAGGAAACGGACTTTTAGTTGGTTTTATTAATGTTTTTAAAACTTCTTCAGACAGTCCCCTTGTGGCCTGTGCTCCCACTGCCTGCCCCCTTGGCACACTATTGCCTAGAAAATAGTTTCTTTACATCTTCATTTACATTCCATTGTTAGACTGGGAACTCGAGACAGTAACTGTGTCTTTTCCTTTGGGTGTCCTCAGCACCTAGCACGATGCCTAACACGTAGCAGGTGCTGCTTCTGAGCGTGTCTTGCAATCCCCCCAAAGGGATCCCACTTCCTCAGAGAAAAGCCTGCAATGCCCTATGGGACATGAGCCCCTCTACTTCCAGACCTCCTCCCCTACTCTGTCTCACTCGTCTCTGGCCACACTGGGCTGTCACTCGTCTCTGGCCACACTGGGCTGTTGCTCCATGAACAGGCCAGGCACACCCCGCCACCGGGCCTCTGCACTGCCTGGACCCAGACATCCACAAAGTGGGTGCCCTCTGCTCTTTTGGGTCTGTGTTCATTTTCCCAGCGAGACCTTTCCTACCAGTCTGTTTAAAGCTGCAGACCTTTCAGCCCTGCCCCAGCGCTCCCTAGCCCCTTTCTCGGTTTCATTTTTCTCCATGGCATGTATCACCATCAAACACACTATACATTTTCCTGACTGGTCATCTGTCTGTCCACCTCACAGTGGACAGGGTGTCTGCCCGCCCCCTCCAACGAAGGCAGTCATAAAGTGCACCCTCATGATCCCCGGCTCACAGTTTTCTGCTTTGTGCCTGCTAACAGATCCGGTGGGCTCCTTCCACTGCAGGCCGGATCTGTGGCAGAAATGAATTAGATTAAGCCCATAGCCTCAGCCTACGTCTCCTGGAGCCACGAAGGAATTCACATCACTCTGCGTGACCTCTGTCCTACCCCTTTTATGTGAGGGTGGTGAAAAGCACGTTGAAATGCGAAGGGCAGGTAGCCTGGGAGGCCGACCGAGAACGCGGCGCACATGTGGTTTCCATAATGAGAGCCTCAGCTCGTCCTCGGAGCCAGGAGCTGCTCACACGCTAGCCCCTTCCAAGAGCGAGAGAGCACAACTCCCAGGGTAGTTCAGGAGGCAACGCCCGTGCCCGGAAAGCCGTATATGTTTGGGAATGGAGTCTGGGATCTGCAATCCAGGTTTTTCGCTAACGGCCTTCACTCCTGTCGTCCCCTCTCCCACAGGAGCACGTGCCCACCTGGCTTCAGAACACTCACATCTACAGCTGGCCCAGGAATAAAAAAAACATCCTGCTGCGGCTACTCAGAGAGGAAGAGTACATAGCCCCTCCCCGGGGGCCTCTGCCCACCCTTCAGGTGGTACCCTTGTGACCCCTGCCTCCCCGGATGGGGGGGGGGAGTGTGCTGTGTGTGTGTGTGCGTGTGCGTGCGTGCTGACAAGCAGTCTTCTAGAAGAGGCTGTTGTTGCAGGCCCTCTCAGAGGACTCCCCCCACCCCCAGAAAACCTGTCCTGCAAGCATTCTTCTTCCTAAGACCTCCACAGAGCCCACCTTTCAGACAGAGGCCTGGCACTCTGCATTCTCTCCTGCTAACACCCGCAGCATGCTGCTCCTGTCTGGTGTGTCCACTCTGGGCCTCTCACTGCTTAGCCAGTAGATCATATAAATGATGTTGCAATAAATGTAAATGGACCATAAACACTCTCCCATTGCTCAGGGCTATTTTTATGAGTTAGCCAGATGTTCGTGTGTCCTCAGACCGACCTGATTCGTGTACAGATAATAAAATGTTTACTCTTTTGTAAGATTGTATTTGACTTATCTCACAGGAGATAGATGTGTGTTAATTCCTGAGGAGATGGGCAGTTGCTTCCAGGGACATCAGGAAAGCTGCTTGGATAGAATATTAGATCCATGTAACAGACGCGTCTGTGTTAAAGGATTAGAGCCAGATAGTTAAACAATCCCTTTTCACAGAATCTTGAAAGCTTTATTCTTGCAGTAGGACTTTTTAACACAACCACTTGTACAACAACCGTGATGTGCATGTGTAAGAATATCCACGTGTGGTAGGGAGTGGCCGTGGATGTGGAAGTTTGGCTGGAACGATTGTTTGTGCTCTAGTCTTGCTTCTACCACTAACTAGCCATGTGACCTTAGGCAAGTCCTTTCACTTTTCTGAAACCCCAAGAATTCCCTTATAAAATGACATGGAAAGGGGTGCCGGGGTGGCTCAGTTAAGTGTTCCACTCTTAATCTCAGTTCAGGTATTGATCTCAGGGTCGTGAGTGCAAGCCCCTCATTGGGCTCTGTACTGGGCGTGAAGCCAACCCCAAATCAAATAACATGGACAAAAGAACCTCTAATGGCCCTAGATGGTTTAAGGTCTGGGACCTAACTTCTAAATACTCTTTTGAGGAATGACTGAGTTGTTACAATTATATCTCCCAGAGGATAAATTTACATTTTCTTAACAGGGACATTTTTTTCTTTTTTAAATCTCTTCAACAACACCCTCACATTCAATTTTAGAAACATGTACACCTTGCTCATCTGATCCCAAAAAGCACACAAACATACCCATATGTGAAATATATATGTATAATCTACATAAACTATAGAGCAATGTGGGATTACGTTAATTATGGCCTGAGTAGTAAGCTAATATGAAGATTCTGCGTTGGGGGGGACGCGGAGAGCTCCTGCTTCCTGTTACTGATCTACCTAATCTCTTAAACAAGGCTCAACTGTGCTAGGAGATAGTTCAACCCTGGTATGTCACCACAGGGAAAAGACAAATACGTACCAACTATAAATGAGAAATGCAAAGAACACTAGTTTCATTTACATTGTAACCTAGAGGTCTTCTGGGTGGTAAGGTGAATGTCTTTGTTTAAAAAAAAATAGGAAAAGGAAAAAAGCTAGTATCCCTTAAGGTATCATCTGTAAGACTATCTATCACAAGCGTCTTTAGCTCTGTAGCATTTGAGACCTGGTTGAACTCTCATTCTTGTTTAACTCAAAATGCCTAACAAACACCCCAAACACAAACTTCAAGTCTTCTTTCTCTCTCTTTAAATCGTTTTTGGAGGTGACACAATCATTAAGGATTCACACACTTGGAAATAAAATGACATCAGTAATTACTACTTTGAAATGTTTCTAGTTTGCAAGGTTTAATAATGTGATGTTGTCACCCCTCCTCCCTTCAGAGACCTGTCCTGAGACCTCAGCCACTGTTCCTACCCCAGGTGATTCCCTGATGTTCCACAAATAGTCATTAAAGTGTCACAGCTGGTAGCACTGGTAGCAAAACAAACAAACAAAACAAAAAGTAAACACACACACACACACACACACACACACACACAACACCTGACCAAGTGATGAAAGTTTGACCCTTGAAGTTTCTAAGAAATCTGATGACCACGGATATCAAAGGAATTTTAACAACTATTTTCGAGCACTGACACTAAGATTAACACTTGGTTTATTTAGATGTTATCCCTGTCCTCTGCATTCATCTGCAGATATTTTAGGGGTGGAAGTGAGGTAGGGCTGACTCAGTAAAAATAACCTCTTAGCCTCAAGGCTTTATTCAGCCTGAAACTGACTTTAGCGGTGAGGTGTGCAGAATGCAAGGTCAGATTCTTAAGTCTAAAATTTAGTGACTCCCTTAAAATTTGAAATGTAATTTTTTAAATTTCAGCGACCGGCTTCAAAATATACGCCTAGTTATTTTAATTTCTGTATCATTTAACGGCATCTCAGTGCATGGCTACAATCTAAGTATTGGACTGGCTATTTCTCAGTTCAGTGCTCAGAAAAATTATGGTTGTTGATACTCTTTTTTTCCTAGTAAAGAAATCATCTAAAGATTGAGTTTTTCTCAGTCATCTATCTCAGCAAGGGAGGAAAGCCCTCCCCTTTGAGCACTCCAGACCTTGTTTCATGATGTTTTGCCAAGAGCATTTTTCTTAACCTCAGTCACTTCATTAGCCACCTCCACCATTTTACCAAACACCCCATTGTCACCATCACCTTTGCCAAAGGGATTGCAAAAGTCCTGTGATCATTGGGAAATGATCCAGAAAGAGTTTCTCAAAACACAGGATCTTTCTGTTTCTTCCAAATGAACCAAGAAGAATCAGTGAGACCCACCTCCTAGCGGCAAATGAAAAGAGGAGGAAGGTTAGACTGTGGGAAAATGGCATGGAGAAGGAATCACTCTCATCCTGAAGAATTAGGCACTACTTTTCAAGCTAAGTTGCTCTATATGAGCCCTCCAGTCAAGTAAACAAAAACAAAAACCAGAAAGGAAGAAAGAAAGCACTGAAATAAATCTAATTCTTAAATCATTTATTTCTGGAACCATTTGGAATTTTCCGTCTGAAAAGGACCCTAGAAATCCCACACCTCTGCAGTGTGCTTTCACGCATGAGAAAAGTGGGACCCACAGACACCTAAGCTTGTTTCAGTTCACCCTGAGGGCTAGAACCCAGATAGCCTGATTTCTAGTCTGCGGACATTTGTTTGCTAAACCTAGAAAGCTTTCTGGCTTCTGGTTGTAGATTTGTTCAACAAATGACCGAGGATCTCCTGGAGGTAAACTGAGCCTCTCGAAAGAAGGAGGCCTGAGGGACAATGCATCTCTGTCCTCTGGTGGCTGGAGGATTAAATGATCGTGTTGCAGCTTGTTCTGTGGGAAATTCTTGGGGGGATTAATTATTGCTGTGATTATATGGAGGGTAACTTTTCCTGAAGGAGTTTGGCATATTTATTTTATACTAGTATTATCTAAAACCAAAGCACAATTTAAAAGATCTTGGCACCACCCCCACCCCCATCACCTCGACCAAAGCTTCCAAATAAAATCTATTAGATTAATTTTGCTTCAGTTTTATCTGGCCAATCTCCAAGGCAAAAACAATGAAACATGCTTTTATTTTTTAAATACCGTGATATTCATCTTTCCCTCCTGCTTCTGATTCTACAAGAGTAGCACTTGTTGGAATAATACATAGCTGTTTTGGAAAATGCATTTCAGATTTCAGATGAAGAAAGAAGAAAGGTATGGGTCATGCTAACTCTCCCTGTGGGTGGAGGGGGGCTGCAGAGGAGGTACAGCAACAACACAAAAGAGCCTCGCCCAATAGGCTTGCTCTGGTCCTAGGATAGGAACATAATTCCTAAGATAGCATGTTCCTAACTTCATACGGATTTGTTCCGTTTTTTTTTTAAAAAAATTTTTAATGTATGTTTATTTTTGAGAGGGGGTGGGTGAGGAGCAGAGAGAGAGAGGGAGACACAGAATCTGAAACAGCTCCAGGCTCTGAGCTGTCGGCACAGAGCCCTACGCGGGGGCTTGAATCTACAAACAGTGAGACCGCTGCCTGAGCCAAAGTCAGATGCTCAACTGATGGAGCCACCCAGGTGCCCCTGATTTGTTCCATTTTCTGTTGGAAAAAGCTTTTGGATAGAATCACAGGATACTTGGTGGGAGCCAGGAAGCTTTCACAGACCCTGAGCAGTCGTGCACTGCCAACTCACCTACATGGACCACGGCCCCTCCACCTGTGACTGCATTTGCTCCCACGTCCTTAGCCTCAAGCAGAACAGGTGGGACCTGTAAAGGCAGCACTCAGTGTAGCCAAGTTCCCTATTTGACTTCTCAAGGAGCATATGAGCAGGGGTCTAGGTCATACTTCCCAGGGCATTTAGGAAGTGATATTTGAGCTTTTGCTAAACAATGAGAGCATCTTGGACCAAAGTGTACCTGGGCGAAGTGTGCTGGGCCTGCCTGTTCTTTTCTAGAATCATTCGGGGGAGGGGGGAAGGAATAATTGCAGCCCCCAGATCTCCCAGCACTTGTAACTAAAGCCACAAGGGCACACATTTCTTGTCCCTTGCTTGACCTCCCTCTGCTCCCTTCACTAGGAAGGCGCTGATGGTTGACGGCAGCTGGGGAAAGAGGGGAGAGGGAGGGAGAGGGCGCGAGAGAGAACTCATGCCTGATGGATCCCATTAGGCTTAGTGTGCAAAGCAAGTTGAGATGAAGTAGCTGCTCTGGTATGCGTCCAAACTGCTATTCTATTTTTAGTCTCTCCCGCGTGCTTCTTAGCCCGGCATTGTCCGCCTGGGCACCTGGATCGGCAGCAAAACATGGAACCGAGCCACTCATTTGTAAAACTGGAAGGAAGAAGACCATTGATGCAGGGCTCGTTTATCGCTGACGGGGAAGGGGGACCGGGAATGTTAATGAGGACGGCTCTCTGAAGCATGCCTGCACGGTTAGCTAGGAGTTCAAAGGAGAAGGGAGCCTCAGTCCTGCTCCGAACAAATGTAAACCGTTGATAGAGGGAAGGAGAAATCAATTATACTGTCGCGGGCGTCCACGGCATTGTGTTGGAGTTGTTAGAAAAGGTAGGACAAGGACCAGATCTCAAAAGGAAACAAAGCCACATGGCCTTGCCGTATAACGAGTTTGCCATGGCAACTGATGGAAATGAGCCTCCCGGGCACTGAGCAGGTGTGTTATCTTACAGAATAAACATACTTCTCTCACTCCCTGGTTTTTATAATAAAACCTGTGTTTGGATTACTTTCCCCTCCTCTTTGTTACCAGGAGAAGTTGGCCGTTGCTCAATCAGCCCAAGGCTCTGGTGAAGGGAAACGTAATCAGTGTTATCAAAAGGGCGGCTTTAGAAAAGCTGGCGCTGGGCTTGGCTGCAGACCTCGTCACTCGGCAGCCACTGGGCCGCAGGTACCTGCCTGGCCTTTGTCACCTTGCAGGCACCGCAGAAAAGCTGCTGGTTCACGAATTCATCCAGGCGGAACTGGGAGCCTTGGCCTGGCAGACAGTGGTCAAAGCCGCAAACTTCCTAGGAGAGGAGCAAGGTGTCTAGTGAGGCTGGGACCCGACCGATTTTCAGCATCCTGTGTTATCTGGGATATGGGCCAAAGTTTCCTTGAGTTCAGGGATTAACTGATTCTATCTTCCAATCTGTCGTTATCTACAAAGTTCAGTTAATCGGAAACTTGCGGAGAGCGGCTGTTTCCCGGAGCTTTAAATCCCTCTCAGATGGGTTCTGGGAGGGGGGAATAGATCCTCAAGTTCAAAATGTGCGCAAACTTCGAGGATTTTATAAAAATCCTCCCAAGTTAAAAAGAGAAGTTTCGCTGTTTTTTTTTAATTGTTACAAGGCCAAAAAGAATAATCAAGTGGGATAGTCCTATTTTTATTTTTCTCACTTTGTGACTGAAAGAAAACTTCTCCTAGCTTCTCATGGATTTTCAAAACAGGATGCTCATTCACAACAGGCTCCAAGAACACAAGCCTCCAAGAACACAAGTGCTAAACCGGGTTGTGGCAAAACCACCGCCCTGGGGAAAACTTGTACAGCCGGGCCGGCCGGGCCATTCAGTGCAGGCCTGTCAGACGGGGCTTACGGTTCAGCAGCTCCCACCCCCTCTCCGCCTCTGTCCCGCTCTGGCTTCCCTCCCTAAGGAGGCCCAGCACCCACACTCCCACCCCCCCTTCTCAAGCCCCAGCTCCCCAGATGATGCCCGGGAGGCTCCTTCATACATCACCTTACCTTTAACCCTAATTAAAAAAAAAAAATGAATGGCTGAAAAACTAAGCTCTGGTGTCAGTGGAGGAAAAATTTTCATGCACTAATCTTCCCAGGCAAAATCATATCACAAAGTTCAGGCACTAAACCATGCGGTGAGGTGACTCACGTGGGATGGGAGGGTGGGCATTCCAATTTGGGTGGGCAGGGCCTTTCCACATCCAGGTTTTTCAAATTCAAGATTCTAAACCAGGTCTCTGGATACCAGCACATAGCTGTTTGTTGAAAAGGCACGTGAAGCAGAAGTCCCTGACACCTTGGTGTGAGCCTGAAGGTTCCGGTTCCATCATGCCACCATTTCTTTTGAGCCGGTCATTCAAAAGGTAATCCCTGAAAGTCACAGGGAGGAAACTAAGCAGCAGCTAGAGATCAGCAACCAGTCTACAATTAGTTATTAAATGCCTACTGTGTGTGAGGTACTATGCTTGGCACGAAGATGATACATGCCCTTGCCTTCCAATTATTTCAAATCTAGGGATGTGGATAAAATTATTTCAAACCTAGGATGGGACAAGCCACTTGAAAAGACCAAATCAAGGCAGCACTCAGTAGAGGCTAAGCAAGGGCAGCTGCTCTCTTTTCCCTGACCCTCACTAGGACCCAGGACTGAGCCCACATTTATACAGTTTCAAGGTCAGATCCTCCCAGAAGCAGCTGATTGGACATTTTTCCTAACAAATAGAAGACTTTGTTCATTCCTCCTCCCCACATACCTTTGAGATGATACTATTCAAAATCCCTATGTATCACTACGTGGATGACATCCAAGATTAGGAGACACTATGCAAGGAGCACCTTGCATACAAGATTAGGAGACACTATGCAAGGAGACACTATGCAAGGTGGCTCAATTGGTTAAGCATCCAACTCTTGATTTTGGCTTAGGTCATGATCTCATAGTTCATGAGATGGAGCCCTACATTGGGCTCTGCACTGACAGTGGAGCCTGCTTGGAATTCTCTCTCTCTCTCTCTCTCTCTCTCTCTCTTTCTTCCCCTTCCCCGCTTGCACTCTCTCTCTCTCTCTCTACCTCAAAATAAATAAATAAACATTTTTAAAAAGGAGACACAGGGGCTCCTGGGAGACTCAGTTGGTTGAGCGTCCAACTTCGGCTCAGGTCATGATCTCATAGTCCTTGAGTTCGAGCCCCGCATTGGGCTCTCTGCTGTCAGCTAAGAGCCTGTAGCCTGCTTTGGATTCTGTGTCTCCTTCTCTCTCTGCCCCTCCCCTGCTCATGCTCTGTCTCTCTCTGTCTCAAAAATAAACAAACATTAAAAAAATTTTTTTAAGTAATAAAATAAAAAAGGAGACACAATGTAAGAATAGGAAAGTATGGAAAAGCACTGCAAAGTGTATGTAATTAAACCAATAAATGACAATGCAGCCTGCAGGGCATACATCAGCCTTCTCTAAAGACAGCCTAGATCCATCCGGCAAGAAGGACCAGACTACACTGCAGCGAGAGGGAAAGTGGGGAGGTGATTTTTACACTGCACCCTCCAATGATCTGGGAAGGCAGAAACCTGGCCGGTGATGGGATCCACAGGGAGAGAGCAAATGGGTTTCTTCTATACCCTGCTAAGTAGGGAGTGGGGAACGTCTGAAGCTGAGCCTGTCAGCTAAATCTACAAATAACTTATTGAGAAAGCAGAAAATGATAATTTGCTGGAATGGGCAAGGAAACTCTCTTCATGAATGAATATTGGCATTGTCCAGTTTCCCCAAGCAAAATATGTGGCAGAAAGCACTGACAAATCGGAATCTGTTTTAACAAGTTTAACAAGGGTTTTAACAAGTTTCTCACTTGCTCATGCTGAGTAGCTTTGTAATCAGACAAACCTGAGTCCCCCGTTCATTTATAAGTTGTGTGACCTTAGGCAAGTTACTTTCAGAGTTTCAGCTATAAAAAGAAGAGGATAGATCAGACTCCTGGGAAGACCGTCAGGATAAGGTAAGAGTGTGGTCCCTGGCTGGCTCAGTCGGTGAAGCGTCTAACTTTGGCTCAGGTGGTGATCTCATGGTTCCTGGGTTCAAGCCCCCGCTCGTGCTGACAGCTCAGAGCCTGGGGCCTGCTTCAGATTCTGTGTCTCCCTCTCTCTCTATCCCCCTCCCCTCCTCACGCTCTGCCTCTGTCTCTCTGTCTCTCTGTCTCTCAAAAAGAAATAAACATTAAAAAAATTTTTTAAAGGATAAGGTAAGGTGGATGATATAAATCTTCTAGAATAGTGCCTGGCAGGTACTCAGTAAATATTCCTTTCTTGCCCTTTTCTGTCCTTTCTTTCTTGCTTTCGCCCTCATAACCAATGATTATGTATAGGGACTTTGATTATTTTCTTATTTCCAAAAAGTAGAACAGCACATCCTAACCAAAAAATTAAAAAAAAAAATCTTTCATTTTAAAATGAAGCCTTAGGAGAGGTCAACATAGGAGCTTTTAAGCTAAGAACACTTCTATCTAGTTTTCCAGAGGAGCTCGTCAGCATTAGTTTGTTTTCTTACTAAGGCCTGGACCACAGCGGACTCACACAACACTCCCAGCATCTGCAGACAGCCTTTGTCCCTCTATCGGGTTGCTAAGGAGCAAGACTCCCAGCAGCACCGGCTAGGACGATTAAAGGTATAACATATCACACCTGGTGATGATGTTTGACTTTAAAGGGAACTGACGTTAGAGATTCACAATGGAGCCTCAAAAATAGAATAATGGATTTGAAACTATTTTGAAAAGGAATCTGAAAGGCAGTATTGTGTTCATATTATACCTATTATTAAAAAGGAAATTTTGAATTCAGATTGGGAAAACTGCTATGCTCTCCCCCGGCTTTGCTTTTTTTAAGAAATGTATCACTGTCGCCTCTAGAACAGCCCACTCCAAGCTATCTAGCCTGGAAGGAAAAGAGTGGAGGGTTGGTTAAGCAAACATTTAAATTGAAACATAGTTACCATATTGACTGGTGTTTCCCAAACCTTTTTTTTCCCTCAAAGGAAAAAGTTCCCTTGAAACTTCCCCCATGTTGGCTTAAGTAATTTTCATTATATGGTTCCTTAAATATGTACCAGTACATATTAGGTATAAATGCTTCATCCTTGTAGCTCACTAAAAGCTATAGAAACACAAAATGAAAACGTTCTAGAGATCTGTTGCACAACAATGTGAATATACGTGGCATTACCAAACTGTACACTTCAGCATGGTCAAGTGGTGAATTTTATGTTATGTGGTTTTTACAATTAAAAACACTATAAGAACAAACTAAACTTCCAAATGAAATAAAAACGACATCACCAGATACATTCAAATAAAAAAACCCAATAATTTAGTATGAAAGTGGTAACATTTTGCTGAAACTAAATAACCAATGTTAGGTTTAATTTATACATGTAATTATAAAAGCATAAGGAGATGCTTTTTTGTATTTTATCTTTCAGTTGTTGACTTAAATATTTGATGTGGAACCTGATGGACAGTCTTTGACTCACAATCATTATCATTACTACAATTTTTCCTCCCATCAGGTTACTCTTTTTTTTTTTATGTTTTTTTTTAATGTTTATTTTTGAGAGAGAGACAGACAGAGTGTGAGCAGAGAAGGGGCAGAGAGAGAGGGAGATACAGAATCCGAAGCAGGCTCCAGGCTCCTTGCTGTCAGCACAGAGCCCGATGCGGGGCTTGAACTCACAAGCCATGAGATCCTGACCTGAACTGAAGTCCCATGCTTAACCAGCTGGGTCACCCAGGCACCCCTCCTGTTACTCATTTGAAAACTATCAGCTGATTATTTTTAATTGGTCCAACCAATTTTAAAATGGTTCTCTCCAAAATGTGATATTGATAGATCACTTTAAAAAAAAAAAAAAAAGCTCTTAACAAAAAGTTCATGAAGAATATTTGCAAGCTGGTATGTCATAAAAACACAGAATCAAACCAACACATCTGCTTATAATCTGAATTAAGTGACTGCTTCGCCTAGCTTCTTTTGAATCCAACCCATGCTACCATGAGACCTGTAATGACTCCATTTGCTCTCCATTTTTCTCTTTGAACGATGTAAAACTTCATTTCTGCTGATGCCACGAGGCCTTTGGCCTTCACTTTGCATGAACGTATCATCTGTGTGTTCAGTCGGCCCAGTTCTTTTTCTCATTAGCCTGTGACAAAGTAGCATGGTTATTTTCATGACGGAAAAGCAAAGTTAATTTATTAAATACATTAAGAGACTAAACGCAATTGCATTTTATCACGGAAAAAGAGTAACTTTAGTTTCTCATTGGTAAGATAACTCAGTATGATTTTTATCAAACGGAAAGCAAGATGATTTTTGTTATTTTGATGCCATGAATGCCCACCTAAAGATCACCCACACATTAAAAGTTGAATATTGACACATTAATGATCACGTGGTGCCAACCCAATTTTAAACACAAAGCACTGACACTGAGAGTATGTGACTATAAAATAAACATCCCAGTTGAACCAAATAAGCTTATGTTTTATTATATAAGTGTTTTTAGATTGTCGTTGAAATGAAAACATTGTTTGATGGACCATCAATAATATATAGAGACTTCTGTAGTGTGAGGAAAAACTGATATATATAGAGATAATACAAATCTTTAAAGAATTTTTTTTAATGTTTATCTTTGAGAGAAAAAAAGCACGAGTGGGGGAGGGGCAGAGAGAGAGGAAGACAGAGATGTGAAGTGGGCTCCACGCTGACAGCAGCAAGCCCCATGCGGGGCTCAAACTCACGAACTGTGAGATCATGACCTGAGCAGAAGTTGGATGCTCAACCAAGACACCCAAGCACCCTCAAATCTTTAAAGAATTTAAAGAACACCACTGGAGCCTGCTTCATATTCTGTGTCTCCCTCTCTCTCTGCCCCTCCCCTGCTCATGCTCTGTCTCTCTCTCTCAAAAATGAATAAACATTAAAAAAAATCTTAAAGAATTTAAAGAACACAAGAAAATTGGGGTGAGGAGGGCATCTACATGTGAGGAAGGCCTGGTGCAGGGTGTAGGGCCCAAGGAAGACAAAACAGGCATTCCTGCAGAGAGAGCATTGGCACAGCTTGGCGTCGGAACCAAAGCAGGCTGAGTGCAGGTTGTTGGATGCCGGGTGGGATTGGGGGGCAGCCCAGCGTGGGTTTCAGAGCCCACGTGGGCTTTGTACCTTACTTGCAACTTTTTCCAAACATTTCAAATTGTCTCAAAATCTAAAATTTAATGACACAATGTTAAGTTTAAAAAAGGATAAAAATGCATGTGTGAAAGTACGACCAATTATGCAGAAATATCCTGCAAAATAGTAAGAGTTCTCATATTGAGCATTGATTATGTGTCAGATACCAGGGGAAGTAGTTTGTATGTTTTATCTCCTTTAAATTCCATACCAGGGCACCTGGGTGGCTCTGCCGGTTAGGTGTCCGAATCCAGCTCAGGTCATGATCTCATGGTTCGTGGGCTGGAGCCCCTCATCAGGCTCTGTGCTGACAGCTAGTGCAGAGCCTGGAGCCTGTCTTCGGATTCTGTATCTCCTTCTCTCTCTGACCCTTGCCTGCTTGCGCTGTCTCTCTCTTTCCCTCAAAAATAAATAAAAAACATAAAAAACATTAAAAAAAATAAATTTCATACCAACCGGGGCACCTGGGTGGTTCAGTCAGTTAGGCGTCTGACTTCAGCTCAGGTCATGATCTCACAGTTTATGAGTTTGAGCCCTGTGTCAGGCTCTGTGCTGACAGCTTAGAACCTGGAGCCTGCTTCGGATTCTGTGTCTCCTCTCTCTGCCCCTCCCCCACGGAGAGAGAGACTCTCTCGTCTCTCAAAAATAAATAAATGTAAAAAAAAAATTTTTTTTAATAAATTTCATACCAACCTTACAAAGTGGGTATTGCTAGTTTCATTTTATAGATGAGGAATCTGAGGCTCGGAGAGGTTAAGTAACTTGCCCAGGCTCTCAACTAACCTGGTGTGCCGCTCTGAGAAAAGACTGGGAAAAATTTCCGAAAAGATTATGTAGGGACTAAGGGCATGCTACCCCATGTTGGGCCTCTTTGGCATGAAGATTATTCTGAGCTGAGGGCAGTTAAGACCCTACAGTCTCAAGAGAAGCTTCTGCCCCTTCCTTAACTACATGGAAGAGCCTAAACTGGGGGTCTTTCCCAGAGTAAGCGTTATTAGCAGAGATAAATTGTATCTGAGTGACCCAAATGGGTGGCAGGGCAAACATCTAACTATCATCTAATTATCATCTGTTCTTCTAATCACCCTGCAAAGTACATTCTTTTCCACTGAAGTTCCAGACTCCTCTCCCCTTCTCCTTAGTTCAGAATGACATATATACCTCATTTTGCCTGTCTTTCAAATTACCATGTCTATGTGGATTCCCCATCCATACGCTCTTAAATTTGATTTTCTCTTGGTAATCTGTCTAATGTCAGTTTGATTCTTAGTCCAGCTAGAAGGACCCTGGAAGGCAACAGGCATTCTTGCTTCCTGACAATTGGAAAATGTTCAAAGCAGAAGGAAGTCTCTGGGCAGTGGGACAATGAATGACTTTTAGTTTTTCCCTGTGTCGTTTTCAGTATTTCGCAAAAACTCCACAATGGCATCTTGCTTTTGTAATTAGAAACAAAGATAATGCTTTCATTTAAAAAATAAATCATTTGTTGGGGACCAATGTTGTAAAAATGTGCTGATTATTCAAAGCCGTATTGAACAACCCAAACTATTGATAGTTATGTTATCTTTTTAGTAGTGGCATTATCAGTGGCTTTCATTTTTAAGTTTTTGCTTCACAATAATTTGTTTCTATAATTAATTCATTCATTCAACAAATACCAAGCATCTGCTATGATTTATTTTTATAAGAAAAAACAATTTTAATGCACTATATATAAGTCCAAAGTTGTAAATTTTTTTTAAAAAATAGCAGCTAGGAAGGACATGTATGCCTAGAAAAAGACGGGGCACCAAAATATTAATAGTAGTTATGTTTTAGTGGAAATTTTCTCTTTTAAAAATACTTTTCTATGCTTTCCCAGTTTTCAACAATATGAATTGCTTATATAGTCTATTCATGGCTGTGTCTTCAGTGCCTGGAACTTTAGCAGCACTGGTACACACAGAGGAGTTCAGGAAGATTTGTTGAAAGAATAAATGCTTTTGAGTACAAATATTCCAAAAATATAGTTTTTAAAAATAACATTGACTTTTACTTATTCATTCCCTCATGGTAGTTGGCAAACCGTGCATTCAACCTCTGCTCTCTTCCACTGGAGAAGACCTAAGAGGAGGCCCAGGGATGGTAGGGAGGAGGTCTAGTGCCACTTAATGGGTGGTAGTGAGATGGAGGGCCACGTTACAGAAAGGCAGCATGAGCAGACAGAGGGACACACGATTCAGAAGAACACCCCAATGTTGTTTTATTAAGATTCCTATTCAAACTATTTCTCGGAGGAGGTGACACTACTATACTAGTGTCCGTTGAGGACAGACCTCGTGTTGTAATAGGTGGATTTCTTAGTGGTGATATCTAAGGTTCACAGTGGAATGGAGGGGTGGGATAAGGTGGGAATGATTCAGTCATAAGCTCCTTCTTTGCCTGCAATTATGAAGCTCATTTCTCTGATTTTACAAATGAACTTGGATCATAAACCTTAAGGGACAGCAGATACAAGGCCATTGTGGGGAGCGAAGTCTCTTAGCTAGTGGATAACTCAAGCTGACTGCCCAGGATCCACATCTCCACCTGGCTGTCCAACTCTCAACTCATTTATGGAGGAGGTTACACATGATAGTGATATTGCCAAATCTGAAGATTCTAAAAAAAACACACCAGGTTAAGTCTCATGTTTATCCAGGGATTATTGGAAGAAACAAAGCTTTGAAGTCATCCTGGAGTCTGCTCTTTCTCTTTGGCAAATTCTATTGGTTCTACCTTCAGACTATATCCAGAATCTGACCATCACCCACCCTCCCTTTACCTCACTTGGATTATTGAACGAGCCTCTTAACTACTCCTTGGTTGGCCCCAAACAGCAGCCATAAGAATCCTTTTGAAACCTAACTTTAGACCATGTTTTTACACAAAAAATTGCAGTGGTTATCGCCCATGTCATAAGGAGCTACCTAGTGTCCGATAACTCTATGACCTCTCCGACCTCATTTTCTACAGCTTTCCCCTTGCTCACTCCACACTAGCCACCTCCACTTGCAATTCCTCACACATGCCAGGCACACTCTGCCCTTGCTGTATCCTCTGCAGGAAGTAGTCCCCACCCCCATCCAAATGGCCCTCTCTCTCTCTCCCTTAAGACCTTTCTCAAATGTCACCTTACCAGACACACCTTTCCTGACCCTCTATGTCAAGTAGAAACCACCTACCCGTACACCATCTCCTCTACCTTGTTTTCTTTTCTTCATAGTAACTGTTATCATCGGGGACAGTTCTGACCACAAAACATGTCTGATTTTCCCAAACTCAGACATATTTTGTGGTGTGATGACACTTCCTCACCTTTTGAAGTCGGATGCAGCCATGTGACTTGCTTTGTCCAGGGACATGTGAGAAGTGCCATGTGTCACTTTCAGGCATAAGCTTTAAGATCTGGTGTGCAATTCACCACTCTACCTTCTCCCTCTCCCCTGGAGTCTAGCCATTCTCCAGTTGATGGTTCTCCAGCCTGGGCTCCAGAGTAAAGGTGCACAGAGCCCCCAGCTGACATGCAATGAACATGCAGTATAAGTGAAAAACAAATTGTTGTTTTAAGCCACTGATATATTGGGTTGATTGTTGTCCCCGAATAGCTAGGGTATCCTAACCCACTCTCTGATACAGTACATATTTATTTGTTTACTGCCTCCCCCCGCCCCCTCTAGAATGTGCATTTTATGATGGTAGGATTCTGTCTGTTTACTGTTATATCTCCAGTGCCTGGAACAGTGCCTGGCACATGGTAGGTATCCAATAAATATGTGTCGGCTGACTGAATGAATGATAAATTGATCACACCAACTGAAATAGGAAGCTTTAACAATGGCAGGTGATTCTAATCCCAAACTCATCTACGAAAACATTCATTGCACCTGCTCTGAATGTGAATGAAATTGCCCTGATTCGAGATCAAAAGTGTGGCTGCTTATCTCACCAGACACAGTTTGAAAGCACAAATCGCCTATGGGTACATAACATAGCTGGTCATGAAAGCCCATAAAGTAGCTGAACTTACTACACAAATGGAGGTCTGGCATACTGCTGAGGGGACTCAGTGACAACCATAAATAAAAAGCATTAGCAGTGTTTGTGTCGATGCTGAATACTGATGCAGTTTCCTTTCCCTGTGTGGACATTAGCATTTGTAATGAACCGAGCTTCAGAGGACTGGGATTTTATCTGCCGTTATCATAAAGTGGCGTGTGAGCCCCTCTCAGGACTTTTGCAAAAGCTGTGTGTGTTTTTGTGAGCTGCTTTCTTTTCACGTGCTTCCTCCTGGTATGTCTGAATTTGGATGGGGATAATGCATTTCCTGTATCATGTGGCACAGCACAAGGAAACTCATTGTATCCCTTCAGAGGAAGAGTACATCTGTAAGTAGTTTTTAAGAGTGTACTGAAGGATCTTGTTAGGGTGACTTATTCTCCCAGTTCCATTTGGTTGATGAAGTGGATCACGTGACAGATGTGCATAATGAACTGCTTCAGCTGCTGCCAGTGGGAAGCTCAACCTATAAAACGCAAAATCTCATGGCCTCGTTGAGGGCATAGCAAGCTGATCACATGAGAGAGAAGCCTGCCTCATTCTGAGCTGTCATTTCTTACTGCCGCACACAATGCACCAGTGTTGCTAAGCTTTTGCTTTTCCTTTCCCCCAAAGTCACTGCCTCGCCAGCTTATTCCTAATTCACCCTGGAAAGGCACTTCTTTCTGCATACAATACCGTAAAAAACTGATGTTATTAGGATGTGTAAAACATCATCTATTAAATGCACATGGAAGGAGCCTTTATGTTGTGTCATTAAAAAGGGAAATATTGGGACACCTGGGTGGCTCAGTCAGTTGGGCGTCTGATTTCGGCTCAGGTCATGATCTCGCAGTCTGTGTATTCGAGCCCCTCATCGGGCTCTGGCATTTCCGAGCCTGGAGCCTGCTTCAGATTCTGTCTTCCTCTTTCTCTGCCCCTCCTCCACTCATTCTCTGTCTCTGTCTCTCTCTCTCTCTCTCAGAAATAAAGAAATATTTTTAAAAAAAGGTTAAGAGAGTAGGATTGGTGGAGTTTTTTTTGTGAAGTTGGTTTTTATTTATTTTATTGGCCTCTTCCTTGTCTCTTTTCCTGTTGTCCTTTTCTATATTTTCTTTCTCTGTTCCATGACTTATTTTTTCCTCTGTATACACATTGGTAATTCCCTAATGACTGCAATCATAAGGGATGCATTTTATCTCCCATTTTCCATGGTTGGTCCAGAATGGTGATGTCCAAGCCAAAAACACAAGTGATGAGCCTATCCCAGGAGTGATCCTGCTTGCAGCTCACTCTGGATGCTTCTGGGTCACTGAGGGACATGTAGGTAATGGAGAAATAAAAAGCAATAACGCAAACTCTAGCTTTCAATAGGATAATAGAAGAAATGACGAAAAAGGCTATGTCAGTTTAACTCCCTTCTACCACAAAACATTCACACGTGTTCACTACTATGCTAGGCACTGTGCGGGGAGCTGAAGAGAGTATGTGGCCCTTGACTTGGAAAAAGTCAGTGAATTAAATGATGGTGTATGATGATATATCCAAATTCCATAACAGCTGCATAATAATAGGGCTTCAGATGGTCCTAGAGGGAAGATCTCAGTGAGAACTTAAGTTTTCAGGCAAGGCTCTGGGCTGGAGGCAGGAACTAAACTAGACCTGGTAGAACAGGCAGGTTTCAGATGTTGTCAGAAGAGCAAAATACCGTATTATAAAGAGGTCAAGAGGGCATGACATCTTGATCGAATTCAGCTGTTTGGGGGCACCTTACTTCATAGCCCCAGTTTCTCAACTAATGACACATGTCAGGTGTACAGGTTATCTAAAGAACGTTATTTAAAAAAATAGGGGCACTTGGGTTACTCAGTCAGCTAAGTTTTCAACTCTTGACTTCAGCTCAGAGCATGATCTCCTGGTTCGTGAGTTCAAGCCACGCATCGGGCTTTGTGCGGACAGTGTGGAGCCTGCTTGGAATTCTGTCTGCCCTTCTCTCTGCCCTTCCCCTGCTTGCTCTCTGTCTCTCAAAATAAATAAAAAGAGACTAAAAAGAAATAGTCATCAGGGGCACCTGGGTGGCTGAGTCAGTTGAGCATCCAACTCTTGATTTCAGCTCACGTCATGATCCGAGGGTCATGGGATTGAGCCCCATGTTGGGTTCCACACTGAGTGTGGAGCCTGCTTAAGATTCTCTCTCTCTCTCTTTCTGCCCCCTCCCCTGTTTGCATGATTCTCTCTCTCTCTCTCAAATAAAATTTTAAAAAAATTAAAAAATAGCCATCAGATGTTAGTGTAAGGTAATCACAATACAAAGTTCCAAGATGTCACAGCTGCAAGCTTTAAATTTATTATGAGGATAGCAGAATTCTTTTGTATACCAATGGGTGTCATGGATTAAAAATGCTGCTGAGGGGAGCCTGGGTGGCTCAGTAGGTTGAGTGTCTGACTTTGCATCAGGTCATGATCTCGTGGTTCATGAGTTTGAGCCCCGTGTCAGGCTCTGTGGTGACAACTCACAGCCTGGCGCCTGCTTCAGATTCTGTGTCTCTCTCTTTCTCTGCCCCTCCCCCCACTCACACTCTGTCTCTGTTTCTCTCTCTCTCTCAAAAAGGTAAATATTAAAAAAACCAAAAATGCTTCGGAATATAAGGAAAATAGAAAACATAATCTAAAAAACGAGAGCTTACTCTTCTAGTAGAAAAAACAGCTTACAAAACTTCTTTTGGAGACCTTTAAATATGTCAGCTTTGGGGGCGCCTGGGTGGTCCAGTCAGTTAGGCATCTGACTTCGGCTCAGGTCATGATCTCACAGTCCGTGGGTTCGAGCCCCACATCAGGCTCTGCATTGACAGCTCAGAGCCTGGAGCCTGCTTCGGATTCTGTGTCTCCCTCGCTCTCTGCCCCTCCCCCACTCGCTCTCTGCCTCTCTCTCTCTCTCAAAATAAAATAAAGACATTATGTCAGCTTTGGCTCTAGCAAGTTCAGTGAATTTTCCTTTGTGGACAGAAAGCTGGCATTGGGGCACGATAGAAAGCCCCCTGGCACCTCAGCTACCCCTTTCTGACTTGGATGCTGGCTGACAGCCTCTGGTGAAAATCCCTGGCTCTTTTCCGCAGAGGAGTGGCAGACTTGGCAGCATCTGTTGTGTTCACAAAGAGACGGGAGTGACTTGTTCTCAGGGTCACTGGAGGTGGGGGTGAGAGGCAGCTCAAGGCCAAGAATTTGACTTCCTGACCCTTCCAGAAAAGTATAGCACTCTTTAATTTATTCCTAATTGGAATACTTTGCTGTGGTTTTCCTGGCCACAAGACGTGCCCTTTTAACCATTTCTTCTCAGAAGACCTTTGTTAGAGCTGATTTTGCTATTTCAGTGTCAAAATAGCTTCCATGTTGAAATCAGTACCAAAAAATGTTCCGTATTCCTGTTTCGCATAACTCAGTAACATGCTTTCTGAGGTCTTAAGCCCATGACTTTTACAGTCCTTTTGGTTTTGAGGGGTTGGAAGGAAAAGTTAAATAGAGTTTATGAAAAATAGAAAGAAACCCGTTGAGAACTTGTTCTGAATGTCATGAGTACTTGAACGTACATGCGCACAGTTTGCACACTTGTATCCGTGCATCCACACACGTCCTCACACATTCTCTATTACACCAAAAAATATTATGATAGAAAGCTTTATTATTTTTCTATAGGTCCTGGCTGTAGTCCTTCAATGATGGGCACCTGAGAGGCATATGTTCCTAGGCCACTGGAGGGACAGCTAAGTGGTCTGGCTGCTGCCTAAAATGAGATCGAGCTGATGATTCTACTGGGAGAAATTTTTCCCTGTGTTTTCATTCCCAAACTCTGCTACTCCCACTGCCTATAGGGACTGAAGTCATGGTAGATAGTACTCCAAAGTAATAACTCCTGAGAGACTCTCTCTGGAAAATCAGCATGCAAAAGGCAGTTGGCCTAGAAGCCAAGGACTCTTGGCTACAGCAGTAGAATGTTAAATCCACACAACGGTAAAAGGAATCTGGGTTTCCTATATTTTAAATTGTCTATTGTTTCAGCCTTAGCTTTAGCGAAACCCAGAGAATAAAGGAAAGATTTTGGTTTTAGAGTCTTTATAAAAATAAGGTATTTTTGTTGTTATGCCTTAAAAGATGATGAAAATTAGGTGCTGAAATGTAGGTGCCTTCTGAAAATGACTTGGAATAATTATATTTGTTAAACTGGGCAGCCCTGATATCATATGCTATATAAATCAACTTTCATTATTCTTTAATGACTCTTTGCAATTCTTTTTTCTAAAACTTTGCAAGCCTGACTTGTGTTCACCTTGCTGTGGAATGCTTTAAAGGGCATTTCATCTAATAGCAGAGAAAAATGATAAATTATAGATGCCAAATCATATAGTAGTGATTTAGGTAGCACTAGGGTAAGGTTGTAAGCAATAAAATAAAAATTTTCCCAATCAACCTCTATATTAGGAGTAAGAAAGAAATAGCTGTCTGCATAATTAAAGAGCAACATGTCAACATGCTTGTTAATATGCTAATCTGAGGGCTTTAAAAAAACCTTAAAATCACAAAGCAGAATACTGGGCATATTTATCAGTTTAAGTGAAGAAGTTCTGTATTTATGGATGAGTATGAAAAAATTTCATTGTAAATGTGCTGTGGAAATACAGATATCAAGGAAGGAAAAAAAAAAGAACTTGGTCTCAATCTCTGAAGCATTTGTGGAGTCAGGACAATGAGGTGGTTAAGAGTGACCTGGTTCTAAATTTTGGCCAAGTCCCTACTAGCTGTGTGACCTCAGGCAAGTTATTTAACCTCTTTGAACCTCTGTTTCCTCAGCTGTAAAATGGGAAGGATAATGGGTTCTACCTCACAAGGTTATTTGTATAAATTACAAATAAAGCATTTATTTTTTTAAAACTTTTTTTTTAATTTGAGAGAGAGAGAGAGAGAGAGAGCATTCTCAAATTAAAAGGGCACAAGGAGAGAGAGAGAGAGAGAGAGAGAGAGAGAGAATCTTGAGCCAACACAAGGCTCAATCCCACAGCCCTGGGATCATGACCTGAAATCAAGGGTTGGATGTTCAACCGAATGAGCCTCCCAGGTGCCCCAATAAAGTATTTAAAATAGAATCAACAGAGTAAGCACTCAATAAATATGGCTTATATTATACCTTATCATTCCTCTACCCAAACTCCCTGGTGGTTTCTTTTCTTACTCTGAGCAAAAGCCAAAGACCTTTACCAAGTACTCTAAATCCTGACACAACCAACTTGTTTTCTCTATGACCTGATCTCCAACAGCTCCCCCATCCCCCTCAGCTCACACGCTGGCCTCCTGGCTGTGTCTCAGACACAGACACACGCGGCACCCCCCATCCCAGGATGGTCCCTGTTCCCCTGCCTTCAACGTTGTTGCAGGGATTTTTGTTCTAGTCACTGCTGCATCCCCAGTGCCTAGAAATGTGCTTGTCACAATAGTAGCTATCAATAAATATTTGAAGGCTGAATGAATGAAGGATGTCCCTTAATTTCTAAAAAATAATTTTAGGGCACCTGGCTGGCTCAGTTGGAAGAGCACGCGACTTGATCTCGGAGTCATGAATTTGAGCCCCACGTTGCACGTAGAGATTAATAAAAAAAAAACTTAAAATAATAATAATAATTCTAGGCTACCCATATATTTCCTCACTTCAAAGTTTAATGAACTGTAATTTTTTTGCCACATAATTTGTTCTTGGCTGTTACAATGACTGTCAACCACAGATACAACAACAACCACTCCTTAAAGGCCTGGTAACTCACGACAGTGAAAGAGGGACGTTAGGCCTCCCTGGTGCAGCTGTTTTTCTAAGTCTTTACCAGTTCACCTGGGGGCAGAAATAATTCTGCTTGCTGGACCTCCCTATCTCCCAGTCCTTTATCCACAGACAAACTGGGGACAACGTCTGGTTTGCTTTTTCTTTTTTTCTTTTTTTTTTTTAACTTTTTTTTAAACATTTGTTTATTTTTCTTTTAGATTTTTTTTAATTTATAGTTTATTGTCAAGTTGGTTTGCTTTTTCTACCTTGTCCTTTTGCTAGATAAAATGTTGAGGAACCTTCTTAAGTAAGTAAATACAGCACATAATTTCCAAAATCTGAATGTATACAAGGACAGAGTATATAAAATACTGAGTTTTCTCTCTCCTTCTTTCTCTCCCTCTCTCTCCCTTTATCTCTCTCTCTCTATTCTCCCCCCCCCCCCACCCCGACAAGGGTTTTTTTTAAAAGGTGTTTCTAGGGATGCCTGGGTGGCTCAGTTGGTTAACCATCTGACTTCGGCTCAGGTCACAATCTGGCTGTCCGTGAGTTCGAGCCCCACGTCAGGCTCCATGTTGACAGCTCAGAGCCTGGAGCCTGCTTCAGATTCTATGCCTCCCTGATGCTCCCCTGCTCTCTCTCTCTGCCCCTCCCCTGCTCACACTCTGTCTGTCTCTCTCTCAAAACTAAAGATTAAAAAAATTAAAAACAAATAAAAATAAAAAAAGGTGTTGCTACACATTGACCTGTTTAGGGTATAAGGAAGTAAGAGGGAACATAAGACTTCCTGAATGCCTACTGTGCTCCAGACCTCACACTAGGTGCTTCACATACATCTGATTTATTCCCTCACCACAATCCTGCAAGGTTGATACTATGACCCCCAAACCCTAGATGAGGAACTGAGGTGGAACCAAGGCTCAGAGAAGACAGGGACCTGCTCAAGGGCACCTGACTAGTAAGTGGCAGAGCAAGACATGAAGCATTTATGAGAAACATGACAACCACTTTCATTTTCTCTTTGCTCCTATAAGCAGTTTCCTAGGCATTAGAACAATTTGTGTGTCTTGAGCCAACAACTTGTGAATTAGAGAGTACTGGATATTCGTGATAGATTTCTGCGGCAGCTTAAAGCTATGGGGGTCTCAGCAGCTTCTCTTCTCATCAGCGAGGCGAGGACCTGGACCCCAGGGACAGGCTGATGTCAGAGGAAGAGCAGTATCTGTGCCCCCATTAGTACATAGGTGTGATCTCTCCCTCCACATTTTACTTTTTTTTTTTATTCTCTTATTACTGACATGCATGTTTTGTTTTGTTTTTTTGTTTGTTTGCTTTTTATTTATAGTTTATTGTCAAATTGGTTTCCATATAACACCCAGTGCTATTCCACACAAGTGCCCTCCTCCATGTCCATTACCTCCTTCCCCTTTCCCCCTCCCCCTTCAGCCCTCAGTTTGTTTTCAGTATTCAAGAGTCTCTCATGATTTGCCTCCCTCCCTTCCCCTTTTCCCCCCTTCCCCTCCCCATTTACTTCTTTTTTTTAATGTTTATTTATTTTTGAGAGAGAGAGAGAGACAGCGTACACTAGAAGGGGAGGGGCAGAGAGAGAGAGAGGGAGAGAGAGAATCCCAAGAAGGCTCCATGCTGTCAGCACAGAGCCCAAGTCGGGACTCGAACTCACGAACCATGAGATCATGACCTGAACTGAAATCAAGAGTCCAATGCTTAACTGGCTGAGCCACCCGGGCACCCCCTCATTTTACTTCTTTGATGGCACTTACACTGCTCTGCTTTGTTTGATAAAAATGTATGTATTCATCTTATTCTAAACCCCTTGATGGGCACAACTGCCCCTCCTACCTGATGCCAGATAGGATTCCATTGATAGGGTAGAATAGCCCCTGCATCCAACCACCAGACAGTGTTGGAGTGGGAAAAGATCACCCAGTCCAACTTCCTAATGCTACTAATGAGGAGAGTGAAGCCTAGCACGGATATGTGAGTGTGTCACAGAATTGAGACCAGAGCCCTGGCTTTTTAGTTTCTTAGTTTTCCAGTATACCACACTACCTTCTATAATATGAATGGAACATGCTTTAAGAAAAAACCTATCTAGGGGCACCTGGGTGGCTCAGTCGGTCGAGCATCCGGCTTCGGCTCAGGTCATGATCTCGCGGTTTCTGGGTTTGAGCCCCACGTCAGGCTCTGTGCTGACAGCTCAGAGCTTGGAGCCTGTCTTCGGATTCTGTGTCTCCCTCTCTCTCTGACCCTCCCCTGCTCGTGCTGTCTCTCTCTCTCTCAAAAATAAATAAAACATTAAAAAAAGAAAAAAAAAGAAAAAGAAAAAACCTATCTGGTAAAAGCTGTCTAGGCAGCACAGGGTCATGCAGAGAACTGCAGTGGGGACAGAATAGCAATAGTTCAGGAAATAAATAGCAATCATTTAAATAGGTTGGTGGCAGCAGAAATGGAAAAAGGAGGGCAAATACAAGAAACATCATGATATGGACTTGCTAGGACTCATAACTGATTTGGGGGATATAAGTTCATGAGGTGACAAAAGGAAAGTCAAAGTTGAGGCAAGAAGTGTGGTGTAGTGGTTAAGTTGATCTGGTTTCAAATCCCAGATCCCATGTGCTTGTTGTATGACCTCATTCAGTAAATACTGATTGAACACTCATTCAATAAATATTGATTAAACACCAGTATGGACCAGGCATTGTTCTAGGCACTTGGGCTATATCAGGGAATAAAATTGGCAAAGATCCTGAAGCATATATTCTTGTTATATTTTAACCTTGCTAAGCCTTAGTTTCCTCATACATAAAGTAGATAGAATAGTATCCATTCATATGGTTGTTGTGAGGATTAAGTACCCAACAAACATTAGGGATCATTATGCCCAAGTTTTGAGTAACTATGGTAAAAGTGATATTAAAGAAATTGTGAAATTGGAAACATAAGAGGGTCTTGAGGCAAGATTCAGTGTGGGCATAGGGAGTTACAGTCCTTTATCATCCCAAGTTTCTGATAACATACGTGACCCAGGATTGCTACAGAGTTTGATTTGTCTATGTACCCTGGGAGATGGTGATTTGAATTCGCCTATATTTAAATAAAATAAAAGATGTCCTTTAAATAAAAGAAGTTGAACCTGTAACCAAAAATTCCAGATTCCCTAGTTTGACGTGTGCTAGGTAGGAGTGAGTGGCCTCTGTGGAAGGACACTCATTCTGTGCTGCTAGGTCTGAGCTCTGTTTTGATATGCAAGAGCCCTGGGGCAACTGGGAAAGAGGTGGGCTGTGGGTGGCCAGCGGGAAAAGACGAACCCCACCCCCGGCCATTCTCTGAAAAGAACTATGGAACTCTACTGTGGGAGCTTAAGACTACACAATGAGCAATCTCCAAGGGGGCAGAGGAAAGAGCAGTTCAAAACTCGAGGCTGAAAGAAGACTACTGAACAGAAAACCAACACTGTTTGATGCCAGTATATAGGTCATCAGGAGGGAGCGATTTTGGGGGTGTCCACCAACTCAGTATGGGTGCAAATGGGAAAGGAACCTAAACAGCCAACACAGTCTACTAAGAATACCCAGATTACCAAGAGCTACAGGTCTAGCCATCATGGGTTTTCGAAGTGTGGTCCCCAGACCAGTAGCATCAGCATCACCTAGGAACTTGTTAGAGATGCAGATTGTTAAGTCCCATTTCAGACTTACCCCCAGAATCTCTGGGGTACAGCCCAGTAATCTGTGTTTTCACAGGCATCCAGATGATTCTCTGATATTAAAGTGTGACAGCTACTGAGACACACTGTTGAGTTATGAAATGTCTTCCTAGCTGGGTGTCTCCAGCCTCTATTGCCCACCTTCCAAAATGTATCTCCTTTGATAGCCTCTGTGTTTACATACTTACCATTGGGTTTTTTTTTTTTTTCATTTTCTTTTCTTCTTTTTTTTAATGCAGATGGTTTTCTGTTGTTTTGTTTTGTTTTGTTTTCTATACAAGATGCTGTGGGGTAGAGGAATGATAAATACTAGGTTCCCACTGGGGCTCGAGTCAGTGAGGACCCTGAACTTTATCTTCTCACTCAAAATCTGACAAGGAGGTTGCATGGAGCTATTTATCCCTATAGAATTGTCCACTTATTTTCATGCTCATTAGTAACGTACTTCTGATTTTCTAGTCTTCTCTGTAGGACTGTAAACAGGATCAAATTGGGCCTTAAAACTAGATGAATTAAAGGAGTCATGGATAATAAAGATAAAAATAGCAGCTATAATTGAACACTCACTACATCATAGGCAGTGTGCTATATTTTATATGACTTAATTCTCTAACCACCCTACGTTAAACTTTTTTTAAAGTTTATTTATTTATTTTTTAGTAACCTCTACACCCAACGTGGGGTTCGAACTCACCAGCCTGAGATCAAGAGTCACATGCTCTACCAACTTAACCACCCAGGTGCCCCTACAGTAAACTCTTATTAATACATTTTGCAATTGAGAACATTGAGGCTCAGACAGGTTAAGTATATTACCCAAGGTCAAATACTGTGATGCGGCATGTCTTGTAAAGTGAACCCAAGCAATTTGATTCCAGAGACAAAGTTTTAATCATTATGCCATTGGTCCCTAACATTAGACTCACCAGGGAGCATTCCAAAGGTATTCATGCTGGGTCCCACCAGAGAGTCTAATTTAATTGGTTGTGGTTGGGGCCCAGGCAGGGATACCTTTTATTTTATTTTATTTTATTTACTTTTTAAACATTTATTCATTTTTGAGAGAGAGATAGAGTGAGAGTGGGGGAGGGGCAGAGAGAGAGGGAGACAGAGAATCTGAAGCAGGCTCCAGGCTCTGAGCTATCAGCACAGAACCAGGCAGGGATACCTTTTAAAATCATCTAGATGATTCTACCACAGGCAGATTGAAAACCCCAATATACAACACAGTCACCATGTCTCCGTGCTTACACTACGGTACACTACCCAAGATCAGCTGCTAGTAAGGAGTGGACTTGGGTTCTAAACAAAGATCTAGATGGGTTCAGAATTTGGTTCAATTGTCACTATCATTTTGACCACTCCTTCTACCATTTCCACTCTAACACCACTTTACGTTTGAAGATTTGCAACTTACCATATTCAAAGACATAGAAAAATAAAATTTCTCCAGTCAGCACAGCTTATAAAAGATGCTGCTTTTGAAAAATATTTTTATGACTTCTTAAATAATCTGAAGTTGTCATCATCATCATCATCCTCTTTTAAAGGTTTGGCTTCTAGAAAGTATTCTGAGTATAATGGCAAAACACTCAGTTTTCCTATGAGCTTATAAATTGAAGTGGTTCTTTGGGATAAACAAAAAATCTTTTCATCTAAAATTTTAATTGAGACCAATTCAGTGCCCTGGGAATTAGCTCCAGTGTTTGGCTCAGGTTTCTGGCACCGAGCACTGGGCCTTGGCCTCGAGCCTGCATTGGGTCACCTTACAGCTGCACCTCAGGGCTATTTGCCAAGAAGCTGGTCTCATGGCAGCACTGCTCTATGGCTTAACACCAGAACACTGAGCCTCGATATCCAACCTGGCTGAAAGCAATTCACATGATTGCAACTCTGTTTAGCAAACAACCTACAGGAGTCATCTCGTGTAGCACTGTAGCACCCTTTGACATTTCTGGGAGAAAAGAGGACTGATTTTCAGAAGTTTGTCTAGGAGCAGAGAAGGGCGTTTCTCAAAGTTTAATTTATAACCAGAAAGTTGTGGCTTGCTATAGCCGTCACATAAAAGGGAAAACGTCTGTCACTGCCTTTTGTAGCCAAGTTGGTAGCAGCTTTTTCAAAAAGGGAAGAGATGTGCGACCAGCTATCCTGGTTCAGGGACAAGAGAGATCAGGACTTGAAATCTGGTCTTCCCACTAACCAGATGTGTTTAGGCAGATAACTTAATCTCATTGTGCCTCAGCTTCCTCATATATAAAATAAGGTTTGGGCTCATTAAATGAAATATCAGTCCTAAAATTGTATTATATGTATGAATATATATTTATAGTTTTTTCTAATTTGGTGTAACCACTTGAAACATCCCTTTACTAGAGAAAATCTGAGTTTCTATAAATCTGAGGTTGACATTAAGGATGGAACTTAAGAACAAGAAATTGTAGATTTTTAGCTGTACAAGACTATTTAGATAATGTACTCCAACTTGCTCATTTTATCTTCTCCCTTCCTGTCTCCTCTTTGTTTTCTTCCTTTTTCAACAAAAACTTTTTTTTTAATGTGTATTTATTTCTGAGAGAGAGACAGAGAGCAAGCAGGAGAGGAGCAGAGAGAGAGGGAGACACAGAATCCAAAGCAGGCTCCAGGCTCTGAGCTGTCAGCACAGAGCCGGATGTGAGGCCTGACAGGGGGCTTAAACCTGTGAGCTGTGAGATCGTGACCTGAGCCAAAGTTGGATGCTTAACTGACTGAGCCACGCAGGCACCCCACCAAGTCCTTAGTCTTAAAGAATATCCAGTACAGTAGATGCAAGTAAGCAAGTTATTAACACACAATTAAGTAAGTACTATAATAGAGGTGAGCAGAGGGGACAAGGGCAGAGGCATAGTCTCAGGGTGGGGAAAGAGTGCGAGTCAGGCTAGGGTTCCTGGAGAAATGACATCTGAGTTGAGGCCAGGAGAAGGGGCCACTTTCTAGGCAGAAAAGTAGGCAGAGGCCTTTGCATATCACAGAGGGAACTCCCAAATGGTTGGGAGGATTGCCTAAGGTCACGCAACTGGCCAGTGGCAGAGCTGGAGCTCAAGACCCTAACCTCCAAATTATAGGCTTGGTTGAATGTCAATGACATGAATTAATGGTTTTTGGGTCTGTTTTTTGGCAAAGGTGGGACATTACAGTGCCTGTCTTTGTTGCCATCAACTTAATTAAAATTGTGGGCTCTTCCTGGGCTCTCTAGGCTTAGGATCCCCCCTGTCTGGCTCCATGTCTTCAGTAGTAACTCATCAACACAACCACATCACAGACCCATCAACTGAGAAGCACCACCACCAATCTTCTCTAGGGATGGGGCTCTTTCAGGGGCTGAGGGGCATGGATGGATACAGCTCCTACGTGACTGGTTTAGGAGACAAGTCTTGGTTAGTGACCATTCAGTTAAAGAACACTTTAGGTCATGATGATTGTCTTAAATATTTGAAAGGTTGTAGGAGGGATTAGATCTATGCTGTGTGGGGTGAAGGGGAAGAATAAGAATCAAATGAATGTACAGGTACAGTTAAGTCTATTTCCGTAAATAAGAACTTGAGGTTGGTTGCACTGATAAGTTCTGGGTATCCCTACACCTCAGTATTTAAAACAAGGGTAGAATGACCACTCTATTGGGATGTTACTAAGTGGATATACAATTTGATTTATAGAGGCCTAATGAAATCCTTCCAGCTCAGAGCTTCTGTATTTTCACAGTTGGCCCAGGCCAACCGAAGCCTAATTATTTTAGTTTCCTATCTATTCTTCATAAAGTATTTATTCTCAGTTCTAATTAATTCACATTTGCAAGAACATTATTTTTACATTTCTTTTTTAATTTCTTTTTTATTAGTTTTTTAAAAAGTTTATTTATTTCTTTTGAGAGAGAGAGAGAGAGAGAGAGAGATAACATGCATGCGGGAGGGGCAGAGAGAGAGAATCCCAAGCAGGCTCCACACTGTCAGCATGGAGCCCGGTGTGGGCCTTGAACCTACAAACCACGAGATCATGACCTGAGCGGAAATCAAGAGTCAGATGCTTAACCGACTGAGCCACCCAGGTGCCCTTCTTCTTACATTTCGAAGCAAAGAAAAACTTATTGTGTGGTGTGATATTTAAGAAGGCAATTTAGTGGGAGGTTTTCCCCCCATAAAGCATAATATATTTACTGTTAGGTAGTGAAACTGCTATATTTATGTGAGAAAATGGGTGGTTTGGCATGTGCACACATCACACTCACCTATCTAGTCTGGTGCAGAGGCACTGACCTATTTCAGGTATATTTCACCTGTGGACTTATATCCTGTTCACACTAGCGTCCATCCTCTTACGTACTCAAAAGAAACTTTATAAAGTCTTCCTTTCCTTTCCTTTCCTGTCTTCCACCTTTGTTTTTCTTTGTGGAAACTGTTCCAGTTCTCCATTAAGTCTAAAGATATGGAGAGAAGGGAGAGTATAGTCAGTGAAAATTGAAGATATTACTGGCAGTTCTGACAGGTGCAATTTAGATTCTGTTAACCTCAAATTACTTTCAGAGAACAGTGGTAAAAGATGATTTATATTGTTTTGTAAGGCAGACTATTCTGTTGCCAACGTAGTAAAATAAAACATATAATTTGTTTTTACCTGCTTTCTATGCTCAGCGCATGTAATGTGTTATAAATCAACTGTATTAAAATATTTTGTTTTAAATTACTATTTGGATAATATATTACCTGAGGTCTAAAATATGTATATTTTTAAACTACATAATAGCTTTTTTTCAAAAAGAGAGAAAGAATGCAAGCCCATTTTTTAGGTGTTCAAAATCAAACAACATTAAAAGGACCAGTCAAAATGAGCTGGCTCTTCCCTAAAAGCCATGGAACATAAATTACTTTAACGTATTATGCAAAGGAACTTGTCCGGCACTAGCTCCCATAATCTACCTTAGATCCCATAGTCTACCTTAGAAGCTTATGCTCAACTACACACTGAAAAAATAGAAGTTCCGGAGCTGCTGGTTATTAACAGTTTATTATGCATTAAGAGAATGCTGGCAGCGGCTCAGACGGTCCCCAAGCACTCTGTGCAAAGTTACAGGGACTGGTCTCTGGTATAGCTGTTTACTGTGCATAGGATGCATAAATCTTTTCTCTCCAGGTAATCCTGTAGAGGGCTTCCCCTCAATGAGTCATAATCACTCTGGGCTCTGTACACTCATGCAGGATTGTAGCTTTAGAGTAAACTGATATGGTAGCACACTGAAAAAAGCACCACTAGAAATGACAAGCAGAGCTCGCGAGGGCAGCAGCAAGCGGTTATGTATTGGCTGATGGACTTTGTTTTTTCCATCCGTCGTTTTTCATGTGATAGAAATGTTTTCATGAATGACTTCTTTTACCATAAAAAATGGTAAAGGCAAGGGGACACCAGGCAAAATCCCCTGAAATCACGGCAGGGACAGAGCCAGGACTCAGGTGGGGCACTGGGCAGAAGAGGGCAGTGCGCCATTTTGAAAGGACAACTGGGGGCGGAGGATGGGACAGTCTGCAAAGCAGGGGAGCAGATGACACAGAAGATTTTACAGCTGCTTGCTGCAGCTGCTCTAACAGCCTCCTCTGCTTCAGAGTAGAGGCAAATGTGTTTAGAAATGAAAGGCAAGAGGGGATAGGAAAAATGTACCTTCCATTTCTAACCAACTGGAATATATTCTTCACAAAGCTCACTCTGTTCTCATGAGGTGGTTATTTTTAGGATTCAAATATAGGCAAAATACTAACCAGAAAACTCTATGTACTTCTTAGCTGCAAGCACAATTGGGTACACCCAAATTATGCAGCAATTTCTAAGGACAAGCTTGTAGTTGGAGCTTTGAACATTAGAAATGGTAGCAATGTAGTAGTAGGATAGTTTATGGCCTTGCCTGATTGTTTCTGAACTCATAAAACGTTTTGTCACACGTAGCTTTAATTTTCACATGCTTTAGGGCACATAATGGCTTTCAGCCATTATTTCTTGTTTTAAACTCAATACAAATAAGGGTAGCTGAGCCCCCTGAGATGATTTCCAAGAACTCTGGACCCTTTGGACTACCCTAAGGACTGGCTGTGGTTGAAATCCCATCCTGAGGAAATAAACACAGGGATGGGAATACAGGGTCAGGCCAACTCCATCCACCCCCATATTTTCTTCAGGATCCATAGGCATCCTAAACAATAGAGTTTTCACCTTCTTGATAGCAGAGAGCACTTACAATCAGAAAAGGATGTTCCTCAAGAATGTCAGAGACTGAGAGAAGTCACAAAAGAGGAGTAGGAGAGTTAACAGTAACTGCTTAATTACTGGGCTGTTTCACAGATTAAAAAATAAAAATCTTGGGGTGCTTGGGTGTCTCAGTCAGGTGACTTCGGCTCAGGTCATGATCTCATGGTTCATGGGTTCGAGTCCCATGTCAGGCTCTGTGCCAACAGCTTGGAGCCTGGAGCCTGCTTCAGATTCTGTGTCTCCCTTTCTCTCTCTGCCCCTCCCCCACTAGTGTGTGCACTCATACACACTCTCTCTCTCTCTCTCAAAAGAAAAAAAAACATTAAAAAAAACAAAAATCTTATGAAGTTTAGTAATTAAAGTCATGCGGGAGGGTCAGAAGTTAAATAAAGGTCTGTGAGACCCCAAAACTTCTTTCTACCACCACAAGACGGCCAGGGGGTGGGGGATTCTCAAAGTTCTATAGAGCTCTTCCTCATAGGGTTTGTAAAATGCAGACAGAGAGGGAGTATGTCACCGATTCCGAAAAGTGAAGCCTTTCCTCAGCCTATCTGCCTTTGCAGGCAGGGTGCTGTCCTCTCCGCTCCAGTCAGCCACTTAGAACTACACAAGCTCACTCCAGGGTGTCCAGCCAGGTCTGAGTCTAGGGAGGCCTAGGACCGACAGCTGCCTCATCCCTCAGCTCAACGAGGTATGATGTGACTCCAGAACGGACGGATTATGTTGTTGTGGTCTGAGCAGCCTCAAAGATAACAAACATGCTACTAAATGCAAAGCACTTAGTTCTGTTGAAATGTGTTCCTATAAACATGCTTAGAGAAATGAGATAACTGCGATGTGCAGATCAACTACCAGAATAATAATGCTGACCTCCAGCATGAAGCCATATTCATAAACTGAGCCCTGGTCTGAGCCTAAAATCTGTCCCATTAGTCCCCCAAATCTGTCTGTTCCAAGAGAGGATGTCTCTCGGTGGTTCCCACATGCTTCCCTCATTCTGGCCTTCCTGCCCCAGCTGCTGTTGAATCCTCAGGCTAAAACGCCTTTACATTGCCCCACCCAGCAAATCCTACCCCATCTCTCAAGGCCCATATCAAACCCACCTTTTCTCTGTTGAGTTTGCCGTGATAACTCCAGGCAACAGTGGCCTCTACAATCCTGAACAGCCATCACAGTATCTCCACTGTTCGTTTTCATATTTGATTATGTCCAGCTTAGAACGTGGCCGTGAGGACTCTGTAAACTTTCATTGATTCATCTTTGGAAATCCTGCCAGTCGCCAAACTGTAAGCATCTGTTGACACCCTAAAAGGACTGGCAGAGCAAGCACCATAGCAGTGTTTCCTAACCTCAGATCTATTCTTTTTCTTACTTTGGGTTTAAACCAGATGTAAGCTGAGGAATGCTGTCCTTTGAGAGACAACTAAATTGGCTCAGATCCCGTTCCTTTGTGCCGTGGGAGCCCAGCTTTCCTTCCTGTTGGGGATTCTGGAAGGGGGTGGGGGTGGTTTACAATTTCTTTTCCTAGTCCCCTCTGGCTCCAAGTTCTTGCCTTGTGTAGACTTAGTTCAGGGGCTGGAACGAGTGTATTGCTCTCTCTGAATGCAACATCTCCAGATATGGAACTCAGCTCTTTTTTGTGCTTCAGTAAAATGGGCTAAAGCAGGAATGATGCCCATTTAGGAGAAAAAGCAGAAGTGAGGCATATGTGTTCTAGGTCTTCAAATATTAATACTTCATGCACATGCTATTTGCTTTTGAAGACCTAGAAGAAAAATACCTTGTATTAATTAACTCTTCATTACACCAAGTAGAATGTGAGAATTTTCTTTGCCATCTTCTAAGCAACTCTGATTTATTACTTGTGCCGTAACAGAAGAATAAACGAAAGCTGCTTCATTATTTTTCATATATAATAGCCTAGTGATTGCCAATTAAACATATACAGACTTTTGAAGATAGTCATAATTTTACCTCAAATACAAATTACTGTGTTTTGTTTCTTTGTTCCAAATGGGATGCTTTTTGTTGTGAGGAACAGTAGAATATAGTGGATGAGTCCAGACTCTGGCATCGGACTGTGTGGATTCAAATCCTGTCCTACCACTTACTTTACATGTGACTCTGGACCAACTACTTAACCTCTCTGTAACAAATACTGTAAAGAATAGTTCCTACCTCATATGGATTACATAAACGTGTGTGAAGTGTTTTACACAGTGCTTGATACATAGTAAACAGTATATAGGGGTTATTTTCTTTTTTATTTGGTATCACATGGTTTATGCTACAAATGCATCATTATGGGCTGAACTGTGTCTCCCCAAATTCATATGTTGAAGCCATACCCCTCAGGATCTCAAAATGTAACTATATTTGGAGATAGGGTCTTTAAAGAGGTAATTAAGTTAGAATAGGGTCATTAACCCAAAATGACTAGTGTTCTCATAAGAAGTGGAGATTAGGACACAGACAACACAGAGGGGGGAAGACCATGTGAGGACACAGAAATAAGATGGCTATCTGTAAGCCCAAGAGAGAGGCCTCAGAAGAAACCAAACCTGGCAACACCTTGATCTCAGACTTCCAGCCTCCAGAACTGTGAGAAAATAATCTCCTGTTGTTTAAGCCACTCGGTCTGTGGTATTTTGTTATGGCAGCCCTAACAAACTAATACATGCATCAAAAATAAATTTGTTTAAAAAAATTAAACATGGTGAGAAACTAATGGTCTGTCATTACAAGGGAAATTACAAAACCTCTAAGAGGTTTTGATTTTTGTGAGGCTGAAATATAGTGGTTAAGAGCACTGGGTTCTAGTCTTGGTTCGGTCACTTTCTGGTCACATACCTGTAGGCAAGCAACTTAGAGACATATGTAAGGCATTTCTGAGCTCCAAAACTTCATGGGTGTGTAAGAGTAAATAAGAGAATGTGTAGCACAATGCCTGGCACATAAGAAGGGCTAAGTTAATAAAATGCTGTCTATCTAGCTATCTATTTAAATTCTAATAGAGTGGTATGGTCGGGAAACAGGGGAGACATTTTCTCAGGACCTGACACTTTCTGCTTTGTGTTTGTGTGTGTGTGTGTGTGTGTGTGTGTGTTTTAAAAACACAAAAACAGATAAGAGGGGTGCCTGGGTGGCCCAGTAGGTTAAGCATCCAACTTCAGCTCAGGTCATGATCTCGCAGTTTATGAGTTCTAGCCCTGCGTCGGGCTCTGTGCTGACAGCTCAGAGCCTGGAGCCTCCTTCAAATTCTGCATCTCCCTCTCCCTCTCTCTCTTTCTCTGCCCTCCCCTGTTCACACTCTGTCTCTCTCTCTCAAAAATAAAATAAAACATTAAAAAAAATTTCAAACCAGATAAGAAAATTGAGGCCCTTAGAAATTAAGTGATTTCTCCAAGGTTATAGAGAGTATGGTGGAGAGGGGATAGGTAGGTGTATCTGACCCCAAGACCTATTCTCTTTCCACTCTATCACATTACCTTTCCCATTAATTTTCTACGACCTCTAGGTTCTAGTATGCAGTCCACAATGCTCACCTAATATGTGCTTCCCAAAATATATATTTTTTATTTGTGAGGGGTCATGGGCCAGAGCAATAGGAAATTAAATATCATTCTCAAGGCGTCTTCCCATATATAAAAGAAAATCAAAAAAGAAAAAATTAAATAAAACCTCAGCTTCAGGTGGAAGTAATTCTAGCTTTGGTAACTCTACTGTTCTGTAATGGAGACAGCCATGTATAATGGTCTCATAAGAACATGGCATAAGTGATTATATTCTCACATTGCAGTGTCCTGATTTGAACCAAGAGACTATGATTTCTAAAGGATTATAACTTGTGCTGTTATTGGACCTCCCCCAATGTCTAATTTTAGCAATGAACTTGCTCCAACAGCACTTAGTCCTAGTTAAAAAAGCAAAGTGTGTTCTTACTCACTAAATGATAGCTCTTCATTTCATTTTGTAACTTGTACATACCACCAGTCAGGAATCATACACCTGCTACGTATGGAGATATTTTTAAATACCAAAACAAGTTTTTTTTTAACTAGTTTTTTTAACAAAGAAAAAACAAATAAAACAATGAATCATTTAGTTTTTACTAAATTACCTCCCAGAAAATATTTCATATGTGAGCAGTTAACTCACATATTTATTACTTTTTAAATTTAGATTCAAGTTGGCTAACATATAGTGTAGTATTGGTTTCAGGAGTAGAATTTAGTGATTCATCACTTACATGTAGCACCCAGGGCTTATCCCAACAAGTGCCTTCCTTAATTCCCATTGCCCATTTAGCCCATCCCCCTACCCACCTCCCCTCCATCAACCCTCAGTTCTCTTTATTTAAGAGTCTTTTATGGTTTGCCTCCCTCTCTGTTTTTTTTCCTTTTTTTTTTGAGTTTATTTATTTTAAGAGACAGAGACAGAGAGTGAGCAGGGGAGGGGCAGAGACAAAGGGAGAGAGAGAATTCCAAGCAGGGTCCGTGCTGTCAGCACAGAGCCCAATGTGGGGGCTTGATCTCATGAACCGTGAGATCATGACCTGAGCTGAAATCAAGATAGGTTGCTTAACAGGAAAGAATATCCAATGGAAGAAAGACAGTCTCTTCAGCAAATGGTGTTGGGAAAACTGGACAGCAACATGCAGAAGAATGAATCTGGACCATTTTCTTACACCATACAGAAAAATAAACTCAAGATGGATGAAAGACCTAAATGTAAGACAGGAAGCCATCAAAATCGTTGACCTCTGCCGCAGCAACTTCTTACTCAAAGGTCTCCAGAGGCAAGGGAAACAAAAGCAAAAATGAACTATTAGGACCCCATCAAGATAAAAAGCTTCTGCACAGCAAAGGAAACAATCAGCAAAACTAAAAGGCAACCAACGGAATGAGAGAAGATATTTGCACACAACGTATCAGATAAAGGGTTAATGTCCAAATCTACAAAGAACTTACCAAACTCAACACTCGAAAACCAAATAATCCAGTAAAGAAAGGGCAAAAGACACAAATAGAAACTTTTCCAAAGAAGACATCCAGATGGCTAACAGACACATGAAAAAATGCTCAACATCACTCATCCTCAGGGAAATACAAATCAAAACCACAATGAGATACCACCTCACACCTCTCGTCAGAATGACTAACATTAACAATTCAGGCAACAACAGATGTTGGTGAGGATGTGGAGAAAGAGGAACACTTTTGCACTATTGGTGGGAATGTATAGTGGTGCAGCCACTCTGGATAACAGTATGGAAGTTCCTCAAAAAATTAAAAACAGAACTACCTACAACCTAGCAATTACATTACTAAGTATTTATCCAAAGGATACCAAAATACTGATGTGAAGGGGCACATGCACCCCATTGTTTATAGCAGCATTATCAACAATAGCCAAAGTATGGAAAGAGCCCAAATGTCCATCAACTGATGAATGGATAAAGAAGATGTGGTACACACACACACACACACACACGCGCGCGCGTGCGCGCGTGCACGCAGGAATATTGCTCAGCAATCAAAAAGAATGAAATCTTGCCATTTGCAACCATGTGGATGGAACTAGAGTGTATTATACTAAGCAAAATAAGTTAGAGAAAGACAAATATATGATTTCACTCATATGTGGAATTTAATATACAAAACAGATGAACACAAGGGAAGGGAAGCAAAAATAATATAAAAAGAGTGGGAGATAAACTATAAGAGACTCTGAAACACAGAGAACAAACTGAGGGTTGCTGGTGGGGTTTTTGGGTGGGGGGATGGGCTAAATGGGTGGTAGGCATTAAGGAGGACACTTGTTGGGATGAGCACTGGGTGTTGTATGTAAGTGATGAATCACTAGATTGTATTCCTGAAATCATTATTACACTATTGATTTAAGTTAAAATAAAATTTAAATTTAAATTTAAATTTAAAAAAATAATAAAATAAAAGTTAAAAGTTAAAAAAAAATCAGTCACTTAACTGACTGAGCCACCCAGGAGGCACCCCCATCTCTGTTTTTATCCTATTTTTCCTTCCCTTCCCCTATGTTCATCTGTTTTGCTTCTTAAATTCCACATATAAGTGAAATCATATATTTGTCTTTCTCTGATTGACTTATTTTGCTTAGCATAATACATTCTAGTTCCATCCACGTTGTTGCAAATGGCAAGATTTCATTCTTTTTGATAGCCAAATAATATTTGTTTTTGTTAAAAATAGACTGGCTCTTAAAGATGATATCATGCAATCCTAGTTTTTATTTTTTGTAAGTATTTATTTATTTTGAGAGAGAGAGGGAGCGTGAGTAGGGAAAGGGCAGAGAGAGAGGGAGAGAGAGAATCCCAGGCTCTGCAATGTCAGTGCAGAGCTCAATGTGAGGCTCTAACTCCCATACCATGAGATGAGATCATGACCGGAGCTGAAATCAGGAGTCAGATGCTTAACCAACTAAGCCACCCAGGAGCCCGCAATCCTAGTTTTTAAATGTTTCAATTAGCATTGTCACATATACATTTCTACCATTTTAATTAAAAATAGAAAACTGGAGCCCCTGGCTGCCTCAATCTGAAGAGCATGAGACTCTTGATCTCAGGGTTGTGAGTTCAAGCTCCATATTGGGTACAGAGATTACTAAAAATAAGTAAATAAACTAAAAGATAATAATAAAAACAGAAGACCAAAGCTGAGTGATGGAAATATGTTCCTACATAGAGCTAAAATGGTTAGTGTGAACTACTATTTTGCTCTAGGAGGTATTTTTGCTACTGCACTATATACTGTTGCAGAAGCTTGGTGTGCATAATAATTTATTTTTTTAGGTTTTTTTATTTAAGTAATCTCTAATATGGGGCTGGAAGTCACAACCCAGAGATCAAGAGTTACATGCTCCTGGGACTGATCCAGCCAGGCATCCTTTGTTTTGCATAAAAATTTAGACACTTGGGTTTAAAATGTAAAAACCCTATTTTCAAAAACTCTTTAATCCAGTAAATAAAGCAGGCTGTTAAATTACATAATTTCCTAAACTAAGACAATATCAAAGTGAAAAAGAATCAGCAGAATTTCCTGTCAAGGTGGCACAGTAAATTCCTGCTTCGATTCATCCTGTATGCTCTAAACATAGAGTAATGACAGATACAATAGAAAAAGAGAAAACCGAAAGGTCATTGCTGGGCTCAAAAAACAGGATAAACATCTTTGTGGACCAGAAATGCAACAGAAATGCAAAGCAGTGAGCTGGACCAATGCTGCAGCCTATCAGGCTCTGAGCCTTAAAGCTGCTAGTGGCAACTGGAGATTCAGCTCTGGTGGAACACTGGGGCTAAGATGCTCTACTCAAGATGGAGACCAAAGTCAGCATTGTTACCAAAAGCCAGGAACTGGAGCAGATCAACCACCCTGGTTTTCCCAGGACTTCCCCTGTTTTAGTCCTGAAAATCCCAAGTCCCAGGATAACCCCTTAGTTCTGGGCAAATAGCGATGATTGGTCACTTGACTTTCCCTAGCTCCATGATAAGAAACTGAATAAAACTACTGCCAACATACTGCCTGGGGCTGTGGATTTATGGGAAGCGGTGGAACCACGAAAGCAAAAAGACAAAAGACAAACATCACTACAGCAAATGAACTGAGATACTAGCTGGCCTAGATACTAGATCGGCCATATTCCTAATATGGATAAAGAGCATCAGTGGTCTCTGAGGCCATTTAAGGTCTTGTTCTAGACTGGGGCATGGAATGAAGATAAGGGCAGGTGGGAAATATTCATCAAATTGGAGATCAGATAAGAAAGGATAACAGAAACATCCCTCACTCAAAGTGATCGTGCAAATCAAAACTCCAAAACATATAAAGAAGTTAATGCTAAAAAAGACAATTAGGCAATGGTGGAATAAGTGGCACTAGACCAGTGCTCCTGCTATAAAAAGTTATAAAAATAGACTATATATATAACAACCAATTTCAGAAGTTGAACCACAAGCACTATGGGACTGTGATCCCTGGGAGAAACAAAAAAAAGTTCCACAAATGCCCCAGCTTTCTGCCTGGAGGCTCTCTGTGGATCAACATACAGAAAGGCAGAACTCAAGCACAGCACAGTGGCTTTGTTGTATTTAAGAGTGATTGGAACTCAGGAAAGTGACCACAATTTGAGTAACAGGATACCGGAAAGGAGAAAGATATGCACAGAGTTCCAGAAATCTGCATAAGGGTCACCTTGAGTGTTTGTTTGAATATTAAGATGCATAAGCATAAGCTAGGACCCCATAAAGCCAGCCAAACAACTACTGGGAGAAGAATAACACTCAGAGAAAGAATTACTGGAGATCTGAGACTTGGGCAACACTTTCACAGGCTAGCAAGCATTTGAGTTCCAACCAGGGGAGAGTCCTCGTAAACATGGGGGGCTAAGAGACAATCTTTCATGATGTTTCTCCATGTCTTCTGACAACTTTGTCCCTATATTGCCAAGGATGTTTGTATAGTCAATAGCCTTTGGAAAGTGTGGTGTCACCTTCCAGAAGAAAGGGCAAATTTATTTCCTGACCAAGATAATAGAAAATGCCTCCTTCCAGGAAAAAGTTTGGGCAAATTTGCTAGCAGCTATCTTATAAAATGAGAGGTTTTCTAAGCTCAGAATCCTCAGCGATGATTCAGACGCACACTGTGTATGTAACATCCACTTGGACCCACTCTGCATTTGCCTCCATGAGGTTTGAGGGACAAGGGAAACCAATAGAACGTGGAGCTCATGCTGCCTGCTATGCTGTAAGTAATAAAGTCCTTTGTCTCTGACCTAGAAGTCTAATGTCTTCTGCTAGCATCTAGGCAACCATCACAGGCTTGCAAGTAGGGTAAAATCTCAGACACCGAATAGCCCCTGACTTGACAACAGGCATTTAATAGAGACCTTAGAAAGGCCATCTGGCCTACAAGCTAAATCTAACTCACAGCCGGATTTTGTATAGCTTTTGAGCAAAGAATATTTCTTTCTTTTTTTTTTTTTTTTACATTTTTAAAAGGATATAAAAAAATAAAAAACAACCAAGAATATGCAAGAGACTGTATATAGCCTGTAGAGCCTAAAATACTTACTATCTGGCCCTTTAAAGAAAAACATTGTCTACTTCTACTTTAGAACCATCTTAACAAAGCTTTAAAATACGACTTGAAAGGATCAAGCTGATGCGCAAGTAAATTAACTGCTGGCTGAAACAATACAGTTTTGAAAAGACAAATCTAGAAATTCAACAGCATGGTAAACATAGTGTCCAGCATCAGTAAAAAATTATTAGACATGTAAAGAAGCAAGGAAATGTAACTCATAACCAGGATAAAAATCAGTCAATAGAAACAGACTCAGAATTACGGAGATAGTAGAATTAATAGAAAAGGACTTTAAAAACAGTTCTTTTAAGTATGTTCAAAGATACAATGGCAAACATGAAATAATTTGGAAACAAATCAAGTATCTCAATAGAGACAGTAAAAGAATTTTTAAAAAGGACTATATATAACTTTTAGAGATGAAGATACATTATTTAAAATAAAAATTTTTTATTTCATTGGATGGGCTTAACAGCAGCAGATTATATACTACAGAAGATCAGTGAACCTAAAAAAGGGGCAATGGGAATTAAACAACATGAAGCACAGAGGAGAAATGTAGGAAGGACAGAGCCTCAGTGAGGAGCAGTACCTAGAAGTATGGTTCAGAAGAAGAGAGAAAGAGTATGGCAGAAAAACATACCTGAAGAAATAAAGGTTGAAATGTTCCTAAAGTAGGTGAAAACTTTAAACTCACGGATCCAAGAAATTCCATTTCTATGGAAACAAAAGAAAAAAAAAAAAGGTTAAGGATTGGAGAAGATGGTAATCCCAGTTTCTGAGTCCTGAAGGCAGCCAGTTGAGATTTCTAGATGTCAGGCTTTTAGTATCTTCATATGGAGTGAGGGCAGACAGTGGCAATCTAATAGATTTCCTGGTTTGCAGTTTAAATGTCTCTGGTGATCTCTCTGAGTGGCCTACACAGTAACAGGCACAAAGATTTATCCATATATCAGCTGTCATGATTTCTCTTAGGTTTATATCAAGTTGTCCCACTTTTGTTTGCTTGGCTTTAGGAAAAGGGCAGTTTTAGTTCTCGATGATTCCAAGCCAAAAGGGTGGGAGAAACAATAGAAATATTAGTTTGAAGAATTATAGCCAAGTATTCAAGGAAATGAGAAGAATTCAGGATTCAGTAGAAAACAAAACCTCAAAGACAATTAACAGAACTAGAATCCAATATCCACGAGTATGTATTATTCTACTGAAACGTAACTTTTCTCTCTACAATCACCCTCATTCCTATCAAAGATAATTGGAGTGAGGGGCGCCTGGGTGGCTCAGTTGGTTAAGCGACTTTGGCTCAGGTCATGATCTCACGGTCCGTGGGTTCGAGCCCCGCATCGGGCTCTGTGCTGACAGCTCAGAGCCTGGAACCTGCTTCCAATTCTGTGTCTCCTTCTCTCACTGCCCATCCCCCACTCATGCTCTGTTTCTCTCTGTATCAATAATAAATAAACATAAAATTAAAAAAAAAAAGATAATTGGAGTGAGACTATTTTTTTTGCAAATTAAGTCTGGTTTCAATAAACTTGGCCTGATTATTTACATAAATGCAACAAAAATAGTTATTGACCATGTAGGTGGAACTTTTCATAAGGAATCTCAAGTTGAACTTTCAAAAGCCTCTTAAGGCTAGGAAGCCAAGCTGAGGACTCAGTATCATCATCAAACTTTGCCTACAATATCTATAGATTTGGGTGAATTCCTCTCTTTTTGGGGTCCCTCCAAATATCTTAAGGTTCCTGCACCTACCAGGAAGTGACCTTCCTTACTCACTTTGCAAGATGGCTGGGAACAGTATAATCAAGATACCAGGCAAACTTTTCTAAGGGGCTTTATTGGCCATAAAATCAACCTTAGTTCCTTAAAGGTGTCTGGTGATATCAGAGTCTCTACATACCTCACTCAAATATGACAATAAAATCAAAGCTTGGTGATACAATCAATGTTTCCAAGTATGTCCTGTTACAAAGAGAACAGATTCTCATGGAGCTTATGCAAATAACTATATTGCCATGAAAATAAGAATATTCACTGAGAGTTTCTTTTTTTTAAAAATTTTTTATGTTTATTTATTTTTAAGAGACAGAGACAGAGCATGAGAGGGGGAGGGGCAGAGAGAGAGAGGGAAACACAGAATTCGAAGCAGGCTCCAGGCTCTGAGCTGCTCGAACTCACCAACCGTGAGATCATGACCCAAGCCGAAGTCGGATGCTTAACCGACTGAGCCACCCAGGAAAGATCAGATAAGGGAAAAAAAGTAATTGTTCCCTCTTTGTTCTCAAAGATAACGTATCAAACTGCTGTGAGTCATAGTTAGCTAAAAAAAATAATAACAAATGATTTTTAAATTTTTAAAAAATTTCCTTAAATCTAGAAAACAAAAGATTAAAGAACCAGAAATGTTTCGAAGAAAAATCCTATAAAATTAGAATCATTCTCATCGGCTTATTCAGTCCTATGTAATTCATTCTTTTTTATTTATTTATTTTTTAACTTTTTAAAAAGTTTATTAATTTATTTTGAGAGAGAGCGTGTGCACAAGCAGGGGAGGGGCAAAAAGAGAAAGAGAGAGAATTCAAAGCAGGCTCCGCACTGTCTGCAGAGTCTGACTGGATCTCACCAAGATCATGACCTGAGCCAAAATCAAGAGTGAGAAGCTTAACTGACTGAGCCACCCAGGAGCCCCTCTAATTAATTCTTGATCTTGATCTTTTGTTAGCAGTTGTATGAATTCCGTTTTTCCTTAGAGTTCTGTAAATTCTTATCCTGTTCAGTGGTATGATCTGAAAATTATCAAAAACCTGTACTTGTCAAAATCCTTTTCATGAATCTCCTTGAAGATGGACTACTTTTGCAAAAGCATCAGAGTAAAACAATAAATGTCTGTAAATGACAAAAGCCTTAAAAATGCCCATGTTTAAGATCTGATGAGAGTTCATTATGTTACTGATGGAGAAATTTGGTTATTTCTGTGACATACATTTTAAGACAGTAACTAGAATTACAAGTGTTTTTGGGTGAACTTTTCAGCTTCTTATGTTATGTCTCCTGAAAAATAGTTCCCCAAATTTTTGGTAGGACAGATCAGATTTCTAGGAATTTCATACAATTTCTAGAACATTTATGTTAATAACATTTGCCCATGTAATATAACCTAAGAAAGTTTATCATCACTCATTTGATTATGTTTCCCATGTAATTTAATATATCAATATGAGAGAGAGAGAGAACAAATCTTTTGACACATTCCAGGGACTCTCTAAAAGTCTTAAGTTAGGGGTTACCTGGGTAGCTCAGTGGGTTAAGTGTCCAGCTTCGGGTCAGGTCACAATCTTGCAGTCTGTGAGTTCGAGCCCCGCATCAGGCTCTGTGCTGACAGTTCAGAACTTAGAATCTGCTTCTGATTCTGTGTCTCCCTCTCTCTGCCCCTCCTGATTGTGCTCTCTCTCTTTCAGAAATAATAAAATGAATTAACTTAAACAAAGAGAAATTTTTTAAAGAGTCCCAAGTTAGTATGCATTAAAAAATAATTCATTTAGAATTTGAATTTTATAAGATTTGTCAAAATATTAGAAAGGCTTGGATGCAATACTTAATTATCCATTTAAAGTGACAAAAAAAGATTTCAAAAGCAAATATAGAAAGTTACATGGTTCTAAGGAAAACTTAGCTCTTTTAATAGAAAAGACTTGGTTTAAGAAATCAAAGACCCAATAAAGACAGTGACGCGTAGCTGATAAGACACAACTTGGCTTTCCAAGCTGATTACTTAAAAGGTAAAGAAAAAAGCCTTTGTTTAAATTTTGTGTTGAAAGCAGACCAATAATCTAAGAAACCTGTCCTTTGGTAGATGAAATAAAAGTTAGTTTACATAAGCACACTATTGGTATTAAAGCTTAATTTAAAAATCCTTATAAACAAGAATTCCATTTTTAGCCAACTCGAACACACAAGATTCTCTCTCTCCCCCCACCTCCTCCCTCTATCCCTCCCTTCTTTCTATGTACATAGTTTGTCCTTCATTTTCTCCTTTCCCATTCTGAAATAACCAGCTTTATTTTAAAACAAAATCTCTTTCATTGCCCTCAACAAGAATGCATCTCCATATCTCATACCTTTTCTAACAAAAAACAATACTTTTCTTACATACAGAATTGTTTCCTGTATAATTTCTAGTAGCTTTAATTACATACATTAGAATCCTTAACACTTAGTAAACTTAATTTCTAGTGAAAACTAAGAAGTAGAAATTGTAAACTGTTACACCAGTACTCTTTAGACTGGCAAATTGATGAATACATTTCATCATTTCCTCTGCTAGAAGAGGTCAAATATAGGCAAATTTAGGCTTGTTTAGCAATTAATGTTTTAGTACTTTCTTTATCTTATATGGAAATGATTGAGACATTCAATGAATTCTCATCATTTAAGTGAACTTGGCAAAATTCTAAGGGCGGAAGTTACCAAAGTTTGGGAAACTATTTTGGTGTGGGGAGCAGCGAGGGGACTCTTTTTAAGTAGACATAACAGAATGATTGCTGAAAAGTTCACTTATCCCACTTACATCTGTCTAAATTATTTGCTCCAGGCAATTATGTTTAGACCACCCATGAAACCTTCATTGGACTCTAGACAAAGTCAGTTATCATAGCAAGCTACTTTTCTAGCTAACAAATTTTGTAATAGAGAGAACATAAACTTATTTGACTGGTAAACCCAGGTAGAATAAAAGTTGTTTATCTGCATAATATTTAATGCTGAAAACTCTGAAGACACCCGAACTTAAACTAGCCTTTATTTACCAAAGATTATGCCAGATTGCATGAATTTGAAAAACATTTGGGTTAGTTTCCGTATTTCTGAGTTTTAGAAATACTTAATACATAAGTGTTTCTTTTTAAGCCAATTAAATAGGGCTCTTTTACAAATTAATTCTGGCAATACCATCCAGAGTTAAAGAGAAAGAAAATAACAAGAAATCATGTACATAACTTACATCCACAGACACACATAAATACACAGATATAAACAGAGACCCTATAAGCTTCCATTTCGAAATTTTAGCCATAGGTCAAATACAATGTAAAATTCACTAGTTTATAAAAAACAGTTGAATCCAAACTGCTTCCGAAAGAGGAACAAGTTAGTTACCCACTCCCATGGCTAAAGTTTTTTACTATTTGTAGAGAAGACTTTTAAGTCTTTGTATTTGCCCTTGACAAGTAATCTTAGGGAGGCTGTGGATTAGGGTTTGGACAAGAGACCTTTCATAGCAGTTTGTATTTTAAAAGTCCTCTTACCTCTGCCCCCGCCTTTTTTCCTGCAATCTCAGGCAGAGTTTTAGTTCCCTACTGGGGTGTTTACATTACAAAGACATGGTAAGATTTACATCTTCAAGGGACAGAGAAAGAATGTAAGTTTTCTCCTGGGAGTTCCAGTGCCTTTTGGATGGTTTCACAGTCCCCACAAAATGTAGTCATGCCCTACTGTAGTTAGGGCGAGTACCCTATAAAAATAATTCTCAGGGTCAAATGGGGCCTCTTCAGGTTGGAAATGGAGAAGGGGTCATTTGGGTCATTGTGGTCATGGGAATGATGAGCCCATTGGACCACGGGAATTTTGGGCAGCAGGAGATGGGGTTCCTCTGTGAGCATCAGCAGTAATCAAGGTGTTGGAAGGATGGAAGGATGGGGCAGTATATATCCAGGTGAGGAGAGGGAGGGCTCGGCTGTGGGTATCAGTAGCTCAAGGGGCCTTTGCCTTCCCAGTTCCCTCTTCCTCTTCAGGAGAGGCCTCTATAACCCTGTCAGCTCTTTCCCTGGTGGAAGGGACACCTCGTGAGGCATGCTTCTAGTGGAAAGCTGTTCAGTGGAAAGTCAAGGGACCTCAGGATCTGTGGTATCTCAGAAGGAATGACAATATAGCCCAGATGGATCTCTGAGAAAATTATGGACTTTAGGGTCTTTAGATACTGGCCTGTTAATGCATTTTGGCCACTGTGAGGAATTTAGAGCCTGTTCCAAACAAACAAGAAAATCCACAATAGCCAACTAGCTCTCTTCTTGCCTTCCTGCTACATAAAATCTTTAAGGAAGATTTGAGTTTCGTTAAGGTATAGTTTTTGATCTCAGTTTCTACTTGTTTTTCTCCTGTTACCTTAATCTAATGTGTTGTTACCAGAAAATTTTGGATGACATCACTGTCAGCCCTCTTCATAGGTGGTTGCTTTATTTTCCAGGGTGTCCCAAGAGACATCTCCAGGATTGGAGTCTGTCTTCAGTAGCGTGATATGCACAGGGTGTTTGGGAAAAGTTCCTAGGCCTCTCTGGAGCATAAACCAGAGTCTTGGCATGTTGGCATGCTTGACATTGAATAATACCCAGGAAACATCTATGGAGTTTCACATTTATCAAGGAGCTGGTATGCCTCCTCAGGGTTCTTAGGAGGTTAGGAGAAAAGACCAATAGTAATGAAGTGGTGACACAGAGACTATAGGCATCTGTTGTATTTTCCTTCTGTGATGCCACTGGCTTCTAGTTGCAAGGCTATTTCACTCTTCTGGGTTATGACATGTAGTCCAAGCACAACCCACTGACCCAGTGGTCACAGGCAGAGGTCTCCCATCGTCACCTACAGGAATCTTTCTTTGTGCCTTTAGCCCAGAGCCCACCTTGGGCAATGACAACAGCCTTGCAATCTAATCTATCCTCCTTACCTCTCCTTGGTGTGGAGGACCCTTGTGCACATTAATAGTCACTTATGGCCTTTAGAACTAGTGTTCAAATCATCTTGTTATACCATATGGCCTTGATCACACTGCTCTGGGAAGATTGTTGGATTATTATGGTAGCCCTGACCTTTTGCACTGGATACTGCAAGCAACACACGACAGAGGCAATATGTGAAAGCATATAGCAGCATGACAGACCCCCAGCTAGTGGTGCTTCTTTCTCAGATGGTGTTACCCCCACCTGAGTTTGGCAGTCAGTAAGCGAGTCACAGATAAAGGCATTTCCCTCGATTAATTGCAAGGGCAATCATGCAATCCTGCCAACTATGCCAATTGTGTATTGGTTTTAGCCTGTCAATAACCACTGTTGTGGCCAGAGCGGTCTTTGTGGTTCTGATCATTACTAGGTGCCCTTCAGCAATAACTATCAGGAAACCTTAAAAAAAAATAAAGGTTTATTACTTAGAGAAACTGGAAATTACACAGCACACTTGGGGCCACACAGCAAAGTCATGGATAGAAAAAGGAAGAGAGCATGGTATGTTCTGCTTTTATTGGGGGTCAGGGTGGGAGTCTAAGGTTTCATGCTCATGCTTTATTGGTGAGTTTAAAATGTAAAAGCAGGAATTTAAAGCATGCAAAGAGGAAAAAAACAAGTGGCCCAAATGGTCAGATATCAAGATCAACCAAGATCTCTAACACAAAGGAATCTCACTTTGGGGAGGTGGCCTGGGTCTATCTATGTCTAGTAGTATGGCTGGCAATGTATTTGTTGGAGATAGCCATCTTGGAAGTGGATGCAATCAAAGCTTAAATCAGGCACTTGCAAAAACAAATAAACAAACACCATCCAAAAATACAAAAAACAAAAAGCACCCATCAGTGCTTATACTACACCCATGTTATTTTCCAGTTTCACTTGGGTTACCTGGGTGGCTCAGTTGGTTAAGCGTCCAACTCTTGATTTCTGCTCAGGTCATGATCTCATGGCTCGTGGTATTGAGTCCCACATTGGGTTCTACACTGATAGTGTAGAGCCTACTTGGGATTCTCTCCCTCTCTCTGCCCCTCCCCAGCTTTCTCTCTCTCTCTCTCTCAAAAAATAAAAAAGTAAACTTATCTTTAAAAAGAGCGATTAATTCATTCAACAGATATTTATTGAGAATTTACTATGTCCAGTATATCATACCAGTAATATGGAAAGGAGGGAAAAAGGGAAAAAGAAGTCCCAACCACTCATGGATTTGACTTGGGGTGAAGGTTAGGGGCAAACAGACTATAAACAATAATTAACAAGTGAAAATATATAGTATTTCACCACATGAAGAGAGGTGAAACATAGAGGAGGGGAGGTAGGGGGAGTTATAATTTTCAAGAGTGGGTAGAAAAGACCGTATTGAGACGGTGATGTCTGAGGAAAGATCAAAAGAAAGGAAGGGACGGGGAACCTGGGTGGCTCAGTCGGTTATGTATCCGACTTGGCTCAGGTCAAGATCTCGCAGTTCGTGAGTTCAGGCCCTCCATCCGGCTCTGTGCTGACGCTAGCTCAGCACCTGAGCCTGCTTCAGATTCTGTGTCTCCTTCTCTCTCTGCCCCTCCCCAGCTGGTGCATTCTCTTTCAAAAATGAATAAACATTAAAAAAATAAAAAAGAAAGGAAGGGAACAATCCGTGTGAAAATCTGGCACAAGAGGTATGTCGTATCAGTGTGGTGCAGGAAGAGCCCAGGGAGAGGAGCAGGAGATGAAGTGCAAATGATAGAGGGAGGGGGAGTCCCTTTATCCCTAAACACCATTGTAGGGACTCCAGGTTTTATACTCCTGACATGTGAAGCCTCGGAGGGTTTTGAGGAAAGGGGTGACAAGATCTCCTTGGATTTCTGCAGAAGCATGCTGGCTGTGGTGAGGAGTACAGACTGAAGGGGAGCAGAAGCTGAAAGAAGGAGGCCAGTTAGGAGGCTCCTGCAAGAACCCAGGAGAAAGATGATAACTGCTTCCACCACCAGTTATGCGAATGGGAGTGATCCAGTAGAAGAGAGGGAATGATAACTATGAGGGAGGAGAGAGTTACTGATTGACCATCCTGGAGCAGGGCAAGGGATGGAATCTGGCATACAAGCCGCAGAAATGTGGAGCTAAGATCTCATTCAGAGCAACGAAAAAGACAGGTGGAGAATACGGACGCAGGTGCTGGTAGGTGACTGTGGCACTGGCGGTGGGGTCTGTGAAAGTTCTTTTTGGATTACTCCTATTTCTCAGGGAGATAGGGAGCAAGGGCTGACAAAGAAGATGCGGGAGGAGGGATTGTTGGCTTGAGGAGGAAAAGGTATGAACCAATGGATTAGAAGAGTAAGAAAACTAGTAGTAGTAGTTTGGATTTGCCATGGTTGGTCTTTTCAACTCAACATACATTTGAAACTGTTCTCTAAACACTATGCTCCAAAATCGATGGACATGAAGAAAGCATCATTTTGAAGCCAAGTAATTATCAGTGTCCAACATCTTTATTATGCCTATTCTACTCTAGAGAGAGAGAGAGAAAATTCTGCCCTCAGAAATGTATAGCTAAATGGGAATGGAATGCTGGCAGATTTGTAGCTTTGTCGTTCTTTTGCAGAAACAAGATTGAGTTTCTGTTTTGAATTCCTTCTTTATTACAAGACTCCTTTCAAAAGAGAACCAGCGTATCAAAAATGTAAATGCACTTATTATTATACTTCCCATTTCCCCTAAAATTACAACTGGAGTAAGCACTTGAAGGAGAAATTAATGTCGTAGAGGGGAAAATGCTTAAGGGGCTGGTTTAGAAACTTTTTCAAAAAGGCCATGAAGCTTTCTAATAACCAGCTAACATGGAAAGCTTAGAAAAAAATAAGTGGTCGTTTTTTCACAGCCTGCAGATAGCATCTAATAATTCATCTCAAAATAAATAAGGGTGTAAGTTGTGTCATAAATATGCTATACATCAAAATTACAAATCTAGAGAACCTATGGTGAGGTGACAAGAAGACTAATTATCATTTTATATATTTTTTCTATTGATGAAACTCAGGAAAATAGAAAAGCAATCCTGGTGTTTTACAAGCCATGAGCAGTGTGCTGATTCTCCTAAAACATCTTATCCTCCTAACACTCTGTATTTGAGGGAAAAAAATATCACACTTAAATTACATTATTGGACTGCACTTACATGTACATATTTTTCCAGAATCTAAACCTCTCGTAAATGTCTCATTGCCCCCAATCCCCCCATTAGGGGATCTTTATGACAGGAGTTCCAAGATGGAATCGCCTGCACCCTGCATCTGGGGATCCAAAGAACATGTATGTTTACAACTGACAGATTTTTAACAGGGGAGTGATGAGTTTTCCTTTTGTGCATGGCGGGGTGGGAGGATGGCAGATTATTATTTTTAAAAAATTAGGCCACTTCCTATAAATAATTTACTGCTCATGCTTGGGAATGAGATGTTTAAAATATCATTAGGAATATTCAAAGCCAACTGAAGACTCAATATATTCTACTTTTTGGCATGAATGAAGCAAAATCAACGAAACAAACTCACTGCTTGCTAGCGAACATTTAAGGTTCTAGAAATGCTGTTTCAATTACTCTTAGAGGAAAGCAGTTATAATTTTTAGGCAGAACTATTTATTCTGCTTAGTTCAAGTTTTAGTTTTGAGTGGCTTTAGGCAGTTTTTCACTCTTGGGCAAGGCCCATCCAGCCATTCGCAGGTAGGTTTGACTTTTTCCAGATGGGCAATTTAAAAAATATGTTGAAAATGAATAATACAAACGCTCAGATTAGATCCAATCCATGATCACATGGGCCATTGGGTCTGTGCATGCAATGAGGGACAGGTTAAGAATACATAATAAGACAACCTGGATTCCTTTAATACTATACTGTAAATGGTTGAAACATGGCAGAAGGGCAGGGGAAGACTCAGATTTTAACTAAATAAAAAATTTTAAGGGTTATTTATATTTTCAGCCCATACTACCTCTTAAACAAGAATTTTCATAATTCACTGAAATGCTTTTTTAAAAAATGTCTATTTCCGAGAGGGGGGAGTGTCCACTAGTGGGGGAGCGACAGAGGTGTGGGAGACAGAGGACCCGAAGTGGGTTCTGTGCTGACAGTGGACAGCCTCATGTGGGGGTGGAACCCATGAACCAAACCATGAGATCATGACCTGAGCGAAAGTCAACCGACTGAGCCGCCCAGGCGCCCCCTCGCTGAAGTGTTTTTTTATTCTAAATTTGTCTTTTCATTCCCTCACAGAAAGGAAATGTAACTCAGATAAGAACAAATTTCAGCTGTGATGTCTCTGGTGTAAGTCATTCTTGATAAATACATTTCAAAAATAATCACTAAAATGAGCTTTTTGTTTTATTCATAGCTTTTAATCACCTCAGCACTTCTTGCTCCTCATTTGCACACATAATTGAAGGTTGACGGTGCTGCGGCTACGCTCTGAATTTCATTCTGCCGCCATCAACCACGTTCAAAGTTTCAAAGTTTCTCAGGTCTAAACGTCTTTGCTTTCTGGTAATAGTGTCTTTTGTGTGAAAGAGGAGAGGGGACGGCATGCCTTATGTTGATTATTTAAATAATAGTTAACCCTGAAGCCTCTTTTGCATCATTAATACCACATAGAAGCTATAAAACCTGGGGAAACTTAGAGCCAGCCCAAAAAGCCCTCCCGTGTGGAGCTCATCTGATTCTTCCTCAGGAAAATGGAGTCTGTGTTGGCCTCTGCGTTGGTGAGTCCTCTGTCAACATGCATCATGGGGTGGTCTTACAGACCACTGCTCTCATTCTTGGCTTCTTCAGGGGAACCTCACTGTGGTCACTCACCTACCATGTAAGTGTCTAGTCAGCACTTACAGATATGAAGTACTGAAGCCATCTTTGTCAAACTGATAAAGAATTCCAAAAGACAAGGCGTTTGAACTTGATGACCTCAAAGTTTCCTACCTGGTCTAAAATGTTATGATTTTTATTTGTCTCAATTTTACCTATCGATTTTCCTATGAATGTTTATGTGCATATACAAAAGTTGCCAATTTGGTCATTCATGGGGTGTGAATCCTCTTCCTCCTTTATGTTGGTGAGTTTAGACCCAGAGTGAAGTAAAATCCTGTTAATAGTTATTCTATATCAGGGCTAGCCAATAAAAGTATAATACAAGCCAAAATATAAACCACAAATGTAATTTAAAAATTTCTAGTAGCCAAATGATAAAAAGAAACATGTGAAATTAATTTTAATGATCTATTTAACACCATATGTCCAAAAAATCATTTCAACATATACTTAATATAAAATAATTGTTAAGGTGTTTTACAGTCTTTTTGTGTGTGTGTTAAGTCTTCAAAAGCCAGCATGTATTTTACATTTGTACATCTCAATTCTGACTAGCCACATTTCAAAGACTTAATAGCCACATGTGGCTAATTAGTGGCGGCTTTCTTGGCAGTGTAGTTTTAGAGCCTTGATACTCAAAGTCCTCTGTGGACCAGGAGCAGTGGAATCATATGGGAGCTTATTAGAAACACAGATTCTTGGAATGAGAATCTGCATCCCAGCAACCACTATGGGTGGTATGTGTGGACTTTAAGAAGCACTGTTCTAGAAGGTGTACCCAGTTTCTTTTTTCAGTAATACTTAGTTTTGAATATTCTTATAACATTCACATTTCTCATTTGTATACATTTTTTTAAGAGTTAGTATGCTTCCAGTTCTCCCACCCCCACCCCCCATTAAAAAGTATTTATTTAGAGAGCAAGCCGGGGAGGGGGGCAGGCAGAGAGAGAGAGGGAGAGAATCCCAGTAGGATCTGCGTTGTCAGCACAGAGCCTGATGCAGGGCTGGATCTCACGAACTGTGAGATCATGACCTGAGCTGAAATAAAGAGTGGGATGCTTAACCGACTGAGCCGCCCAGGCACCCCCTTCCCCCATTTTCAAAAGTAACTCGTTTTTTTTCTAGTTACAAAAGCATAACTTGTTTATACTGAAAAATTAGAAACTACAAACAAGAAAAAACAAAACAAAAACCACTTGTCATCCCACCAACCAGAGATAACTACTATTAACATTTTGGGTGTTAATCCTTCCGGTTTCTAAAATGTCTATTTCTTAATTACATAATACATAAATTCTAAAAAATAATTCACAGGGTGTCTGGGTGGCTCAGTTGGTTAAGTGTCTGACTCTTGATTTTGGCCCAGCTCACAATCTCATGGTGGCAGGATAGAGCCCTGTGAAGGGCTCCATACTGGGCAGGGATCCTATTTAAGAGTCTCTCTGCCCCTCCCCCACTCATGCTCTCTTTTTCTTCCTCTCAAAAAAAAAAAAAATAATAATTCAAACAGTAACATATAAAATAAGGTCCCTTTAATTACTTCCCGAAATGCAGTCCCTGCCTGATTCACTCATCAGTTGAAGACCATTTGGATTGTTTGTGGTTTGAGGCAATTATGAATAGAGTTGCTATAAACATTGACTTCCAGGTTTTAGGGTAAATACGCAGGAGTGGGAATGCTATTAGAAAACATCTTTTTTTTTAAACATCTTTTTTTAATGCCACATTGTACTTCAGGACGAATGCGTATGAAAATATATTCGATCAACAAATATTGAATATGTCCACCGTATTAGGCAGTAAGAATATAGTGAACGTAGTATGGGTCAGTGTTGGACCCCATCCTCATAGAATTTTTTTTTAACGTTTATTTTTGAGAGAGAGAGATAGTGTGTGAGCAGGAGAGGGGTGGGGGCTGGGGGGAAAGAGGGTCCAAAGCTGGCTCTGCACTAAAGGCAGAGAGCCTGACGCTGGGTTCAAACTCATGAACCATGAGATCATGACCTGAGTTGAAGTCCGACACTTAATCAACTGAGCCACCCACGCACCCCTAGAATTTGTTTTTAATTGAATCTCTATTAATAGACATTTATTTTCAATTTCCCTATTATAAACCATGTGTTTTAAATTTTTAGTTCAGTCATTACTGATCATCTGCTATCTGCCCAAAATTTTCCTGGGAGTGTTCAAGGAAAATAATGACCAACTAGATAGTAGTCTTGGTTGGGAGAGTCACCTAACTTTAACCACTGAGCCCTAGCACTGGTTACAGTTGGGGTGGGGGAGGGGAGGGAAGACTCTTGCCCCAGGCAGGTGTTGTAGGTGAATTCCAGATCAATGTGGAGAACCGGGGATTCTCCTTCATCTTCCTAGGCCAATAGTTTTCAAGCTTTAGTGTCTATCAGGATCACCTGGACGGTTTGTTAAACCACAGATTGTTAGCTCCCACTTCTGATTCAGGAGGTCTGAGATGGGGCCCAATAATTTGTATTTTTAACAGGGTCCCAGGTGAGGCTTAAGCTGTTGATCCCAGAAACATACCTTGAGAACAGCCCTCTGCTATTTCTGGAAATTTCTGACCCTGATATCTTAAATTTGTACTCTCCTTCATCCGCCGTTAGGAATTCAGAGATCTAGAAGTAGCCATCCTTGAAGTTACTGGAGGAATTACTGATGCAGAAGAAACTTTAGTGCGCCTAAAATCTCCTTTGTACGACTGCCTGACAACTCCAGATCCTAGCATTTTATTTCTATTCCTCTTGAGCCACCACCTTCATGCAAGCTTTTCCGTGAGTTGCGCTGGTTGGCAGGGGAACTTGTCCTCCGGCACTCTCAGCACCCCCAGCTTCCGAGTTTCCTCATCTGGGTTAGAGGGGACTGGGTTTCTTGTGGCAGGAACCTGGTTAAAACTGCAGGCCATTGTCCTGAGACTTCAGAAGGGCTGGGAGAGGACAGGCTTACCCTGAATTTGTGTGTGGGCGGGAAGGCCTTGAAGAAATGAGCTAGCTCTGGGAGCTGCAAGGGTCCAGGTCCCATAGACAGTGGAGCCAGAGTTCTCAGAGTTGCTGGTGAGCGTAAAGCTAACTGCATAGAAGCCTTCTTGGTTTTCTCTCCTTAGCTAGCTTAGTGGGCAGGTTTAAATAAGAGATCTGTAGTTCATTCCCCTCATAGCAGGGTTGAATGCAGTTTTACTATTCATAAGCTCCATCGCCAATGTTCCTAGGAAATTTCCTCATCTGTAAAAGGAGGATGATACCCCCATCCTCAGGGCTACTGTGGGGATTAATACAGTAACATAAGTGCCTCATTACTGCAGTACTTAACACACATGGGTCAGTAATGAAGCTATGTTACACCATGCTGTGAGACCTTCAGTGGACTCATCATAAAGTATGCCAGGTTCTTTTTGTACTTAAAAAAAGCACTGGCATTCCTCCCTCTGGAAATGAGGCTAGCTAGCTTTGGGGGCCTGCTATCAAGCGCTCACAAGCATACACATGGAGCCTAACTTAACTGATGGGATAACAGTCACACCATGTTAATTAAAGACTTTACAGGGTCTAGGGTGAGAAGTCACAGGTGGGACTTCTAGAAATAGGGCTGATTCATTTCAATCATTCATTTTACTATCTTGGGAGGTTAAACAACTGTCTCAGACTTAGAAAACATTGTCATGTCTGGAGTTCCTAACTCTGAGCTGGTCTTGTTTTCAGCTATTCCACACTTTCTGGATCTTGACTCTGTTGCTCTATCTATAAAGCACTTGCTCTATTTCCCTTTTTTAAAAAAAAAAAGTTTATTTATTTTGACAGAGGGAGGGGCAGAGAGAGAGGGAGAGAGAATTCCAAGCAGGCTCCACACTCTCAGTACGGAGCTCGACACAGGGCTCAAAGTTACGAACTGTGAGGTTATGACCTGGGCTGAAATCAAGGGGCAGATGGATGCTTAACCCACTGAGCCACCCAGCTGCCCCCTCTACTTCCCTTATTTCATATTGCGCACAAAAGGAGGAGAAGTTGATGAGCACAGTTCTGTGGCTCCAAGCTCTTGCTTAGAGAAGGGTTTTGGAAGAATAAGAATTTAGGGTCAGTTTGCAGGAGTGAGAGTATAGGTTGGCATGAGCATCAGAGCCCGTCTTTCTGCTTTGTCTGTCATTCCCAGATACTCTAAAACTTACTACTACTTATAGGTTCACTATAAACATTATTGCAACAACCTGATTTTAGCTTATTGACAATTTGATACTTATGTTTATATTCCAATTTTCTGTTCTAGTAGTCAGGAATCTTTTCTTGTTGTTTTAGGTATATCCCAGCAGTGAAAATAGTTGTCCTCTATGTCAGAAACTTAATAATCAGCAGCCTACTTTGAAAAGTCTGTAAAATGTAAACTTTAGATCCAACACAAGAGTATTCGTTTTATAAAGGAAGGTTTTTGATTTTTTAAAATAAGAAGGCCTTTAAAAAAAAAAAGCACAAACTCCACGAGCAGAAGCAAAGGTAAGTAAATTCAGAATGGTATGCACAGAGTACACTCCCACCCCCACACCCTCCTACTGTCCTCTCAGACTTCCCACTGGTTTTGCGGAGAGAATCAAGAACCCATCATGGACACAAATCTCCATCACAGGCGCTTGAGTCCCCACTTTTCCATCCCCCATACTCAGTAGAAGGGAAGATGGGTAACAGTTGCTCTGTAGCATTCCAATTGCAAAGGAAGTATTTTCACATTGAGACAATGTTAAAAGAGGTGCATGGGCGTCCCTTAATGTGAATTAGATAAATTACTGAGAGTTGGCCTGAAAAGCAAATAGCCATTTTAAGATTATTTCTATGAGAATCATATTTGTAGGTCCAAAAATTGGCTGACCATCAACAAACATTTGAAATACAATCTGTCATAGGTTGGGAAATGGTTGGATATTTTTAAAAATTTGATTTATACAAATTCTTTCAAGTGTGCATTAGGCCACAACCATTTCTTGAGTTCCTGAACATCTGTTGCATTAATAAATGTGGTACCTATATTAATATATCACTTAAAGCTCGAATATAACTCGGAGGTTCATCATACTATTTGCTCTACTTTTGCATATGTTTGACATTTTTTATAATAAAAAGGATTTTTTAAAAAACCCTTCAGATATACATTTCAAAATTCCCAAAGGATTAACCTAGGGCAAAATTAGGAGGCAATATAAAAACCCCTAATAAAAAGTAAAAACTTGGGGCACCAGGGTGGCTCAGTCAGTTAAGCATCTAACTCTTGATTTTTGGCTAAGGTCATGATCTCACCATGGTTCGTTAGCTCGAGCCCACAGCCAGGCTCTGTCTGCATTGACAGGGAGGCGCCTGCTTAGGATTCTCTCTCTGTCCCAGCCCCATGTGTGTGCACATGCACACACCCTCTCAAAATAAATAAACATTAAACGGTAAAAACTGAAATTAAAAAAATTAAAAATATTTTTTAAACTTGAATTTCTAATTGTAATCCATTTTATAGACAGCAAACCAGCTATCAAAACATTGAAACTATTTCAAACGTGGACCTATTTTAAAGCCTCCAAAATCTCACATCACTGTTGTTTATAATTAACAACATCTTTCAAATGCCCAAGTATGACATTTTAAAAAATCCATTGCAATTAATATAAAAAGGAAAATTAAATTCAGGTTTAGGCATCTCTCTTTTATCACATTTATCTCTTTAAAATGTAGCTTAATAAAAGTCTATTAGACTTCCTAAGATATAATTTTATTAAATTCAGAGTTAAAACATTTACCCTTTAGATACATGCAATTAACAAATTTTCTGTAACATCCTTTCATAGCTTTTATAAACAAAATATTTTAAAGACCTACAATGGCATGACATAAAAGAGCAATAATTATAGTAGACAAAATAATAAATGAAATATGATATGCCTTCTGCTATATACCTATGAGTTTTACAGAATAATCATTACAACAGATGTCCTTAGAGAACAAAAGGGAATGAGAAAGTAAAAGGTGAAGGAAGGCATGGAAGATATTTTCTGTTATCTTCTACTGTGTGGTCTGTCACTGCACTATTCTTTAAACAAAAAAAGGTCTCCACAAGGGCAGGTCCTGTTTCAAATGTCCCCTTACCCTTCTGACTAGAGAATAATGTGTTTGTATAGTATATGATTACACCAGACAAGGCTGTGAACACATGTGACTTACTCAATGATCCTATTCTGCTTCCTTTTAAAGATAAAGAATGCATTTAAGTCGATTGTGTATGAGACTCTAGTAATCCTTAGAAGGCTCCATTCAGACAGAGAATAATATTACCTTACTTTAAAACATTAGGAGCATGGCCGTTTCCTTGGTCTTCATTTTCTTTCCAGACAATATGAATTAATACTTTCATGTATTTTGAAAGAGAAAAATGACACATGTAAATTACTTTAAAATAGTTTTAATTTTTCTTTGTAAGCAAAACATCCCCATAAAACATTTACTTTTCAAAAATGTTTATATACAGATAACTGTGTAAGATGGAAGAAACAGCTAAAAACAACACAACCACCAACACACCAACTCCTAACAGTAGGCCAAGTCAGGGTGCAGATCTCATGAAAACAAGCTGCTCACATTCCCAGAACCACAGGCCTCTGGGAGGAATCTTGTCCTGTTTAACTCGCTGGGAGGTGGAGCCCAGAGGAATTAACTCTATGAAAATCCCAAAACATGGTCACCTATGGGGAAATGAGAGAGAGATAATTCGAGCATGGTAATTATTTTCTTGTAGTAACAGTAAAAAAACAAAAAACAAAAAAACCCGTAATGGTAAAGGGCCCCAACTTGAACAGGTAGCTAATTGTGTATTTACCAAATATAGAATTTGTTAGCTACAGTGGAAAACATACTGTGTATGATTGCCATTAGTCTTTAAAATGATAGTCTCTAGAGCACTCACATTTACTGATTATAGATGCATGTAAGTAGTATGTAAAATAATAAAACATAGCCAACATTTGAGGGCTTACTGTGTATCAGCCTTACTCTTCTAGGTTCTTCATATGGTTTGTTTCACCTAATGCCCACAAGAACCCTAAGAGAAAAGAACTATTATTATTCCTATTTTACGAAGAGCTAAGGCATAGAAAAGTTAAAGATTACACAAATAGAATGCAAAACCAGGTACCTTGTCTGCAGAGCTCTTGCTTTTCATTTAGTGCCAGTGCTGTAATGTGAAACTGGATTTCATTTTTACTTAAAAAAGAAGTTTATTTAGGGGCACCTGGGTGACTCAGTCAGTTAAGCAACTGACTCTTGATTTCGGCTCAGGTCATGATCACGCAGTTCACGGGTTCAAGCTTTCCCTCTCTCTCCCTCCCTCTCTCTCTCTCTCTCTCTCCCTCTCTCTCTCTGTCCCTCCCTCCCCCCAAAATAAACATTTTAAAATAAAATAAAATGTTTATTTTGAGAGAGAGATAGATAGAGCATGTGAGCGGGGAAGGGCCAGAGAGAGAGGAGAAAAATCCCACACAGGCTCCACATTGTCAGCATAGAACCTGACACAGGGCTCAATCCTATGAACTGCGAGATTCATGACCTGAGCGGAAATCACGTTGGATGCTTCACCAACTGAGCCACCCAAGCGCCCCTGAAATTGGATTTTAAACCCCATTATCACACAGAACTATTCCTCCAACTATTCTTCACCAGAAATTCTATTTCCTTGTGAACTTTCACCTCTTAATACCTCTCTTGGGTTGACTCACTGTTCACCTTCTGCTTCCCAAATCACTTTCTGGTTTCACCTGCTTCCACATACAACCTGGACCCCTGGCCATTTCAATTATACCCCAGACTCCTGCCCTGGCCTCTCCTACTGAAGTCAAACCAAGGTGGTGGCCTGTACCAGCAATCTCTGTTACTACTGCTTCCTAGCAGTGAAACATTACTGCTGATTTAATCCAAGAAAAAGTCATGCTTCTTGTTGTTAAGTGGGCCTTCACTGCTGCTCAGCAATCCTTGGGTTGACACTTTATAGCATCCACAGCAGCTCTTCCCAACTTCTTCCAGAATTAAATCCCCAAATGCACCCATCTATCCCTTTGTAGATTATCTTACTATGGATTTACTTAAAATTCATCCAAAGTAGAGTTGCCAGATAAAATACAGGATGCCCAACTAAATCTGAGTTTCCAATAAACAAGGAATCATATTTTAGTATAAGTATGTCCTAAATATTGCATTATAGAAATATTTAAATGGCATATAAAATAATAAAACCCCAGCAAACTATGTACTGAGAGCCTACCAAATTTTGTACAGAACATATTCATACTAAATTTTAATACTAAAAATTTGTTCATTTACCTGAAAATAAAATTTTACTTGGCATCATATATTTTAATTTGCTAAACCCAATCCAATCACATTTCCTTCTTTCCATTCCCAGGAGTACCCTTCCATTTTTCAAAGTTTAATTCTCTGAGCTATGGTACTGGTCTCTCTCCTTAGTTCACTTTCTTCTTCATTCTACATATTCCTTCTTTTCTACTTTCAAGAATGCTCAGGTCATCTCTACTACAGTATTAATGATCCCAATTCTACACCCCTCCATGAGCCCACCCATGTCCTTTGCCATGTCACTTTGCAATTTCTCTACAAAGGTAAGCTCTACTTCCCCACTTCCTTGAATCTGAACTTAGCCATATAATCTGATCTGGTTACTAGAATGAGGCAGAAGTGCCAGCATGTCAGTTTGGAATCCGAGTGTCAAGAGGCCTTGTGTATTTCTGGTCTTCTTAAAACTCTTTTCCACCTCCATGAGAAGAGTATGCCAGAGTAAGCCAGAAAGGAGGATGACAGGTGAAATTACGTCCAGCATTGAGCAAAGCCCCCCAGTAGGCTTGTAGATGTACAAGCAAGCCCCACTAAGATCAGTCAACCCTCAGGCATGAGCTATAATTACAGTCTCAAGCCACTGAGTTTTTGAAGGTTTGTTATGCAGCAAAAGCTAACTGAAACATCTACCCTGTAAAAGCTCTTCTTGACCTTATTATTCTAACTTTTCTTTCTTGCACTCCTGAACTGCTGCAAAAAGTATTCTTTCTTTATTTTTTTGCCTCTGCTCCCTCACCACTTATTTTTGTTATCTATACCACTTCTCTTAATTAACATCAAAAACCTCCTAACGGGTGCTCGTATAGCTTTGACTCTGTCCTGATCCACCTTGGCCTCTGTATAGCACCTGACACTGTAGATCGCCTGACACCTCTCTGTTAAGTTTCCCCGTCGCTGATTGTAGTGCACTGGTCTCGCTGTCTTTGATTATATTGTCTATATTTATTCACTCCCCCAACAGTAACTATCATACATTTGACTCACACATCTTTATCTCCACCCCGAATCTCCTTCCAAGCTCTAGCTGAATTGGTTCTCAAACTGTAGTGTGCATTAGACTCATGCAGAGGGCATACTAATATTCAGGTTATTAGGGCCCCACTGCTTGAGTTTCATATTCAGTAAGTCTGGATCGGAGCCTGAGAAGTTACCTTATTAACAAGTTCTCAGGTGATGACGACGGATGACTTTAGAATGACTATTCGAGTTTTATATTTCCTACTACCTAACAGTCTCCACCTGGTTACCCAAAAGTGCCTCAAACATCACATACAGGGTCAGTTAGGTTGTTTGTTTGAATTGTAAGCCCTGGGAACCAATTTGGGCTAGCTAAAACAAAACCAAGAATTTATCAGGGAGCTCACAGAATCAATGTGAAGGCAGGTTCATGCTCCAAATAAGGAAACCAGAAAACAGACTACTTGACAGTAGGAGCATTTCCTCTAAACCTGAAGAAGTAGACAGTATCTCTTGTGTTCTTTGAGTCCCTCTGTTCAAGATTCAATTCCAAATGAGAGTCCCCTACCCATCCCTTAGTTGTACCATGGCAGGGATAGAAAGGATTGTAGTGGAAGCAGCTACCAACAGATTGCTCGTCTTTCATACTGTCTTTCTTCAGGGCCTCACAATCAAGTGAGTGGATTACTACAACAACCTCTTAACTGGTTTTCTTGCCCCTAATCTAACCTCCAATTCATCCTCCACATCAACTTCAGTTATCTCTTTAAAACACATGTCATTTTCTTCTTTGCCTTGTCTGGTAGTGTTCCTGTCTTATCTTGTTTTAAGTAATAAATTGCTTTCCTTTATGTGCAAGTGGATGGGATACTTCCACCTTAGCAGACTCATAAAATGGAAAAGTAGTTTTAAAAGATAGGAAATACATTTCATTGTTAAATGAGGACCTAATTCCTTAGTAACCAGGCAAGGGTCAGAAGTGGTCCCAAAATAGAGACCCCTATAGGAGCCTTTAAAAGATCAAGGTCTCACCAGATTGAAAACCCCCTCATGACATGGACTAGTCCTCATCGAATGGCCAGCACCTAACTCACAGCAGGCACTTAATGAGATGAACAAAGTCTTCATCTCTGGGCCCTCCCTACTTCAGATTACTGTATTAGTCTCCTGATCTCCTGGTCTGCAATCTCTGCCTATCTCCTCACTACCAACTCCTTCCTGTATACCACTGTTAATCAAGCCAGTTATCATTTCCTGCTTGAAACCTTCTGACTTCCCACTCTATGTTTGCCAATTCTAAACTCCTCTGTACTCAAAGCCTTCCATAATAATCTGGTTCCAACTGGTTTTTCCAGGTTTTCTTCCATTTCTACTTATGCCGTCAATTGCTTTAGATGAATATTTTTTAAACATAACTTACTTTTTCTCTTCCTGTTGGTTTAGTTCTACTTTTTGGGATACCTTTCTTCCATGATGTTTATCCTACACTTCCTTCAAAATCTGTTAACCTGTCAGTAGTCTCAATCTTTTTAAATCCATGACCCACCACTCCAGGTTCTTTTGGTCATGTCCCCTTGTATGCCATATCCCTCATTCCCTGGTTAGAAATCGATTTGAAGTGTTTGTTAATTGAAGTCTTATGTGTATACATACTTCCTAAGAGTTGAACACATACAATCTTAAATTATCACTATATACTTACTTCTCTATTTGTCCTACCTGATTTTAAGAGCTTTCTATCACTAATTAATCTTCTCTATTCCTCCAGAAACTACTCTAGTGGTTTACACATAGTAGTGATGAATGAAATCTGTTGAGCAGATGAATAAATGGATGTTTATAATACGGCTAGTATTTGGGGCTGGTCTCCTTGAAGCAGCAGTCAGTGGATATGCTAGGAATTCCAGATCTGCTGGAATCAAGAGGTATAAATCTTGGCAGCTTGTAAGTAGAAGGGGAGTCTAAACCAAAGATGATCAGATTGAGCACAGAGTCAAGGGCCAACAAGCCAAAAATAAACATCAAGTAAAAAGATTCCAAGGCCAAGCCTGATTTGAAGTGTAGAGCAAAGGGTTTGGAATTGGGCAAAGACACAGTAGAAGCAACAGTAGTTTAATATTAGGTTGATGGGGATCTGGAATGGTGGACTTCTTTTAGGGTCTTGTGCAGAGGATTTATGGAATTAAAATGAGTGGTTTATTAGCAAAATGGAGTTGCCTAGGAGTCAGAAGTTGAGTGGGCAGCCATTTATCATTTCTAGCAAAGAAATACATGGAAACAAATTTATAATAGCAAATATAGTGAAATATAAATAGACCTGCTTTGAGAGGTAGATTTCATTTGAGCTTCATTTTCTTGCTTCTGCCCTGTCATTTTAATTTGTTTCACACATTTGCATAAATTCACATTCAAGTTCTAATGCATTTTTTGATTCCTCCATATTATACAGGTAAAGAAAAGTATATTTTAAGAGATATACTATCATAGTATCCAATACCAAACACAAAAACTCAGAATGTTTTTGCTATATATTTTAGACTTTTAAAATATCAATCAATAAAGCTCCAATAAGAATGCTGTACCTAATAACAACTGATTTTTTTTTTCTACACTAACTGTTCATAGACTGGAAAAGTCTAAGAATATTTTACAAAGGTTTAAAAAATAATTTAAAATGTAAAACAAAAAAATCCTATTTATAAAAGATGCATATTATTGAGAACGCCGAAAAGCTTAATTCCTACATCTACCTTTTCCTATAAAGCATTTGTTTGCTTTTAGTCTGTGAGGCTGGGTTGAACAGCTCTCTGCCACACACAGTGTTTCCTTGTACTAATTAGCAGCAAGCATTGTGGCAAAGACTAATGTCCACATGAAAAGCACAGCAAAATTCACTTTAAATCCTATTGTAAATGTGCAATAGTCCTTTGCATGTGTTGTAAAATAAATTTTGTTATTTTGAATTAAACGATGAATAAAGTACACTTTTCAAGCCTATATAATTCTTCCTGATAAACTCCCTATTTCCTTGGAAAGTTAATATATTTTGGCAGGCAACATAGAAGAATAGTAAAATCACTTATCCAGGAGCTAGGTGACCTTGATCCTACCTATTATATGGGGTCTTAGGCAAGTCATTTATTCTCTCGACGTCTCACTATCCTCATCATAAAATATAAAGACTTGAATTACTTCAGTGGTTCTTGCAAGGAAGACTGCATTGGGATTGCCTGTGGACATTTTATTTTGATTTGGTTGATGTGAGAAGGGAGGGCGTGGGTAAGTGATTCTGATGCATAGGATTGGTTAAAAACCAATGGTCTAAATAATTTCTTGAGTCTTTTGCAATTCTAAAAGTCTATTTTTTATATCCAGTCAATGGAATTTTAATAGCTCCTGGCTTTCATTAGTCTCTTCTTGTAATGAATAAACGTATTTTAGAAAATAGAGAAACTCCCTCTAAATTATGAATAATAGCTTACAGTTATTGAGTGCTTACCAGTTCTAAGGTATTAACTCATTTACTATATGGAATTCAATCCTCACAACCACATTGTGAGGTAGGTACTAGTATTATCGTCTATATATCACTGATGGAAAAATTGAGGCACAGAGAGTAATTTGCCCAGAATTACAGAGCAGGTAAGTACAGAAACTGGGCCATAGAGCCTGCACTCTTAACCAGTATGCTGCTGCCATTCAGTAAGTGACCTGTACTTGCAAACAGTACCCACCACTGTTCCCCACCCAAGTAGCACTGTTCTCTCTGTCACTTGCTGAAAAAGGAGGTGTCTGTTTTTAGAAAATTTGTGGGATCAAAAATGATGGAAGGGGAAGCTGGGAAAGGCAAGAATGAAATGACTCAAGGGAGCTGAGCCTAAGGCCCCTGACCTAGAGATTACTTAGATTCACAAAAGCCTTGCTAAAAAGGGTAATCATCTGTAGGAGTGATTTTCCTTCAGTTATTACTGTATCCCATAATGTTTAAGACATGTCCTTTTGGACTGGTCAAATATTAATTTAAAAAACATTAGAAATTTACCTTATTGGATGAACTAGACCCAGCACTATAAGGTTAAAACAGGAAAGGAAGCACAAAACTATGATAGAGAGGGAGAAGGTAATGACAATTGAAAGTATTCAGCCTATTTCTAATTTGGGTTATACAAAAGAGAGTTTATAACAACTGTACTTTGGCATATGGAGTAGAGTCTAGTGCATTATAAGGATAACCTTCCCTTCCTGACAACATGGACACAGTGACCTAACTGGTCTGTGGTCCTGGACGTGCAGTGTTAAAGGCCAATCTACACAGCCCCGTGACTTTTTTCCTAACTGGGTGCACTCAGTAATCTGGGTGAAGGCATCCAGGTAGAGCTGGTGTTTTGCCAGGTTAGTGACAGCAGGACAAGCAGGGCAAAGGAGATGTGGTTTCTGGAAAGACAGCGGCAATTTAAAATAGAATGCAGCAAAAAATCAAAGGGAGTGAAGGAAGGCAAGAGAAGGCTGATAGAAAAAAGAGAAGTATGGATCAGAGGTCTCACGTCAGAGAAATCTGAGAAGGACGAGAGGCTGATGGTAGAGAGAGGAAGAACAATGGAGACATCAAAACTGAGAATGATGTACTGGGAGGACCTAAGCGAGGGAACTGGGATGAGTGTTGGGGCCCGAGAACGTGAAGTCTGTGTTTATGGAGTTAGAGGGGAAACAGACTGGGTGTATGACAAGATCCAGGGTGTGGCAACAGAAATGAATGGCTGAACATCACTGGAGATGAGATGTCAAGGAACTTCGAGGCTGGTATTCTGGCTATTTTGGTGATGCATTCACTCAGGATGAAGGTAGCAGTTAAGGGAAACAAAGACTGTAAGCCATGTGTCAGTCTTTAATATTTTAAGTATTGAAAGACTTTGGACATGCTTAGTATAGGGGACTGGATATTCTAGAAAGACGATTGTTCCCCGCTTATCTATGAGATTTCAGTCTAAACACAGTTCATACTAACGCAGAAGTAAGCAGCAGCTTAAGAAAAATGAGTAATGTTTCCCTTCATTCTTAAGACTAATCTTTGCTCCACTTTTCAGACTTGGTAAGAACCCGTGTTTCACATTTTCATCCTAAGGCTAACTTAGTATTTTGCTAAAATTGAATGGAGAATGAAATTAACCTGCTAATTCAGGCAAGAAAAATCTCCATTCCTTGCTCTCCTAAGTTTGTGAAAATAAATGTTTAAAAAATAAATTACAACTCAGTTGCCCCAGTTCTGATTTGAAAACATCTGGTGAGATCACTGGGTACAGCTTCCCACTACTTTTTTTCTTAAGTGTAAAAAATACACGTACAAATGTTTCTTATAATCTTGAAGGAACAGGGTGGCATGCTATTTACTGACAGGTTGACCTTTACACAAAGAACCTTCACTTTCAACAAGCTAAAATTACTGTTACTGATGCCTTCAGAAAATATCATTCCCTCAGAAAGCGGCATGTTTTGTCCAAGTCAGACAGAAGTGGGTAGATAGACACCATTTGGTCACCAAATCGTGCACTGCAGAGGGGCGGGGCAAATTATTTCTATAGTACCAACCATATCTCTGACACTGTGCAAAGAATAAAAAAAGGAAATGTCAAATATGATTCCTAATACCAAGAAGCTTACAATTTATTGGTCAATTACATAATACTTGAGCCCAGAGCCATGTCTTATATTGTTGTAATTACAGCATCTAACATAGGAATTTATATATATCAATAAGAAGTGAATAACAAATAATACAAAAAGTTTAGAATTAAGTAATAAAACACACATTTAACATAGGTGACTGAGAGAAGAGATAACAGTTGAGCTAGTGTCATTGTAATCTATGAGAAACCTTGTTCCTATTCTATTTTGAGCAGGTACTGACACAGGAAGGTCCTTGTTCCTACTCACTGAAATCTTTAGGGAAGAAAAGAACCAGGTCAGCTTTTCCTACAGGTAGAAATTGAAGGTCAGGTTTATCCTGTGCTAGGGCATCAAGAGTGGCTGTGTCCTTATGTGCATCTTTTCCCAGTTAGCCAAGGAAACCAGCCTTGAGCAACGCTGTTTTAAGTACGTAAAACTGTTGACCAACTGTTATTGAAATTTTTTCCCTCTTGGATTCTTTGATTTTATATTGTTATCCTTTCATTTACTTATCAAAAAATTATTGAGCACCTACTATACAAGCAATGTATTCCTATCTTTTTTACTTCTGATTCCTTTACTACCTCTTCTCTACTCTATCACTCCCCCTCACCCCTTATTAAGCTCTCAGCTCCATTCTTTCTATGTATCCCATCTTTCAAAAGATATAGAAGTTTGCTGAGGTTCACATAGCCTTTAGGCTGATATCTCCCAATGAACATACCCTACACATTCAGATGGAAGAGGAGATTCGAGTGTCTGTAAGGTCTTAAATTTCCTGCTATTGGTATGCTTCACTGATCGTTCCTTCTCAGTCTTTCCTACTGGCAACACTTCCTCTAGAGAGTATTAGGTTTTGAAATTTTCAATACTCTGAATCTGTTTTTTCCCTCTATACTTTATCCTTACACAATTTCATCTCCCTCTCCGTATCACTCTCCAAACTTAAGAATGAATTTCTTTCTATTCCTGTTCTTTCTATATTTTGGGTCTTCACTGATTCTGTTGGCCCTTATTTACCCAGTTAATTCCTCTTCTTAAATCTTAAAGTCCTATTCCTTAAGGAAGCCTTTGTTCTTCTCCCTAAACTAGGTTACACAGCTCTGCCATGTGACTTTATTGCCCCCTGTCCTTTTCTTTTGAAGTATTCATCATTGCATGTGATGTTTAATGGCTGTCTTGTCCCACAGACCAGGAGTAAATGATGGCCTATGTGTCAAATCCAGCCCCACTGCAGGTTTTATCTGAACACTCTCTTATTTATGTATTGTTGATGATTGCTTTTGCATTTTAAAGGCAGAGTAGTTGTGAGAGAGGCCATATAGCCTGAAAGCCCCAAATATTTATTATCTGTCCCTTTATAGGAAAAGTTTGCCAAATGCTGCATTAGACTATAAGGACCATGAAGACTAAAATCATGCCTGTTGTTCTCATTTCTATATTCCCAGCACCTAGCATAATGCCTGACACATCAGTATTTCTGAACTAATTGTATTTCAGTCTCAAGCTTTAACCCATCTTGTCAGTGATCAGAATGAGATCACATTAATCCGCCTGTGTTTATAACAGCATTATAATCACCACTTAGCTAGATAATGATTGTAGTATTGCAGTCTAAGGGAAATTAAATGATATAAAAATGAATAGATTATTACAACCAGAGGTAAGTGCTATGGAAAAAAGGAACACTATACAATTAAAATATGTAACAGAAAACCATAATCAAATATAAAGTTTGGGAAGACTTCCTGGAAGAAGTGGCCTTTGACCTGAAATCTAAAGAGTGAACTAAGTGGACAAAAAGAGGTAGAGAGAAGGAACATGGTATGTACCAGGAATTGATGCTTGTGTCAAAAAATAAACTATAAAGTAAGTTCCTTGAGAAGTTAAGGGTAGGATCCAAAATGGAGCCTCAGTGGGACATTTATTATAATGGAAAATCTGAAACACTGTTGTTGGCCAACAGTGGGAAAATGGTGAACTATCAAATGTCCATAGCACAGTACATCCTGTATCCATTAAAATAATGGATATGAAGAATTTTAATTTGTATGGAAAATGATTCTACTATAAAGTAAAATTTAAAAAAAACTGGGACATTGTTTAAGCTACATACTATATTCATAGAAAAATTTTCTAGAAGAAAAATGGACTAAAATGTTAATTATAATAGCCTCCAGGTGGGATTCAGTATCCTATATTTTCTTTATGGTTTTCCATATTTAAGATTGGAAAAATATATTTTATTGAGAAAAATAAAGAAATAGAAGTGTTGACCTTTATCTACACATCTGAGGACAGTCTTTCCTGAACCCTGGAATGAGGATGTAAAATGACAACCAAAACCCAGGAGAGTTCACTGTCAATAGTAAAGATTTTAGTGGAAGTTTCCTTGGAATATGATTTAAACTGTAGATATAAAAGTGCAGTGGGGACATTACGACCAGGGAAAACTATGCTGAGATATGCTGTTGTATACAGGCACCTTGCTTCTGGGATTCTGTATCTTGACTAGTTAAATTGAGAACATAATCTAACCTTAGTCTATGTGTGTTTAGTCTCTTCCTACACACATACGGCCTAGCCGTAACCCATCAGAAATGCTCAGTTTCAATTCTGGATACATGATTTAAATGAGGGTCCTGGAGAGCTCAAGCATCAGTTCTAATACTACTCTATTCTGAAAGCTTCTTTTATTTTTTGTTCCGCAAACATCATCTTTAATTTATAGGCTCATTGGTCTCTCTCTTAAAACTATTATTGCTAATTTATGGAAGTGGGTGAGTTGAGAGTTGTTTTTAAAAAGTTTTGCTTCTTCCTGTAAATGAAATAAAAAGAACAGAAATTCTCACCACAATGATTAATTTGACTTCCCTTTAGTTAAAAAGAAAAAATAAAACCCCATTCTTCTTGTTAAACTATATCTTATTAATCATTCAGGCAATACATATTTATGTTCCTATCTTATACCCAGGCAGGCACTATGAATCCATTGGGGAAACCTGCATGAAGTCTTCTGAGAGGGTGCAGTTGATAGCAATTGCTTCCAGAGTTTGCCACACGGGGCTTCCAAATTCCTTTGGGGAGGGGGATGAGTTTCTTTTCCATCATGGTTTCATAGAGGCAACAAGAGTAGATGAAGGGCTTAGTAAAAATTTCCTTTAGACTAGGCTAGATCAAACTTGGCACCACTGACGTCTGGGGTCAGATAATTTCCTGTTATGGGGGCTGTCCTATGCATGATCAGATATTTAGCTGCATCCTTGGACGCTTCCCTACTTGATACTGGTAGTACTCTTTCTGATGTGATTAAAAAAAATGTGTCCAGACATTTTACCAAATGTCCTCTGGGGGTGGAGAGGACAAATAATTTATCTTCACTTTCACTGAATTTACTGGAAAGCAAACAAAAGCAACCAAATAAATTGAAGAAAAATACAAAATGTGCCAGATCACTATGCCCTTTGCTTATTTCCTAGATTAGAGGTGAATGGAAAGACACTGACAAGACAGGCTGTTTCCTACAAGAGAGAGGACGGGCATATGGACACTATTCAGAAGGTTCTCTACAGTAAGGAGTAAAAGTAATAGACCTGGAGTTAGAAGACCTGGGTTCTCAGTAAATAGCTTCATTTCTCTGGGACTCAGTTTCCTGATCTATAAAATGGAGGTGGAGTGGGAAGGCAGTAGAGTTGTAAATACATATTTTAATTTTTTAAAAAAAATTTATGTTTATTTTTTGAGCGAGAGAGTGAGCAAGTCAGAAAGGGGCAGAGGGAGTGGGGAGAGAGAAACAAAGCTCAAGCAGACTCTGCACCATCCATGCAGAGCCCAATGCGGGGCTCGAACCCATGAACCGTGAGATCATGAGCTGAGGTGAAACCAAGAGTCGGATGCTCAACCGACTGAGCCACCTAGGTGCCCCAGATCTTTTAATTTTTTTAATTCCATTAATGTTGAAGACTCATTCTAGCCACTATACATGGAGCTAGTATATAAGAGATAAAAAGACAAGGTGTCTTTCTTCAAGGAGATTATAGTCTATTAGAACGACAAACTAATAACTACAGTAATCTAATAAGAGTCACAACAGAATCATGTACAAAAATCAGTGGAAGCCTGGAAAGAACACCTAAATTTGCTTGTGGAAATGAGGGAGACCTTTACAAGGAAGTGGCATTTTAACTAAAACTTAAAAGATGAATAAAAATTTTGACATGAGACAAGAAGGGGGAAGAAATTCTAGTTAGGAAGGCAAAAGCAGAGAAATTTGATGCTTTTTCAGAAAAAAAAAAGTGTACTTAAGGAACTATAAGTACTCCAGTGGTGCTAAAGGATATATGGAAAAGGTGGAATGACATATTCTGCTGTAGATGATACTCTAAAATTTATGTGACCTATCACCCTTGCAGTAGTATAGAAAGTAAGTTTGGAGAGGAATGAGCCAAGAGGCCAATCAAATGACTATTACAATAATTCACCTAAAGATAGTGAAAGTCTACAGAAGTCCAATTATGTGAGCAGGAAAGGAGAATATTCAGAGAGAGAATGGGTAAGACTTGAAGTCAGAATGTTGGCGGGATTATAGCTAAGACTTATTGAGCATTTTGGTAAACACTTTTGGTATGTGTGTAATAGCTCATTTAATCCATATAATAAGCCTAAGAGGTATTTGCTAAAAGTTAATTTGCCAAATGATCAGGTAGTTGAATTTACCAAATACTTGTTTTACAGAAAATTCACCTTAAATTTATTGAAATGTATTCTTTGGTAAAATTACTTCTTAGTGAATTGGCTTTTGGTGAAATGACTTACAACCTAAGATAATATACTATTATCCTCATTTTATTAAGGAGAAAACTGAGGTTCAGCATTAGCAAAGGCAAGGCCAGGTCTATAGAGCTAGAGCTTTTAATCTCTACATGGCTAATAATAGTATGGCTATAAAGGAAAAAAATGATCTAGGATATCCTGTTTCAGCTTTAATATCCTATGATTTTAATATTCTTTTTTTTTTTTTTTTTTAGTTTATTTATTTTGGGGGGGGAGGGGCAGGGAGAGAGGGAGAGAGAGAAACCCAAGCAGGCTCCGTGCTGTCAGCACAGAGTCTGGTGCTGGGCTTGAATTCCTGAACTGTGAGATCATGACCTGAGCCTAAGTTGGATGCTTAACCAACTGAGCCACCCAGGTGCCCCTATGATGTTAATATTCTCAAGAACCAAAACTTAAAAAAAAAAAAAAAAAAGACATAATGAAACTAAGTTCAACTTCCTTAATTTTTCTTGAGAACTTTAAAATTTTTTCTCCCTTCAGCCCACTGATGAATGACAGTGAGATTGTTTTCTTTACTCTTCTGTAGTTCTCTGCTCTTTTTCTTAACTACCAGACATTGCCATCTATCTGGAGTCAACTACCATTCATATCCATGTGACACATAAAACCCACTGATCACCTTTAAACTGTCATCCCAAATATTTGTTTCATCACCAATGCAGATGGTATTATTTTTCTAACAATGGGAAAAAGGGCACCATAATTTTGTTCTCTCAGATAGGAGACTTCTGAAAATTTTAAAACTCAACTTTGTACTTTTCCCTGCCGGAGAATCACTAGCAAAAACTGCACATGACCTTTCTTGGATCTGTAATGACCATGGTTCCCAGCTGAGGACAGTGGAGGGCACTCTGGGAGTTTAGTGGAAAGCAGGAACTCCTCTTTGGGGGCATTTTTGTTACAGTAGGATGTAGTGCCCAAGGGCCAGGATGTTAAATATCCTGTACAATGTAGAATTGTTTCACCAAAAACATCAGGAGAAGCCTCCCTTGAGAAACACTGAGCTCAGAGTCAATTTCATGGGCATGCAAACTGTGCAGTCCTACAGGGCACAGTGCTTGGTTTAGTGCTCTGCAGTCACCATTTTGAAGATCTTCATACTTGTATGTTTGAACATCTGTTTTATAAATGGAGTCCAGTGGTACAATGGATCCTACGTGCAAGCAGAGGAGGCAACATGTGCATCTTTTCTTCCTTGTCACCCCGTTTGCATATAGTCTTCATGGTGTTTCATAAACACAGGATTCTGATGGACCTAACGAGGTATAGGAACTCAAGGAATCACAGGTTGATTACAAGGCAAGCATATTACATCTATGGTTGATTTAGTGGACTGTTCCAAGAGGCTACACTTTCCATTTGAACCAGAACTTGCTTCAGATGCAAAAAGAAGGCAATGGCATCCTAAAAAATACAAGTGACAAAAGAATCCCGTCATATCCTTTCTTACTAGTGTGTATTACTTCCCTGTATTACTATTTACATTGAAAATGTAAGGAAGGGGAGAGGGAGCGCAACCCATGGTTCCCTTTCCTTTCAGTCCTTCCATACTCAAATTGGTAGGATGTGTGCATATCAAAAAGGGAAATAAAAACAGATGAGTTGGTTTTGTGCAGCATTTACACATTCTGATAAGTACAAAATGCATATACATGTAAAACTAGGATGAATTGTGTACTTTTTAGTGATTTTGTGTATGAGTTAAGTGCTTTTTATATTTGCATTTATAAATGGCACTGCACAAAATAAAGATGAATGGGAAGATTCATTCTAATAATTTAAAATTCTAATTTTTCTTAGAATGACACTAAAAAGCAAATAAAACACATCATTACAAGTCAAGGGACAGATGACAAAAGAAAGGAAAAGCTTTATATTTTAGTACATAAGATGGCACTTTTTCCTACTTTTTGAGCAAGGGGGCCCACATTTTTCATTTTGCTCTGGGCTCAGCAAATTATGTAGGCTGACCATGACTGAGCTAGTTTAAGCAGAAAGGGATTAAAGGATAGTACTTAAGCTCACAGATCTCGGAGAGGACCAGAGAACCAGGCTTGGATAATACATAGCTAGCTAGAAACAACATCCAGGAAAAACCAAACCAGGAAGAACACTCCTCTCACATCACAGAGCTCTTCTAATGGAAAGCCATCCCAACACCAACTGCCAGTCACACCTATAACTCTAAAAATGATGTGAGAGCTCTTTCTTGGCTCCCCAGAAGAACCAGACATCTCCACCATGGCATTTGCCAGAAAATCCCATCTTCCTGAATGCCGCTGAGGCATCATGTTGCTCATCTTCGCACCCGTGTCTTTAATGGGTGCATCTGATTGACTGGAAACTAGGTCCTATGTATGGATATGCTGAAGCCGGCTAGTGATTGTTAGCAGCTTTTCCAACTAAATCCACATTCAGTGAAGTCATTTTGGTAGCTTGGGAGTATTCAAACCATGAAAATTGGTCAATAAAACAAACCGGGGTTGTTCCCCTCCCCTAGCCGTTAGTAAACATTTACCAGCACACCATCATCTATCTACATGCAGCACTCTCTAGCTGCAAGGAGTCTGGAAACTGTAGTTTTTTAACTTGCCAGCTTCTAAAGTACAGACAAACAAGCTAGACAGGGGCTAGATGAGTGCTGGCTAAGCCATCTTACAATACCTGACCAAAGATTATAGTATCGATTGCCTTCTGTTCTAGACTATAAATTGCTAGTAGGCAAATATTAATAGATGTTGAACAGAATTGGTACAGAAGATTGGGCAGGCTTTTACTAAAAGCATGATATGGGGGTGCCTGGGTGGCTCAGTCAGTTGAGCATTCGACTTCAGCTCAGGGCAAGATCTCGCAGTTCATGAGTTCGAGCCCTGTGTCAGCCTCTGGGCTGACAGCTCAGAGCCTGGAGCCTGCTTCAGATACTGTGTCTCCCTCTCTCTCTGTCCCTCCCCCGCTCATTCTCTCTCTCTCTCTCTCTCTCTCTCAAAAATAAATAAAACATTAAAAAATTTTTAAGTAAAAAATAAAAGCATGACATGATGAGTATACATCAGTAGACTAGAAGAGATATATGTCAACTGATATATCTGAAATACATTTCTATGATGCTAGACTATAAACTCTGTAAGAGCAGGGGCCATGTCTGTTTTATCTCTCACTATATATTAAATACCTGGCAAATAGAAGCCACTGGACAGTAATAACAAAGATAACTTTAAGAATAGAGAGAGTTCCATTTTGGCATTTCTCTTATTCTGTGCACGTAAGACAATGCCAAATGATTTTATTTACTCATTTTAGAGGAGTTAAACTTCTGGATGTCAACAGTTTACGATACTTTCATACATTATCTCATTGGCACCTGTACCATCCCTGAGAAAACAGGAACTACTATCCAATTCATAGATGAGGAAACACACTCCAAAAAATAGTGATCTTTCCAAACTCATGTAGCTAGTAAATGACTTAAAATATTCATTTCCTAACTCAAAATTCCAGAACACTTCCTTATGTCAGGAGACTATATTTATAAAACACATTTGCTAGTGATTAATTAGGGAAGTATTGTCTTAATTAGGGAATTATTGTCAATTTTTCAATTTGAGCATCAACTTAAACTCAATTACATGCAATGGACAAAATATCCTGATTTCATGCCACAAATGTTTTTCTTCAAAGTAAACATTCTTGGCATTTTAGAAGGATTTGAATTGTGGTTGCAATTGCCTTTTCTTAAAGTCAATGATGTTGATTCAAGAGGTAGCCGGAAAGAAACCCTTTTCTAGAAATAGCTAATCCATGAATTTGATGCTTTTACTCTTTTCTAGCTAGGAATAGAATAATTTAAATATTATGAATGTACTTGGATTAAAACATGGTACAGGGAATCTCAGTTTTATGTTGCTTTAGAATCATGAGTGGTGGGTGAGGTTGCTAATACAGATTTCCAGGCCTCATTCCTAAAAATGTTACTTTGTAAAGGCCAAAATATTAAATTTTAAAGAAGGAGCCCAGAATACTAAGAATGGTGCATCTGACATTCAGGTTGTACAAAAATATTTATTTTACCAGAAAATGCATTTTATCATGGCTGTGCTATTTTTAAATCACTTCCATAAGCCTCCTAAAACTTAAATCAATTTAAGAGATTTGCCTCTTAAAATTATTAGGTAATTTCCTGTATATTAGAAATCTTGCTACCTATGTTTATTATAATCAAGCTCGAGGTTGAAAACTGCAGGCTAATTTACTGTCCTAATCAGTCTCAAATCTCGTGGAGCATAAATTCTTACTAGCATTATATGTTATGGAATTTATAGATAGCTTCTTACCAGTGATCTGTTCCCTTGAGCCTTTTGATTTTTCCATTTGAAGAAACACAATGGTGCCAAATGATCTCTTACACCATTTAAAATACATGGCAACCTACTAATCATTAAAATACACCTGTATAATACATAAGCGTGAATACATGATCTCTAGGGTACACTGAAAATGACTGTCAAAAGTCCTTTATTCAGTGCCTTACTTCGAAGTTGAAACCATGGTTTCTTTCTCCTGCTTAAATCTTTTTGATAAGAAGAAACCGTTCTGGATCTGTTAAGTGAAACTCTCGTTGCACGGAAGAGGAAACTGAGGTTCCAAGAAACCAAATTATTTGTCCAAGGTCACACCCAGTATTAGTGACCAAGTCAGACAAAAACTCATCGGTTCCAATATAATAGCCAACCCAAATGCTTCTGTTAGTACCTATTTTTTTTTCGATTTCACAACTACACCCCATCTCCCCACCTCTGGATAAAGTTGTTTTGTTTAACAGTCCTTCCCACCCCACGCCCGTTTGCTTTTATGCCTTTGGACGGTAAAACCTTGCACAACCAGTTAGTGAAAAGCATTGGGTGTCCACATCTAATACGGTGACTTTCACGGGCCTTTTTCTTTGGCCGAAAATTTCTCTGAAAAGCTCTTAATCCTAGATTTCGCCAGGGGAGGGAGAAAGGGAGGGAGGTCACCCAGCGCGGACAAGTCCGTACATGTACACGCGCGCGCGCGGGACACAGCCTGCGGGGCCAAGGAGGAAACCGAGGAAGGATATATTAGGGCGGGAGGGAAGGAAAGAGGCGGGAGAAGAACACCGTGGTGGGAAATCCCTGTGCACGGGATCTGCCAACCCCTGGCAAAGCTGAGCAGAGCCGAGCGTGAATAAACCCTTTTAGGTGGCCAGGCGCAGACACTGCAGCACAGCTAATAAGGAGGGGGGCGCGGCGGCTCGAGCCGCACGATCGGGAGGGAGCGTCCGGGCAGCCCTTTTATAGGCCGAAGCCCGCGCTCGCGCGCCCCCGCCCCTCGCGCCGCCCCCGGGCCACGCGCGGAGCCGCGGCGTTACCTGAGAAGTGCCGGCTGCGTCCGCGCCCAGCCCCGCCCGTTCCGCCGCCCGCCCTCCCGCGAGGCCGCGGCGGCACGAGATCTGCGCCTCTCCTCCCTCCTCCCGCGGGCGAGTTTTCTTACCTTGTGAAAAAGCCGTCTGCGCGGCTGCCCCCGCCTCCTTTGCAGGATGTGAAATGGCGGTCGGCGAGGCGAGCGCGAGTACCGCAGCTCCAGCCAGTCCCGCTTAGCCGCCAAAACGGCCCCGAACACTGGCTGCCCCCCTCCCGCAAGCCCCTTCGAGCCCATCCATGACATCGGCGCTCCGCCGGCCCCCCCTGTTGCCCCCGCCCAGGTGGCCGTGCCCACCGGCCGAGTCATCGATTCCCCGCGCCAGGCGCTAGTCCCGCTTTCCACAGGCCTCCTCCCTCGCTGCGAGCGTGGGGGCGGGGGAGAAAACACCTTCTCGACCCCCGCCTGGGTGTCCCGCTCGGGCGCCCGCCCTGCTCCCTCCCTTTCCCGCCGCGTCCCCTCCCCCAACTACTCACCGCCCTCCCTTCGCCGCACACACAACCCCCTTTCCCCCTCCCCCAGTGGTTGCGTCCGTGACATCATCATCATGGCAACAAGAGCTGCAGCCTGGGACCGAGGAGCCCGTGTGATTCCCGGCGGCGGCGGCAGTGGCGGCAGCACCAGCACCGACGATAGCGCCAGGGCGTCTCTCCTGTTGCCCCTCGCCGGCTGCTCCTGAGGAGGCGGCGGCAGCAGTGCCAACACCGCCCCGCCCGCCGCCGCTGCTCCGGGTGTCTGTGTGTGAGGGGAGGGGGCCGAGCCGAGGAGGGGAGGGGGCGCCGCCGCCGCTGCTGTGGGGCCGTCGCTGCGGAAGAAGCCGCCGCCGCCGCCGCTGCTGCTGCCGCTGCCAGATCGCTCGTGAAGAGAAGGCGGTGGCGGCGGCGGCGAACATGTTTTCAGTGAGGATAGTGACTGCCGACTACTACATGGCCAGCCCGCTGCAGGGGCTGGATATCTGCCAATCCCCCCTCACCCAGGCCCCTGTCAAGAAGGTGCCGGTGGTGCGAGTCTTCGGAGCGACCCCGGCAGGTAAGCGGGCGCGGGGCGCGGGCGGGAGCCGGCGGGGCGCCCGGGCTGCCCTCCCCGCCGCGCACACGCGCGCACGCCGCCGGCCCTCGGCGCAGCGCTGCCGCCTCTTCCCTCCCCTCCGCCCTCCTCGCCTTTCCCTCGGTGCGTGACAAGAGGCGCAAAAATGTGGGTCCGCGCGAGCGCTGCGCCCCCTCCTTCCCGGGCGGGGAGGCGGCGGGCGCCGAGTGTTTACACTGCGCGCGGCGGCCGGGGGCCGGATCCGCACTCCGGGTCTCGGGCAGAGGGAGCGAGCGCCCGCGAACAGCGCTCTGGCCCTGCAGGATGGGCCAGGTGGCCGCGCCATGTCCTCGGGAACGGGTTCGCTGGGCGGCGCGCAGAGGTCGGTCGCCGGTGGGACTGCGGACAGCCCCCTGCGTCTCCCAAGTGCCCTTTCTGGCCGTGGCTTTAAGAGGAGTGAGGAAGTGTCGGCTCTGTAGTCAGCCTCTCCTGCTCGCCTCTCGCCTGCGCCCTCCTCTGCCCCTTCCGGAGGTGCCGTGGGCTCAGGAGTGGCGCCTGGGGCCAAATCTTTCTCATTGAAGTGACCATGTGGTTCTGCTGTGAGTGCAGGTCGTGACTCCTTGGAGTTTAAGCCTCCGAGTCTGGGGACAGGGCAGTATCCTCAGGTGCAATGCTTTGAGGGAAACGAGGACCCATGGAAGTAGGAACTGTGTGTGTGTGTTGCCCAGCGTAAAATATCCCACTCAGTAGCGTGAATTTCTTATGAACCTCAGCTAAACTCGGCAACACAAACGTGTAGAAGCGCCCTATGCTGAGTTGTAGTATTGCGTTTTAAATACACGTTATCTTTAAAACAAAATCTGTTTTGATGAACGAGTGGGGTGGGGAGACAGCAGTGGCAGGAGCTACATTCTCAAAAGCTCTTGGGGATTTATGATAATATAAATAAGTGGTGGCCAAATTTACAGGGTTTTAAGTTGTTTTCGTTTTCTACGTGCTTTGGACCGTCTGCATGAAATAATGGAGCTGCCTCCTAGAAGGGGATGCTCTTATCTCTAGCGGTGGGTTATTGCCCTATGGGATTTTAGAAGGCATTTCCCACTTGATGCTCCTTGCCCTAATCACCATTCCTCTTGTTACTGCTGTTACTGTGGACTACCCGGAAAATAACACTTTCCCAAACACAAGCACTCATTTTCAAGCAGTTTTCTTTTACTGTGAATTCCCTCTGTTAAACATTTCAGTGGTGTTAGTGAGATTTGATAGAGTATTCCTTTTTAAAATAATGAAAACGGTTTTGGTGACAGGAACCCTTGGAAGATTGGGAATTTGAGTGCTGTTAATTTGTTGAAAGTATAACACCTGATATTTTGGAGGCTGGAAAATAGAGGCACTAGAGTTCTGAAGGATAGATGTTCTGCCCTTTTATATATTTACTGGTGCTGTCTTTGTTTCCAATTGGGATTTCAGTGTAATATACTATTTCTTCTCACTTCAGACACAGAAATAATAAGATAGTGACGTTGATACAGCTCTGTTCAGACAGATTTCCAAGTCGTAAAGTGACATGCTAATGGGATATACTGTGGCATATCTGTGTATCAAAGTTTGGATGGTTTGGATTACTTTTCTACACATAGTTTTTTTTTTTTTAATCTAAACAAGTCTTTAAATATGTATCCCTGAGTGATTTTCAGGCTGTTTTATAGAAAACTTGTGTTTGTGGAAATGGGTGAATTTCTACTGTGATCTAGCAGTAATTCTATAATGCGAGAAAACATTCTTTAAGAAATAAAGATGATGGGTACTTTTGTGTTTAATATAAAAAAACTAGACACAGGGACTATTCTGTTATAAATATTTATTTCTTCCCTCCTGGACATCTTACAATGGATTACCACCCCTCTTAAAAAAAATTTTTTTTTTAAATACTTTGAAATGTATAATGTACATGAATATAAAATACTTTTTTGTACACACATTGTAAGATAAAAAACTTGATACAAAGAAACTGAAACTTTTAAAGGAATATCAAATTGAGTTTGCTGTAAATATAGTTCAGTTACAAACATGAAAACTTATGTGTTTTTTCAACAGGTGAAAAAAATTTGAAGTCACTGGCATACCTTTAGAGTTTATAGCTTTCAGAAATCAAGCTAGCATTTTTAACATGTTAGAAATTCCTGGTAAAATTAGTATTAATCATAAACAAAAACTACAATTATCTGCTTCTAAATTCTCTTCCCAAAGAAAACTAGTCCAGTTCACCTAGTAAAATAAAATTTGAAAGTAATTAACATAAAAGATAGGTCACTCTGGCTTAGTAATAAAAGTCTGAGTGCTAGAATTTTTAATGAAGACAGTTTTATCGTTTGAAAGTACAGTCTGTGTTTATATATTTACGAATTAGATAAATTGATGAAAAATAGTAACACATAAATCTATGTTATATAAAGTACTATAAACTTAAGTCTTTCATATATAGTAGTTAATTTGGAAGTCCTTAATTCTTTATCTTGGTTTGGAGAAAAGCTGTTTTTAAACTGAGTTTACTTTACAAATGAGTCCTGAAAAATAGCAGAATTTTCTCCCAAATAAAAAGGCCATTTCATATTTGTATTATAAATTCTGAACTGATTGATTTCTCACATTTTTACTAGTTCAGTTTTTCTATTGTTGCATAAAAGGTGTTTTTCTGCTTTAGAAAACAGTCCAGTTGACTTCTGATTGTCCTGTGTTTTGAGGGCATATCTTGAGTAATTTAAGAAATAAATTAAGTGTCTTAGGTTTAAAAGCTCTTGTATCTTGTGTTGCTGAAATTTGAAAAGGTATAAAAAAAGTGGCATATTCAAATTTGAGTGGTAAATCCTGACTGATTTAATCCCTGAGGATATTGATTCCTGAGAGAATCATTTAAATTTTCATGTGAGTGATGGAATTATTTTTTAAAAAACCAAAAAACCTGCTTTTCTTCACTCATTTAAAAAATATCTTGTACATTGTTTTGATGTAACAATGTATTGAGCAATGTTAACGTTTTGGTAACTTGTTTAATGCAGAGAAGCAAGGTTATAAATAACTAAAGTACAGGGCAGTGTTTTTTCACTTGGATTTCAATACGGGTATGACTGCTATGGGAATTCATTTCAAATAAAATCCTAAGGCTTCAGTTGTGACGACCTGACTCAGGTGGATCTGAGTTTCCACACTCCCAACTCTTGCTTAGTTGCTTGATGTAACTCCTTGTTGAGTTTAGAGAGCTGTCTCCGTTTTCTCAGCACCGAATTAAATAGAATTATCCTCTCAAAAAGCTTCCCTGCTGAGATGCAGAGTAGGAGTAAATAGAAGAGTGTGAGTGAGATGTTCACATAGCAAGTAATTAAACAAAGTAGGCTAAACAGACTATAGAGGGAGCTGCTTGTCTTTAAGATTACTCTAAGGAACTCTGCCACTCCCCCCTCTAGTCTTCCTCCAGATAATGAAAATTTTAATAGATTGTTCTATATGCTAACTGTTAAACACAAAATCAAGTTCTTCAACATAAAATATTGGTCATTCTGAAATGCTATGTAGGTTTATGTTGTTGCTTAATACCTTCACTTTTTTTTTGTGAAATGGTGGATTAAGTTTGAGTTGAGTACAATTTTGAAAACTATAGCATTACAAATAATTTCTCTAATAATAGTCTTGTGTGTTCACAGCCTTTTTAAAATTTTTTTTCACGTAAACCATCTAAAAACATTTTAAGATTACATAGTACCAATTTGATATAATTATTAGAAAGGTTTTTTCAGGAGCACTGCTGAGATTTAGTGATTTACCACAAACAAAATTAGTCACTTTATTTAGTAGGCATTTGAAGCCTTAAGTATCAAATTTAATTAGCTTTAAAATCACAGTCAGTAAATTAGAGGATAAAGCAGGGCCTTCTTAAATCTGGACACAGTAATAGTAATTCAGTTCATTCAATGAACACTTATTAAGAACCTACTCTGTATATTGAGCTATTTTTGGTGTGGTCATTATAAACAACTTTTATCCTCTAGATTCTCACAATGTAGTAGAAATGATAGACATGTAAACATAAGTCATAGTTTGATTGGAGTATGACAGAAATGTGTATAAGAAAGCAAGGACTGAAAGGAGAACATGTTAGTGACCAACTAGCAGGCAAAAAGGGGAGTCAGGGAAGGCTTCATGAAGGAAGTATGGATTAAGTCATTTTAAAGGAATTTCAAAAGAATTTTAAAATTCTGATAGAGGAACAGATAAAAGGTAATTCACGAATGAGAAAACTGCTCTTGGCAGGGCAGCTTGGCAATGCATATCATAATCCTTGAAATGTTGTTTTTTGACCCAATAATTTTAGTTTTAGGGATTTTAATCTATGAATGTAAATCTTTTGGCAAAATCTGATTATCTTTTGAATCCATCTACTTCTTTTCATTATCCATCACCACCCTAGTCAAAACTACTAGCATTTTTTGGATGCATTTACAACAGTAGCCTCCTAATCTTGGCCTACACCCAGTCCACTCTGTTCCCTTCTAATCTGTTTTCTACACTGTAATCAGAGGGATCTTTTCGAAATGCAAACCTGATTATATCAGCCTACTACTTGATATGCTTCAGTAGCTTTCCATTGCATTTAGGATAAGGACAAAGCTACATGTCTTATGTGGTGGCGTCTACATGTCTTTCAAGGTCTTGCATAGTCTGGCCCCTACCTTTCTATCTAGCCATGGCTTGAGCCATGTTCTTCTTGCCTTGCTCTTTGTGTTCCAGCCATATTGGCCTTATTTCAGTCCCTTATTCTTGCCATGCTACCTTCCACAATGAGGCCTTTGTACCTGCTGTTCCCTCTGCCTAGAATGTTTTTCCTTTTCCTTCACCTAAACTCTGATTTACCTTTCCTCAGGGAAGCCTTCCCTATCATAGACTCTCAAAACTCCATAAACTCTCCTTCATAACACTTGCTTTATTGTAGTTTATATAAGTTGGAGATGAATGTCTGTTTTTCCCAATAACTTCCATACATGCTGGTAATGTGTTCACTTTTGCTCACTATTATACATTCAGTACTTACCACAGTGCTTGAAACTCAAGCATTTTTGTAAGAATTAATCAATAGATGATAGTTATCACTGGGTACAACCTCAAATATTCAACAATTGGGAAATGGTTACATAAACTGGACTTATGTCATTAAAATGATATTTTAGAAGAATCTAAAGTAATGTGGGACAATGATGTCAGTATATTATGTGAAAAAATCAGTTTGCAAAATAGTCATTTATTAAAATCCAGAAAAAAAACAAAATATAAAGGTTGGTTATCTCTGGGAGATGTGTTTTGAATTTTTTAGATTGTCTACAGAGACTATGTATTGATTTTATAATTTGGGGAAAAGACGTACAAAATTAAGGAAAAGCTGGAATTTCTAGGTATGATTCAGAAATACAGCAAGAAAGACTTGAAGTTAATATTGGGCTCCAAAATAAGTGTCAACCACAATGCATGATTATGTAATGATAGTATGGAACCTTATATAAATTCAGTTTAGGAACTGCGAAATGATTCTTACATTAAAAAAGCCAGTAATTTCTGGCTTTTTAATTATACCCATTTATATGTAAACTGATTTTAATTTTAAAATGTTTTGAAAAGTAATGCAGTTTTGGCACATGGCAGCAATGAAACAGAGTTGGAGGCCAGAAGCTGACTTAAACATAAATAAGAACTTAACCAGTATCAAAATATATGCTACTTTTACTTATTAGTATGGAAAAGAATTATTTAATAGTGTTGAGATAGCCAGTTAATCATCTAGAAAAATAAAAAGTTGCCTTCCAGATGAGACAGAAGATTTAAATGTGAAAACAAAACAACGTAGGATAATTATTTTTAATATAATCTAGGAATGGCGAAGACCTTTCAGAGTATAAAACAGAACTGAAACCAGATTGCTGACTTTTACAATATAAATGAAATTCAATACAGAGAAAAAAATCATAAAGTTAAAAGAAACAGATTAATAATAACTTATTTGTATACTTTTCACAAAGGACTCCTTTCCTCTTAATATACCAAGAGCTCCTAGAAAATAATCCAGTAGAAAAAATAAAGAGAATTCATATGAAAAGATGTGCAATTTTATTTATAAAGAAGATGTAAATTAAAGCTACAACATACTATTTATCTCCTATCAAATTAGGAAAGATTGATTATATAATATAACTTGGGGAAGATGAGAGGACGAAGAAATGGGCATTCTCGTATTGCTGGTGGGAATATAAAATGTTCATTTTCTATGGAAAGCAATATGGAAATCATTTTCAAAATTTAAAATACAAATATTTTAATTATAGCAATTTCATTTAAGGATTTCATCCTCAAATATTTTACGTATTTGTTAAATGAACATGTAAAAATATTTGTGGCAGCATTGTTTGTCATTGCAAAAAATTGGAAACAACCTAAACATAAATCAGTAGGGGAGTGGTTAAGTAAATAATGGTTTATCTATTCAATGGAATACTTGGGAGCCCTTAATATAATGAGGCAATACTATGTATACTGGTATGGTGCCATGTCTAAGGTATGTTAAGAGAAAAAACAAGATGTGAGACTCCATGTTTAGTATGTTGCCAATTGTATGGTTTAAAAATATATATATATATAAAATATGTAGATGTGTGTATATGTGTCTGTGTGTATGTGTCTGTGTGTATATCAAAGGATACATGAGAATTTGGTAACAGTGGTTGTCTGCAGTGAGGGGAACTGGTAGTCTAGAGGGCAACGGTGGGAGACTGGTAATTTTGGAATTTTTTTTGCCATGTACATGTAATACCTATTCAAATTTAGTTTTTTAAATTATGTTATGTTTGCAGGAATTGGTAAAGAAGAACAGAAACAAAAGTCTGTAATAGTTGTAAACAGTTATCAAATGATTACTCCAATACTGTTGAATTTTAGATTTTGCTAGAGGTCTTCTAATCCAGAGTTTACCTTTGATGTTATGTGGCTCACTGGAGGGTGGCCCTAGTGGAGGGGGATCTGAAGGAAGGCTGTGGGTTCGTTGAAGCCGATAACATGATGAGCAACAACCCGCAGTTACTGCACCTTTTGATATTTTCAGTGCATTAGAGGAAGTACTTTATTATTTGGAATCTACTTCAGCTAACTGCAGAGTATGCAACTGCCTCTCATGGAAAAGGGATCATGGAGCTACTATTGGAGCTTATATTTGGGGTGCCTGAGGAGCGTGTCACACAGCACAAGGTGTAGCTCATTGTCAATGAGAGCAGAGGGTAGCAGGGATGTTGGTTCTCCTCGGAAGCCCGATTCTAGACCTGAATTTCTGTATTCGTCTGTGTTGGCTCTCCTAGTCACATGCATCTGATGTGTCATTTAACTTGCTACAAAATGATTGCTAATAGTGCATGTATGTTCTGCAAAAATAAATATCATTGTTATTTTGAAATATTCCTGATGTGAAAAAGGTTGGATTTGAAATTAATTCATATTACTACAAACTTTATTTAAATTTTAATTTTCTTCTATAATTATATAAAGGAAATGTGATAATTTTTTTTACAAAACACCACGTTGATGCCTCCAGATGCTCTTCTGTTGATCTGTGTGCCGAACAAATATTATTTACGATCTGAAAAAGATTGGGAAACATTGTTCTGGTCAAATCCTCTCATTTTATATAAAGAAAACTGGAATCTAGGTAGGTAAGCTCAGAGATCTGTCCAGTGTCCTGTAGTTGCTTGTGTGGGCTAGGTCTGAAAACTGGGGATCTTGACTCTCAGCTCTCACTGGCTCCCCAAACCTAAGGGGAAATTAGAGAAAGGCATTGATGATAATTGAAAGGCGAACATACTGAACCTTAGAGGAATTATTAGAAGACCTGCATGTGTACAGTTTAGAAATCTTTAAGGGCCTACCGTGTCTAATAGTGCTTAGAAACTTCCGGTAGAATAGGTTATAGTGGGATTTGTTTTGTGATGACTGTAGTTATCCTCCTTAAAAAAAAAATAGTAAAGGCTATAGCATAGTAAGAGGAATTTAGAACAAACATAAACAAAAATTGATACTAGAGGTGTGTATATATAGTTTTCCAAAAAAAGAGAGAATGTATCTGGAGACATTTCAAGTTCCTTTGGTGTTTTAATTTTCTCTCACCTTGTTTTTGATTGGATTAGAATTTGTTCAGTAAAAAAATGAGTGAAAAGTGATTCAGGTTTAAGGAGGTTGGTTTCAAAGGATGTTGTCATTAGCCTTAAACATTTCAAAGAAAGACTTAGCAACTTATTAAGATATGGGATATGGTATGTTGTTTGTTACTCTGGTACCTGGTTACCATTTCAACACCACAGTGATACTAAATAAGAGAGGAAATAGAGTTAAGGTACAGTAAACTTTGGGTAAAATGTGTTAGTTAACTAATAGTTTCCAGGAGAGATACAGATAGGGCAGGAGTCTTAGGCAATTAAAACAAAACTCTACTGTTTTTGAGACCAAAACAAATCTTAAGTAAAAGTAAAACCCTCTTAATAACAGTCTGTTTAACCTTTTGGTGCGCAGGTGTGTTTTTTGTTGTTGCTTTTTGGGTTTTTTTATTTGTTATTGTTGTTTTAAGTTTTTTTCAGATCTTCAATGTTTCTTCCAGTTCTCTGTAGCTTTTTAAATACTTCTTTTTTTTTTCAATGAAAAATATTTTGTTACTTAATTAGTATTGGCAAACTGGACTGTTTTCTGCAGCAGAAATTGAATATATGCCTAGCAAAGTAAATTCTGAGAAAAAAGAGTAGTAATTGTCATTGTAAATGTTAGGGTTTTTTTGTCCAATTCTATTTTCTTTTTAGATGATAGTTGTGGGAAATACTAAGAATTTGAGGTCAGTTTCCTTGGGGGTAGTTACTTAATTTTCTTTGGGCTAAGAGAGCACTTACTATATAAACAATTCAAATAATAAAAGAACCGTGTTACCTCAAAAATGCTTGTGTAATATATAACAATATAACGAGAGTTTTCTATTTTTCTTCCATTTATTACAATTACCAAGGAAGTACAATTATAATTAAAAGAAAAATCTTATTTTGCATATATATTTACACTTCAAAGTAATTTATATATTAAATTAGGGTTTGTTTGAGATGGTGAAATGGAAGATTTTGTAAGTAAGAATACATGTTGATATGTGAAAAAATGTGAAGTTAAAACATGTTGGCATACTCCTAGTTTCTCAGAACAAGAAAATGACTAATCTAAATTTCATTTCAGAATAAAAACCAAGACAAGCCACATAAAAGCAACCTAAAAATTAAACTGTCATCATATTATTTGTTTTAAAACTATGGAATAATATATCTGAGGAAGATTTCTCTCAAAATTGTTTTTCTCAATTTCAAGTAAGTAATTTATTTTGGTTAATATATTGGGGATGAGGGGTGGTGGGGGTGAGCCTTGGCATTGAAGTTGGTAAATCCTACTCATCCTTAAAGTAACAATTCAAATATTAACTTCTTTTTAAAGTCTTTTGTGACTCCTTTGCCCATTCCCAAAAGGTTATCTTTTTGGTTTCCCGAGGTCTTAGCCAACCCTTTCACATTGCTGATAAAGGACCTCCTACACTGAGTGTTGTGTTTGTCTGCAGGGATAGTCACATGGCACTACCCTTGTGTGCCTCCCTGCCCTCCCCTCCAGCACCCACTACACTGCCTTCTGTTCAGAGACCCTCGGCAAGTTATTTTACTTCTGTGAGCCTTGATTTCCTCCTCTGTAAGATGAGTTTTAATAATTTTTATCTCATTGGATTATTATGATTAAATATAATAATCACCAAATGTGTGGTATAATAGTAACATAAGTGTTACTTTCTTTGCACTTCTAATTCCAGAATCTGCCCCATTACTTCATATATACTAAGCACTCTTTAAAATAATTGAAATGACAAATGGACTTTTTGTAGCATTCCTTTCTCACAATAGGGCAAGCCAAAATAACCTGCACATTGTGGTATAAAGCTTTCTGTAGTTGGTCACTGACTCATGTCTTCAGGCTAGGTAATTACCTGTTTATAGTACTCTTTTAAAAATTGACTATTTTTTTTTCTTAACCACTAGGCCTGATTTTTCTTTTTTAATTCTTAATGTATATAGAGATAGAAAGTGTCTAGGCCTGATCTTGCCATGAAAAAGGGCAATGTTAAGACATTGATCCAAGGAGTAACTATAATTTTCCAATGCTACAAATTAGGTTAAGTTTATTTCTTGTGAAATAGCTTTATTTTCCAAAGTCTTCAGTAATGCCTTTTTTAAAAAAAAAAAAAGATGGTAGAATGAATTGAAAGTGTGTGTGCCAGAGATCACAAAAGTGACGATAGGATTTATTCATCTCTTGTTTTTGCCTTTTGTGAATTCATAACACACAAGAATTGAAGCCTTTGATTTTAAACCTATGTAGGATTGTGGAATGTGGACCAAATGAATTCATTCATTTTTGCCCGGAGTTTGAATTTCTTCACATTTTTTTTATATGTATTCCTAGGTTTTGTTTCGTTTTAATAATATTGTCTTTTAAATTTTTCATGAAGTCATTAGAAAGATTTTCAAATTAATTTTAATGAATCACACCTTGTTTGATGATGTTTAATGATTTTACAGTAGGAGCCAGGAAGAGGCACCTGGGTTGCTCAGTTGGTTAAGCATCGACTTTGGGTCAGGTTGTGATCTCACCTGTTCATGAGTTTGAGCCTCGCATCGGACTCTAGCTGTCCATACAGAGCCTGCTTCAGATCCTCTGTCTCCCTCTCTCTGCCCCTGCCCTGGTCACACTTTCTCTCAAATTAAAAAAAAAAAAAAAAAAAAAAAATAGAAGCCAGGTTAGTCAAGAGACTTTACTTTTACATCATTTTACTGACAGAGGTTATAGGCCATTTATTGACCCCTATTTGCCCAGTGAGTTGTTTTAATCTTTACAAGACTCTATAAAATGAGCACTATTATCCCCATTTTACAGTTGAGGAAATTAGGCTTGGAGAGGTTAATTAACTTTTGCCTAAAGTTATTCACCATATATTTACCTCATAGCATGTGAGGATTAAAATGAGGGAATTGTGTACTGGCCTAAACAGAAGGAATAAAGAAGCAGATTCTGAAATGTATGTGTCCTAACACTTTGGAATTTGATGATAACCATCATTGAGATATGACAGTGATCATGAATATATTCTTACTCACTTTTTTGTTTGTGTATGATAGTATACCCTGCTACTCTATACTGACCCTTTTTTTCCTGAACAATATTAATGTCTCCTCTCAAACTCATGTTCCCATTTGGACTGGATTTTTTTTGTTTTATGTATATGTTTTTATAAGGTGATAGTGGGACTTTGCTATCAGTCTGATACAAAATATCTTTGTAAGTTTAGTTTGATTAAACAAGTAGTATATGAATATATTCTCATTGTGAAAGTTAACAAACAGAAGCAGGTAAAACAAATTTTCCTTAATCGCCAATCTTACTGCCCTCTCCACTTGTATGAGTTTTTTGCATAATAAACCTCCCCAAAACATAGTGGTACAAAACAAGCCTTTTGTTAACCTATGATTCTGGGACGGGCTCAGTTGAGCAATTCTCCTCCTGCTGGCTGGGCTGCTTATGTGGCGCAGTCAGCTGAGAGTTCAGCTGGCAGCTGGTTGGTCTAGGATGGCTTCATTCATATGTGTGGGTATTGGTGCTTGCTGTAGACTAGGTGATGGGCCATGTGTCTCTAGGAGGCTAGCCTTCAGCTGGAGGCAGTAGTAGGGTTTACAGAAGCAGCAAGTAAAGGCAAGCCCCATATATTTATTTTATCTTGTCCTATGGACCAAAGCATATCACGTGGCCAAGCCGAGTCCATGTGGAAGGTGTTTCCTAAGAGTGTGTGACTCATTAGGGGGCCATTATTGCAATAATCTGTATCACTGTTGCTGGCCGATTCATTTCTTAGGAAACATTTGTCAGTGTGACAGTGCCCTGCTCTTGAAAGAATGTAGTGTTTAAAAATTTATTCAGCAATTCAGATAAATCGAGCTAATTCCTTGTTCTTGTTTTATTCCATTCTCATCACCCCTTAGCATCATTCCTGGTCCCGTGTACCCAACAATAATTTACTCTGAGTACCCACTAAATGCACATTAAGGTATTGGGTGAGCAGTAGATGGAGCAAGACCACTGGGATCATCATCCAAGTTTCTTTTTATTTTTTTAAGTTTAATTTTGAGAGGAAAAAGAGCATGAATGGGGGAGGGGCAGAGAGAGAGGAAGAGAGAGAGAATCCCAAGCAGGCTCCACACTGTCAGCGCAGGGCCTGATGAGGGGCTTGAACCCACGAACCATGAGATCATGACCTGAGCCGAAGTTGGACACTTAACTGACTGAGCTACCCAGGCGCCCCCATCATCCAAGTTTCTAAAACTTGCCTACCTATCTGCTTCATTATATGAACAGAATTCTATAAAAGCAGGTAATTATAACAATTTTTTGAAAACGACAAATAGCCTACACTAGGCAGATTATATCTGTGTACTAAGTTTTTTAAATGTCTTACAAGAATGTCTTCAAGAGAAGAAAAAGTGTAACACAGAGGTTGTTTTGATCTGTACTCCCACCAGCAATATGAGACTTTCCATCCCCTTACCAAGATTATGTTCTCAAGTGTTTTGATCTTTGCCAATCTAATAGATAAAAACATGGATCTCAGTGTAGTTTTAATTTCCGTTTCTTTTATTATGAGTGAGATTGAGTGTCTTTCCATATGCTTGAGAGCCATTTGTATTTCCTTTTTGGTGTACTACATGTTTATTTTTTATCCACTTTCTGTTTTTGAGTTTGGGTCTTCTGTAATAGGAAAATTGGTCTCTTTGAATTGACTTTCAGATATTTTTTTCCCAATTTATTCTTATGGTAAATATATTTTATTTAAATATTTTTTTATTTTATAAAGAAATTTTTATATCTTACATGAGGTTTTAGATCACATTTAGGTTGAAGTTAGTTCTAAAACATTAGGCATGGGAGGGGAAGAAAGAGATCCTGACTTTATCACTTCTTCTTTAAAGAACTTACCTTTTAAAATGCTATGTCGTGACTTAAAATGAATAGTTTCAAAAGGATCCTATTTTTGATTTATTTTTTTCTAAGTTTGGTCCTGTTGTGAGACCACTCCTTTTGGGGCTATTTTTAGATGATTAGACTGTGTCGCAAAGGTGGAGAAAACTTGTCTTACTTAGAATAACTTGTAATGGTGTTGCTTTGAGTCTTGTCCAGTTCAGTGTGTGTGTGTGTGTGTGTGTGTGTGTGTACAAAGTGTACAACGCATACATAAATAATAGTAGTGGTTCGGACAATGCTCTAACTCATATATAACTCTTTACTTACTTAGCCAGCCTTTACCGAATCAATCATATAACTATATTAGGGTGGCTAGATTAGACTAGCCTTTGCCCAGCGGGCCAAATAGAGGAAAGACAACAGACTCTGAGCTTTTTTGAGAAAGTTGTAATACTGCCCACTATCCAAACAGTGTCATTTTTAATAAGATTGTAGGGAGATAGAAGAGGGTAGCAGAGGCATCTATGACCTCCTGTGTGGCATCTGACATTGTGAAATACTTTGACTTTTCCCCTTGACTTCCATATATAAGGGGATTAGAAAACCACAAGGCTGTAGAGATGAGTTTGTCTTGAGTTATTTAACATAGTTTTCAAAACTTTTTAAAGTTGTCAAACCTTTTCTTCATACATAATTTTACCCAGCAGGATATAAAAACAAACAAGAATCCTTAAGTGACTTATAGTGGGGAATGGTAGGAAACTAGTTTTGCCACATGTTAGTTTTTAATTTTTCAAAGTTGTTGAAGTGTTCTTTAGGGTCTGTTATATCGTCAATATCTTTATAAATGTTTCATCGACAATTAAAAGGTTTTCCAGACGGTAACTATAATTAAATCATAGTGAGCATTTCATAATGAATATTAATTGTTGAATCAGTTTTATACCTAAAACTAGTATAATATTGTACATCAACTATACTTCAATAAAAAAAGTTGTTCATTTGTTTGATACCAAAATGTGGACATACTATTCCTTGACTAAAAGATATTTAGGCATTTCTGAGGTTGTACTACATCTTGCAGTGTATACATTTAATTGATATAATTTAATTGATATTAAGCTAATGGGACATCTTCTAATGGATGACTTCCTTAAAAAAATGACATTTCATGATTTGTTTTCATCCTCTGTACACTTATTTTTTTTATTTTTATTATTATTTTTGAGAGAGAGAGAGCACTGGGAAGGGGCAGAGAGAGAGAGGACACGGAATCTGAAACAGGCTCCAGGCTCTGAGCTGTCAGCACAGAGCCCGACGCGGGGCTTGGACCCACGAACTGTGAGATCATGACCTGAGCTGAAGTCGGACACTTAACCAGCTGAGCCACCCAGGCACCCATGTACACTTATTTTTTTATGTAATCTGTCATGGAATGAAATTGCTTCTCACTTCATTTTGTTCTTCATTTTTGCCTGGAATCTCTAATTGTTTTAACTTTGTATATTTTGATGTTAAGTTATTTGGCACATAAAACTTCGTAACTAATAGGTCCTTTATGGCAGTGCTTTTCAAACTATTTGTGGCAAAGAATCAATTTCTTTTCTAATACTTCTTTAAAATACATTAGAAGTGAATTACTAGAAAAATGAAACAAGGAAGGAAAACCAAGCAAAATACAAACTTCCTTTTTTAGTATTATATTAAACAGGTATGCAATTCTCCTGTCTGGTTGCTCTAAGAGTTTCTAAATGGATACTTTAAAGTTATAAACTTGTCTTGTTCCAGACCTATAACAGCTAGTTCCTACACTGCATTTGAGTAGCTCTGTAAACATCGTTTTTCCAGTTTAAAGAGATCCTTTAATTCTTTTCTTCTTGAATCCTACTTCTTGTCCGAAATCAAAATTGTTATTCCCTGTTTCCTTTTAGTTATACTATTTCCATAATATCATTGCCTCTCACTATTTTTAATCTTTTTTTATGTGATTTCATTTTTTAACCCCATCTGAGGATCTTTACAAAAGAAAGGCTTTAAACAATAAAATTGTGTTGTAATTGATATTTTTGATTTTTACTCCTATAATTTTGTACTTTTTATTAATTTTGTTTTACTCTTGGCTTTTTGCAAGATAGACTGTTTTATGTTTTATTTAATAAAAACAAGTGCAGAAATCATTCTTAAAAGCATATGTACAGAAATGTAGTTGTAACTATATAATTTAAGAACAAATAAAAAATATTATTTTCTCTTATGTAATACAAGGAATTTAGCTTATTTTAGCTTTTTTACACTGTCAGATTCCCAAGTTAATCTTTAAGACTGTTGAATATTTTAGACTGTAATCTTTAAATGTGGAATATTTTAGACTATATCTTCTCTTGCAAAAAAATTTTAGCTTGTGTATTAAATTTCAGTAGAACAACTTGGACTCAACTCTACATACTGATTTGGTATGGAGTACCACCACTGATCTATTTATACCATACCACTTACACCCATTCTTGAGTTCCAATTTAGATTTTTTTTTCTTTTCAACCATTTTTCATATGGTTGCCACGAATATGTTTTCAGGTACTATTTTTCAGAAGATAGTCATGTGGGTTACTTTTCCTGAACCTTTGGATATCTGAAAATGGCTTTTTGTTGCACGCATGTATTAATTGAAAGCCTGGCTCAAATATGGTATTCATGTGTCCCAGGCTTTTCCTTTACAATTGTCTAGCCATTATTCTGATTATCTTTTACTTTGGACTGAGACAAGAAAGTCTTTCTGATGTAGAAATGCTGGTGCTTTTTATTTTGGAATAGTCTTCTATTATACCTTTGAATATCGCTTTCATTTCATTTGTTAAGCCTCTTTTTTTAAAAAAAAACTTAAATGCCTCTTATTGGTGGATTGGTTCACATTTCTTTTTTATACCTGTTTTCCTTCTTATTTTTAACATTGTCTTACATTCTCGGTGAACGTTTTTATTTTCATCTTCTACATTACTGATAGGTTTTTTGCAATATTGATTGTTCTTTCTCATCTCGAGTGCAGAATTTAATTTTGTTGTTTAGTCCTTTGTTTTTTCTTATTTCTTAGAGTTCCATAGGTTTATGTCTTAGTCTGCATACATCTATCATGTTCTCATTTCTTCTTGGTCTTTTTTAATGGATTATCTTTCCATATGAAAGATGTTTTACAGGAACTTAATTTTCTTGTATTTTATTGAGACACACAGCGGATACTTTCTACGTTTCTTCTGTTTCCCAACGTAACAATTGACAATCTAGGAAGATTTTTCATCGATGCTGCCGTTTATATAGGTACCATGCTTATCCATCTATGAACAAGAAGCCATTCATTCATTCCTGGTGTTTGCCAGGTGGCAGAGTATGGAAAATCTGCCAAATTGTCTTGTTTTTTACTTCCAAGCTGATAGACTTGCCATCCCAGATACACAGAGTTAATAATTGTGTACAACCCACTTAGACGAAAACATTCATCTAAATAGGTTGTGGTTTAAGTCTTTCCTCTGTTTTCACTGCACATCCTCTTTATCATGTGGAAGAGAACTTATTCCTGGGTAACATGAGATAGTGTTTTTAACCAGAGCATTACTTAGAAGTCTCCAGATTATAAAGGCCCTTACAACTTTTGGTGATTTCATCAGTGATGGAAACTAATTTAACATCCAGAATGAAGAGAGCTATGCCCTATCAGTTATATTTTTAGGTGTGAAACATTCTCTGGGTTTGATAACTCTTGTAATTGAGCAAGTCTGTTGTGAGGCTCAGGAGTCAGTCTATGGAACTGGAGATAGCAGTTGCTATTTGATACTTCTCAGCTAGGGTGGTTACTGCACCAACCCTGATGATCTCATCCTCTCGTACTCACCTGCCTCCTGGGGAGGGCCAAAGAGAGTATCTCTGAATTGCTGTGCAGACTGCTGATAAAGAGAAATTACCTGACACTGCCTTTCTGGTGTGTTATGTCGTGTTTTATATCCCGTTCAGTATAACCATGTGGCCTTTTTGAGTCATGTGAGTCTCAGTGTCTAGTTGGACCTAAGGTATGTGTTTGTATTTAGTGATTTTATTTTTTTTTGGCTTGTGTTTTTAATAATTGCTGAGCGAATCAGTATTTATTGCTTATTCTTTGTAAGGATTTTAAATTACAAATATATTAAAATACTAGAGTATTTATAATACATATAGATTAAAGAATATAACAAATATCTATTTTAATACCTAAGGTAAGAAGTAGAATATTACAGATATCTTTGAAGTATTTGATTGCCTCCTCCTCTCCTATCTAATTTTGGTTTTGACCTTTGGTTAACCATTTCCTTGCTTTTCTTTATAGTTTTATCTCAAATGTATATGTCACTAAACAATATGTTGTTTAGTTTTATCTTTTTGGAGCTATTTATAATGTGCTTGTTCTTCTGTGATTTTCCCCCCCAACATTATGTTTTTGGATATCATCCATGTTGAATTATATAGCTGTAGTTCATTCTTTTTCACTGCTATATAGTGTTGCATCATATATGACTGTATCACACTTTTATTTTTTCATTCTCCTATCTTTGGGCATTTGAGTTTCCTATTTTTTATCCCCAGTTACAACCAATGCTGTTATGAAAACTGTTGTACATGTCTTCCGGTGTACGTGTATAAGAATTTATGTGGTTATACTAGGGATTGAATAGCTGAGGTAAGAGCATGCACAATTCTCCTTTACTAGGTAATGCCAGATTGTTTTCTAAAGTGGTTCTACCAGATTGTATCCCACCAGCAGTGTGTATGAGTTCTGATGTTACACATCTTCACCAACATTTAGAATTGTCAGACTTAAGTTTTAAATTCATTCTTATAGGTATAAATGATATCTCACTGTGAGTTTGTATATTTTCTCTCACTAGTAAGGTTGAATTTTTCCATATGTTTATCATATTGTTTTATCAGATATTGAGAGACGTGTTGAAGTCTTCAACTTGTGGATTTGTCTGATTTCTCCTTTAGTTCTCAGTTTTTGCTTCATGTATTTTGAAGCTTTGTTAGGGCCTTACATATTTAGGATTATTATGTTGTCTTGGTGAGGTGGCCTCTTTGTCCCTGCTAATATTCCTTGTTCTGAAATCTTCTTGTCTATTGTTGATATAGCCATTCTAGTTTTTTTTATTAGTGTTTACATGATATATCATGTCAAGAATTTGAAGGGTTTGAAATTTTCCCTTCTCGCAAACAAACAAATTAACTTGCCACAGATTTCATAGATGGTGTCAGTAGACATGAGATTTCTGGGATCTTCATTTTATTGACTGCAGATGGGAGATGGTTGCAGATAAAGTCAGAGAAGTAGATTGAAAAACTGCTACCCCAACAGGGACCAATGTAGAATTGTCTCCCAACACATCTTTTTCCATCCTTTTACTTTCAGCCCATTTATGCTTTTGTATGGGTTTCTCGTAGAAAGCATATAGCGTGCTTATTCATTTAGTCTTATAGTCTGTCTTTTAATTGGTGTGTTTAGATTGTTTACATTTAATGTGATTAGTAATATGGTTAGACTAAAAATCTACCACAGTCCTAGCTGTTTTCCATTATTATCTCTGTGCTTTGCCTTGTTTTCCTGCTTTTGGATTACTTGGATATTTTTTATTCCCTTTCTCTCCCCTTTTTGCTTATTTATTTATACCTTTTGAAGTTAATTCAGTGGCAACTGTACGGTTTGAAATACACATTTGTAACTAAGCAAAGTCTTCTATCATAGAGTAGTACATAGTTTTATGTGTACTATAAGGATTCCCAATTCTTCCTGCTTATTTTTTGTGCTTTTGTTGTCTTACATTTTACTTTTGTATATGCTGTCAACACACAATATGTTGCTACTAGTTAGCTTTTTTAAAAAATTTTTTGATGTTTGTTTATTTTTGAGAGAGAGAGGAAGACAGAGCATGAGTTGGGGAGGGGCAGAGAGAAGTAGACACAGAATCCAAAGCAGGCTCCAGTCTCTGAGCTGTCAGCACAAAGCCCAACAAGGGGCTTCAATTCACAGACTGCGAGACCATGACCTGAGCCGAAGTCGGACGCTAACCCAACTGAGTCACCCAGGCACCTCTAGACAGTTATCTTTTTAGAGCAATTATAAGAAAGAAAGAAATGAAGACTTTCATTTATGTCATTTCTAGTGTTGGCTGATTTCTTTGTGTGGATCCAGGTTTCTGTCTGGTATCCTGTTCCATCTGCCCAAAGAACTTCCTATAACATTTATTTTATTGTAGTGCAGGTCTAGTGGTAATAAAGTATCTGTTTTTGTTTTTCTAAAAGAGACTTATTTTTCCTTTATTTTTATAAAATATTTCTGCTGAGTATAGAATTGTGGGTTGCCTTTTTTTTCCCCCTTCATCTTGCAAAAGATACCACTCTGCTGTTGTCTGGTTTGTGTAGTTTTGCTGTAAGTCTTATCTTTGATTTGATATATTACGTGTCTTTTTTTTCCCGTCTTTAAAATTTTCTTTGTCTTTGCATATGATTTGCCTTTACTTTTGGACATGATTTGTCTATTTGCTTTTGCTTGGTGTTCTCTGAACTGCTTGGTTCTGTGGTTTGGTATCTTTTATTTAATTCGGAATATTCTCAGCCATTATCTCTTCATGTATTTCTTTTGAACTGTTCTCTTTCTCTCCTCTGTGTGATTTCAGTTAAGTGGATGTTAGATCATCAGATACTGTCTCATAGCTTTTATATGATTTGTTATGTTTTTTTTTCTTATTTTCCCCCACTTTCTTTTCTGATACGAGATTTATCTTTTGATGATAATGATTGTTGCTCTTCCTGAAGTATTGATATTTCAGAAGGTGACTCTATAGTATAAAGGCATGTACTTTTTTGGCATATGTTGAGATCTTTCAGATTATTAGTAAAAATGTAAGTTTATAATAAATTTTGTCCCAACTAAAAACAGTCTGATTAGATTTGAGGGCCATGAGATTGTGGCTATTGTTATGAAGATAAAGCATAATAATTATAATGACTTAGAGACCAAAATATGTTTTAATTTTACATTTTATATGTCTTATTTTTCTACCTATGTTAATCATTTGAAATTCACTAGGTTTTCATTCTGAATCCTGCCTCAGTTATTGTAATAGTACATATTTAATTAGGAATAAAAAATTGATACTACATATTATGAAGTAGCTAGACCCAGATATGTTTATTTCTTATTCTTCTTGGACTATGTAGAATTTTTTTAAAGATTTTATTTTTAAGTAATGTTTATCCCCCAACGTGGGGCTCAAACTCACAACCCTGAGATCATGAGTTGCATGCTGTACCGACTGAGTCAGCTAGGCACCCCTGGGACTATGCAGAATTAAATAGACATGAGGTACAGTCCAAGTAAGAAATCAATATGTTTTGGTTTTATGGTCTGTTAATTGGGAAAGTCTTGGAAGTTAATTGGAAGTGTAGATGGAAGCTTTAAGATCACTAAAAATTTATAAACCAACTAGTATAAATAAAACTTGGATATTTCAAAGTGTGGGAAATATTTGCGTATATATGTATGCTTTGAATTATCAAAAGTGATAAGTGAGACTTCTAGTTTTTTAAAGAATTATATGGTAGATGAATAAAAAAGGAGTGTTATCTCAAAAGGAAAGTAAGATGTGCTAATTTTTTTCATTTACATCAATTGAGGTGTGTCAGATTTACTAAATAAAGAATCTTTGGATATGTGTGATTCAAGAATCTAATATTTATAAAAAAAATCCTTTTGAAATCTGAACCTTAATGGGTATTAGTATTAAAAAAAAGATGTTAGGTGGAACTGGCTCGTTGTAAGCATTTTCATATGATCTCAGCTTTACCTAGTAAGATTCCTTGTCATGATACATTACACTTTTTCATAGAAAGGAAAAATGTTTTGTTTGACCCATGTTTCAGTAGCTGGCAGATTTTGAAATGGGGAGATCTCCAAGTTGATATTGGACACTAGCCACATGAAAGGACAAGGAGCCAAATGCATGAAACATTTGCTTTTTTGGCAGAAAGCCCCAGTATATGCAGATTCTTTTTAAAAACTGAAGTAAACCTGATGATGGGCAGTGTGTTAAATTCCCACTACAACCTCAGCTTATAACTTGAGAACAGAGGGTCAAGCTTTTGTTGACAACTGTGACACTTTCTGGCTCTACTTTTGCAGTTGGAGAATCAGAACAGGGAATTGTTTTTCCTCTGATAAAAAGGGGAGACTCTAAATTACTTAAATGCAGTTGGAATCCTGATCCTATGCATGCATATATACACAAATAAAAGTGCAAGTGTGTAGTATTCTTTTATCCGAAAATATTTTTCTTAGTAATCATTCTTTATATGTTGTAGGGCTTTGGTAAATATTTATTGAAGAAAAGGAATTATTTCTTTGTATATAATCTTAAGTAGATGACACATCTTTACATGTAGATTGTAGACCATCAAATCCATTCTCTATCCATTTCTATTGTTACTATTTTAATTGAGTAAAATTTTCATTGAGGTCTCATTACTTTTGCTTGGACCATCATAATATTATCAGATAATCAGATTATCTCTGAATTCACCTCTTTTCAAATTCATCCCTTATAATGTCACTAGAGTGATCTTTCTAAAACCTAGATTTTATCCAAATGTTGACATATTGACAGTGGTATAGGAAACTAGGTGAAAAATTGCTAATAACCTAAGTGCTAAAGAAAAACGAAGGGTAGTTACATCTATATGATGCATGTGGCCTGCCAGATAGCCATCAAAAATCTAAGAAAGAATAGAAAGGGGAAATGTTCACATGCCTTAGTGAAGAAAATAGAGTCTGTACAGTATGATCCTTCTGTTTAAAAGTTTATGTAATATAAACGTTAGAGAAATAACAAAATGCTGAATATGAAGGTTAGAATTTGCATAATGTTTTTCTTTTTTGGGCTCTTTATATTTTATAAAAGCATGTATTACTTTATAATTAGGGGGAAAATTAATAAAACATATAATCTGTTCACATTATTGTCCTCTTTGAAGCCGTCATTAGTTTCCTGTTTTCCACAGAGGTATTTCCTGGAAAGTAGTTCATGGATATGCTTGTTTTAGAATCACCTGGGGTATTCATTAAAAAGACAGATTCCTGGCACACCTAGGTGGCTCAGTTGGTTAAGTGTCTGGCTCTTGATCTCCGGTCATGATCTTAAGGTTCATGGGTTCAAGCCCCATGTGGGGTTGAACTTGACAGCACGGAGCCTGCTTGGGATTTTCTCTCCCTCTCTCTCTGCTCCTCCCTTATTAGCTTGCTCACTCACTCCCCCCCCCAGATTAAAAATAATCTTAAAAAAATAGATTCCTGAGGTCCATCCCAGAAATATGAAGTAAAAACCTCTAGGGTTGTCTAGGAATGTGTACTTCTGTCAAGTGCCACTAATGATTCTTATATATTCTAAAGTTCTCAGACTAGCCTACAGGATAGAGTAAAACTCTGGATGACTTTTCCATCATCTGATAACCTGAATCCCTTCCCAGCCTCATCTTATTCTTCCCGAAGCACTTTGCTTTTTAGTTTGAACTACTTACTCTTCCTCAGATGCCTATCTCATGGTTCTGCATTTACTTTTAGCTTAAGGAAAGCAGAAACTCTGTCTCTTCTAGGTGTGGAGTGCTAGGTGAAGTGTTGTCCCTCACGAAATGTTTGATGAGTGAATGAATGCCATTCCTCTGGAGGAAATGACCATTGCCACTCAGTGAATTGAGTGAATATTTTAAAATGTCCTGAGACATCACCTCCATTGTGAAGCTTTCCTGACTTGCCTCAGAGTTAATTAGTCCTTTGGGCCACCATTGTACTTGGTACCTCTGTTAGAGCTGTTATCACACTGACATGTAAGGTTTTATTTTCTACTTATCTGACTTCCCTATTAAAGTGTAAGTTTCATGAGGGCAGATTAGTATGCTGCCAGTCTTTGTGTCCCTCAGTGCTTGGTGCTTAGAGATATAATAAAAATTAGTAGAAAAAACTCATGATGGAAGGCCAAATATTGTATGATTCCACTTATATGAGGTACGTAGACTAGAGAAAGAAAGCAAATTAGTAGTTACCAGGGGCTGAAGAAGGAGGAAATGGGGATTTAGTGTTGAGTACAGTTTCAGTTTGGCATGATCAAGATGTTCTAGAGATGGATGGTGATAATTGTTACACAGTATTGTAAATGTGCTTAATATCACTGAATTTTACATTCAAATAGTTAAAATGGTAAGTTTTATGTATATTGTAAAACACACACACACACACACACACACACACACACACAAACACACACCCCACCCCACCCCACCTCACCCCACCCCACCCCACCCCACCCCACCTCACCTCACCCCACCCCACCTCATGAAGGTGAAGACCTGGGCTATTCACTCAGCTTTGTTCTCTAAAGTTCCTAACATTGTTTTGTTTCATTGTTAAATTGTATTTTCTTTTGACAGGATTTTAAAAGATACTTGAAATTAAGTTGAATATAGAGAAAGAGCCCATAGGAAATTCTTTAACTAATCAACAGTATAAGAGGAAAATATAGCATATACTTTTTTAAAATCACATATTTAGAGAAAATATTGTGGTATTACAAATAGTAATTAAAATCAAAGTGGCTATTGCCTGCTACTAACCAGTAGATTGTGGTGAAACAGAAGCAATATGGTATCATGGAATTTCAAACTTGGTATGTTCAAGGGTCTTTTTTTTTCTTTGCTTAGAAATTGTCTCCCTACTCAAGTCCAGGGTGATTGGCAGGCAGTACATTGAAGACCTTGGCAGTGTCCTAAGTGGTTTTGGTAGATGATCTCATTTGAACTGCTTACATCTCTATGAAGTAATTAATGATGATTCTGTGTTCCCATAAGGAAATCATATGTGAGGGGCGCCTGGGTGGCCCAGTCGATTAAGTGTCCGACTTCAGCTCAGGTCATGATCTTACTTTCATGGGTTTGAGCCCCGTGTCGGGCTCTCTGTTGGCAGCTCAGACACTGGACCCTGCTTTGGATTCTGTGTCTCCCTTTTCCTCTGCCCCTCTCCTATTTGTGCTCTGTCTCTGTCTTTCAAAAAAATTTTTTTAAGAAAAAGAAATCATATATGCTATTTAATACTATTGACTTGGAGGTTTTTGCAAACTTAAGTTGATGTATGTGTGTATGCAAGCACATGTGTACATTCCTTCTAGTACAGTGGTTCTGATTCAGTTCGCAAAATAATTTCTTTTTTCTTTTTAAGACTTTTTATTTTGGAGCACCTGGATGGCTCAGTCAGTTAAGCATCGGGATCTTGATTTCAGCTCAGGTCATGATCTCATGGTGGCGAGATTGAGCCCTGGGTTGGGTTCTGCGCAGGGCTTGGAGCCGGTTTGGGATTCCCATTCTCCCTCTCTCTCTGCCCCTCCCTAGCATATGCGCTATCTCTCTTTCAAAAAAATAAAAATAAGTTTAAAAATATTAAAAAATTTTTAAAGGAGAACAGTTCTTTTTTTTTTTTTTTAAAGTTTATTTATTTAGAGAGAGCACAAACGGACAAGGGGCAGGGTGGAAGGGGGAGATACAGAAAGAGAGAGAGAGAATCTCCAGCAGGCTCCGTGCTCCAGGCTGAGCCCTACATGGGGCTCAGTCTAATGGCCATGAGATCATGACCTAAGCCAAAATCAGGAGTCCAACACATAACCAACTGCGCCACCTGGAAACCCCAAGATTTTTAAATTTTAAGTGTTCTCTACTCCCAACATGGGCCTCAAACTCACAACCCCGATATCTAGTCACATGCACTACTGACTAAGCCAGGCACCCCACAAAATAATTTCTTTGGAGGCAATTGTAAAGGTAGATTTGGGGACTGCACCTAGAGTTTCTGGCAGAAAAGGTCTAGGATGCTTCTGATTTAGGTATCTCTTAGAACATAATGTAAGAAATAACTGTTACAATGAAACATACTTTGGACTAGTCAAGGTCTCTTTTAGAAGCTGATTATTCTCATTTTTGGAATGGTTGAAACCTAATAAAAATGACATATTATTATTTCTTCATATGATTGCATCATTCCTATCAACTCCCTGTCCTTTCTTGTCAATGATTTCCATGTCTCTACTTTCCTACCTGCTGCTATTTTCTGTCAACTGTTGAGAAATCCTGGTGAGTGACAGGTTAAGATGAAGGAAGATGTGTTAATTATTCTTCCTTAGTTTTATTGAGGTATAACTTTATATACAACAAAACTGACTAATTTTAAGTATACAAATGGTGAATTTTGGCAAATGTAGCAGTCCTATAACCACTGTCACCGCAATCATGATATATAGAAATTTATCACTCTAAGAAGTTTCCTTGTGCTCCTTTCAGTCAAATCTCTCTCTCTGCCTCCAGCAACCACTGATCTGCTTTGTCACTATAATGACTATAGTTTTGCCTTTTCCAGAATTTCATGTGATGGAATCATACACTATGTAGTCATTTGTGCTTTCATCCATATTGTTGCATGTTTGAGTAGTGTGTTCCTTTATATTGCTAAGTCATATTCCATTATATGGATATACTGGAATGGTAGATACTGGACATTTGGATTGTTTCCAGTTTGGACTATTATGAAAAAGCTGCTGTGAGCAGTCATGTACAAGTCTTTATGTAACTATGTATTTTCATTTCTCTCACAAATACTTAGGGGTAGGATTGCTGGGTCGTATAGTAATCTTAGGTCATAAGAAATTACCAAAACTCTTTTCCAAAGTAGCTATACCATTTTGCATTACCTCCAACAGTGTTTGGAAGGTCCAATTTCTCCATATTCTCAACATTTGTTTATGGTTTAGTCTTTTTAAAATTGTATTCTTTTCTGGTGGGAATGTAATGATATCTCATTGTTTTAATTTTCATTTCTAAGAACTAAGGATACTGAAAACCTTTTCATGCACTCGTTTGCCATTCACATATCTTTTCTGGTGAAGTATCTATTTAAATCTTTTGCCCATAAAAAGAAGATGAAGTTGTTTTCCTTCTGTCCAGCACTGGCACCCCCCTGGCCTCCCCACCTGCCTCAGATTCCATTACTTGGCTCTGCTTTCTTTTTCTCTGTGTCCTTTAGAGATCTGGTTTCTTACATTTAGAACTTTCCAAACTCTCAGCTCAGGCCTAGGCATTTCCTTACTCTTCATGTAGAACTGTGAATCTCTTTTATCTTATATGGGAATTCTTTGTGGTTCCATCTCCTTTCTGCAGTTCTTCTTATAACTCATGTGGGATAAATTTAATAAATAGTTTCTCTGGCTCTTTCTCTTGTGAGCTGACTAAAATAGTTTATAGTTAATATCTTATTCTACTCTTGAGCACTCTTAAGATTTACAGAACAAATACTATGCTGTCCCCCTTTTTAAACGTAGTTGTTCTACCCAGGAGATGCTATCTTAGCTTTCTTGGGTGTATTAGCTTCTACATAACACAGTTTGGTCGGTTGTCTTTCCCAGCCAAAACAACATAAGCAACAGATTGAACAGAGGCAGATATGAGAACCCAGCTTTCTCTTAGTAAGCCAGACATTAGAGAGATATACAAAAATGTAAAACAGTTTTCATCTTCCCACCAATTTTCTTCTTTTAAAAAACAAAATGAAATGTTATTCATGTGAACATGTAATAGGTTTATTAATTTTAATTAATGAAAATGTCAATACTTTATATTTTTCTCAGTTTTAATATCTAATATGGTAAATACTAATAGCCCACATAAAAAAAATTCTTTGGGGTTCTCCAATAACTTTTAAGAGTGAAAAAGAGTCCTGAGACCAAGAGGCTTGAGAACTGCAGTAGCCAGTATTTATTGAGCACTTCTTACATTCAGAGTACTTTCCATGTTTTAACTCATTTAATTCTCAAAACAGCCCTGGTAGATAGGTACTACTATATTCTACAGTTTACTAATGAGGAAACTAAGGCAGAGAGATGTTAAATGATGTCTCCAACATCATATAGTAAGTAGAAAAGCTGGGAATCAAAGTTAGTTTGGTCCTTTTCAAAATTTAAACTTCTTAACATTCTGCTTTCCAGTATATAGTTAATCATGAATTCCTATTATTTCTTCCTTTAAAATATTTTCAGTTCTCTCTTTTCTTATCATCTCATCCTAATCTGAGTCTTTACTTCTTCTTTCTTAGAGGCAAGAGCTTCTAGCTATGTTACTTGTCTGCCATTATCAGATTTATGGCCAAATGTACAGCTTTTCTCATTTCTTTCCTCCTGTCCGTAATCCATTATAGCTTGCTCTTATGTACTGCTTTAAGCCCATACTTTCCTATCTTTCTCTCTCTGTCTCTCTCTCTCTCTCTTTTTTTTGTAATTTTATATAGCACTTATCCTCCACCTTGAGGACTCAAATTACATGTATATGAGACTGCTTAAAGTTCATGTGTAGGTTACTAATGTTTTCATCATTTTTTTTCAGGCCTATTTTGTGCTTCATTTTGGGTAATTTCTATTGCTGCCTTCCAGTTCTTAATTTTTAATTCTAACATTTCTAATGTGCTATTAATTCAATCCATTGTATTTTTCATCTCAAACATTTATTTTTCACCTCTGGTAAAATGAAAATTTTGATTCACATTCTTTTTATATTGTCCACATCTCTGTTTCACATGTCCAAGCATTCCTTTGCCTTCTTCAACATATGGATTGCAGTTATAAGAACTATCTTGATATCCTTGCTAATTCTAGTATTTATCAGTTCTTGGCTTGTTTCTATTGCTGCTTTTTCTTTTCATATGGGCCATGTTTTTCAATTTGTTTTCATGCCTGATAATTTTTTATTACATGCCAGACATTGTGAATTTAACCTTGTGATGGGATATTTTTTATTTCTAGAAATACTCTTTTTTTTTTTGAAGGAGGGAGGGAGTGGGGGAGGGGCAGCAAAGGGAGAGAGAATCCTGAGCAGGCTCATGCCCATGAAGACCCCGATGTGGGGCTTGATCTCAAAACCATGAGATCGTGACCTGAGCTGAAATCAAGAGTTGGAAGAGTGACTGAGTCACTCCTGGAAGTAGTGTGTGTGTGTGTTTTTAATGTTTATTTATTCTTGAGAGAGAGACAGAGTGCGAGTGAGAGAGGGGCAGAGAGAGAGAGAGAGAGAGAGAGAGGGAGACATAGAATTGAAGCAGGCTCCAGGCTCTGAGCTTTGAGCACAGAGCCTGATGCAGGGTTCAAACTCACGAACCGTGAGATCATGACCTGAGCCAAGGTTGGTCACTTAACTGACTGAGCCACCCAGGCGCCCCACCCCTAGAAGTATTCTTGAGTTTTATCCTGGGACACTGTTATTTGGAAATAGTTTAACACTTTCAGTGCTCTTTTTTATCCTTGTTCAGGTGGAACCACAGCAAACTTTATCTAGGACTAATTTTGTACCATTACTGAGACCTTATGATTGTTCTGCCTGATGTCTTGTGAAGTAAGAGATTTTTTCCTTTCTGGATGAGACAGATTATTCTTGCCATTGTCTGATCCTGTGGGATTGTTCCCTCTGCTCCTTTTAGTTCTTTTCCTAGCTTTGGGTAGATTCCTCATAAGCACGTGCTGATACTATACTACTCAGTCTTGACGGGGCCCTCTGCAGATCTACTCTGCTGTCTCTTTTGCAACTCTTCTCTAGTACTCGACGAGGCACATTCCAGCAAGCTTGGGCTCATACTTCCTCAGCTCAGGGAGATTGTTGAGCTCCACCTGGCTTCCTTCTCCCTCTACTCCCAGGGGGCCCACTTTGTTTCCCTTCTGTCAGGGATTACTCTCGTCTACCAGCCATTGTCCAATGTTTGAAAACTATTGTTTCATATATTTCTTTTGTTGTTGTTGTTTCAGGCAGAATTGTAAGTCTGTTCCCTATTACTTCATGTAGACTAGAATCTCTTCTCTATTGATTTTTTTAAAATTCATCTCAAATATTAACTCCTCTCCAAAATGTTTCATAATCCATTTTCTAGTTAGGAATCATTTCACTGCAAAGAATAGAAGCCCTTTCAAAGAAGCTCTAATAAAAAGGAGATTTATTATTATAATGCAGAGAAATCTCTCAGATCTTCACTGCATGGTACAGACAGTTCTGTCTTCTCTTCCATTCTCTGCACACACATCTTCTCTGCAGGGTTCTTTCCACCTGCATTTGACTCTCACTTGCCATGGTATTAAATCTGCCTTTAACTCAACATGACCTTCAGCTCCAGTCCTTATACTATGTAATCAGATTACCTATTTATGTAAATGGCCTCGAAGAGCCAGAAGTTAGTATTAATCTTGGGTAAGCAGAGTTCAATAGTGACATGACCATGATTAATATTACAATTAAAGTTTTTTTAATGAAAAAGAATTGTAAATATTTTGTGTGAGAAATAGCAACCTATAAACTCTAACTAGCAAGTAGTCTCAAATACTCAGTAAGCACAATGTACCAAGGTAGCTCAGACATTTTTTTTTGATTATTAAATAATACTCATCTATAAACATTTTCAGAGCATATATTATACACCAGGCACTGTCCAAGACAAGAGTGATAAAAAGGAGCTTACATTCTAGAAAAGAGCTTATACTCTTATACAGCCCTGAGAACCAAATTCAGCCCCACCACTTGTTATTGTAAGTTTTACTGGATCACAGCCCTTTGCATTCATTTTCATATCTATAGTTGCTCTTGTGCTTCAGAAGGATAAGGATAGGGATGCCTGGGTGGCTCAATTGGTTGAACATCCAACTCTTGATTCTGATTCAGGTCGTGATCCCAGGGTCATGAGATCAAACCCTGCATTGGGCTCCATACTAAGTGTGCAATGCTTTCTGTCTCTGTCTCTCTCTCTCTCTCTCTCTCTCTCTCTGTCTCTCAAAAAAAAAAAAAAAAAAAGAGTGAGATGGATAGTTGCAAGAGACTCTGTGGCCCACAAAGCCTAAAAAATTTACTATTTGTCCTGTTAGGGAAAAAGTTGGCCAACCCCTGGAATAAGGTGATTAAAAATATTTTTTAATATCAAAAGTTTGACTTCTTTTTGTAGTGGGAAGCTTTGATCAGAATGAATATGTAGAGAGAAGTTAAATTAGGGGCACCTGGGTGGCTCAGTCAGTTAAGTGTCCAACTTCGGCTCAGGTCATGGTCTCATGGTTCATGAGTTCAGGCCCCGCATCAGGCTCTGTGCAGAGCCTGCTTCAGATTCTGTGTCTCCCTCTCTCTCTGCCCCTTCTCAGCTCATGCTCTGTCTCTCAAAAACTAAATAGGGGGCACCTGGGTGGCTCAGTCGGTTGGGCGTCCTACTTTGGCTCAGGTCATGATCTCACTGTTCATGATTTCGAGCCCCACATCGGGCTCTCTGTGCTGACAGCTCAGAGCCTGGAGCCTGCTTCAGATTCTGTGTCTCCCTCTTTCTCTGCCCCTCCCCTCTCATGCTCTGTTTGTCTCTCTCTCAAAAATAAACAAATATTAAAAGAAAAAGAAAGAAGTTAAATTATTTTCCTAATGTCCTGACATTAGAAGTTCTTGGATCGCTTGTTTCTTCCTTTTTTCCCTCTGTTTTTCTTTCTTTCTTTTTCTTCTTTCCTTCTCTTTCCTTCTTTCCTTCGTTTTCTTTCATTCTCTCTCTCTCTCTCTCTCTCTCTCTCTCTCTCTCCTGTCTCTTTCTTTTAGAAGTTCTTTGTTTCATTCATGAAGACCATATTGTTTTGTCTCAATTTCTGGTTGGATTTGAAATATCTCCTATAAGGGCATCTGGGTTTGCCGGTGATTCAGAACACATGTGATGTGGTATTTGGCAAGAGGTTAAAGGCCAAGTGTTGTAACCACCCACATAACAGTCTTTTGCAAACCATCAAGTGTTTTCTGTAATTTTAGCAGAAAAACATTTTTTCTCTCTTGTGTATTAAAACAAAAAGTAATATGCTTTGAGATGGTTGTTATAGTTGAAAAATAACTAGTTTTCAAATAAAAAATTAAACTCCAGGAATTCCTTCCGAGTCTAAATGTGCTTGTGAAGTTAGTAATCAGTATATAGCTCCTCTGTCTTCATGGTTGTTGTTAGTTAAGGTAAAGAAGTCTTTGACAGATTTGCATGAAGTTATTAACCCTTCAGGTCTCTGTTACTATAAAAAGAATAGATCTGTTATTCATTCTTAATGTGTGCTTATCTGTTTAAAATGCCATAGCCACTAATCTCAATATCAAATGCTAAATTCTCCTGCTCCATAGTAGGAGTTTCCTGCTGAAGAGAATCTAAGACCGAAAAAGTAAAGAGGCCCTTTGATTTTGGCAGTTTTTATAACAAGGTTAACCATCCACCCCAGTTTGCTTGGGATGTTCCTAATTTATACTAGCATATTTATTAATAGTGCCCCCCCTTTATTCTGTAAGATCCTAGTTTAGATGACAAATTATATGGTCACTCTATTTATCTATAATCATGTTGACCATTAAACAGCTGGATCTGCTTTAAAATTTTGTGTTTAACTCGCTTCTGCATTTATTCTGATTCTAAATCTTGCAGGAGAGTTGGTGATTGATGGCTGCAAGATAACAGTTGTTAAAGTGAAATTTAACTCGAACTCTGGCTCATCTGATAGTAAGAATCTAGATTATGTGTGCCTCTAAGGCTCAAAATTGAATCCCCACTGCTAAAAATGAACTTTTTGTGTAATGTTTAGAGACTTCCTCAGTCTCTTTCAATCTGCTTTTCTTTTTTTTTTTTAAGTGTATTTATTTGTTTTGAGAGAGACAGAGACAGTGTGAGCAGGGGAGGGGCAGAGAGAGAGAGAGAGAGAGAGAGAATATCCCAAGCAGGCTCTCCACTGTCAGTACAGAGCCAGATGTGGGGCTCGAACTCACAAACTGTGAGATCATGACCTGAGGCAAAACGGAGAGTTGGACACTTCACTGACTGAGCCACCCAGGCGCCCTTCTAGGCTTTTCTTTTCTCATTTTTCTCTCTTTACCATGAACCCTATATTCCAGCCCCACTTATATACTTGGATTTTCCTGAATATATCCTACAGTTTTTTCTCACTGCCATACTTTGTTATATTATTCCTTCTATTTTTTTCCTTGCTTTACCTTTTTCTGTCTTTGCCTATTAAATTCTTGCCCATCTAAAGTCCAGTGCAAATAGCACTCCTGTGAAATCTTTTTTTTTAATTTTTTATTTATTTATTTTTTTTTACCACATTCCCATTCTAAATAATTTCTCTAGGCTCTCTAGGCATTTTGTTTCCCACTTCTGTTATGTTTTATGTGTCTTTGTGCCCCAACCCCTATTCCCAGTTAGGGATGGGGCAAAAGATTATATTTAATTCATTTTAAAATCCACATTACCTACACAAAACCATTTTTTGTACTAGGTGTTCAGTAAAATTGTATGGTTGATAGTTTATTCTCCTAATTTCCTTAGAACAATAGGCAAGAAAATCTTTTTAAAAGATAATTTCTTTGTAAGTATAACTTTAATAATCCAGTTTCTATATTTACTACCTTTAATTGTCTTTATTTTAGCTGCATTCTTAACACTTTTTTTTTTTAACCTTCAGATAGAAGTATATTCTCATTGACGCTTTAATTGGGACCACAAGTTTCTATTTTTCCTTCCCTTTCAAGGCAGTTTGCTGTGTTCCAAGAACTTCTTATGTTCTTTTCTCATTTTCATCTTATTATCTTCAGTTAATTCTTGAAGATGATGGGATGATCAGTTGCCTGACTACCTAGGTTAGTTCTCTGGATTAATCATTGCCCTTCTGTAAATCTCCCTTATTTTGGCCACTGTATTTCCAGGGAAAAAGTAGGTTGTAAACTATTACATTCTCTTCCAGTTGAGGAAAGTATTCATTAAACATCAACCTACTTTGTAAAATTTTTCTAATAGCAAAAAAGAAAAGTGAGCAGGTAACATTACAGGCCTGGCATTTTTTTCTTTCAAATAAATCTAATTTCATTAGACGTGGAGTCTAGCTCTTTAGACATGTTATTTTGGCTATATCAAAAATTTTAATGAAAGTAGAAGTTCACAAGAATTTTCAGAAGCTAAAACCAAAAGGTGAAGTCAAATTCTAAACAGCTGTCTTTGCCATAGCTGTTAATAATGAAACCATCATTTGTCCTTGATGTAGTGACTGGCATTGGGAAGTTTTGTTATTGAGTTCTATTCAGCACTCTGATTACATCTTAAAATTTTCTTCACTTAAAATAATAACTGACATTTTATTTTATATAAATTATGAGCTAAGGATTGTGGCTTATAAATGAAATAGGATAAATCCATTGGTCTCATGTACCTTATTTGTGCTATAGAGTAAGTTCTTGGGTCATCATATATATGGTAGATTAGGTCTAAAGTTAATCTGTTCTCCTGTTAGGAAAATTAGGATAATAACCCCTAACTTGTGGGAGCATTTCAAATTAAAATAGCATCTACAGGTGCTCAGTACTTTAAGGTGCACTTTATGTTTCACCATGTTCTTATGAGATGGATGTTTGGAATACCCGAGAGCTCTAGAAACCTATTAGAGGGGAACCATACAGTGGAGCTTACATCAAATATAATAGATCCATGGATTCATTCATATATTTTGAGGAGGAGACCTCAAATTCTCCATTACCTCATGTTAAGGAAGTTTATCCAGATTGGGCCAAGATGCAGGGTATGTATGTTTGGGGCAACAGGAGGTGGTGGGACATCCCAACCTAATGGCAGTCTCCCTCTTGGTGTTCCCCTTTTGACCCTTCGGTCCATGGCAGTGACTTAAGGTCATGTTGAATGGTGCTACCATAAACTTTCATCATTAGGGGAAAGTAGTAGCATCTCACACTACAGAAAAATTATCATCCTTAGATTGGAATTACTAAATTAATTGTAGTTTGAGAAGGAGCTTAAAGATTATGGGCTGAAGAACTATCTTTTATGTTATGTTTTAAGGAGAGATAGATTTGATAGATTTTTCTAAGTAGGGAATTAAAACTGATTTGACAGGGGCGCCTGGGTGGCTCAGTTGGTTGAGCGTCCGACTTTGGCTCAGGTCATGATCTCACAGTCCGTGGGTTTGAGCCCCGCGTCGGGCTCTGTGCTGACAGCTCAGAGTCTGGAGCCTGCTTCAGATTCTGTGTCTCCCTCTCTCTCTGCCCCTCCCCTCTTGCTCTCAGTCTCTCTCAAAATAAAGACAAAAAAAATTAAAAAAAAATGATTTGACAGACTTGAGAGACTCAGAAGGCTAAAAATTGCTTAGAAATGTTAGAGTATTCTTGGTAGGTAATAAGTTTAAACTGAAGACATTAATGAATATAGAAATTACTTTCATTTAAGACTAAAGAAAAGGTAAATGTTTAAGAGATATTTGAGAAATGCCAGGTAAATTTGAAATCAGCATTGGCAGAAGGATTAGGAAGGAGTATGGATTATTTAAGAAATGTCAGTGTTGTAAACTGTACAAATATTCTTAAAAATTTAAAAATATTTGATTCAATAGCCTTTTAATTTAAGATATTTTTCATTTCCTACTAAGAATTTATTGAAAAGTATCACAGTGGTGATTTTTTAAAATATTACATCTGTGATGTGATTATATGTAGGCAGTTCCTTATAAGTCACTAAATTTATATGATAAATAATATATCCCTGGAGTTTTTGTTGTTATTTTAAAAATTTGTTTGAAGTGGTGCTTTGGTAAAGTGAAAAGAACACCACACTAAGGATCAAGAGTTTATAGTACTTAATGATTCTGAAGTCCTTGGAATTTTTCTCATCCAGTTAACTGTGTGACTTTAGGTACTTTGAATCTCTTATCTCATATATAAAATGGGTAAATAAACTGATATATCCATATAAGAAGTTACTGTGGAACAACAAAAAGGAATGAATTACTGATACAGGTGACATCCTGGATAAATATTAATATCACAGTTCTGGGCAAAAAGATTCAGGCACAAAAGAATATTATACAGTGTGATTCCATTTTTATGAAGTGCTAGACCAAACTATTGTGAAAAATCAGAACACTGATTGCCTCAGAGGAGGTGGAGGTTGACTGAAAAGCAGTACAAGGGAATTTTGGGGGTGGTGAAAATGGAAAATGTTCCATAACTTAATAAAGATACACACATTTGTCAAAATGAGTAAGAATAAGGTGTAGTTAGTATTTGTGCATTTCATTATCTAGAAAATTTACCACTCCTCCCTCCTCCAAAGGAAGAGTAAACAAATATTGCCAAATTTTCTCCGAATCATTCTAATTTTAGTATAGGTGCTTCCAAAATGAGCACTAAACAGATACTGAATTTTAGTCAGTATATGTGCTTTTCTTAATGGTAGTGGATAGTAGTTCTGAAGCTACTTTTTATGGCTTTAAGGATTGTGCAAATGAGTAAATAAATTAGGAAAATGAGAGCCAGGTTTCTCACTGTTGGACAAGAGGAAAACATGGATATGGGGACAACTAGAATGTCTCTGGGGTGTTGGGTTGGAATTGGAGGTATGAGTATGAACTCTGTTCTTACCATATGCAGAGAAGGATGGGTGGATAGAGAAGTAAATATAGGGTGTGTATATGTTTATAAACTTCTCAGTACATGCTTAGAGATTCTAGAAGTAATGATACCCCCACAGCAATGAGCACGCTTTGCATCCAGATCTTGATTTCTAAACAATATTCTCCACTAAAAGTAACCAAGAGTCCCTTGAGAAAACTACAAGATGAACCTGGTACATCTTATTGTTCCAGAAGATAAAAAAGTGTACAAGGGATGATGGGAATACATCACAAGGACATAAAAATTCTGGTTTCCACTCAGACATGAAAGAAATTAAAAGTCACCTCTCTTGTCCTTAAAACAGGAACAAAGTTGAACAAACTAAAAGGCAACCATTCTTCTTAGATACATCAGAGAACTGAGGTCACAGAGTAAACTAATGCCCCCCAAACTGGAGAGAGGTGAAGACAAAGAATCACAGCTTTCAGGGAGCATAAGCTAATAAAACTAGGAAGTAGTAGGGAAACTGTAACTGATGACCTGCCAGAAGCTGAGTGTGGATTAGCTTCATAGTTAAAAACTCCTGGGGGTCCAGTTTTCGGAGCTCCCACACTTCTGTAAGTTTTTCCTCCACAAGTTCCACCAGATTCTCACAGTTAAGATTGGGGGTGCGGGTATTTCCTCATGCTTCCAGCAGGAGACAAATAGTAACCATGTTGAAATATGCTCACAGCATTCTGTTCTCTCCTTGCCCCAAAGGGAAACTACCAGAGCCTGACCAACTTGGGGAAAGGAACTTCCTCTCTAGTCTTGCTGCCTCATCTAAGAGGGGAAAAAAGATGGAGAGGCACTTTCAAAAGCCACAGCCAGGGATACAGACCCACTAAAAAACTCAGACCTCATTATAGGATTATGGAATACTTCACTTCCCTCTACATTTTACCACTACAGCAACAGGGCTCCTGTGTAATAATAAAGGATTACAGGTGAAAGAACTATGAGGCTTGTACTTTAAGGAGTTTCTAGGGAAACCCAAAGACAACAAGGAGAGATAAAAACAAGGGCATTAGAGACAGTTGGGTGGCTTATTCAGTTAAGCGTCTCCTTTTTTTCTTTTTAATTTTCTTAATGTTTTTATTTATTTTTGAGAGAGACAGAGTGTGAGCGGGGGAGGGGCAGAGACAGAGGGAAACACAGAATCCGAAGCAGGCTCCAGGCTCTCAGCAGTCAGCACAGAGCCCCGATGCGGGGCTCAAACTCACGAACCATGAGATCATGACCTGAGCTGAAGTCAGATGCTTACCCGACTGAGGCACCCAGGCACCCAGTGTCTAACTCTTGATTTCAGCTCAGGTCATGATCTCATGGTTCATGAGTTCGAGCTCCACATTGAGCTCTGCGCTGACAGTGCAGAGCCTGCTTGGGATTCTCCCTATCCCTCTCTCTCTGTCCCTCCCCTGCTTGTGTGCTCTCTCTCTCTCAAAATAAATAAACTTCAAAAAAGAAAAAACCCACAAGGACAGTTGAGGAAATTTTATACAGTAAATTCAGCCTAATTCCTAGTGAGATATAGCAGAGATTTTGGAATTGCCAGAAGGTGAATTTAAAAGAACTATGACCAGCATGCTAAGGGATCTAAAGGGAAAAGTATACATACAACATGTAAGAAGATGGATAATGTAAGCATTGGGATTGAAATTCTAAGAATCAAAAGAAAATACTAGAAATCAAAAGCACTGTAACAAGTGATGAATGCCTTTGATGGGCTGCCTTATCAGAAAGAGAGAGGAAGGAGCAAAAGAAATATTTGAAGTAATAATGGCTGAGAATTTTCCAGAATTAATGACAGACTCCAAACCACCAATCCAGGAAGCTCAGAGGACACCAAATATAACAACTACCAAATCTACACCTAGATATATCATATACAAACTGCAGAAAACCAAAGACCAGGAGAAAATCTTGAAGGAAGCCAGAGAGGGGAAGAAACACCTTACCTACACAGGAAGAAGGTTAGGGATTACATTGGACTTCTCTCCACAAACCAGACAAGCAAGAACAGGGAAGAGTGAAATTTTTAGTGTTGAAAGAAAAAAAAAATCAATGTAGAATTCTGTATACATTGAAATTATGTTTCAAATGTGAAGGGAAACTAGAAAGTTTCTCAGACAGAAATTGAAGAAATCTGTTGCCTTGCAAGAAATGTTAAATTCTTCAGAGAAAAGGAAGTTAGAGAAGGAATAAATGAAGGTAAAATAAAACCTTTTGTTTTCTTACTCTTTTTTGTAAATTTTTTAATGTTTATTTTCTTTCTGAGAGACAGAGATGGAGTGTGGGTGGAGGAGGGTCAGAGAGAGAGGGAGAGACAGAATCTGAAGCAGGCTCCAGGCTCTGAGCTGTCAGCACAGAACCTGATGTGGGGCTCAAACTCACAAACTGTGAGATCATGACCTGAGCCAAAGTCGGACGCTCAACCAACTGAGCCACCCAGGCGTCCCTGTTTTCTTATTCTTAATTGATGTAATAGATAACTTCAAAATAATAGGAACAATGTATTGGGTGATTATAGCTTATAGGTAAGTGAAATTAGATAGCAATGTTATAAGGGACAGGAGAGAGGAATTTGGAATAGTGTTTTAAAGCACTACCCATGAAAGGCAGTATAATGTTATTTGACAATTGATGTAGATTAGAGTAAATGTATACTACAAACTCTAAAGCAACCACTAAAAAAAATTCAGTTTTTCTTTTAATACTTTAAAAATGATGCTCCACTGACTTCTGGTTTGCATTGTGTTTGAGAAGTTCGGCAATGTTTTTGTCCAACATTTTGGAATTCTAATTTTCATGATTTACAGCTACCTTATTCAGGCCCCCATGTAACTATTTTTATGTTTAGTAGAACTAATTGGCCATATCAGTCTGGTGCTGTTAGGTAACTAAACATAGTCCTAAGAAAACTTCATTTAATTCATATACCAAGTTGTGTGATACTTGTGGAGGGGGGTTGAAGGATGGGAAGAGGCTATGCTGCTTCTACCTTTTGACAGAGCAAATATTAAGTATGTTCAGTAGTTTATTTTTATTAAGTAAAGTCTGAAAGTCTGTTTTTGGTAATGATCACTTTAAGTAGAACATCTCTCCGTAATTTGACAACACATCTTACTTAATGTGATTGAAGGTTTAAAATAGTATACTTAGTGCATAATTAAATGGAAATAAAGATGTATAAGTTGTTTTAGTGGCTAATGTTCATCTCTCAATATATTTATAATTTCTCTGATGCAAATCCAATAATTCATTTTAATGTATGCATTTACTCTAATGGTATATTCAAAATTAGGTCTTATTAGAGACCTCAAAAAAAAAAAAAACCAAACAAACCATAAGTATGGATAGGTTAAATTATGTAAGACTTTTAGATACAGTTAACAAATTTGCCTAATCATCTATGTTATACCATCTGTTAGTACTTCATTCCATTAAAATGGCTGAATAAACCATTGTATAGATGTTCCACATTATATTTATCCATTTATCGGTTGATGGACATTTGGGTTATTACCACCTTTTGGCTATTATGAAAACTTCTACTATGAGCATTCCTGTACAAGTTTTTGTGTGGGTGTATATTTTCATTTATCTTGGGCTATATATATATATGTAGGAATAGAATTGCTGGTCATATGATAACTTTGTTTAATCTTTTGAGGACCTACCAGCCTATTTTCCGAAGCAGCTACACCACTTAACATTCTCACCACTAGTATATGAGGTTTCTAGTTTCTCTACAATACTTGTTATTGTCTGACTTTTTGATTATAGCTGTCTAGTGGTTGTGAAGTGTATTTCATTGTGGTTTTGATTTGCATTTCATTGATGGCTACTGATGTTGAGCATCTTTTCATGTACTTATGGGCCATTCTTATATCTTCTTGGAGAAATGTCTGTTCAGATCCTTTGTCCTGTCCATTTTAAAATTGGGTTATTTGTCTTTTTATTATTGAGTTGTAAGCCTTATCAAACATGATTTTAAATCTCTCATTCCATGTGTCGTCCTTTTAGTTTCTTGTAGATAGGTAAAATTTTAAGGTCCTTCAGTGTTCAGCTACCATAATATGGTTGTGCATTTTAATAGATTTGCATAATTTAAATTGCCTATAATATTTATGTGTCTTTGAAAGAAAATTCAGGCATTTATATACAAATTTAACTGGATAGTAGTAACTTTATCCTGATTAGCTGTTAATAGTGTTATATTTTTAGTTATTTATTTCAAATGTTTATTTTTGAGAGAGCACGAACTGGGGAGGGGCGGGGGGGTCAGAGGATCCGAAGCAGACTCCATGCCGACAGCAGTGAGCCCGATGGAGGGCTCGAACTCACAAACCATGAGATCATGTCTTGAGCCAAAGTCAAATGCTCAATTAACTGAGCCACTCAGGCACCCCTATTAATACTGTTTCAAATCACCAGAGGTAAATTTTCAAATATTAATCAGATTATTAATTTTACTTTAACACCTTGAATTACTTATGTTTCAATGAAATATCACAAAGATTAATATGTGTGACCATACTGGCTGTAAAACATCTGAAACTAAAACATTATTTGTTTTTATGTTTTTTAAGTAGGCTTCATGCCCAGTGTGGGGCTTGATGTCATGCCCCTGAGATTAAGAGTCCTATTACTGAATGAGCCAGCCAGGAGCCCCAAAACAATATTTGTTTTATAAGCCAGAATTTTATTTTTAGCAAAAGTTAATAGACACTAGTTTTTTTTATGACATTTAGTCTGAAAGGTACACATTTTCTTGGAGATTTCTGGCTTGAACCCACTGTTAGGAGTTTAATTTTTTAAGGCTAGACTTTTTAGAAAAATGTGATGGTATACCATATTGTGTGAGCCTTTAAGTAGTACCCAAACTGAGGTGCCCAGTCACTGTGAAGGCCAAAGTAATTACTAGTTTCCTTTCTATAATAATAATTGCAAACTAAATTACGTATGAATTTTGGACATGTCATTTCATCACATTCTTGACATATTAATCATAAAAATATTTGTATGTTATATTTTACCGTTGGTTAATTTACTGTTGTTTATTGTGGAAAGTTGATCCTTAATTCAGTCCCTTCTAGTCCCCTTGCAAATAGGGGAAGGTTGGAGAACATTATAAATAACTTTGTTAGGTTTTGAAAAGAAATTGTAAGGAGAGAAAATAAAGGCAATCCAGTTTTCTACTAGACTTAGTTGAAAGACATCCTGTTATGTTGGTTTTCCAACAACAAATTCTCAATTCTCTGACATCACCTGTGGGTGTTCTGTAATGCGGTTCAGTTATAACACTACTCGAAATTAGTGTAGACCCCACAGGATAAGGGATCATTCCACAAGATTGCCCCCACTTCAGATGCCAGCCACCATTAGATACCCAGGCTACCTGTACTTCCGCCTGGCCGATTACAAATTTGGGGGTTCTCTTGACTCTTAGGTTCAATAAATTGCTAGAGTAACTTCTGGAACTCAGGAAAACCCTATGTTTGCACAGTTTATTACAAAGTATACAAATGAATAGCCAGATGAAGACAAACATAGAGCAAAGTTCAGAAGGGTCCTGAGCACCAACCAGGAATCTTTCCCAAGCCTCATTGTTCCAGAGTTTCTATTGAAGTCTCATTACATAGGCATGATTGATCAAATCACTGGCTATTTATGATTGAACTAAATGTTAAGTCCTTCCCTCCCTGGAGGTGAGGTGGCGGGTGGGAAATGGGGTTGAAAATACCAATCCTGTAATGATATGGTTGATTCCTCTGGCAACCATCCCCCTGTTCTGCAACTATCTAAAGAGCCCGTCAAGAGTCACCTCATTAGTATAAATTCCATTGTAATAGAAAGGGGTTCATTATTAAAAACCAAAGATATCCTATCACTCAGGAAATACCAAGGGTTTTAGGAGCTCTGTGCCAAAAATTAGGCACAAAGACCAAATCTATATATACATCTATATATATATATATATATATACACACACACACACATATATATATATATTATTAAGCCACACATGCTTATCCGACATGTGTCAAATACCCACTGTATTCTAGGCTCTCTGCTAGGCATTGAGAGTAGGAAGAATAAGAAGACATGGTGCATGTGTTCGAGGAACTCACGCTGTAGGTATGGAAACAAAGACAGTGAAGTTGCATCTTACATGGGAATTAAGTTTTGAAGCAAAGATATGAAGATTAAAACCTTTTATAGGCAGAATTTCCTTGACAGTCTCTTAAATTGCATAAATTCTGTGACAATACATTTTAATAAGTCCAATAGCTTAAATTTCCTTATATGTAGACATAGGGGTGCCTGGGTGGCTCATTTGGCTCTGCATCTGACTCTTGATTTCAGCTCAGGTTATGATCTCATGGATTGTGAGATGCAGCCCCACATTGGGCTCTGCGCTGCTCACACTGTCTCTGTCTCTCTCAAAATAAATAAACTTAAAAATATATATATAGACTAGACTCTAAGCACTTTTCTTCAGTTGAGCTCTAGTTGAAATAGTTGACCCCCAATCAGGGCCATGTTTTATGAAAACTGAACTGTATTTGTTTTTAAGTTTATTTATTTATCTTGAGAGGGGAAGGGCAGAGAGGGAGAAGAGAGTATCTCAAGCAGTCTCAGTGCTGTCAGTGCAGAGCCCAGTGTGGGGCTCAATCCTATAAACCATGAGATCATGACCTGAGCCGAAATCAAGAGTTGGACACTTAACTTACTGAGCCACCCAGGTGCCCCTGAACTGTATCTTTTAAACAGAATCACACTTAGTTGCCTCTGTCAATAGGAGATGCTTCCATTTTAGAAGTACAAAGGAGCTGAAACAAAATAAGGAATAACAGATTTATATACCCCCATCTCATGGTGCTAGATCCTAAATTTATTAACTGGGCACATTGTACCATTTAATTGTGTTCTATTTGTTCACTTTGTCTCTTTCTCTGTACCTGACTCTCTTCCCATCCCCCTTGATCCCTTCCTACCCAAGTAAATAAAATGCATATATGATGTGATTCCACTGTATGTAAACATACGTATAACATAAGTTCATAATAGACTTATATGAATGCTGTGAAGACATAAATGAGAAAACAAGTCGTACACTTACTTTTGTAGGTAAAAGAGGGTGCGTATACTTGAAATACTTGCTACTTCAAGTAAGTTACAGCAAGTATTTTCAGTATACCTCTCCAGCCAGAGAGCTGGCTCTTAACAAGATCCAGTTACAGTATTTTCTATCTAAATACTAGTCATGCTTTTTATTTTCTTCAGAAAATACTTTACATCAACCTTTTCTTCTATTTCCTCGGTGATGATTCTTCTGGTTATGGAGTATGTTAATTAATTCAAGGATATATATGGAGCATGTTTGAGATGTGCCTGAGACAAAAGATTCCGGTTCTCAGAGTTTTTTCTTTGGCTTGTGATGCTTCCAAAAGTTCTCTCCATTTTGCGTAGTACTCAAATTGTACTACGTAAAATGGGACAATTGATCTTCCCCATTGAGTTGAGAGCTGTAGGGCAAGATATAATGTATCCATCAGCTACTTACCAGTTCTGGGTAGTTTTACATCTGCCGTTTTGCTGTTTGTTTTCTCTGGGTCTTACGCTCTTTTGTTGTTTTACTCTTCCATTACAGTTTTCTTTTATACTAAATTTATACTAAATTTTCTAGTACAACATTTTAATTCCATTTCCCTTCCTTCCTTCCTTCCTCTCACCTTCTCTCTCTCCCTCTCTTTCTCTTTCTTTTAGTTATTTTCTTTATGGTTATTCTGGGTATTACAATTAACATCTTAATTTAAGACACTTTAGTTTGGATTAATCTCAGTTTTATTCTCATACAGGCATATCTCATCGCACTTCACTTTGTTGTGCTTTTCCAGTACTGTGTTTTTCACAAATTGAAGGTTTGTGGCAACTCTGCATCAAGCAAGTCTATCAATATCATTTTTCCAATGGCACTTGATCACTTGGTGTCTGTGTCACATTTTGGTAACTTGCAGTATTTTAAACTTTATTATATTTGCTATGGTGATATGTGATCAGTGATTTTGACTTGCTAAAAGCTCAGATGATGGTTAGCATTTTTTAGCAAGAAGATACGTATTTTTTAAATATTTATTTATTTTTGAAAGAGCGCAAGCAGGAGAGGGGCAGAGAGAGGGTGACAGAGTATTTGAAGTGGACTCTGTGCTGGCAGTAGCGAGCCCGATGTGGGGTTTGAACTTGTGAACTGTGAGATCATGACCTGAGCCGAAGTTGGATGCTCAACCAACTGAACCACCCAGGTGCCCCAAGAAAATATTTTTTAATTAAGGTGTGTACATTGTTTTTTTCAGACATGATGTTATTGCGCACTTAATAGGCTATAGTATAGTGTAAATATTAACTTTTATATGTACCAGGAAACCAAAAAATTCATTTGACTCACTTTATTGCATTATTTGCTTTATTGCAGTGGTCTGTAACTAAACCCACAATATCAGTATACCTGCAGTATGTGAAAATTTTGCTCCATTATAACATCATTCATGCAGATTACACATTATAAACCTCTCAACACTATTTTATAATTATTGTTTTATGCACCTGTCTTAAGTGAGATAGGAAAAGGAAAGAATTATAAAAATAAGTGTTTATTATCTTTTTTGTTTACCTACATAGTTACCTTTACTGGTACTCTTTATTGCTTAGTGTGGATTTAAGTTGCTGCCTATCATCTTTTCATTTTAGCCTGAAATGAAATTCCCTTTAATATTTTTTGCACATCAGGTCTGCTAGTGACAAGTTCTCTCAATTTTCATTTAGCTGGGAATGTCTTGATTTCTTCTTCCTTCCCACCTCACCCAGGTTCTCCTTTGTTTTCACACCGTAGTTTTGCTAGTTAAAGAATTTTTGGTTACTAGTCTTTTTCTTTCATCCCTTTGACCCTGTTATCCCACTGGCCTCCATGGTTTCTAAAGACAAGTCAGCTCTTAATCTTATTGAGGAAATTTTGTACATGATGAATTGCTTTTCTTTTGCCACTTTTTTTTTTAAAGTTTATTTATTTATTTTGAGGGGTGGAGGGGGGAGAGAGAGAGAGAGAGAGAGAGAGAGAGAGAATTCCAAGTGGGCTCTGCACTGACAATGCAGATGTGGGGCTTGAACTCACAATCCATGAGACCATGGCCTGAGCCGAAGCCTGATAATTAACTCACTGAGCCACCCAGGTGCCCCTCTTTTGCCTCTTTCAAGATTTTCTCTTTGTTTTTTTAGCAGTTTGGTTATGATACATCTTGGCATGGATCTCTGAGTTTCTCCTGCTTGCAGTTTACTAAGCTTCTTAGATATACAGATTAATGTCTTCTGTCCATTCCCAAATTTGGGAATTTTTTGTCATTCTTTTTTCAGATATTCTTTCCATCCTTTTCTTTCTCTCTCATGCTGCCGAAGCTCATATTATGTATATGTTGGTATCCTTGATGGAATCCCATAGATCTCTGAGGCTCTGTTAATATTTGATCATTCTTTTTCTTTTTTGTTCCTCAAATTAGCTAACCTGTCTTTAAGTTCATGGATTCTTCTGCCAGTTCAAATATGTTCTTGACCCTCTTTAGTACAATTTTCATTTCTATTGTACTTTTCAACGTCAAAATTTTTGTCTGATTCTCTTTTGTAATTTCTTTCTATTCATTTATATTTATTTTCTATTAGGTAAGATATGATTCTCAAACTTTCCTTTAGTATTTTAGACATTATCTCCTTTTGTTCTTTGAAATATTTTTAATAGCTGGTTTAAAGTCTTTGTCTAGAAGGTCTGGGCTTCTTCAGGGACAGTTTATCTATTGACTTCCTTTTTCCCCTGTGTGTGGGCCATGCTTCTCTTTTTCTTTGTATGTCTTATGTTGAAAATAGACGTTTTGAGCAATATGACAGTTAAGGAAGTCATATTCCTCCCTAACCCATGATTTGTTTTTGCTCTGTTGTTGGTGATGTTGTTTGTTTCTTTACTGACTTTCCTGAGTTAATTCTGTATAGTTTCTGTTCTTTGAAGTCCCTGTTCAGCTAACTTATTGGTCAGAAATTCCTTTAAATGTCTTGAGCCAATAGATCTCCTTCCAGCTTTTGTTGAAGAGCTCTATATGCATGTGTGTTGGTGCAAAGCCTCAAGGTCAGCCAGTATTGAAAGATTAGGGCCTTCCAGCTCTTCCTGAGCATAGCTCCACACATCCATGCATAGCCTTATGAATTTCCAGGATTATGTCAGTCCTCAGTTTTCCTTTTAAGTTTTTTGTTTAGCCTCTTGTTAGATGCAACTGGTAAAACTCCCTCAGACAACTAATGTTAAACAATTGCTACTGATTGTTTTCCACAAATAGGTTGCAGATGGAACTGTCTGTACACATGGAGTGAGCTCTGAGTCTGATCAAATAAAGACAAGTCCTGAGAATGGAGCTTTTCAGTGAGCTGCCAGGAGGTCAAATAGTGACAGTTTTCTGGTGATTGGCCTTTTGGGGAACTACAAATCTGTTCTCTATCCTACTGTAGTTGCGAGGCTTTGGTTTTCAAGGCTGCTCTGGAGCTGGGGAGGTGAGGGGATTGGACTATTAGGGGAAGTGAGAACACCAAAAAGCTTGCTGTTCTTACTAAGATTCAACTGGTTTTCTTGAATAAACACTCCTTGGGCTGTCACAAGCCTTTTAGCTGATTTCCAAAGGGCTGAAAAAAGTTGATTTTGAAAGAATTTGCCAGTGTTCTTGTTGCGTTTATGGAGGGGAGTGGATTGTTAAAGGTTCTTCCTCTGCCATTCTGGAAATATCTCTTGTCATTTCTGTATACTTTTATCTGCATCCTGCTTCAAGTCTCTGATCCAGCCCATCATTGCTTATGTTTCTCGTATACATTTCTAATGGGCCCTCTGGTTCCATGGCTAATATACTTTTCTGGCAGCCCTCTCAGGGGCTCATTCTCTCATATCCCACATAAATCGAAATCCTTTATTCCTCCCTTAAATATTAGTATTCCTCAAGTTTCTGATCTGTGCTCCTTCTCTTGTCTATGTATTCTCTTGAGCATTTTTTACCCATCCATTATTCAAACTCCCAAATCCATCTTCTTCTCTAGCCCAGATCTCTCTCTCAAGCTCTTCATCTGTGTACCTAATTGTGCTTAATGTAAATTTCCATTTGGAAATTCTATGAACATGTAAAATTCCACAAATTCAAAATAGAAATCAGCCTACTCTTCTTTCTTAGTTTTCTTTGAAAGACAGTCACATCTGTCCAGTTGGCTAAACCAAAAATTTCCCATATCTTGATTCTTTCTCTTTTACCCTACTCCCAGATTCCAGTCAGTTACCTCTAAATTCTGTGCCCTAAGTCCTTGAGGTTTTCTGCATCTCTACTGACTTCCCTCTCCTGAATTACTTCAACAGCCCCCAAACCAATTTTCCTATTAAAGTACTGTCCCTAGCTTTTCCACAGTGTGTCCACAAGGGAACTTTACAAAATGCAAATCTGCATAGGTCACAGAATCTACACACGGTCGCATACACACACATACACACTTTGCCTTTCTCTCCATTGAACTTTATGCTTCTTCCTAACTACATTTTTCCTATTCCCAGACCATGTATGTTCTCATTTGCTTTCAGATTTTTTGTCTATACTGCAACATTCCTCACTTTTCTCTTTTGTTGCTTCCTCTGGGAAGCCTTTCTATATTCTCACAAATCTGAGTTAGATACTTTTGGATATAGAATTGCCATGCTATAATTGTCTATTTACTCATCTTTATCTCTGAGTAGAATGTAAAAAGTTCATGAGTTCAGGGACTGTGGTTATGAGCAGCCTATGGTCTAGCACCTAACATTGGGCTTTCACAAAGTATTTAAAGAACAGAGAATTTATGCCTATACTTATGAGTGAAGAAACCAGTGGCACTTGGGTGGCTCAGTCAGTTGTGTCCAACTCTGGGTTTAGGCTCAGGTCATGATCTCATGGTTCATGAGATTGAGTCGTGTCGGGCTCTGCACGGACAGTGCAGAAACCGCTTTGTATTCTCTCTCCCCCTCTCTGCCTCGCCCCCTCTTGTGTGCGCGTGCGAAGGGGCACGCTTCCAAAAGAAATAAACTTAACTTAAAAAAAATAAATGAGGAAACCAATCTGTTTAGCACTGGAAATACAAAGATATATTAGACAAATGTATAAATAAAATAGACCTTTGAAACATCTGGTGTTTGAAGGATATAATTCTGTTAGTAATGCGGGATTGGTAACTTAAAACCAATGATTCTAAATAAAGCCAGATATACTTTAGTTGAAGAAATAAAATGGCATGAATAATGTGAAACCCCAAAGCATTATTTACAAATGAAAGGAGAAAATGAAGAGAAACTGTTTATCAGGAAGTTATATACATATGCCCTTTGTATGGTTAATGATTATACTTTTTTTTTTTTTAAATTTCTGGGTCATTTAGAAGTAGATGACTTCTTCCTACCTATTTCTTACACAAACTGTGTATTTAGAAAATATCTATAGGCAAAAAGAAAATAAAATCTTTATCTTGTTTAATGTGTTATATGTATTTTTATAATTGAAATAAACCTGAATATCACCTGAAATAAATATATCATAAACATCTCTTCATGCTTGGAAATATACTGCAATACCATCTGTTGCTGAAGTTGGCATATTTTTTCTGTAAAAGGCCATATAGTTAATATTTTAGGCTTTGCAGACTAGGTCTCTTTTGTAACTTCTCAACTCTGCCTGCTAGCAAAGCAGCAATAGACCCTTCCAAATAGATGTGGTGTGTTCCAATAAATTTGTATTTACAAAAACAGGCAGTAAGCAGGAATTGGTATGAGAGCCATAGATCGATCTATGATATAGATACATCATTATTAATCTCCTAATTTGGAAGTTTATATTATCTTCAATTTTTTTTCTTATTGGTAATATCTATTTTTTTATTTTAATGCTTATATATTTTTGAGAATGAGAGAGAAAGTGTGAGCAGGAGAGGGGGACAGAGAGAGGGGACAGAGGTTCCGAAGCAGGTTCTACACTGGCAGCACAGAGCCCAATGTGGGGCTTGAACTCAAGAACTGTGAGATCATGACCTAAGCTGAAGTTGAATGCTCAACTGCGACTGAGCCACCCAGGCGCCCCAGCATCTTAATATTTAAATGTTCATGTACATTATTAATTTTTTTAGGATAAATTCTGAAAATGTAATTTCTAGAGCTAAGAGTACTTAAGATTTTTTTTTTTTTCTTAGATGGTGATGGGTGATACAACATTTGCTTTCTGTGACTATAAGTTTTGCTTGGTTCATTTTGTGGCTTTGTGGGAATGGGGAAAGAAAGATGGAGTGAAACTTTAGAAAGATAGAAGCAAAGAAAGACTTTGCTTGGAGGGAAACAGATTGAGATAATGACAGTGATATAAAACTTAAAAAAGATATTGTAAGAAGAAAATATGAAAAATTCCATAAATACCCCTTTTCCTGTTCACATACCAAGTTTTTCTGTTTGATGGCTCTGTAGAGTTTTGTTTAAAATGTTGTGTATATTGAGTTTGAGATTTGGGAGATAAGCATTTCTTATTCAGTCTCCTAGTAACTCTTGGGCCAGCATGATTTTGATTGTGGTGACCAGTCAGCTTGTTTTAAAAAGAAAAGAGAAAACATAAGCTTTTCTGTTCTGGATGATGAAGTCTAATCAGTTGGAGCAGGGATTGGCAAACCACTAACCATGGACTAAATCCCTCTTGCTTCTTGTTTTTGTAAATGAAATTTTGTTGTTTCAACACAGCCATGCGCATTCACTTGTGTACTACTGTCTGTGGCTGCTGTCAGGCTACAGTGGCAGAGTTAAGTAGTTATATCAGACACAGTATGGCCCATAAAGTCTAAAATATTTACTGTTTCCCACTTTACAAGAAAAAAACATTGCAGACCTCAGAATTAGTGAAAAGGTACACATTAGTTTTTCTGTTTATCAAAAATGGATCTACATTTTTGTAATGTAGGTAATTTTGCTATGGATAAATTAAGATTTTATGCACAATTTAATTAAGAAACCAAAATCTAGGCACTTAAAATATAGAAGAAAATGTGGGAAGGTGACATAAGAAATGTTGGCATACAGAGGACTTAATATTTGGTGTACTTCTAAGTTCTGTAAAAGATTAGATTCACAGTACCCAAGTACTGGCTGTTACAGAGACCTACCTTTGTTATAGAAGCCCTACTAACACAGAGTTGGAAGGTAGCCAACTCCACAGTTTTGCCATGGTGTCTAAAAGCCAGCAGTTATGCTGTGACAAGTTTCTGTGGAGCTTTCCTGAAAGAAACATCTTTATTGCAGTTTCTGAATTAGGCAACATCAGTCAAATTGCAAAGTCCAAACTTTAAAAAATTTTCGAGACCTGTATATATAGGCTTATTCTCCTAATGGTAGTCTTTATTCCTGCTGAGTTTGCCGCCTTAATTCAGTTTGACATGACAATAAGAGGGGACATTCAGAAATTAGAGATATAAAGAATGCCGGTTGCTTGCTTTCTTTGGATGCACATGTTACTTAAAGATAGCTAAAACTTTAAACAGTTTAAGAATTCCAAATCATTTAGCAAGGTTTCAAAATAGCATAGCTTTCACTAATTTTATAAAAACATTCTTAAAAGAATCCTGTGTATGCAGCTCTTTAGAGTATAGTGAAAAGGCCTCTGTATTGAAGTTACAAGTGCTTGTCTTTGGCCATACCACCCTGAATGTGCCCTATCTCGTCTGAAGTTGCAAGTTCTTAACTAGGCAGCTAACTAGATGTTGAAAAAACCTGAGCGCCCAGTACCAGCTGCCTACCTCTGGACTTAATTTATGAGAGATAAGCCACTAATTGAATGCTGAAGGCACTGATTTTCGGGTGTTTTCTCATAGCCGAATCTAATTCTAACTGATGGGGGTGGGGCAGAATAATTTATCTCCAAGGGACTTTACATGTATGTGGCCCCACACATTTGTGTGGGATAGAGCTGATGGAGGGAAATCTATAGAAGTGGTCTGTACCATGTCAAGATAAAGTAATACAATTACAGAACTACCAATTTTACAATAATCAAAAGACACTGTTTCCAAAAAGAAATTGACTCACACATTCATTTTTACACATTTCTTTTTCCTTGCTTAACTTTTCGAGCTCATTTTATCTTGTTTCTCATTTTCTTTTCTGTGATACTCATTCTATATTAGAGCCATCAATGCAATGCCAAGAATTCTTTGTGCTGTGGTTGTTCTTCAGAAGGTTGTTCTTGAGCAAGAGTGATAAGGCGCTGAGTCATCCCCAGCTTCTGGAGAACCAGAGGAGGATACACCTGCGTTGATGTAGTGATTACAGCGTAGCATGAGACATTGGGTTATTCAGGGCAGGAAAGTGCAGTAAGCTGAGGACTCATCCCAATACCCATGTCCCCCTGTAACTCTGTAATCCTTAGTTGTATCAGAGTCCCTCTGTTTTCATGGATTCGTTTTTTTTTTTTTTTTTTTTTTTTTTTCAGATACTCAAGGCTTTTATACCATTCCTTTTCCTTAAGCAATAAATCTATTTGGCTGAGGGTTTGTTCATCCATTTAATAAATATTTATTAAGCACCTTTTATGTGTTCTGTGTTGGGTCTTGGGGATATTTGATCTTTCAAATACAGCACCAGCTCCAAAGAATTTTCAAATGGGAGAGTCAGATAAGGAAACAGGTGTTTACATTACAAAATAAGAGCTTGGGAGTTAAGGGAGCCAACATTAACTTTTTAAAAAATTGAACCAGCATGGTTAAATGAAAAGAGCACTGATCTTAGATTTTGTTGATCTTCTTTTAAATTTTGATACAGTTACCTAATAGGTATGTGACCTGGGGAAAATTAACTTTTGTGATACTTGTAAGGTTGTTGTATGTTTTAGAAATAAATATATGTAAAGCACTTAGTTCAGTGCCTGCTGAATGAATCATTTCTGCCTTTTTCCTATATCATACACCAAAGTTTTAAAGCCTGTAAATAGGTAATTTGGCCTCTACTTCACAGGAGATGGAAAAGTGGCGATTAAAAAAAAATTCTATGAACTTTGAACATCCTACCTATAAAGAAACTTGATTAGAAATCAGATTTTATAATCATTTCTTGTAAAATTTATCTAAATTTCCATTACTGAGATATAGGGATTGTAAAATTAATAATTTAGGAGCTTACAAAATTGTTTGTAAAATACACTATTACACTAATTCTGTAACCACTGGTCTTAGATTTGTCAGCTTAGAACAGGATACTTCTCTGCCTCCCACCTCCCTTACCCCCATGGTTTAACATGCCACTTGCTCTTAACCAAATAGAGGTTTATATCTTGTAATGGTTATAACATTTTTTCATGAGATGTTTAAAAAGCATTCAGGTAGATCATCAGTAAATATTTTCTTAAAGCTCATAATTACAATTTGATTTTTTTCTATTTGAAGAATTAAAAAACTGCAATATTTAGGAAATAGTACCATGTTTGAAGTAAAACAAAATAGTCAGTGAATTTGCTTTTAACAGAAAGACTTTTTCCATTCCTTTGAGATTAAATTAAGCAGCATAACTGCTGCTAAAAATAGAAACTGGTCTAACAGCAGCACAATTTGTAATTCTTCAAAAGTGTGAAAGTTGGTAGTTGAAATCCGAATACCACACTTGTGAGGCTGTAGATCTTACTGCATTGTGTAATTGTTCTTTCCAGTTTTGCTATGCTGTATGTAATAACTGTTCCAGATTTATTTGTTAATTCTGTTATAGCTGTACCTTAAAAATAAAATAAGCTGATGTTATCACTATAGAAAGTGTGAAATACAACATATCAACAGAATATAGAACTATTTTCTGGGTATTTTATATAAATCACTCTGAAATAGGAAATAGTAAGTAAACAAATAGTTACTTTCCTACGAAGAAAGAAATAAAATCCCAGTGAAGCAGAGTAGGGTAAGGGGTGGGGAAGAAGCCAGGGCTTGTATCGGCAGGGCAGTACTGTGATAGCGACAGCGTGAGAAAAATGGATATGTTCTTCCATCACTGCCATTCTCTCTGTTTGAAATAGACAAATGGCATGTACCCAAGGGGAACTAGGGACAGTGCTCGGAGGATAGGAGCCACTTCTTTACAGCCCTGCCAGATTCATGAGAGTAATGGTGCATCTGTTTTTTGTTGCTGCTGTTGTTACTTAACCTTGTCATGGAAACATTACTGTTTCTGTGGCACTTCTTTTGTGGGTTGTTACTCACATTACTTTCTTTATCATGGCTGTGCTGGATTTTCTGTTGGCAAGTCAGCACCATTTACCCCCTCTGCACCTTGCCTGATACAGTGGCTTCCTGGGAAGTGTACATGCTTGTGTTATTTCACCTCTCATTGTGTCTACCTCTGTCCACCAAATGTGCAGTTTAGATATCCAGAAGTCTATTACAGACAAAAGATATGTTTTCGTCTTTTTTGGTTTTGTTTTCTAATGATAAAATTTCATTTTTACCCCTTCCAAACTCCCCTCCCCACCCTTATAGCAAAATTCCACGTACTGGAACTGCTTTTATCTTCTGAACAGCATGTGTTCAGAGCAGTCTGTCTCAGGGATGTCTCTTGTTGAAAACATTTATGCCAAGACAAATATTCATTTATTTAATGAACTTCACTGACTTTTTATAAGCTTCGTAACACTGTGCTAAGTGGTATTATTATAGGGCAGTTCAGTGAAGTATATAAAACTAGTTAGATTGTGAGGGTAAAATATTCAAACATATTTTCGCCAAAACTACTGTTTAAGTCATACTAGAATGCTTATGTTTATAAAATGCTTCTAAATGTTCTGTTGTAAAATGTAGGTGTAAAATGTAAAAAATAGGTGGCTTTAATTATAGGTTAATTTTCTTCAATTGTTAGTTATCCTAGATAAGCTGCGTTGTTGAATATTTAAATGACTTGAACTCTTTGCTTTGTAATGTTAAAAATTTAAAATGCATATCAAGACTAAACTTTATAATGTGTTACATTTTAGGTCAGAAGACATGTCTTCATCTACATGGCATCTTTCCTTACCTCTATGTGCCATACGATGGTTATGGACAGCAGCCAGAAAGCTATCTTTCTCAGATGGCATTCAGTATCGACAGAGCACTTAATGTGGCTTTAGGCAATCCATCTTCCACTGCTCAGCACGTGTTCAAAGTGTCATTAGTATCAGGAATGTAAGTATACGTTAATATCTTTTTAAATTTCTTTGTGTTTCTAGTACTAAGTAAAAGAAAACCTATCTGATTTAATGATACGGTTTATTTCTCTTTTACTTCTTATCTAATGGGAGTGGGGCAGATTTTATGTTGTAACAAAACTTGTATTAATGTTTATTTTTGAGAGAGAAAGAGTGTACAAGCTCGCGTGCGAGCAGTGGAGTGGCAGAGAGGGAGGGCAACACATAATCCGAAGCAGGCTCCAGGCTCTGAGCCGTCAGCACAGAGCTCGACATGGGGCTCGAACTCACAAACCATGAGATCATGACCTGAGCCAACGTCGGATGCTTAACCGACTGAGCCACCCAGGCACCCCATGCCATAACTTTTTAAAGTAAATTTTTTATTTTTAAGTAAGTTTTATTGCAGTGAAAGATAAATGGTTAACAGTGATTTTTGTTTTAACCTTTTCCATTTTTCCACTTCTTAGACCTGTAGAAATTCATGTAATTTATTCACCAAATACTTGCTGAGCACCTTTCGTGTGTTAGGCACTGTTCTAGGTGCTTGGAATATATTGGTAAACAAAACAAAGATCCCTGCCCCCATGGAGGTTACATTCTAGTAATGGGAAATAGAAAATAACCAAATGATGTAACATGAAATAAATTTATTCATTTATTAATATGATAGTGCTATAGAATAAAGATGTAGAGCAGGATAAGAAAGATCAATGTTAGGGTAGAGAAATGGACTGGTGGCAATTTTATATAGGTTATCAGGGAAGGTGTTATTGACAAGGTAAATAGACTTTTGACCAGAGACTTGAAGAAGATGAGGGAGTAGGAACAACATGGAGGCCTGGTGGCTACAATGGAGGGAAAAGAGAGTAGGACAAAATGAGGTTAGTGAGATGGAGATCATGTAGGCCAGTGGTTCTTAAAGTATCGTTTCCAGGATCACCAACATCAGCTTTACCTGGTTTGAAACCTCTGAGAATGTACCTGTCAGATCTCCAAATACAAGGAGCATAATTGAACAGTGGCCGCACTACTGCACTGAAATCTGTCATTCCATATGAACTGAAGCTGCTTTCCATAAGCTACTCTCAGCCAATGGCTAAGCCTGGTAAGGATACTAGGGCAGGCCTGTACCTAGGAAACACTTGAGAACTCTCTGAAAGCCTTTCTGCGCTTTGTTTAGAATCACACTGCAATAGAAGACATTTCTACTGATCTTTCCTCTGTCCCTCTCTCTTTCACTTGGGATAAGATGTTATCTAAGGTTGGTGGCTATCCCAGCCTCTCTTGGGTCCCTCTTCATTTTCTCTCACAGGTGTTTCCCCTAATAAATTTCTTGCACATATCAGCATCTACTTCTCGGAGGACTCAGATTAACATACCTGGGAACTTAAAATATATTCTTGGGTCCCACCCTAGACCTAATGAATCAGGAACTCTGGTGGTGGAGCCCAGCAATTTGTGTTTTAATAAGCCTTTGTAATGATTCTGATGCATACAAATGAGAAACACTGCATTAGGCTGTTCTGAGGACTCTGGCTTTTACTCTGAGTTTTTTGCAGAAAGTTGAGTAGCCACAATCCAACTTAAACTTGATAGGATTACTTAAGCAGTTGTGTGAAGAATAGTAGATCATCGGGGGATAGGAGCAGAAGCAGGGGAGAATATTAAGACTCTTTCATTAATCTGGATGAGATGAGAAAATACCGTAGCTTGCCCTTGGGGAGTAGTGGGAGTACTGAGCCGTGGTCAGCTTCTGGATCTATTCTGATAGTTGACTCTGAGCTTTGCTGTCTGATTGGTTGAAGGTTATGACAGGAGTCAAAGATGACTATAAAATTATGAGTTGGGAAGGCGCAGGTAGAATAGGCTGGCAGGAAAGATTTGGAGCTTATAGGAGAATATTTTTGAGTTTGATAGGTTTATATTAAATTCATCTTAAATCTACTTTTTCCACCTTAATCTAGGCTTTCCTCTGGACCACCACAGTATCCTTTTAATTGAATTTCCTTCTATTTTTACTTGTTCCAGAGCTGCAAAAGTATTCTTCTTCTTATATAAATTGGATCCTTTTAAAATCATTTAAAATCCTTGAGTGGCTTCATATTGTTCATAGAATAAATTGAAGCTTCTAACCACAGCCTATGTGATCTGACCCCTGCCTACCTCTATAATTTTGTTCACTACGTTCCATCTAGAAACATGGGTCTTCTTTCAGCTCCTTTTGATGTGTCGAGCTCTTACCCACCTTTATGCATGCAGTTTGCTTTCCTTGAGTCATCTACCCTTCTCCAATCTTTCATATCTTTCACTTCTCCAGAGAGGTTTTCTCTGACTTCCCTACTTAAAATAGGTGGGGCACCTGGGTGGCTGGCTCATTCAGTTGAGCGTCCAACTTTGGCTCAGGTCCTGATCTCACAGTTTGTGAGTTTGAACCCTACATCAGGCTCACTGCTGTCAGTGCAAAGCCTGCTTCGGATCCTCTGTCCCCCTCTCTCGCTGCCTCTACCCTGCTTGCAGTCTCTTTCAAACATAAATTTAAAAAACATTAAAAAAATAACGTCATTACTATTATTCTGTATCTCTGCCTATTCTTGTTTCCTTTAGCACTTAATATAGTTGGCAGTTATTTTAATTTTTTGATTACTTAATTTTTATGTATTTATCCCACCAGCATGTAAGCGCCACGAGAAGGACTGTGTTTGTCTTGTCCATCATTATTACATCCTTAGCACTTTGTATGGTGTTGGGCGCTTAGTAGATATGGCTCAATAATTATTTGGTTGACTAAATGAGATAAAAGTTCACATCTGTCCTATGATAGTAACAGGTTAAAGATAATTATCAGTTTTATATTCTAACTCTTTAAATGTTTAATAGTTTCTAAGAACTTTCCTATACATATTCTCATTTCAAAGTTGAAGTTTCCAGGGGCGCCTGGGTGGCTCAGTCGGTTAAGCTTCTGACTTCAGATCAGGTCATGATCTCATGGTTTGTAAGTTTAGGCCCTGCATCGGGCTCTGTGCTGACAGCTCAGAGCCAGGAGCCTGCTTCAGATTCTGTGTCTCCTTCTCTCTCTGCCCCACCTCCACTTACACTTTGTCTCTCTCTCAAAAAATAATAAATAAACATTAAAAATTCAAAGCTGAATCTCTAACCACCTAGTGAATTGAATAGTCACCAGTCTTTTTTTTTTTTTTTTTTTTAAGTAAGTAAGCTCTATGCCCAATATGAGGCTTGAACTCATGACCCTAACATCAGGAATCACATAATCTACCAACTTGAGCCATCCAGGCACTCCAGTCCCCAATCTTTTTGTTGTCATATTTTTAAGAATCTGAATACCTGAGGCAAAAATGAGCTGCCTCTTTTTTCCTCTTTTTCCTCTTCTGCCATTCTCTTTTTCCTCTTATTCTAATTTTTTTCTTAACCTAATTCCCCTTTTCCTTACCATCCATTCTAGCTTCTGTGATTATTTTAGTCCTTCAATTTTTCCTACTTCTTTAAGGTAGACAGGGTTGCATCTAGCTACCAAATTAAAATTTGCACAGGTTTAATTCCAGTCTTTTTAGATAATGCATTATTCTGAGGCCAGGTCAAGAGATAGGATTATGACCTTAGGCTAATTTCTGGAATTCCTTGCCACTTAGCTACCATGATTCTAGAAAAATACCCTATAAAGATATTCTTAATCCATCTAAGTTAATTGAATTTTTTTTGCTATCCATTTTCATTTTCCTTCTCACTATTATATTAAACAACCAACTCTTAATTATCGGATATAATTTTTTAAGCCTAAAATATCTGCTTTCAAACTCTGTTGCATTCTTCTTTCTTCCCTCCAAAGAGTTTCCCTGTTGAGGAATTCTTTCGGCAGAATCAACTGAAGCCAACAGCAAGAAGTAAGGGTTGCAGGTTAAATTGCACAGAAGCAGAAAACTGAATTTGTAGAATTTCCAGGCTATATTTTGGGGCGACAGATGTGAAAACAGAATCCTAGATTTACAAAGAATTTTAGAGGTTTGATAGTCTTAACATATTCAGTTTTTGAAATTTATGAGATTCTAATTGTAAAACCCTAAAGGATTGTTAGCAAAACCCAAAACGAGCAAAGATAACATGGACCACATTGCAGATTTCATTCCTCCCCTTGCCCCCCATTTATTTGGCTTAAAATAACTCATGTCTCCAGATAAATAGCTATATTTATCTACATGAAAAATACCATAGCAGGAGGAATAAATAGTTTAATTTTGCCAGTGAGAGAGAATGATATCATTCATGTAACATGTCTTTGTTTCACCCCCTCCTTCATGGCAACAAAAATGGAGTAAATAGCAGACTAGACAGGAAGTGGTTAAGTGTTAGGGGGAAAAAAAGGAAGGGTCAAGGATAAGGAATAGGGAGTGATGGTCAGAGAAGACTTTTCTGAGGAAGTGAGTCTAAGTAGAGACGTGAATGAAGATTGAAAGCAGACTGTGCCAGGGTTCAGGGCAGGCTTTTGAGGCAGAGAGAATGGCAAGTTACTTGAGAGTAGATCAAGTTAGAGGGACTAAAATGTTTAGAATGACTAGAGGAAAAGGTGATTGGAGTGAGTAGCAAGGACAAGATAAAGAACCTTGTAGGGCCACCTGGGTGGCTCAGTTGCTTAAGTGTCCCAACTTTAGTTCAGGTCATGATTTCACCATTTGTGAGTTCAAGCTCAACATCGGACTCTCTGCTGATAGTTCAGAGTCTGGAGCCTACTTCAGATTCTGTGTCTTTGTCTTTCTCTGCCCCTCTACTGCTCACACTCTGTCTCTGTCTCTGTCTCTCTCTCTCTCTCTCTCTCTCAATAATAAATAAACATTAAAAAAAAACTTTTATACCTTGGTAAATAGTTGGATTTTTTTTTTCAAATGTTCGTTTATTTTTGAGAGAGAGAGTGCAAGCAGGTGAGGGGCAGAGAGAGAGGGAGACAAAGATTCCCAAGCAGGCTCTGCACTGTCAGTGTAGAGCCTGATGCAAAGCTCGAACCTACGAACCATGAGATCATGACCTGAGCCGAAGTCGGACGCTTAACTGACTGAGCCAGTCAGGTGCCCCATTTGGGGATTTTTAAAAAAAATAGAAATTGCTTTACAATAATCATATAGAAGGCTCTGATTTAAAAGCTTGAAAATAGCTAGGCAAAAAAAAGTTCATACCCCAAATAATGACTGCTGCCAAATTACTCCTGTATTTGATGTCAATTACACCGTCAGACATGACGAAATGGGATCCTAATGAGGGTAAGTTCTATTTAGTGCCAATTAGAAAGAGACAGTATTTTTTATTTTTATTGATTTATTTTTTTAAAGGTTATTTATTTGTTTTGAGAGAGATAGAGACAGCATGAGTCAGGTAGGGGCATAGAGAGAGGGAGACCAAGAATCCCGAGCAGGCTTTGTGCTGCCAGCAAGATCATGACCTGAGCGGAAACCAAGAGTCAGACGCTTAACCAGCTAAGCCACCCAGACACCCTGGGAGAGTTTTTTGTAAATGCAAAGTGAAAGATTTATCTACCTAAAGATTTAACTGATCACTTATTTAACCAGACTCTAGGGAGATACAAAACTTTTTATTTTGCATGCAAATTCATACCTGTGTATATATTATTGCTAATTACATCATCTTTGAAAGTTATAAGCTGGAGGCACCTGGCTGGCTCAGTTGGTAGAATATGTGACTCTGGATCTCAGAGTCATGAGTTCAAGCCCCCATGTTGAGCATAGACTTTATGGTTTTTTTTTAAGTTTATTTTTTTATTTTGATAGAAAGAGGCAGAGAGAGAATCCCAAGCAGGCTCAGTGCTGTCAGCTCAAAGCCCAAAATAGGCCTCAATCCCATGAACCATGAGATCATGACGTGAGCCAAGATCAAGAGTCACATGCTTAACCAACTGAGCCACCTAGGTGCTGAGTTGTCAGCACAGAGGCCGACGTGGGGCTCGAACTCACGAACGGTGAGGTCAGACCTGAGAGGAAGTTGGATACTTAACCAACTCAGCCACCCAGGTGCCCCTCCTTTCCCAATATAACTATGCAAAGCTAGATTTTCTTCATATATTTCAACCAAAACAGCATATGACAGACTGAATGCAGAAAATATTACAATCCAGCTGTTTTCTATTAAGTCAGACATGAAAGAGGTTAGCAAAATGTAAAACACTCTACTTTTCTCATTAATTTTTGTTTTGGAAACTATAGTTATTTGTCATAAAATGTTATTTACATTAACACACAATGGGTTTTTAAGTAAACAAATATTTTAAAATATCTTAATTTTTTTTAATGTTTATTGATTTTTGAGAGAGAGAGACAGAGTGTGAACAGGGGAGCAGCAGGGAGAGAAGGAGACACAGAACCAGAAACAGTCTCCAGGCTCTGCACTGTCAGCACAGAGCCCGACAGCAGGGCTCGAACTCATGAAGATCATAACCTGAGCCAAAGTCAGATGCCCAACCGACTGAGCCACCCAGGCGCCCCAAATGAATAAATATTTTAACACTTTCTCAGTTTTGGGGTGCCTGGGTGGCTCGGTTGGTTAAGCGTTCTACTTCGACTCAGGTCATGATCTCACGGTTCGTGGGTTTGAGCCCTGCGTCAGGCTCTGTGCTGACAGCTAGCTCAGAGCCTGGAGCCTGCTTCTGATTCTGCATCTCCCTCTCTCTCTGACCCTCCCCTGCTCGCACTGTCTCTCTCTGTCTCTCAAAAATAAATAAAAAACATTAAAAAATTTTTTAAACTTTCTCAGTTTTAATTTCAAATGTGGTACATATACATAAATAAAAGCCCAGTCATTTATTATTTATCATTTGTTACTTTTTTATTTTAGTATAGTTGACCAAAAAAAAAAAAAAAAAACAAACCACCTCACTAATTTTTTAGCGTGAAAGGGTCCTAACAGGAAGAGCCTGAGAGCTGGTGATTTAGAAGCTGAGTGCAGTGGCAGCTGGGTGGCTCAGTTGGTTGAGCGTCCAGCTCTTGATCTCGTCTCAGGTCATGATCTCATTGTTTCATGCAATTGAGCCTTACATTGGGCTCTGTGCTGACAGCACGGAGCCTGCCTGGGATTCTTTCTCTCCCTTTCTCTGTCCCTACCCCACTCGTGCACTCAATCTCAAAATAAGTAAACTTAAAATAATTAATTAATTAAAAATAGTTTTAATGAATATTCTATAATCTCAATGCAAAAGATGTAACAAAACAAAGATGCAACAGACAAAAGATTTGAACAGAGTGGAAACTTTAAGGATAGTTAAAACTAGGGGTGCCTGGGTGGCTCAGTTGGTTAAGCATCCAACTTGGGCTCAGGTCATGATCTCATGGTTCATGAGTCAGAGCCCCGAATTGGGCTTTCTGCTGTCAACGCAGAGACTGCTTCAGATCCCATCACCCCTCTCTCTGCCCCTCACCCGCTTGGCTCGTGCTCTCTCTCTCTCAAAAAATAAATATACATTAAAAAAAAAAAAAAGAAAACTTAAAACTACAAGCTACCAGGGTGCCTGGGTGGCTCCCTGGGGAGGGGTGTGGCAGAGAGGGGCAGAGAGAGAGGAAAAGAGAGGGACAAGGAAGGAGAGAGAGAGAGTCCCAAGTAGGCTCTGCAGTGTCAGCTCAGGGCTCAAACCCAGGAACCATGAGATCGTGAATAAATAGGGGCGCCTGGCCGGCTCAGTCGGTAGAGCATGCAGCTCTTGATCTCAGGCTTGTGAGTTCAAGCCCCATGATGGGCATGGAGCCTACTTTAAAAAAAAAAAAAAAAGAAAGAAAGAAAATGGTAGTCTGTATATCAGAGGTACTGGTTGGTGTAGTTTCAGATCCTCCTAAAACGATGTAACATGATATTCCAGATTATTTCATCTTGCTCTGAACACTTGTTTCTCTCTTTGCCGTGTAGATTTTTGCTTCTTCCTTTCCCCATTCCAGCCGATGCCCTAGAGAAAAAGCCAGCCTCAACATAATTAGTGTCCTTAAGTAATGTCATGGTCTTGTTAATCTCTTAAGTTCCTGTCTACACAGTTTTCATGGACTTCATTTGATTTGCATGTGTGTTATGCATATGTACTTGTACATGTATATAATATGCAAATTGTCTCTGCTTAGTGAATTTGTAAAATTAATAAATAATAAAGTGACATGAGTGCTGTTATTTAAAGGACTTTGTTAATGAAGAGCTTTAGTTTTCGACAGAAAATCAGAAGTGGGTGAAGGTGCTTGAAAGGTCTCTGGGTTTTACATACATATTCAGAGTATAGAGGAAAAAAGCCATTTTTTAGTAGAGTCATAATGATTGAAATTAAGGTGTAAGTAGTTTGGCACTCCTTTTTGTTCCTAGTTTTTTGAAAGTGGTATTTTTAAACTTCTTAAAAGAAGTAACCAGATTTCAATATTTTATATGTTAACCTGTGGTAGATTTAACTGAAAGGTTTTGGAGTAGTTTTTTTTTTTTTGTTTTTTTTGGTTTTTTTTTTTTGAGGTTTTGGGTAATACTGAATATAAATAAGGCTGAATTAGGCCAGCTGAGTCTAATTAGGGCAGTAAGTTGCATTGCTTCATCTCTGAATGATGAAAATAATTTAAAATATCTTTTTCTTTTATTTTAGGCCTTTTTATGGTTATCATGAGAAGGAAAAACACTTTATGAAGATCTATCTTTACAATCCTGCGATGGTAAAAAGGTACAAAGATAAAATATGAATAACAATCACTTATGTATTTTAATAATAAAAAGAAAAATCTAGAAGATAGGACTATCATTTGTAGCATTATTAAAGAAAGGGATCATAATATGTATATTTGTGTGCAGAGAGAGATCCATGGCTTGGCCTCTAGGAAGGATGTTTTAAGAGTGAAGGGACCTTGCTTTATAGTCCCTAACTGCTGCTTTTCTGTTTTAGATTTAGAGAGCTTGAGAAGTAGATAACGGAGAAATGATGGCTGCCTTGTAGGATATTAGCACCCTACTAGCCAGACCAAATGTTCAATCTCAGGAGAAATTTGCTTTTCACTTTCAAAGCAAAAAGAAATGTATGAGAGGCCAGAGTGTAAGGGCTTCTGAGATCTCAGAATCCTGTTGACTATTAATGTTTAGTGAAATTTTATATCCCAGATGTTTTGTTTTTTTGTTTCTGGTTTTTTGTTTTGTTTTGTTTTTGGTTTTTGTTTTGTTTTTGTTTTTGTTTTTGTTTTTCTTCTCAGTAAGTCTCTCTGTCTATATCTTATTCTGTCAGTCATCCTGCAGTGTAAGTTATTGATTTCATTCATTCTCTAGGGCTCAAAACAAGGGTTTTCGGTCTGTGTTGTGACAAGCTAGGGTAAAAGTGTTCTTGATTATAAGTGCCCAGTGTTTTTTCAGATCTTCTCTGCTAGTAAGTACTAAGTTTCAAAAGGTAACCTTTTGGTAAGACACAAATTCCATGTTTCCCCAGAGTGAATTTAGGCACCAAGAGGCATAGCTCTCCAGGATATGAGGTTTACCCTGAATGAGGCCAACTGAGTCTTTCACTGAATCACTGACCTAATCTCCATGGTTATTCCCTTCTCCAAGTAACCAGTGAAAACTAATTTTCTCTGTAATCTGCCCATACGCTTATCCCAAACAGCTTCTGTTATGTAGGGTGCCAAAACCGTTTTCCAGAATAGACACTTAGAGACAATGAGGTTTCTTGTACCACTTCCCTTTGGTCACACTTGCTCGTATCCATGGAGTCCATAAGAGTCCCTGTGAATCCTTAACCCTTTCTTGCACACACAGTGGTAGGAGAGTACACCTTAGTCATTTTTACTCTTTCTCATGTCATCCCAAGTGTGCTAGAAAGGGAACCTTGAATAAAATTTGTATGCATCTTTTATAAATAGCCTACATACTGTTTTTGAGAGAAAAATACATAAATATAATGTTTTTCTTCCTTATGACTATAGCAATCAAATACTTATTAAGCTATTTCCAGTAAGTTTGCTTTAAATTACATAGTTTATCTCAGTCCCTATCTGAAATTCCCTGATTTATTGAGAGAGATGTTCATTCATTTATTTCAAAATAAATATTTGTAAAATATCTACTTTATTTAATGCACTATGGAGTTTGCTGTAAACAAAGTTTGCTTGGTTCCTGCCCTCGGGGATCTTCTAGCATATCAGAAGATACAGTAAACGTGTAACCCAAATATATAACAAAAAATTGTAATATATACTATGAAGGAAAAGGATTCTATGAAAGAAAATATTGTCCCCCATTTGGGATTTTTTTTATAATACCTTTATACATGAATCATTTGTGTTACAGTATTAAACTAATACATATGTAGTAGTTAAGAGTGTAGATTCTGAAACATTGCCTGTATTCAAAATCTGGCTCTGCCACTTACCAGCTGGAAGATTTTAGGCACGTTATTTAATCTCTCTGTTGACTTATCTGCCTCATCTGTAAATAGGATTGATGTTAGTGTACATTGTTTTGTTGAACAAAGGTGTTAATATCTATAAGTCACTCAGAACAGTGCTGGGCACATTATAACTGCTGTGTAAATGTTGGCTATTGTATATATGTAAAATGTTAAACTACAACTTACCCTTACCCTAATTCTTAACTCTTTTCTCTAGAGGCAATAGTTTTTAAGAGTTTGGTGTAGGTTTTAGTATTTTTCATAAATATATATGTACATGTATACACATATCCTCTTTTTAGATATTCCATATAAAATTGGTATCATGCTAGAATGTAAGTCCAAAGGCAAACATTTTTTTCTGCTATGTTTGCTCCTTAGTCCTCAGTATTTAGAGTAGTATCTGGCACATAATAGTAACTATTTGTGGAATGAATGAATGAATACTATAACATATCATTTGGAGACTGGCCTCTTGCTTTCTCTACTTGGTCATCTCCTGTGAGCTTTACTTCCATTCTTCTTGAACTATCTATTCTCACCACACTCTAGAACTTGTCCTACCTCTGAGATTTTAAATGCAAACATCTTGGCTTCTGACTATAATCTTTTTTTTTTTTTAAATAAATTTTTGAGATACAATTTATATACCACAAAATTCACACATTTTAAGTATACACAGTTCAGTGATTTTTAGTAAATTTACTGAGTTGTGAACTTATGCAGTATAATTCAGTTTCAGAACCTTTTCATGGCTCTAATAAGATCCTTTTTATCTTTTTTTTTTAATCTTTTCAACCCTGTCCCTGAGTTACTCCCACTCTGCTTTTAGTTTTTAAATTCTCTAGCCTCACTACTACTGTCCCATTTTGTAGCCTTCTGCTCATTTTTTAAAAGGAAAAGATCATATTTTAAAAACTTCTGACATTTTGGTTTTTTAATATAGTTAGTATTAAGTTGGTTTTAGAAATCAAGATATTCTTCATAGAATTTTTTTTTGTCATTTTCTTTCAGAGTGTGCAGCTGACTTTAAAACTTTTAATTTCTAACAAAATACAAATTTCCAGTAAAAGTTAAATAAAAAATTTGTGTGCTAATATATTGTGTTTCATTCTCTATAGTAGGGTAATTATTGTTTCACTTAACATTTTAGGAACCATAATTTTAGAATATAACTTTTTTTTTCTAACTTAGGATATGTGAACTTTTGCAAAGTGGAGCCATAATGAATAAATTTTACCAGCCTCATGAAGCGCATATTCCCTACCTCCTACAGCTGTTCATTGACTACAATCTGTATGGAATGAATTTAATAAATCTGGCTGCTGTCAAGTTCCGAAAAGCAAGAAGGAAAAGTAAGGTTAATTTCACAAGTTCAAATTAAAGCTTGAGACAAGTGTTAATGTAATTGATGATTTATAAAATAACATATACTTAGAAAATAACTACTGGGTGGATAAAGAATAAAAAAGAAATATGCATATTTTCAAAATATGGAAAAGTAATGTCAAAAGAAATTTTTTTGGTAATAGTTTTATTGAAGTAGAATTCACATACCATACAACTCACTCATTGAAAATGAACAATTCATTGGCTTTTAGTATGTTCACATAGTTGTGTAACCATCACCACAATCAAATTTAGAACATTTCCAACACCTCTAAAAGAAACCCTGTAGTCTTTACTACTATGTTTTACTGGGAAGAAACACTTTCAGATTACATATCTGATAAATTACATGTATCTAGAACATATAAAGAACTCTTAATAGTAAGAAAGCAAAACCAATTAAAAATGGCCAAGGGGTGCCTGGGTGGCTCAGTCAGTTGAGCATCCAATTCTTGATTTTGGCTCAGGTCATGATCCCAGTGTCATGGAATTGAGCCCCACATCAGTCTCCATGCTCAACTTGGAGCCTGCTTAAGATATTCTCTCTCTCTCTCTCCCTCCCTTCCTCCCTTCCTTCCTCCCTTCCTTCCTCTTTCCCTCTCTCTCTTCCCCCTTTCCTCCCTCCCCCTCTACCTCCTCTCCCTCTCTTTCTAAAATTAAATTAAATTTTAAAATGGCCGAAAGACCTGAACAGATACTTTAGCAAAGAAGAAGATGTAAGGATGGCAAACACATGAAAAGATGATTGTTAACATTATGCATTATTAGGGAAATGCAAATTGACACCACAAAGAGCTTCCACTACATACCTATTAGAATGGCTAAAATCTAAAAATTAGCAATACATGCTGGTAAGGATGTGGAAGGAGAGCAACTCTCATTCTTTGCTGGTGGGAATGCAAAATAGTGCAACCACTTTGGAATACAGTTTGGCAGTTTCTCATAGTGTTAAACATAGACTTACTATATGACCCAGTGATTGCATTCCTTCTCATTTATCCACCAAGTGATTTAAAAATTGTATCTGCCCAACCAAGAAACTGTATGCAAATGTTTATAGCAGCTTTATTCATAATTGCCAAAGGTCTAAAGTAACCAAGATATCTACATTGTTGTGGACAATGGATAGACTGTGGGCAGTAGATAAACTGTGATATAACCTATCAATAAAAAACATCAAGCTATTGATTCACACAACATTGGTGAGTCTTTAAAAGCATTTTACTAAGTGAAAGAAGCCTGACATAAAAGGCTACTAATTGTATGATTCCACTTATATAACATTCTGGAAAAGACAAAATGATAGAAATGGAAAGCATATTAATGGTTGCCAGAGATTGGAGAAGAAGGGAGTATTGACTACAAAGCAAATGTACAGAGGAACTTTTAGGGTGAAAGAATTATTCTGTATGGTACTGGCATGGGTCTATACGTTTATCAAACCCATAGAACTATACTTTCCTTAACCAAATGTTGAAGGTTAACATCCCCAGTGGTGTCATATATATTGTGTACCCTTCAGATGATGTGATGAGGCTTTATCTCTGTGATATTCTTTCAAAAACCCATGACCACAGTCTAATGATGAGAAAAACATCAGACAAACCCAGATGGGGATGGGGGAGACGTTTTACAGGTTACCTGGCCAGTACTCATGAATCTCAAGGCCATGAAAAACAAGGAAAGACTGAGAAATAGACCAGAGGAGACCTGCGGAGACATGGTAACTAAATGCAATGTGGTGTCCTAGATTGGATTCTGAAACAAAGCAGACAACAGTGGAAAAACTGGTGAAAGCCAAATACAATGTCTAGTTTAGTTAATTATTAATGTACCAGTGTCAGTTTCTTTATTTTGACACAGGTACCGTGGTAATGTAAAATATTAACAGTAGAAGAGACCTGGTGAACAATGTATGGAAACTCTGTACTATCCTTGCAATTTTTTTGTAATTGTAAAATTATTCCAAAATAAAAAGGTTTTTGCAGGACAAAAGAAAATAACAGGTTATCAGTATCACATATAGGTGAGAGTTCAAGTAGGATTGAGGAATGGAAAAGATTATAGACCATGAACAGGAGGCATTTATAGGAAAAGGAAGTGATTTTCATAAAAGTTTGTTTCCAGTAGGTAAAAAGTCTGAGAAAAGTTTGAGTTCTCAAATATATGTAAGGCATTTATTTTAGTTACAGAAGTTAGATGAGTATTATGTTAATTAGACGAATTTTTTTCAAAATGTGGAAAACTTCTACAAGACAGAAATACATGAAATTTAGTTCAGGGAAATTAAAAGCAGCAAAATTGTTGCAAGTATGATGAAATAAAATTTATATCTTAATTCATTATACTAAATAGCTCTCAGGTTTTTGTTTCCTTTATTTTGCTTATTTTATATAAAAAATTATAGTGAAATCATGGGAAGAATAAGTGAATCACTTTTTATATTATTTTGTCATGTTTCTCAGACACAGTTAAACTGACAGTAAACTTCTTATGGTAAATTAATATCTATATATTACATATATATGCATAACTTAACATTTTTATCTTATAAGACAAGTTAACCTAGTACATAATGTAGTCTTACTTTTGAAAATGGAGTAAATTCAAAAGTGAAAAAGATGTGGAAAATTTAGTAGTATATATGCATATACAATTTTTCCCTCAGTACTTCCAGTTACATGATCAAGTGTCAGATGAGCTGGAAATGGTGCTAATTACTACAGTTGTTAAAGTGAAGTATATAAAGTAAATAGAGTAAATATTTTGAGCACCATAGAGGCATTTTATATTTTTTACCACCCACAGTTGAAAAATTGTATATATGGATTTAAATTAGGGAGTTTTCATGTTTTTTAGGGAAATATGCTAAAACAATGCATAAAAATATAGGTAAGGTGTACCTTTTTATGATGTTATCAATAACTTTGAATCAGTAAACTTTTTTTAAATTGTTTTTGAATGTTTATTTTTGAGAGAGACAGAGCAGGAGTGGGGGAGGGGCAGAGAGAGAGGAAGACACAGAATCTGAAGCAGGCTCCAGGCTCTGAGCTGTCAGCACAGAGCCCCGACACGGGGCTTGAACCCACAAACCATGAGATCATGACCTGGGCTGAAGTCAGATGCCTGACTGAGCCACCCAGGCTCCCCTGAATCAGTAAACTTGTATAGATTCTATATTCACATAAATTTATTAGAAAATAATATTTATGGTAATTTACAACTTTACAAAGTAATTTCATATTAATGCCCTTGCCACCTAATAGCAAAGCCTTTAAAAACTTCTAAAGATGTGTAGAATCAGTTACATGTTTTGGCATATGTTTTGCTGAAATAACCAAGATGGTAATACCTGACCTCAGTCTTAATTATACCATTTTTTGATCAAGCTAAACAAATAAAAAACAGTATTAAATTTAGCTGGATTAGAAAATTGCAAATTTAGTGTCTTTCTTAGTGTTAGGATTCTTTTTATGCTACTCATTTAAGCTTTCTCTTAGAATTTAAATTCCGCAAGAAATCGGAAAACAGTTGCTAAAATTTAGAGACTACTTCCAAAGCATGTCACCAGGACTCAGTTCCTGAAACTTAGGCAACTAAGTAAATGTACATTGTCCCTTCTTCTACTTCTGGTCAAATTGTATTTGCATTTGCCCCAGGTTTCCACTCACTGTTAACTGCTATCACTTCTGGAATGCATTGTGTATTTTCTCTTTGTTCAGGGATTGGTATTAAAGTATGTTTTGAATTTTATCTGGAATCTGATTTCCATTAGAATTTTGCTTGAGACTCATACAGAATGCCCTAGGAATTAAAAGTCTGTAAACAATCTTAACTTTTCATTATTTTCAAAATGAGATTTTAATCCTCCCTGCCACAGTAGCACATTTAAATGTATCATACCAGTATGTAAGCATTGTAGCTATTTCTCTCTCATATCTTTATTACAAATACTTTTCTTTCCTCTTAGTTTAGAGCCATTATTCTCAACTGTGCATATGCATTCCTGTGTGTATATGAATTTTAAGGACACAATTTTAGGAACTAGTCATATTTATGTATTATTTTACTTAAAGGGGTAATTATATGCAAGTTAAAAGTAGAACTTACCTTCTTTTACCTTCCTATTCCTAGGTGATCCGTTGCGTACAGCTGGATCTTGCAAGGATCAGCTACCAGGAAATTCTCTTACTGGTACTTTATTTCGGTGGGAAGAAGATGAAATACCAAGGTTAGTTAATGTTGTAAGGGAAAAAAACCTATTTATGTATATCCTACTGTATTCAAAAATTAGTGGTTGTAATTTAATTTTAATCTTACATTTGTTTTTTTTTAATCTTTAAGTTTGTCAAAGAAACACATCTCAACATTAGTATGTTACATGGAATCATAGATTTTAAACACAGACCTTGAAAATAGGATGAAAATGGACCTAGTTATTACCTAATGAATAAAAGTAATCTGGGTATAAATGTTTATACTTCTTTCCAACATCTGTCTTCATTATGCATTTTGAATTGATATCCTATAACTTGTCAAATAAAAATCACAAAATAGCAATTTAAAATCTAAGTAGCAAATATTTTTGAAAACATAACCCCCAAATTTCTAAATGTTTTTATGGAAAAAAGTGGGTTAGCATATTGTGTATGAATAACTAATTTGTCATTTTTTAAAAATGTTCATTTAGTTTGAGAGTGGGGGGGGTAGAGAGAGAGAGAGAGAGAGAGAGAGAGACAGTGTCTACCTGGGGGGAGGGGCAGAGAGAGAATTCCATGCAGGCTCTGTGCTATCAGCCTGTTGCGGGGCGCTGTGCTGTCAGTGCAGCACCTGACACGGAAATTAAGAAAGAATCTCATTAGGGGAACCTGAGTGGCTCAGTCAGTTAAAACGTCCAACTTCAGCTCAGGTCATGATCTCATGGCTTGTGAGTTCAAGCCCCACACTGGGCTCTGTTCTGACAGCTCGGAGTCTGGAGGCTGCTTCAGATTCTGTGTCTCCCTCTCTCTCTGCCCCTCCCCTATGTGTTCTCGCTTTCTCTCTTGCTCTCTCTTGCTCTCTCTTGCTCTCTCTCGCTCTCTCTCGCTCTCTCTCGCTCTCTCTTGCGCTCTCTCAATAATAAACATTAAAAAAACAAAAGACATCTAAGAAAGAATCTCATTAAATAATGATAGAGAAACATATTGTTTAATGACAGAAATATTGTACCAGAATAAAACTTAAAGGACTTCAAAGTGAAATGACTCCACCCACCTCTTGATTGACCTTGAACAAGTATCAGGACTTTCTGACAAACATGCACACACACTTACACATATGCATATATGTGTACTTCTTGGTTCCTTCTCAGATGTGGCAGAATTATTTTTTAATCAGGTTGAAATGGTATTAAGATTAGACAGAATATTATTTACCACATCAAATTCAAGTTCTTATCAGTCCAGACCAAAGTGATCGACAAGCTACTTGCTCTCCTTATTTTTTTATGCCTGTGATACAGTTCCTCTATCTCTCTGAAATTGTAGCACATCACTGTCTTTCTAGTTAGATCATAGTAAGGCTTTATTGGTTAGAATTAAGTATGGGGAAACCCTATATATTATAATGAAAATTTGCATTTTAGAATGTTTTTAAAAGGAGCCTATTTTATTACTCTTAACGAATGACCAATTATGAGCAAAGATATGAGTAGGCAAACTAGTGAAATTAGACAAGGTATTCAGAATTAGAATCTATAATAAATAAAGTATAGCTATATATTTTTGTGTCAGATTATCCCATATTTTTATATTTTGGAGATGCCTATATTATAATAAACATGAAAATCATTATTTCATCAAGTCCAAATAACATAATGTCAAAAAAATTTGCTATAAATCAGTACACTTAGATTTTTATCAGTCTCATTTCTATCCCCAGTGCTGCTAGCACCTTCTTGCTGGGTGCCTTTTTTTTTTTTTTCAACAAATATTTTGTATTTCTTCACAAACATAATTACAAGGACCATGCCAAATAGAGAGCAGCAAACTCAAGAGATGGGGAGTGCTCAGTTAGCATTTCTGCTAACCCTACTTGTTAACTCATTGTAAATTACCACGTATCATGGACCTTTATGGTCATTTGCCAGAGTGTTGAATCCACAAATGTCAAGTCTACTGAAGTAATCTCAACCCTGACTTCCCATCAGTTGATCGAAAGAGACTTTTAAAATTGTACATGTCTGAGCTCCACCCTCAGTGATTCTAATAAGTAGGTCTGTTGTTTTAAGCTAGGAACAGAAATGTTCAGAGAAGCACAATTGTCTAGTTACTGTCATATTACTTATCTACTATTCATGACTGTAATGAATGGTTTTTATGTATTTGCTGACTCAAATTTTACTTACAGTGTTTTATCTACTGGAGACATTTTTAATTGTGAAAACTACTTCCTTTCCCTAGGAACACTTCCTGTTAGTAGTTTTGTAATAAGGGAAAGAAATAGTTATAAATTTCTACTATGAGATTGCATTTTGTGATGTTATTGTTCCCCTTCTTTATCACAGATGTGGTACTCCTGGAAAATTCATGCTTGAAATTTACAATATAATTCTTCCAAAAATTGTGAAACGTTTTAGTATAAGGAGAAAACTGTTGACCAACAACTATTTTATCTACTTCACTTCATGGCAAAACTTACTTTATTAAATTATGTGAATAAAAAAAAACAAGTTACATTTAGAATTATTTTTTCTGAAAGTAAAAGGGATATATTGGGATAGGTTGACTAATATGTCCCTTCTATATCAATGGTAAAAAGATATATGTGTGTGTTTTTTATCTAGATGTATACACACACACACACACATATTTATTTGAACTATAACAATTCTGTGGTTTAACAAATTTCTAATGTTTCATCAGTTTCCTGAGGGATAGACAATGGAAAATGAGGTTTCGCTAATATGTTTCTCTGAAAACATAAAAAAAAAATCTTTCAAATAAAAATGTTAACTCTGCCATCACCCACTTTCTAGTAAAAGTTCTTTTCATTTGGGGTCCATATTAGAGGAGATCTAAATTTTGGAATGAGTAAACTGGTATCCACATTAGATGTACATTCATTCTACCAAACAGGGACATATATATGGTGTCTTCCTAATTTCATTTTATTTTGTTTTTTTGGCTCTGATGAAAAACAAAATGCTTTTGAGTCACACAGCATTAGTGGGGAATAATCCTCTGTAGTTATCATAAAAATTAATGACCTCATGGTATCACCACTTCTCTTAGCTATGATCCCATTGTTGAACTCCTACAATTTTTCAGTTTGTAGTTAGGGAGACTTTTAAAGCATTCCTCAGCTTAGCAGTAGTTGAGGGCAGGGAGAACAGTATCATTTGCCCACTTTTCAGTATGATCACTTCCCCTGATCTCTTGTAGCATACTGTGTCATCATTTTTAACAACTGTCTATGATTGCTGAGCAAGATGCCTCTGGGCAAGTGATTGCATATGTTTATGGTTTTTGATATATCCCTATTTTGTCCCTCTGTTATCTAATCCCATTCTACCGTGGATATGACCCACATGCTAAAACATTGTACATTCTTCATATATAAAATATAATGAACCAAAATATGTAAAATATACTGCAAAAGGATCTAAACAGAGTTGTCAATACAGCAGGTTTTGTATTTTTCTCTTCCTGTTTTTTATTTCTTTATATGTACACACACATATCAATTGTGTCATGAACAATTGTGTCTTAACATAATATCACTAAACATGAAAAATTCTATAAGCAAAGTCTTCAGAAAATTTGCTCTTATGTGATTATTATATTTTTTTTCATCTGTTATTTTATTTTTTAAGTAATCTCTGTGCCCAACTTAGGGCTTGAACTCACAGCCTCAAGATCAAGAGTTGCGTGCTCTACCACTTGAGCCAGCCAGGTGCCCTGGATTATTATATTTTTTTATATCTTTTTAATACAGCTCTTTAATACTGGAAGGTGTTGAACCACAGAGTACGTGTGAATTAGAAGTGGATGCTGTAGCTGCTGATATCTTAAATCGGCTAGACATTGAAGGTATGTGTGCAATTATTAATGTGTTTGTTTTTTAAGTTTATTTTGAGGGGGAGGAGGGGTGTAGAAAGAGAGAGAATCCCAAGCACTGAGTGCAGAGCCCAACATGGGACTTGAACTCATAAACTGTGAGATCATGACCTGAGCCAAAATCAAGAGATGCTTAACCGACTGAGCCACCCAGGCGCCCCTATAGGTTTGTATTTTTAAAATTTAATGACCAAAATACAGCGGGAAAAGTAGGAAGGAAAACATTAGTAGAGAAGTAACATGTTATAGAAGGAGGATGCAAAATGTTATGAAGATTTCGTAACCTCTGATGAGATGGTCATTATTTTTTCATGAATATTTTCATTTATGTGAGTATGTTTGCATAGACCTAATCCTAAAGTAAGTGTGACACTAAATACATTAGCCATCATGAAAGAATTTAATATACTCTGCCTTTTAAACTTATAATTTTCAGGTGATATAAAAGGGAGGGGACTCTTAGGTGTATTGGCTGTCATCAGCTGTTTGGATCTTACTCTCTTGCTGGTTTTTGGGGAGTCAGTAGGAAGAAAACTAAAAAAGGAGGAATGTAATAAATGTAGGTTGGGCAGTTTGGTCATTATATTACACAAAACAGGTAATGGTTGTGTTTTTGCAAGGCAGTTTGGATTTCTTTTTTTGAGCAAGTATTTTTCACTTTGACCCTTGTCGTATTGAAGTATTGTTGTGATTATAGCTCAAATTGGTGGAAACCCTGGTCTCCAGGCCATATGGGAAGATGAAAAGCAACGGCGAAGAAACAGAAATGAAACTTCTCAAATTAGCCAACCCGAATCACAAGGTATAAATCTAATAGTACTCTGGTGATTTTTTTTTTTTACACTAGATATTCTAATGGAAAAGTTTAAGCCATTAGTTTTTACCTTAACATTAAATTTTACTTTTCAAATTACCTTTTGGTTCTGTGTATTTTTTCCTATTGCAATTGCTCTGAACTGTAATTCTTTACCTCCAGGAGGTCATTCATTGTTCTCTCCTTCTACCCCCACCCTAGAAGAAATTGGCATCTTCATTGTCCTTGGTTTTCACCTTACCTCTTGTCCCACCTCTTTGCTCCTTTTTTATTTTCTAGCCTTTTGTATTTCCAAATGAGCTAGATACTCACAGAAGATCATGAGTCCCAACTTAGAAACACCATACTATTTTGTTCATATAAACTCCCACTTTAATCATCTTGGACAGCTCTGAAGAAAATAATTCATTTTATATATTATTAAATTCTACATTTAAAAAGAACTTGAGGGCTTACAGAAATGCCATGTATACAACAAAAAATTGTAAATTAAAGTAAAAGAATAAAAGATCTAATTCAGAAGGTAAATATATTTGTAATATAGCAGTAAGCATACATTGAAGTCCAATTAAAATTTTTATTATGTCTTGGTCACTAAAAATACTGTGGTAAATTTTGAATGCCTTCTAAAATAGAACTATTATATTTTATAGGGTAGAAATTTCTAGGTTCAGAGTGGGCAATACATTTATAGGTACAGAACAATGTTTTTGTTTTATATTTAAGTTATAATTATAGAACTTAATCTTGAACTGACTTTAAGTGCTTAATTTTATAGCTTCAATAACAACTATTTCTCTTTTGTTTGCTTTTCTAATAGAACTACTTTTAGGTGGTATTATATGTGTCAAGAGAAAGATAAATTGTTACCATTTTAAAAGCTACTCTAAGAGAAGGGAAAATATTTCATGCATTTGTTATCTACATTTTTTAATGCACTTTTGAAATTCAAAGATCGCAGGTTTGTGCCAGCAACAGAAAGTGAAAAAATTTTTCAGAAGAGACTTCAGGAAATTCTCAAACAGAATGATTTCTCTGTGTAAGTGATTATTTATTCTAGATCTGAGAATAATTTTATTGCTTTGTTATCTAGTTTGTTATAAAGGATATGTTTTAATTAAGCAGAACATTATCAGGATCTGTGGACTACAGCGATGGGTCTCAGGAGTTCTCTGCTGAGTTAACATTACGCTCTGAAGTTCTGTCTCCTGATATTCTTCAGTGTACGCCAGCTAATATGGTAGAAGTCCACAAAGATACAGAGTTGAGCAAAGGTGAGGTTTTCAAGTATACAGAAAATACTATAATAGATCTAGCACTGTAATACTAATATTTGGTTGAGTTAGCTAAGTTTCTCCCATTCTTTTACCTTTTCTTGGTCTCTAGATGTAAGCACTATTCTAAGTGGGTGTTAACTCTGACCATATATGATTTTACATTTTCTTATGTATGTCCATAATCTATACTGTTATTTTAGGTTTAAAATTTTACATAAATGGTGTCCTACTTGGCATAAATTAAGCAACTTGCTTTTTTCATTCAACATAGTTTTTTATTAATTGAGGTATAATTTGTATAACATAATATGCACTCATTCAAGGTGTACAATTCAGTGATTGTTAATTTATAGAGTTGTGCAGGCATCCCCGTAATTCAATTGTAGAACATTCGCTTTACCTCAGAGGATTTCTGGTGTCCATTTGCAGTCATATCTGTTCTCACCTCCAACCCCAAGTAACCACTAATCCGCTTTCTTATCTCTCAAGATTTGCCTTTTCTGGATATATCATATAAATGAAAGCATACAATATGTGAATTTTTGTGTCTTCTTTCATTTAGCTTAATAATGTCAGGTTCATCTGTGTTGTAGTATCCATCCATATTTCATTCCTTTTTATTGCCAGATAGTATTTCATTGTATGGATATACATATTTTGTTAATTCAGTCATCAGTTAGTTGATATTTAAATTGTTTTCACTTTTTGGCACTTACGCTGCTTTGAACACTTATGTGTAGGTCTTTGTGTGGATATGTACTTTCATTTCTCTTGAGAGACATCAAGTAGTGGAATTGCTGAGTCATTCAGTAAACTTGTATGTAACTTTTGAATAAACTACAAAACTGTTTTGCAAAGTGATTAAACTGTTTTACATTTCCATCATCAGCATCCTCACTAAGATTTATTTGTCTTTTTTCTATAGCCATCTTAGTGTGTGAAATGGCATCCCATTATGGTTTTAATTATCATTTCCCTCATTACTAATGATGTTGAGTATCTTTTATGTCAACTTATTATAACTTTGATCTATCCTTGTTCATCCATGTTTCTAATCCACTCATTTTAGCTGCTGACTAGCGTTTCTTTGTGTGACTAAACAAGTTCATTAGCTTCTCTACAGCTATTAGATGATTTTCACTTTTGCACTTTTGTTACTAATAGTGTTATTTCTGTCATCTTGTGGCTGTATGCAAGAGTTTCTCTATAGAAGACATACAGAAGTGTAATTTGCCAGGTCTTAGGGTATATGTACTCTACCTAGATAGCATCTGTTCTAATAGGGTTTCTGTAATGTAGTTAGCTTATACACAGTTGGTAAATAAAAGAATAATTAAAGTTATATTCCATAGTCACATTGTTTCATACACAATTTCTCTAAGCAAAGGGAGCCAGAATAGCAGGAATAAAATGATAACTTTCAGCAGTAATAGAAAAGCCTCCTTTATACTGCTGCATTAGCAGCAGAGGCTCTTTTGACCATATATATATTTTTTAAAGATTTTATTTATTTCTTAACAGAGAGGGAGAGGGAGAGCGCAGAGTCCAGCATGGGGCTCGGTCTCACGACCCTGAGATCATGACCTGAGCCAAAATCAAGAGTCAGATGCTTAACCGACTTAGCCATCCAGGAGCCCCTCTTGACCATATTAAACTACAGTCCAAAATGAGCATCTACACCCAGGGCTTCCCCCTCCCTAAGAGATGCATCCTAGCATTGAGCATTTTCTGACTCACGGCAAGTTGCACCTGAGGTCTCTTGAGCTCCCCTTAATGGCAGCCTACTGGTCAGTTCTACTTGCATTTGCTTTGTTTTAGCATCTGCCAGCCCCACTCTAATAAAAATGTACCTGGCATTTTGGCACTGTGATTTTCAGGGCATTTTAATATGCACTATGACAGCTTCTAGCCACACTGGGCTGATCAGAGTTATCTCCTCAAGTACCAATTATTGAATATTATTAGTGCTGTGGTTACAAAGTTGCATTGGTTTTGCTTTAACCTTTCCCCCACTGTAAGCCCTGTGATTTTTAGAGCTCCATATTTCAGATTTTGAAGTATGTTAACAATAAAAATATCACATTATCATAGTAATGCCATATTTCAAAATTGGTCTGTAAAATGATTGTATCTAAGTTTATATTCCAACAGTGTATTAGAGCTTATATTTAATTTTTTTTAATTTATTTTGAGAGAGAGAGAAAGAGAGAGAGAAAAGAATCCCAAGCAGGCTTCATGCCATCAGCACAGAGCCCAATGTGGGGCTCAAACTCACAGACCAGGAGATCGTGACCTGAGCCAAGATCAAGAGTCAGACACTTAACTGACTAAGCCACCCAGGCACCCCTAGGGCTTTTTTTTTTTTTTTTTTTTTTGTCATTCTGATTCCTTGAAATGGAATCTTCTTAGTTTAATTTGCATTTCCTGATTACTAATAAGTTTGAGCATTTGTGTTTCTTTATCTGAGAATTGCTTATTCATATTTTTGGCTCATTTTCAGTGTTTGAGCATCTTCAATTTTTTTTTTCTTTTCTCTTTTTTTCTTTTCTCTTTTTTCTTTTCTCTTTTTTTCTTTTCTCTTTTTTTCTTTTATAGTTTATTGTCAAGTTAGGTTCCATATAACACCCAGTGCTCATCCCCACAAGTGCCCTCCTCCATGCCCATCACCCCCCTTCTCCTCTCCCCTTCCTGCTTCAGCCCTCAGTTTGGTCTCAGTATTCAAGAGTCTCTCATGGTTTGCCTCTCTCCCTCTCCCCAACTATTTTATTCCCCATTCCTCTCCCCCATGGTCCTCTGTTAAGTTTCTCCTGTTACACTTATGAGTGAAAACATACGGTATCTGTCCTTCTCTGCCTGACTTATTTCAATTAGCATGACACCCTCGAGTTCCATCCACGTTGCCACGAATGGCCGGATTTCATTCTTTCTCATTGCCATGTAGTGTTCCATTGTATAGATAAACCACATCTTCTTGATCCATTCATCAGATGATAGACATTTAGGCTTTTTCCATGATTTGGCTATTGTAGAAAGCACTGCTATAAACATTGGGGTGGAAGTGCCCCTATGCATCAGCACTCCTGTATCCTTTGGATAAGTTCCTAGGAGTGCTATTGCTGGATCATAGGGGAGTTCTATTTTTAATTTTTTGAGTAATCTCCACACTGTTTTCTAGAGTGGCTGCACCAATTTGCATTCCCACCAACAGTGCAAGAGGGTACCCGTTTCTCCACATCCTCACCAGCATCTATTGTTTTCTGAGTTACTAATTTTAGCCACTCTGGTGTGAGGTGGTATCTCAGTGTGGTTTTGATATGTATTTCCCTGATGATGAGTGATGTGGAGCATCTTTTCATGTGTCCATTAGCCATCCGGATGTCTTCTTTGGAAAAGTGTCTATTCATCTCTTCTGCCCATTTCTTCACTGGATTATTTGTTTTTCAGGTGTTGAGTTTGGTAAGTTCTTTATAGATTTTGGATTTTGGATACTGACCCTTTATCTGATATGTCATTTGCAACTATCTTTTCCTAATCCGTCAGTTGCCTTTTAGTTTTGCTGATTGTTTCCTTTGCAGTGCAGAAGCTTTTTTATCTCAATGACAAAAACTATTAGGTCCCAATAGTTCATTTTTCCTCTTGATTCCCTTGCCTTTGGGGATGTGTCAAGTAAGAAATTGCCGCGGCCGAGGTCGAAGAGGTTGTTGCCTGCTTTCTCCTCTAGGATTTTAATGGTTTCCTGTCTCACATTTAGGTCTTTTCGTCCATTTTGAGTTTATTTTTGTGTATGGTGTAAGAAAGTCTAGTTTCATTCTTCTGCATGTTGCTGTCCAGTTCTCCCAGCACCATTTGCCTAAGAAACTGTCGTTTTTCCATTGGATACTCTTTACTGCTTTGTCAAAGATTAATTGGCCATACATTTGTGGGTCCAGTTCTGGGTTCTCTATTCTGTTCCATTGGTTTATGTGTCTGTTTTTGTGCCACTACCATACTGTCTTGATAAGTACAGCTTTGTAGTAGAGGCTAAAGTCTGGGATTGTGATCCCTCCTGCTTTGGTTTTCTTTTTCAACATTACTTTGGTTCCTTGGGGTCTTTTGTGATACCATACAAATTTTAGGATAGTTTGTTTTAGCTTTTTGAAGAATGCTGGTGCAATTTTGATTGGGATTGCAGTGAATTGAGATTGATTTGGATAGTACTGACATTTTAACAGTGTTTATTCTTTCAGTTCAAGAGCATGGAATGTTTTTCCATTTCTTTGTATCTTCAATATCCGTCATAAGTTTTCTGTAGTTTTCAGCATAAAGATCTTTTACATCTTTGGTTAGGTTTATTTGCGCGTCTTCAATTTTGATGTCAGTTTAACAACTTCTTTTTCCTTTATGGTTTGGCTTTTGTACCTGGTTTACAAGTCCTTTCTTACCCTAATGTAATGCAAGTTTTTATCCTGAAGACTTATATGTGCTTACAATTTGGTTTTTCACCTTTAGGTCTTCAATTCATCTGAAATTTACTTGAATATAATAAAGATCTAATTGTATCTATTTTTCTAAATATAAATACCTAGTTCCAACATATTATTGAAAAAAAATTTTATTCCCACTGAATTCTCTCACCTCAGTTATGCAGTCACATTCCCCTATGTTGATATCATATTGTTGTAATTACTGTTGATATGTAACTGTTGATATATATCAGGGGCAGACCTTACCTTGTTCAACTTCAAAATTGTCTTGTCTGCTTTTGATCTTTTTTAAGATTTTTTTATTTTTAGTAACTTCTACACATAACAGGTCTTGAACTCACAACCCTGGGATCAAGACTAGCATACTCCACTGACTGAGCCAGCCAGGTGTCCCTACTCTTGATCTTTAAAAAAAAAAAAAAAAAAAAACTGTCCCCTATTAATTTTAGGATCAGATTGTTCATTTCTAGAAAGAACCTGTTCAGATTTTATTGGAAATTTATTGAATTTATAGACTGATTTATTAGCATTTTTAATCTTTCTGTATGCCAAATCATCTCGTCTATGAACATGATATGTTTCTCATCTTACTAGGTCTTCTTTCATATCTTTTAATAGAGGTTTACCATTTTCTTTGTAAAATTTGATATCTTTTATTAGATATACTCCAGGTGTCTTTTAATTGTTGTAATTATAAGTTTATCTTTCAAAAATCACATCTTCTAATTACTAGTATTTAACAGCTTCACTGACTTTTGTATGTCAGTCTTATATACAGCAACCTTTATTAGCACTAATAGTTTCCTTTTTAATATATTTTTTTTTTTATTTTGAGGGAGGAAGTGTGCATGAATGTGTGTGCACACGCATGCAGGGGAAGGACGGGGTGGGGGGAGTGAATTCCAAGTAGGTTCTATGTGCTGTAAGCATAGAACTCAACATGGGATCCCACGGTTCCTGAGATCATGACCTGAGCTGAAATCAGGAGCTCAATGTTTAACCAACTGAGCTGTCAAAATGCCCTAGTGCTAATAGTTTTATATGTCCTTTCTGTTGGATATTTTGTGTATAGAGTCATCATCTGTAAATAACAATTTTATTCTTTTCCCATCTTCATATGTAAAAACAATTTTTAAATGCAGTAAGAACTCTAGAATAATGTTAAGTAGAAATAATTATCTTTTTCCTGGTTTTGAAGAGAAGGGCTTCTATATTTCATCATTAAATCTGAAATTTATACAGGATGTTCATAGATAACTTTAATTAGGTTAATATCTTTCCTATTTCTTGTTTGCTATGAATTTTAGTTTTTCAAAAATCATGAATGGATATTAAATGAAATTTTACCAAGTGTTCTTTTCTGAATTTATTGAAATAGTCACATTTTTCCCTTTCACTCTGGTAATATAGTTACAATAAAATAATTTTTACTTTCTAATGTTAATGTGCACTGCTAAAATAAACCCTTCCTTGTCACAGTGTGCTGTTTTTTGAAGCATTGCTATGTCTACTTTGCTAAAACTTTGTTTGGAATTTATACTTTTTGTTTTTAATCAAGAAAGATTCATACTTTGCTTCATTAAGTCAGTTGTGGAGTTTTATTTTTGAACTCTTTTCAAGAATTTTAATAATGTATGGGGCGCTGGGTGGCTCAGTTGGTTGAGCATCCGACTTTGGCTCAGGTCATGATCTCACAGTTCATGGGTTCGAGCCCTGCGTTCGGCTCTGTGGTGACAGCTCAGAGCCTGGAGCCTGTTTCCGATTCTGTGTGTCCCTCTCTCTCTGCCCCTCCCTGCTCATGATCTGTCTCTCTCTGTCTCTCAAAAATAAATAAATGTAAAAAAAAAAAAAAAAAAAGAATTTTAGTAATGTGTAAAATTGTCAGATTTTACCTGAAACTGTATACCTGAAACTAATATAAACACTGTATGTCAACTATACTTCAATTAAAAACAAAACAGTTTTTATTAGATTTGTATAATCTACTTCTTGGAGATTTGATAGATCTCATTCTATAAAAACTTCCAAACTGAATAGTAGGTGAATTTTGTGTTGGGACTGAAAATAGAGTGAGTGGACTTCCCTGTTACAAGTCTACTCAGGATTTCTGTTTCTGTTTGAGTCAGGTTTTATATCATATTTTTCCTAAGAAATTATCCATTTTATCTGATTTTTCCATGCTTTTGGTATAAAGTTGTTCATAGTATTACTTTAACATCTCTCTTATTTTTGGTACTTTCCCTTTTATTTCTAGCATCATTTATACCTTCTATTTTGTTTTGATCATTCTTGCCAATCTTGTCTATTTTATTATTACCTTCTGAGAACCAGCTCTTGTTTTACTGATCCTCTCAGTTGTCTTTTGTTTGAGTATGTGCTATTTATTTTTCACGGTTTGTATGTTTGTTCTTTTGTTTTGATTAAATATCTTTGTAAGCCCACTGTGTCCTAGGATGTGTTAAAAATATTTCTTCCTGAGGGGCACCTGGCTGGCTCAGTTGGTTAAGTACCCCATTCTTGATTTTGGCTCAGGTCATGATTTCACAGTTCGTGAGGTCAAGCCCCACCCACATCAGGCTCTGTGCTGAGAGCTCTCTTTCAAAATAAATAAACTTTTAAAAAGATTTTTTTCCTGAAGCTTTTAACTCTTCAAAACTGTTGAAAGCACTAGGTTTTAAGTCTGCATACCAGAAGCAGAAGAAGAGAACTGTTTTCCAGTTAGCTTTCTCTAACTGCCTGCCATTTTTTGCTATTGTCTTTTTTCCTACTACTATTTGCTTTTTGTTGTTATTCTCTCCCTTTGACTAGATTATGAGGCTCATTTTATCTTTATTCTTACAATTATTTAATCCCTCTGTAAAAATTAGACTTTAAAAAATCAGATGTTGAAAGACAAATTTTTAGATCATGGGTTGAAATCTGAGAAGTGTAAAATTTATGATTTTTAAGCCATGACTTTAAGCCATACAAAAAATTTTATTACACTTTTCTGTTTGTATATTTTAATTTGCAATAATTTTTATCAGAGAAATATAAGTGTACAAAGTAGGTAGGACCAAAGAGGTTAATGAGAGTGTAAATATTTAGTGAATTACAGATTTAAGGTTCTTGGGTTTTTTTTTTTCTTTTTAATCCTTGTGATTGGTTAGATATTTCAGTGGCTTTTACTAAGTTTTATTATGTTTTTATTTAATATGTATATCACTAACACTTTAAAATTTTAAATAGGTTTGCATTGTCATGCTTCCTAATTCACACAAATTCTAAACAATAAATTTTAGATTTAAGCTATTGCTTTAATGTTTTTGTATTCTCTGTCATCTTAAGGTCACACGACACACAAAGTGGAGGAAGCTCTTATTAATGAAGAAGCAATTTTGAACCTCATGGAAAATAGTCAGACTTTTCAGCCTTTGACCCAAAGACTGAGTGAGTCACCAGCTTTCTGTAAGTAATGATTCTACCATAAATTTTCAATATTTTAATCAATGAAAGTATGTATGTGAGGGGGAATTTTTCCTTTGGTTTAAAGAGGTTAATGTTGCATGTTCAGTAAATCCTTATTGTAAGTATAAAAATGAAACCTTGAATTCAATGTAGTTACACAGCTTTTTCTAAAAAACAATTGTGAAAGAAAATTCCTTTCCTTTTTTTTTTTTTTTTAAAGTTTATTTATTTTGAGAGAGAGATAGCACAGGTCAGGGAGGGACAGTGAGAGAGAGAGAGAGAGAGAGAGAAAGAGAGAGAGAGAAAGAGAGAGAACCAAGCAGGCTCCATACTGTCAGCATGGAGCCTGATGTGGGGCTTGAACCACGAACTGTGAGATCATGACCTGAGCCAAAGTCGGATACTTAACTGACTGAGCCACCCAGACACCCCCTTTTTTTGTTTTTTAACTTCACTTTGGTTGGAGGAGAACCATATGGCTTTAGGAGGAAAATGCACTTATTTTGAATTCAGAATTCTCCAAAGTTGAGTACATAATTAAATACCATAATTGATTCTTCCTTTGTGAGTATCAGAAATTTCCTGAACAATTCTTTTTGAGCATTAATTTTTGGCAAGTGTAGAACATGACCATTATTTCTGTGTGTCCTTGCATTTCCCTAAATGCATTTTCATTAGCATCATAAGGCATGTTAGATTTCATTAATTTAGTCTAAATTACTGACGTCCTGTTCAGAAATTTATTTAAAATTTCATTATGGGGCACATGGGTGGCTCAGTTGGTTAAGCATCAGAACCTTGATTTCAGGTCATGATCAAGGCCCACATTGGACTCTGTGCTTTCCACCATGTAGAGCCTGCTTGGGATTCTCTCTTTCCCTCTCTCTATCCCTTCCCTGCTCATGCACTTGCACTGGTTCTCTCTCTCTCTCTTTCTCTCAAAAATAAAAATAAACATCAAATTAAAATAAAATTTCATTGCAAAAAGTGGTATGTCATTGAGTTTCATACTTCTTGTTTTGCCTGGTGTAATGATTTTATGTTTCTTTTTTTGTGAACTTTGTATTTTTTCCATTTTTACTATATCAGATGAGAGATTGCATCAACTGTGTTCCCAGCTTTCTACAGTCCTCTGTTATCTTCATTTTAATTTGAATGGAACACAAATTGACTAGGAACAATACCAAAATTATTATACACAGTTGTATTTCAAGAACATTTTAGACAAGAGTAGGAAACTCTTTTATAAATGAATGGCATTTTGAGAAAGAAATGATCCAAAGAAAAAATAAGCAGCTAAAAGAGAGGAACACAGAGAAAATGAAGGAATTGAAAAAGAGAGTGACAGAGGTATATCCTTATGTCATTTTATCAGGCAAATAAAATGTATCATTCGTAGATAAATTCCACCTTGCCTACGGTTGGAATTTATGTGTTAGTCACAAATGCAATCTCAGTGTTAGTCAAAGATCTGAAAGTCAAATATCTGTAAATCATTTGTAAACCTTTTTTTTAAAGAATGAGACAGGAAAAATGAATTGCAATTCTAGGTTTAAGAAACAGATTTTTTCAAACTGGCTTTTACAGCAAGTATCTTTATTTTTGTCTTATATTTGGTAGCATATTTGAACCAATATCTTTAATGTCAATGAAGAAAGCCTGGGACCTGATATTTTAGTAAATAGAGAGTATATTATCTCTTTTTATAGAGAAAAAAAGTTATGTATTAGCTTAGAACAAACCTCTATCTTTGTGGCCTTTTTTTTTTTTTTTTTAAATAAGAGCTTTTGTTTAGATATTTCACATACCATAAAATTTACCTTCTGGTACATACAGTGATTTTTATCATGTTCACAGAGTCATGCAACCATTACCACTATCTATCCCAGTCATTTTTATCACTCTAAAGAAAACCCATAACCATTAGCAGTCACTTCTCAGCTCTTGGCAACCACTACTCTATTTTATCCTTAATGGATTTACCAATTTTGGTAATTTCATGTAAATGGAATCATGTAATTTTGTTGCTGGCTTCTTTCACTTAGCATAATGTTTTCAAGGTTCATCCAAGTTGTAGCATGTGCTAGTACTTCATTCCTTTTCACTACTGAATAATATTCTATCATAGGGATCTACCATAGTTCATTTACCCATTTTTAAGATGATGGATATGTGAGTTGTTTCCACTTTGTTTGGCAGTTATGAAAAATGCTGCTGTGATTATTCATATATATATATTTGTGTGGACATGTGTTTTTAGTTACCTTGGGTATATATTAGGAGTGGAATTTCTGTATCATATGGTAACTATGTGTAACATCTTGAGGAACCATCAAGCTTTTTTTCCAAAGCTGCTGCACCATTTTACACGGATCAGCAATGTAGAAAGCTTCTAATTTCTTTTTTTTTTTTTTTTAATCTTTTATTTTTATTTTTTATTTTTTTTTAACTTTATAGTTTATTGTCAGGTTAGTTTCCATATAACACC
>CM053577.1:49219502-49312252 GCA_028646485.1 Cryptoprocta ferox
CTAGTACATATGAAGTGGCATCTCATTGTAGTCTTCAAGGTTTTCTAAGTAATGTCATTGACCACTTAAAAGCTTTCTTGTGTTTTTCAACTGCAGGTTTCATTTGTATATCCTATGAGCTAAATACAATTTAAGTGAGAACAAGGTGTTCACATGTACTGTTTTTAAGGCACTTCTTACTTAGAATTAATCATACATTTATTACATATTTTGTTTTTGTTTTGAACATTGGTGACTGTATTGATTTAGTGCTCCTCAGACTTAATTGTGCAGTAAGAGTTTGGGCACCTTGATAAATGCATATTCGTGGGCCCTACCTCAGAAATTCTGATTCAGTAGATATAGGATGGGGTCTGGGAAGACACAAAATCATTCCATTGCAAGTAGTTCAAAGATCATCACAGATTGATAAAAGAGCTATATCAACAAAGTCAGCTGTATACTTTCAGTATGTGCCAACATCTGTGATTTTGTTGTTGTTTTGTAACTTATCTGATTGTTGAATTATGTAGAAAAGTTATTTGTAAGTGATGCTTCACTTGTTTTATAGTGGACAGTAGTCCTGATGAGGCTCTGGTACATCTTCTTGCTGGTTTGGAAAATGATGGATATCAGGCGGGAAGAAATAGGATACCATCACAGTGTCATTTCTTTGGAAACACTAAAAATTCGCAAAATAGTGATGATGAAGAAAATGAACCACAGATTGAAAAAGAGGAAATGGAGCTTAGTTTGGTGATGTCTCAGAGATGGGACAGCAATATTGAAGAACCTTGTGCCAAAAAGAGGTAACTTTTTAGTTATTTCCATTACTTTAATAATTTCCTATTGTCACTGTCACTGTTCTTTAGATATTACTATTTACTATTATTCATAATGTTAAATACTTTATAAACTAATGGTCTTCTTTTAAATCCCTTTAAAGTAGTGCTTTGTTTTTCATGTGGCATAAACTTCATATTCTAAGCAAAATAAAATTTTGCTACTTTTAAAGATTAAACCGAAGTGTTTTTTGCCAGTTTTAATTGAGAAATAATTGTCTTACATCACTGTATGAGTTTCAGTTGTACAGCATAAAGGTTTGATTTACGTATATTGTAAAATTGTTACCAGAATAAGTTTAGTTAATATCCATCATCTCATATAGATGTAGTAAAAGGAAATGGGAAGAAAAAAGGAAAAAAATGTTTCTTCTTTTAATGAGAACTCTCAGGGTTCACTCTAACAACTTTCCTCTTTATCATACAGGAGTGGTAACTATAGTCACCATGTTGTACATTGCATCCCTAGTACTTACCTTATAACTGTAAGTTTGTACCTTTTGACCACCTTCCTCCAATTCCCATTCACCCCATAAACCTAAGTTATAGAAATCATCTGTTTATATACGTGTGGATAATAAATGCGGCAAAGTAGAAGGCCTCCTTATCTCTGAATTTGGGGAAAAAGAATACTTCTGAGAATTAAACTCTTATGGGTTGGAGCAACAGTTCTAGAGTCAGCTTGAAAATAAGAAACAGGGGCGCCTGGGTGACTCAAGTCGGTTAAGCGTCCGGCTTCGGCTCAGGTCATGATCTCACGGTTCGTGGGTTCGAGCCCCACATCGGGCTCTGTGCTGACAGCTAGCTCAGAGCCTGGAGCCTGCTTCAGATTCTGTTATTTCCCCCTCTCTCTGACCCACCCCTGCTCACGCTGTCTCTCTCTGTCTCTCAGAAAATAAATTTAAAAAAACATAAAAAAAATAAGAAATAGCTTTTAGGTGTGAATAGACTAAAGGAATTAAATATTAAAAATAAATAAATAAAAGAATCTCAGAAACAGACATTGATATTCTGATTCATTTCTCAAGCTAAATGAATAAGATAGTTTTCCACATCAGTCTCTTGTGAGCCTGTTTGGTTTGAGTTGTATCTCTGTATGTAGAAAGAGATTAAGCCTCTGAGACTGAAACACTGAGTATGCCTCTCCTTTAAAGATATACAGACAATACAAAAGCCTCTAAACTCTTTTGTTTAATATTTTTACCCCCAGAGCCATATTGAAGGGTGAAAGATTAATCCATAAATATTAAATATACATGTAAGATTTTCTCTAGTTTCTCAACACTACTTAAAAATAAATAAAATTTCTGGGTGCATATCAGAACCCTTTCTTCAATATTTTCACACTATGGTCCTACAAAGAATTCCGTTTTCATTCTCTGAGTAGAAAATTCCAAATCTGCAAAATATTATTTTATACTTTTCCTAGCTTCGTGTGTTCAGTTCCCTTTGCTGTGACAGTTTTAAATCATTCAAAGACTCAGCCCTTGACCTTTGAAGACTAATGCTACCTGGTCCAGACAGAATCAGTGTTTGATTTCCTGATAGATTTGACCCTCCACCGTGTCATAAAATGTCTTCCGCCAATATTTTCCTAATCTGTTAAAAAAAAAGGTATGTGGAATTTGAGATATAAACAGATGAACATAAGGGAAGGGAAGCAAAAATAATATAAAAACAGAAGAAGACAAACCACAAGAGACTCTTAAATACAGAAAACAGACTGGAGGTTGCTTGAGGGGTATTGATTGGGGAAGGGCTAAACGGGTGATGGGCAGTAAGGAGAACACTTGTTGGGATGAGCACTGGGTATTATATTGTAAGTGATGAATCACTAAATTTTATTCCTAAAATCATTATTACACTAAATGTTAACAAACTTGGATTTAAATTAAAAATAAATAAATAAAAGTAAAAAAAAGTGAGGTGAAAGACATAAAACTTTTTATAGCTCATCTGTATGTTGTTTTTTCAGTTTTTTAAACATAAACTTGATAAATCTTTCCATGAACGATCCTATTGGGAAATGCCTCAACCACATCAACCAATAAAAATAGCTTTTGTTCTTGTTTCTGTGTTCTTATTTTTGTAATAATAAATTCCTTTCCTCCCCACCCCACTGACTTCTGTAAGTTTGTAATTTCAATGTTTTATTTGACTTGCCCTCCTATATACCCCTGTTTATTGTTTAGTCATGTCAGTCAACTCTTGTCTCCATAGCCTTTGTTCTGTCCATCCACCCCCCTCCTTCCCAAGGTAATATCCTAATTTAGGCTTCATTATCATTTATCTGGAATACTATGATTCACTTTTTAACTGGCCTTCTCCTTGTTTCCAGGCCTACTCCTTTATAGTAGGGGCAGTAATTATGATTATTAAATAAACGTTTTATGGGCACTTAGGAAAGTAGAGTATATCAGGACCCTTCATGCATTAAAGTCATGCTCTGTGGTCTTTATATTCTTTTTAAATATGGTTAGTTAAGAGAATGTTATAATCATATTGAGTCTTAATTTCAATAGACATTTAGTAAAATCTTACATAACATCCTTATAGATAAGGAGAATACATGAATTTGCGTTTAAAAGCCACCTAAATGCTTAAATGCCAAGTATCATGTTAGATTGGATTGAGATTGTCACAAACATTAGAGATTGGTAATTCATTGGATGACAGAATGTAGATTCAAAAATACCTTGTAACTAAATCGGTGATGCCTAATAGAGAGTCATCTGTTTAGGTTCAGTGAATCAGCTGTATAAATATAGACTAGATAGACCTTTAGTTCATTCTGGGCATAATAATTTCTATGGGAAAGCCATGATTTTACTTGATTAAGAGCACAATAAGTCTGTAGTATTATATGGTTACCAAAATAGTGAATTTAATTATTGGCTACCAGCTGTACCTGGGGTAACATTTTTTATTCTAACAGATTTTGGATTTTATTAATAAAATAATTACAGTGTTTACCTGATGTGGTTAAGTCTTGCTGTAATAAATTGGATTGCTTCTTTCATATTTTAGCGAAATATTTACTATTTGATATTTCTATTTGATCTTGTGGCATTTCACTTTATCTTATTTCCATTTATTTCTTCATTGTTTTATTTTGGTATTGTTACTTTGATTTTACCTTCAATATAACATTAACATTTTGTTTACAGTTTCTTAGATGATATCTTGTTTAGCTATTTTTACTTTTATACCCATATCAAGTAGATTCACATTCAAATATACAAAATTCTTATAAAGTCACTCTCTACTTGTTACCAGTAATGTCAGCCTGTTTAAAATAATAGTCATAGCTTATCCCCTGATTAATTCATGCTTACATTTTCATTGACTGGACCAATTATGTGAAAACCATGCCCAAGTCAACCTTGGGTAAACAAACCTTTCATTTCATAACAGTTAATAAACATCTCATAAATGCATATTAGAGATTGAAAAGTAGAAGTATAGTGTCTAGAAAGAGTCATTCGATTCTCTTGTACAGTAAATGTTCTGTTCTGTCCTGAATACCATATTTTAAGAATCCTGAGAAAGTAAAGCAAAGGGAAAGAAGAGGAAGAAGAGGAAGGATCTGTGAATACTCACTTTTAAAGAGCAGTGAGGGGAGTGCCTGGGTAGCTCAGTCAGGTGAATGTCCAACTCTTGATTTCAGCTCAGGTCATGATCTCCTATTCATGAGATCAAGCCCGAAGTCAGGTTCCGTGCTCTGTGTAGAGCCTGCTTAGGATTCTCTCTCCTTCTGTTTCTCTACCCCTCCCCCACTCGCTCTCTCTCTGTCTTTGGACTAAATAAATAAACATTCTTAAAAAATAAAGAGCAATAGGAAGAATAGGTCTTTGGTCTAATTAGAGAGGAATTATGGGACAAATAATGCCTTCAAATATATTAAAGATTATGTGGAAAATAGCATACATAGGCTACATATAGAGACACAGGACAAAAGCAGAAAAAATGTATGGAAGTTGGAAAGTTTTGTGTAATATAGGAAGAAAATCATTAAAACTGAAGAGTGAAAGAATGTAAAACTGGAGGTTTTAGTATCTATTAAAAATAAGGTTTTTGTATTGAGTAGAAAATTGGACTAGATGACCTCTAATAACTCTTTCAGCTCCTAAGATAGTAACTTTAGGACAAATTGTGATTTGGTAAAGGCTTAATGGGGAAACTATTTTATGTATAATTAAGGGACAATTTCATATTTTTGAGACAAGAGAAAGAAAAACTTAGGTATAGATAGAAAGTAAGTTTGCCCATCCAAATTGAAGGGAAAATATTAAGGTAGGACCTAGTGAAAAAAACTTAATCAATAAGAGATGAAGTCATTCTGGATTTCACAACCCATCTGAATTCCTTAGTAACCTACTCTTTATAGCCACTGCTGGGATTGACTCAACACCTTTACCACTTCCTAGCCCCTCTCTGATACCTGTTGTTTTCTCTTTCAACCTGACCTGAATACCCCCTTGCTTACCTATTTATTTCCAGTTCGTAGATTGTGTATTTGTGGAGACTTCTTAAAATATGCCAAGATGCCACCTTTTTAGATGTTACTGGGTTCTCACCCATGCTGTTACATGTGTATATTTAAAGATACGACGAAGGGGAGAATATATGGAAGAACATGATTTAGGGGTGCCAAGGTGGCTCAGTCAGTTAAGTCACAGACTCTTGATCTCAGTTCAGATCTTAGGGTCGTGAGTTCAAGCCCTGTGTTGGGCTCTATGCTGGGTTTGCGAAGCCTCTTTAAAAAAGAGAGAGAACATGATTAGATATGATAATCCAGGATACTATGGAGCTTTGATACAGAAATGATGTTGTCTTGTAGCTTACATGAAAAGGATTTTAAGTCTGTCTGCAATAACTTTTTATAGGACATGATACTAAAGCAAAATAAATCTGCTTTTCTTTTTAAAGTTACAATTTTTAGATCTTTTTAGTTTTACTATTATAGCATCACATTAGGCAACTTTTTGAATCTGGCATGCTTTTTTCTATGGTCGTACTCACTAGTGAATCTTAATATTCTCTAGATCACTGTGTAGAAATACCCATAGAAGCTCAACTGAAGAAGATGATTCATCTTCAGAAGAAGAAATGGAATGGAGTAATAATAGTTTGCTTCTAGCCAATCTTTCTATACCTCAGTTAGATGGAACTGCAGATGAAAATAGTGGTAAGTAAACTAATGCACTGTGAGCATTTTATTATTTAGGGGCTAAAAATGTATTTGATTTTAAAACTTTAATCACATTTTTTATAAAATTGGCTAAGTGTGAGGCTCTGACAATATATCTGTTACGTTTTGTCCTCCAAAACTTTTTCTTTGAATATGTAGGTATGTGATTCTTTCTCATTTCTAAGAGGATAACATTTGTAAATCACTGATTTAAAGTTTCATAAACTTTAATCAGTTCATCATGTTAACATTTAAGTAGCATAAGAAGCTGTAAGAAATATGCTCAGACATTAACTAATGGGAATTTAAATAAAAACTTGAAAAAAAGAAATAGCTTATTTGAAATGATAATGCAAAGAAGCATATTGTTTAAGGACAAATTTTCAAGATGACAGTATTTTTCCCTGTTCCCCACAGAGGCACTGGATATTAATATAATTTATTTCTGATCAAAGGAATATATGTTTAAAATAATGACTAATAATCAAGTATGACTGTTGATTATTTAGATTGAGTTATTATCCTAATGACAGGAGTGACCTTTTTGGTTGAGACAACCATTTTAAGCATAGAAAATTTCATATGATTTCTTTCATGGTGATAGTACAGGAAAAGATTTTATTTTATTTATTTTTTATTTTTTTATTCTTTTGAAGAGAAAGGATAGCTGATTTTTATTGGCAGTTTCCACTGTGTGGTTTTCTTTCTTTTTTGGGGGGGTGGGAAAGATTTTAAAAATTAAAAGCATGGAGGTGAAAGAAATTTTTTTTTTCCCATTTCAGACAATCCATTGAACAACGAAAATTCTAGAACTCACTCTTCTGTGATTGCAACGAGCAAGCTATCAGTAAAACCTTCCATCTTCCACAAAGATGCTGCTACATTAGAACCCCCATCTTCTGCTAAGATTACCTTTCAGTGTAAACACACAAGTGCCCTTTCTTCCCATGTTTTAAACAAGGAAGATTTAATTGAAGACCTCCCACAGCCAAACAATATAGAAAAATGTCTAGATCATTCAGTTGTTTCTTTTGCAAATGAAAGCACTTACTCTATGAAATACCCTGGATCTTTAAGCAGTTCTGTCCATTCAGAAAACTCTCATAAAGAAAGTAGTAAGAAAGATATCCTCCCAGTATCTTCCTGTGAAAGTAGTATTTTTGATTATGAAGAAGATATCCCATCTGTTACAAGACAAGTACCAAGTAGAAAATATACAAACATTAGAAAAATTGATAAGGATGCCCCTTTTATACATATGAACCGTCATAGTAGTGAAAGTACATTGGGCAAAAATTCTTTGAACTTTTCTGACCTAAGTCATTCAAAAAATAAATTATCTTCTGAAGGAAATGAAAAAGGGAACAGCACAGCTCTGAATAGTTTATTCCCTTCATCATTAACTGAAAATTGTGAATTGCTATCATGCTCAGGAGAGAATAGAACTATGGTACATTCTCTTGATAGCATTGCTGATGAAAGTGGGCTAAATAAACTTAAAATTAGGTATGAAGAGTTTCAAGAACATAAAACTGAAAAGCCAAGCCTCAGCCAGCAAGCAGCACATTATATGTTTTTTCCCAGTGTTGTTCTTTCTAACTGTCTCAGTAGACCACAGAAACTCTCTCCTGTCACATACAAACTACAACCAAGCAGTAAACAGTCCCGATTAAAAATGAATAAAAAGAAGCTTGTAGGTCATCAAGAGACTTCTACCAAAACTAATGAGACTGTATCCACAAAAGATAATTGTATACAAAATAATCCTTGTAATAGTAATCCTGAGAAGGATAATGTATTGGCCAGTGATTTAATTAAAGTCACCCGTGGAGCTTTTGAAAATAAAACACCCACAGACAGTTTTATAGACTGTCACTTTGGAGATGGAACCTTAGAAACTGAGCAGTCCTTTGGATTGTATGGAAATAAATATACACTGAGAGCCAAACGCAAGGTAAATTATGAGACTGAAGATAGTGAGTCAAGTTTTGTAACACACAACTCAAAAATTAGCCTACCTCATCCCATGGAAATTGGTGAAAGTTTAGATGGAACTCTCAAATCTCGGAAACGAAGAAAACTGTCTAAAAAGTTACCCCCTGTCATCATAAAGTATATTATTATTAATAGATTTAGAGGGAGAAAAAATATGCTTGTGAAGCTAGGAAAAATAGACTCTAAAGAAAAACAAGTTATATTGACAGAGGAAAAAATGGAACTATATAAAAAGCTTGCACCTTTGAAGGATTTTTGGCCAAAAGTTCCTGACTCCCCTGCAACCAAATATCCCATTTATCCACTAACACCAAAGAAAAGTCACAGAAGAAAATCAAAACATAAGTCTGCAAAGAAAAAAACTGGTAAGCAACAAAGGACAAATACTGAAAATATTAAAAGAACTTTGTCTTTCAGGAGAAAACGGTCACACGCTATCCTGTCTCCTCCCTTGCCATCCTACAATGCTGAAACCGAAGACTGTGACTTGAATTATAGTGACGTTATGTCTAAACTAGGTTTTCTTTCTGAGAGAAGCACAAGTCCCATAAATTCTTCTCCCCCTCGCTGCTGGTCTCCCACAGATCCAAGAGCTGAAGAAATGATGGCTGCTGCAGATAAAGAAGCAGTGCTTTTTAAGGGTCTTAATGTGTGTAATAACAAGACTGTTAATTCTCATATGGAAAAAAATAGTCGAGCAAGAGCGCAGGTTAAAAAATCCAAAACTAAGCTTGTTAATCCTTCTGTAATTACTAAGAAAAGGAACAAACGAAATCAGACAAATAAACTAGGAGATGATGGAAAAAAGAAACCGAGAGCAAAACAGAAACAAAAAACAAATGAGAAAGGTATGTCAAGAAAGCACATAACAATTAAAGATGAAAAAATTAAATCTCAGTCTGGTGCTGAAGTTAAGTTTGTGCTGAAACATCAGAATGTGTCTGAGTCCTCAAATAGTTCTGGAGGCTCTCAGCTACTTTTTAAACAGAAAGATGTGTCACTAATGAGCTCTGCTATAGATCATCCCCTTTCTGCTCCCCTGCCCACTGGAATTCATGCACAACAGAATTTATCTGGCTGCTTTTCTTCTTTCTTAGAAAGCAAGAAGCCTGATTTGCAAACATTCCCCGGCTCACGAGATGATTTGCATTCATCAGTTGTTTGTAGTTCTTTGGGACCTGGAATCTCAAAAATTAATGTTCAGAGGTCTCACAGTCAAAGCACTATGTTTACTCTAAAGGAATCAACCTTGATTCAAAAAAATATATTTGATCTTTCCAACCATTTATCTCAGGTAGCACAGAATACACAGATATCTTCGGGTATAATGTCTCCAAAGACGGAAGAGAATGCAAATACACAAAAAAACTATTTGTCATCCATCGGAAAGTTAAATGAATATCGTAATTCTTTAGACTCAAAGCCAGACCAGGCATATGCCCCTAACTTTTTGCATTGCAAAGACAGCCAGCAGCAGATTGTGTGCATGGCAGAACAGTCAAAGCACAGTGAAACGTGTTCTCCAGGAAATGCAGCTTCAGAGGAAAGCCAACTGCCTAATAATTGCTTTGTAACTTCCTTAAGAAGTCCAATCAAACAAATAGCATGGGAGCAAAAACAAAGGGGCTTTATTTTAGATATGTCAAATTTTAAACCTGAAAGGGTAAAACAGAGGTCGTTGTCAGAAGCAATTTCACAAACCAAAGCACTTTCTCAGTGTAAAAGTCGAAATGTGTCAACACCTTCAACATTTGGTGAAGGCCAGTCTGGACTGGCAGTTCTAAAAGAATTGTTACAGAAGAGACAGCAAAAAGCACAAAATGCAAATGTTATGCAAGACCCATTATCTAATAAACCTCAACCGAACAAAAATATTTCTGGTTCCCTTGAGCAAAACAAAACAATTAAACGAACACGATCAGTAACATCTTCAAGAAAACCTCGAACTCCTAGAAGTACAAAACCTAAAGAAAAAATTCCCAAACTTCTTAAAGTAGACTCTCTCAATTTACAGAACTCTGGCCATGTGGATAACTCTGTGTCGGATGACAGTCCCATCTTTTTTTCAGATCCAGGTTTTGAGAGTTGTTATTCACTTGAAGATAGCTTGTCTCCTGAACATAATTATAATTTTGATATTAATACAATAGGTCAAACGGGATTTTGTAGCTTTTATTCTGGAAGTCAGTTTGTCCCAGCTGATCAGAATTTGCCGCAGAAGTTCCTAAGTGATGCAGTTCAGGATCTTTTCCCAGGACAAACTATAGAAAAAAGTGAGTTTTTAAGTCATGATAACCAGAAGTGTGATGAAGACAAAAAACATCATGCCTCAGACTCAAGCTCGTGGATTAGATCTGGTACTCTAAGTCCTGAACTATTTGAGAAGTCATCCATAGATAGCAATGAGAATCATCGCCACAACCAGTGGAAAAGTAGCTTTCATCCTCTAACAACTCGCTCTAATTCAATAATGGATTCTTTCTGTGTCCAGCAGACAGAGGACTGTCTAAATGAAAAATCCAGATTGAATAGGAGTTCAGTAAGCAAAGAAGTGTTTCTTAGCCTCTCACAGCCAGGCTCTTCAGACTGGATTCAAGGTCATACCAGAAAAGAGATGCAACAGTCTCTTGACTCAGTCAATACCTCTTTTACTACAATACTATCTTCCCCTGATGGTGAACTTGTGGATGCAGCCTCTGAAGATTTAGAATTGTATGTTTCAAGAAACAATGATATATTAACACCAACTCCTGATAGTTCACCAAGGTCTACCAGCTCTCCCTCACAATCTAAAAATGGCAGTTTCACCCCTCGAACTGCTCACATTCTGAAACCACTTATGTCCCCACCAAGTAGGGAAGAAATTATGGCAACTTTGTTGGATCATGACCTTTCAGAAACTATTTACCAGGAACCATTTTGCAGCAATCCTTCTGATGTACCAGAAAGGCCCAGGTAATCAGAATTATTTTTTCCCTTTGAGTCACTCTGAGTATTATAACGAATATAACATTGGTACCTGACTGTTAATTTTCTGGCTGTAATACTGTATTTATAAGTAAATCATTGTAAAAACTATACATAATTATGGACTTTTGAGAAAATTCACAAACTAGCTGGCTGGTTGCCCCTTGTGAACTTTTAAGTTGATGAGTATTGGTCTTAACGTCTGTTAACACATGTCAGCGTTAAGGATTAGAGATGCAGAGGCATACTGTGTGACATGATACCAGATTAAGAAGGATGTCATAATACCTTAAAAGTATATTTATTATTTTAAAATGGTATTTATTTCTAAAAAGTGTAAAATTTTATAATTTTTAAAAGAACTTTAGTTTTTTAAAGTGTTGGAAAATGAGCATATATATGTTTTAAGTACTTCTATGATTTATCTCTAAATGAGGATTATTTTAACTTGTATTATATATCACTTTCTTTTCAAGTTGCCAACATATTCAATCATATTGTTACTACTGTTAGTTTGTACAGTTATTAGGGGTGCAAGATTGACTTCAGTTCCCCCTTATCTCTTCTTTTCTAAGAGAAGCTCTTCAGAGAAGCAGTAGACATACACACACACACACACACACACACACAGAGCCAACTAGCAAAATGCAAAGGAATCAGTATTGGTTTATTTATAAACCGGTAAAGCAGGTATTCTGTTCTACTTGTAGCACCAAGGTAGAATATAACTGATAGGGGCTAAGTTGGAGAATATGACTTAATCCATGTCGTTTAAGTGTTGATTTTTGGTCCTGCCCCCCTGTGTCTTTGATTCCATTTACCTAACCAGTTGCAAGGAGAGGCAGTTCTTTTTAGCCATTCAGTCAGAAGCAGAGGAGGTTGGCTAGGACTACAGAGGCCCCCTTGGTTTAGTCTAAATGATGGGAAGAGATAGATAGGTAGAGTCCACTAAGGCAAGAAGCCACACCGTGTGTGTATACTAACCTTCAGCAGCACCATGTTCCTGACACTAGTAAAAAAAAGACACACTGAATGCCAGACTTCTACCCTGCAGATCAGCAATAACTCCTGCAGGAGTCCATTTAAGAAAGGGTTGATAAAAAGTGATCAGAAATATAGGGTAGAAGTTTCCTCTAAAGCCTTGAAGTGGAAGACAGAACATTTCCTTCCCACCCTTCCTAATACACAGTTTTAGTTTTGTTTTGCTTAGTACCCATATGTGGTCTTTTAACACGAATGGGACTCTTTCTCTTTATTTCACTGCCAGAAGGTAGGAATGTCTGTTTCTTACACATTAGTTTCCATTATATTGGGGGGCTTTGGCTTTATAGGTAGTAAATATGGTATATTTTTAATTGAACTATTTTTTTCTGCCTCGGCCTTACACATCTAATTTTTAGATCTCTGTTAACTTACCATGTGTTAGTCATTAACTCTGTGTTGCTGTTACTTGTCCAGATTTGAGACTTGTCCTGCAGCTGAAATAAAAGGATGATAATCATCATTTTTGAAAAAACAATTTTTATTAAGTTTATTTATTTGTTTTGAGAGAGAGAGGAGGGGGGTTGCTCCTCCACACTGTCCGTGCAGAGCCATACACGGGGCTCAAAACTCAAACTGCGAGATCATGACCTGAGCTGAAATCAAAAGTCGGATGTTTAACCAACTGAGCCACCCAAATGCCCCTAAAAAACAATATTTTAATATAAAAGTCTTCACTGTAGTAAATTTAGGAGGTATAAAAGCATAAAAATCACACAATTTCTCTACCTAGTGATGACCATTCTTAATATTTTAATTTTTTTAGTTTCTTTAAATGTATAGTTTTTATTTGGTTGTATGAAATGTAATCTTACTATAGTCATAGTATTACCCACAGATTTTTTTCACTTAATAATATAAACATTTTCTAAATTTATGAGTTTCTTGAAACATTTTAATGGCTACAGATTGATCCTATCATATGTATATAATGGACAGAAACTTTGTTCGTTATTCTGATATGATAGTTAATTATGTGATTGTTTTCTCCATAAAGCACTTTTTGTATTCTGAGGGTTTTCCATATTGCCTTATAAATAGGATTACTGTTATATGTAAATGATGAATCACTAAATTCTGCTCCTGAAACCAGTACTACACTATATGTTAACTACTTGAATTTAAATTAAAAAAAAAAGTAGGATTACTAAAAAATTTAAGGTTCTTAATGTATGTTATGACATGCAATTATCATGCTGCTGACAATATTCAAGAGAGCTGAACATACCAACACTTCATCAATTTGGGTTTTTTTTTTTTTTTTTTACTTATGACTTCTATACCATTAGTATTAGAGTTGGACATGGCACATAATATGTACTCATTTTCTTCAGTAGCAATAATTCTGCTAATTTTTCATATAGCTGGGAGGTGGGTGCAGGAAAGGTGCTAGATTTTGGTTACAGAGTTAATTAATAAGGGCCAAAGTCTTGACATGTAAAGAGGAGAAGGAACTGTGGTAACCCTGCAGCTCCAAATTAGAAAACATGAATCCAGTTCATTGAGTTCTATGTAGAGAGTGACCAGGATGTTTGGAAAATCATGCTGTAGAAGAAGTGATTGAAAAAACTAAGAACTATCTTCATATCCATGAAAGAGATACCATAAGGAAGAAAAAGTTGACTTCTCTTGCTTCCGAAGACAAATAGTACCAATGGATATATGTTTGAGAAAGAGAGAGGGTTAGCCTGATACTTACAACTGTTGGAAAACTAAGCCAGGCTTCTATTTAATAGTGGTTCCCCACATACACAAACATTATCAGCATTTATGCTGTGCATTCTGTGGACTCTGCCACCTTAGAGTTCTGATGTAGCATTAAACCTGGCCATGTAGAGGAGAGAAAGAATTATGGTAATTTACCTCAATTGTGTTTGATCTTTTTAATGTTTGAGGGGATTTGGGGCGGGGGGGGGGACGTGTACAAAGATATGTTTGAATTGACTGGTTTTGCTAAACTCTTCTAGATATTAGAAAATGTCTAGAGAAGTTATAGATAAAATCCAGGGACATAGTCTCTAATGATAAATTCTTACATTGTTTTTATTCATGTGTGGTAACAGTGGAAAGTTATTTAGGCTAAGTAGAGGAAAGGAATATCAATTTGTGCCATCTCCTTGAAGAAAACAAGGCTTCATGGGGCACTTAAAAAATACTTTCTTTCCCTGATATTGATGAACTTAATTTAATCATATACCTGGAAATTAATTTAGCCACATACCTGTGAGGAAAAACATATTAAGACTAAAAGAGAGTATACCTGCATAAAATATGTAGGGGGAAGGTGTAGAAAGGAAAGACACAGGCATTTTTAAGAATCCAAAAGAGACTTTAAAAAATCTCTAGGATAGGGAGCTAAATATTTTGGTAATTGCTCTTTGAGATGAAACAGTTCTAAAATATGTTGTTTGTAGGGAGATTGGTGGACGGCTTCTCATGGTAGAAACTCGACTTCCAAATGATCTGGCTGAGTTTGAGGGAGACTTTTCCTTGGAAGGACTTCGTCTGTGGAAAACAGCATTCTCAGCAATGACTCAGAATCCAAGACCAGGGTCACCCCTTCGCAATGGCCAGGCAGTGGTCAATAAAGGGTCAAGTAATAGCTATAAAATGGTTGAAGATAAAAAAATCGTGATTATGCCTTGCAAATGTGCCCCAAGTCGACAACTGGTTCAAGCATGGCTTCAAGCCAAAGAAGAATATGAACGTTCCAAGAAACTGTCTAAAACTGAGCCAACTGGAGTTGTAAAATCTGCTGAGAACTTCAGCTCTTCAGTTAACCCAGATGACAGACCTGTAGTGCCTCCAAAAATGAGTACAACTCCACATATACTCCCCACTACAGCACATACCAAGGAAGATGTTGATAAATCTCAGATTGCTTTACAAGCGCTAACCACAGGATGTAGTCGAACTATAAGTGAAAGTCAGACACAGCCACCAGTTGCTTCTGCAAATGATCCTGAGAAAGGTGAAGATGATGATGATGACGACTATTATGTTAGTTATAGTTCCCCTGATTCTCCAGTAATTCCACCTTGGCAACAAGCAACATCCCCAGATTCTAAAACATTAGATGGAGATGAGAGACCCGCATCACCGGTAGAGGAACTACATTCCCTAACTATTGAGAACTTCTTAAAACCAGTAAAAGATGGTATACAGAAAAGCCCCTGCACTGAGCCTTTGGAGCCTCTAGTGATCTCTCCAATTAACGTTAAGGCAAGAACCGGAATATGTGAATCACTTTGCCTTCATAGTACACCAATTATACAGAGAAAACTTCTCGAAAGGCTTCCTGAAGCAAGTAGCCTAAGCCCTTTGTCAACAGGTAAGGTTACAAAGAAAAGAAAGACTTCATAATTCTTCTTCAAAGATTAGAAATGAAATGAAAACATTAGACTATATAATGAAAATCTGAACTTTTTAAATGAAAATTTAACTCTACTAATGGGAGGTTATAATTTCTTATAAAGTCATCAATCATCACATGGAAACTTAATTTTTATCTTTCTGCTTTGAAATCTACTTATATATGCTTCCATCCTTTCTTCTTACCTTCTGGGTAGAATATAGAAGGGCTCTCAGAAGCCTTCTTTTTTCTCAACTTGATTTTTCCCACTGGCTTTAATATATACCCAAGTCTCTTTCACCCTTTAAGATATAAGGAAGACCAACAACCTGCCTTCACCTTACATCTGTAGCTTCTGCTCTTTTTTCCTCTCTTCAAAGCCAAATTTCTTAAAAGATTTCTATAATTTGACAAGTCCATTCCTTTTGCCTTCATTTCTCAGCCCACTCAACACTGGATTCTACCCCATCATTCCACCAGTGTGGCTCTTGGAAAGATTTTCAGTTAAGTTTCACGTAGCTAAAGCCAGTGTGTATTTTTTGGTTTTCCTGTCACATGGCTCGTAAACAGCCATTGTCCTGTCAACCACACCTTATTTCTTGGAGCCTCTTCTCCCCTTGGCTTTTCTCCTACTCCTGTTTCTGCCTACTTGATTTCCTTTGAAGCTTTACTCTATAGTCTCTCCCTAAAAGAGTGAATTCCTGCCCACAGATTACTACAGATAACTCACATTTAAATTTCCAGTTCAGAACTCTCTTAACCTCAAGAACACTGTATCTGTCAATTTGGGATTTCTACTTGAATGCTCAAAGGCACCCCAAGGTCAATATTTTTAAAACTCAATTCATGATCTACAGTACAGTATATACTCACTACCAATTACCCAGTGTACTCATAAACACAAACATATGGTCCTTTTTGGGTTTTCCCTCAATAAATAGTACCACAGCCATCTCTTCGTCACTGAGTTACACAAGTCAGAAACATGCAGAAACAAATTTGTAACACCTATCTGATTCCCTCACTGCCCATCCTCTGGTTCCTAGTCCATTACCAAATTCTGTCACGTTTTTGTTCCCTAAATTGCCCAAGTCTCTACTGTTGCCTTTACCTTTGCCACCACAACCTTAGACCAAGCTGCCATCATCTCTCAGCTGGATGTCTGTCCTATCCTCCTTACTCACCCATAGTAATTTCCACTTCTTTTGCTTGATAATCAGGGGAAATCCTCACTCTGTTCCTAGTTAATTACTACACTTTCTCCTGATTTTTAGCACAAAAAAGCCTTCCTAATCTCCCTGACTTGTAAAAATTCCCAATTATATTCTCTTTTGTTGTACTTACGCCAGTTATAATTTTATTTTTCTTTATGTATTTGATGAATATCTGATTCTCATTCTAGACCGTGTGATGGAAGAAACTGTATCTTCCTTTTCAGATGTTCTTGATAAATAAGTAAAATAAATGAATTAAATGATTGCCTAGGATATGACAAGTATAAAACTCAATAATTAAAATAGAAATGTCTTTATTTAAAAGTGCAAAATTTTAAAGTTATGTTGGTGGGGATCAGAGATTTGAATTAGTTTTATTTTTAAGTTATAAGTTTTAGGGAGGAAGTAATAGGACAATAGTTATAGATGGTACTCAAGTTTAGAACAAGTTCTTTTAAAAAAGCAGGCAGTTTTGATGTACATGTTAAATATGACATTTCTTTCTACAGAACCAAAAACCCAGAAATTGAGTCATAAGAAAGGAAGTAATACTGACACTCTTAGAAGAGTACTCTTAACACAAGCAAAGGTAACTATGCTAAACATATTTAATGTTCAGTGGAAGATCCATTCTTATCTTAGATTTCAGTTAGATAATTGATAACTTTGTGTCTCATTTTTAAAATTTTTATTATATTTTTGCATCATTTAATTTACATATCTTTGAGACAACAAGAAATTGCCTAATTTTTTTAGTTTATTTTTTGTTGTTGGGATCTAAAAGATTCTTATATGTAAATACAAATATTACAGAGAAAGTGAATATGATAGCCAAAATGTGGATTATGAGGATACAAATACATTAACTGATTACTGGCAAAATCAGAACAATCCAATGACAGCAGAGCTCAAGTAAGTGATTTTTTGATCCCACCAAAAATATATCCTTTTTCTTGGTTTATTACTTTTTTCTCAAATATAACATTGATTTTTTTCAGTTCATTTTACTAAGTAGCAAAGGAAAGCAACATTATTTACTACTGAAACTCTGAAAAATCATAAATATCTTTATTCAAATACTAAAAATATGGTAATAGTTAGAAATATATGGTTATGTAAAAAAAAAAGTAAACATTAGACATGTATCCTTAAAAATAGATGACAGAAATTACTTCCATATTGGCTACATTTCATTAATATTAACCACATGAAATATATTTCAGCATCTCTATTTTAAGACTATAAATACTTTTTTAAAACTTTCATTTTTAAATAGTATTGAATTACAAGCTATTTATATTTAAAAAAATAAGTGCAAATGTGTTGTGAACATAAATCAACACTTGGGGGAAATGGTTAATGGATTTGGAAATAAGAACACATTTTAAAAAATAGATTCTATTTTTTTCTAAACCCTTCAAGATTATTTGTTTTCATTCATCTTTCAGACACATGTTATGTTAGAGTAAAATACAAACCCAGAATTTCAAATCTTTTATAAACTTTAGCCAAACTAGTTGCAGATATATTGCCTGCTTATTTGCCATACTTCCAAGAATTTGATCAAGATAAATGTCCATGTGGTATAAATGTCGACTCTCCAACAAGACTATTAGTTTCATTATTTGGGGTTTGTAAACTCAAATATCAACATATGGTTTGCTTACAGATTGTATCAGATGTTTCTACATATATCCAGTTCTGAAATCTTGAATTCTTAGCATGAAAAGAATGTTAATAAAGTAGTTCATTTCTTCTTGGGCCTAAAGAGATGTTACTAGTTTATCATGTATTATTTTACCAAACTCATAAAGCAGATTATCTAAGTAGAAATAAGTGATCCAAAAAAAAAAAAAAAAAGATTGCTCATTTATCTTTTTCTGGCTATGTGTGTGTTTTTTCTTTAATAGAATCAATTTGCAGCAGTAAATACCCCAAAGAAAGAAACTTCTCAGATTGATGGACCATCTTTAAACAATTCTTATGGTTTCAAAGTCAGCGTACAAAACTTAGAGGAGGCAAAAGCTTTACATGAGGTAAAACTGCAACAGTAAGGACTCATCCACCATTTAACTCTCATGTTTTATTTTATGGAACAAGTATGGAAATTTCCTACTGTGGGAGGAATACATTGAATTCTGTTCCTGTTAATCTTCATTTTGTTTTTATGTATATAAAATAGAGAAACTTTTGAAGTAGCCATCAGTTACTGCGACAGCTTTGTAGTTTCACAATTTTCACAAATCTTACAGCTGAAATTCAGTTTATACAAGCTAAAATTGGAAAAGCTTTTATAACTATTAGAAAATCTCTGTGTTAATCTGGGATTGTTATATTAGGATGTTATATCCTAAATGAGATATTTACTAGTGTTTTCTGTTTGGTTGGTTCAGTGGATTAGTGCATGCTAATTCATTTGCTACAATTCATTTGGTTTGCATAATCTCTGTATAACCAGTTCCCTTCACATTATAGATCATGTGCCAGAGTAGGAAGCTATCCTGTAAAAATGTATGTTAGTCACAGGATGGAGTAGAAAATATATGTGAATGGATCACTGTAAATTTATCTGTATTAAAGAAAGTACAACTCAGAACACATATCTGACTGGCAGTAAAGTGGAAATTAGAGTATATTTTCATTGTTTCACCTGTGCTGGCCACCACTAGCAATGTGCCTATTGAGAATTTAAAATTTGCCTTATCCATCTAGGAAGTGAATTCTACATTTTATTTAAATAATTCAGATTTAAAAACTGATACTTGACTCTTTTATTAGAAAACTTTTAAGTATGTGTAGAACAACTTAGGTATCTAAAACTACTTTTTCAACTGTAAATTTTATGATATCTAAATACAGGTCAAGTATTTCCATGCAAAAATTTAGCATCCACATTGAAATGTGCTATAAAGGTAAAAATGCACACTGCTTTTGAAGACTTAAGAAGAAAGAATGTAAAATATTCATTAGTAATTTATATATTAATTACACATGTTGAAAGGATATTTTAGATGTATTAAATGAAAATACTTTTAAATTAACCTATTTTTACTTTTTTAAATGTAACTACTAAAAATTTTAAATTATATGTGACTTTCATGATATCTATTTTTTGTTTTTTTAAGTTTCTTTGAGAGAGAGAAAGAGAATGCACATGAGAGTGAGCAGGGGAGGGGCAGAGAGGGGGAGAGAGAATCCCAAGCAGACACAGGGCTGGATCTCACAAACCATGAGATCATGTCCTGAGTTGAGATCAAGAGTCATATGCTTAACCAGTGAGCCACCCAGGCACCCCCATGGTATTTCCATTGAACATTGTTTTAGGTCTTTGCCCTCTTTAGAGCCCAGAATTCAATTTTTTATTTTTTGTGTTTTTGTTCTCAAGTCAATTCTGTCTTAAACTGTTCTAAGGATTAGATGAGCATAAACTATAAGAGAAATACTCAAATATTGTCCTCATTTTTACCCTAAATTTGAAATAAGATTTTTTTGAAGTAGATTGGAACATAGTCTAATTCCCTAATTGTACATTTTTCCATTCAACAGCATTCATTTAGTTCCTGCATTATACCTAATTGGCCCTGTGCTATTCCCTGTAGCCAAGATAAACTGAGTAATGAACTCAGGAATACATGTCTTATGAAGGATACACCCAAAATTAGAAAAATAAAATACCATGATAAAAAAATAATTTTATTAAAGCAAATTTAATAGACCTTATCAAAGACTTGTTACATTTTATTATCCTTTATTTATTTGAAAAACTTAATTTTCTTCTTATGCTCTTACTTTATTTTTATATAACCCCATCTCAGAATCACAGGCCTTCTTCAAGCTAAAGGAGGACTGGCAGGTTGCTCACAGCTTCTTCCCTAAGAAGGCCTCAAGGCATACCCAAACAGCCACCTGGTGGCCAAATAGGGAACAAGCCAAAAGAAAAATCTGCACTGTGTATGCTGTCCTTTTTCTAGGAAATTGTGCCCATAGCATTTTTTCTTCCATGTCCCATCATGCTATACTAACTTCTCTCTCTTCTGCCTATAAATACTTAGGGCAGAAGAGAAGGGTTATAATCCTTATCCCCCTTTGTCCCCTACCTCTTTCTTAGTCATACTTAGTGAATCTCTCCCCTCTCTTTTCATTTCATATATTTGATTAAAAAGAAAGTGCCCCTAAGATCAACAGTGCATTTTATATCAAGGAGTAGAAAGGCAAATTTTGAATGTGAAGTTTGGCCTATTAAATAAATAAAACAACCTCCACAAATCCTTTGACCTGAAATTGTCTTCAGTCTTCTCCATAGTCTTTCCACATGTTCATCCTTTTCTAATTAAACTTGTTTTGTTTTGTTTGAGGTAGAGGTTTTCCAGTTAGGTTTTTTAACTTACTAAGTTAATATGTGCTTTGTATTAAAAAAAAAAAAATATATATATATATATAAACCTAAAGAGCATACATTTAAAAGTAGAAGTTCTTTCCCTGAGCTCCCCATTTTATTGGTTAGATTTTTTAAGTAATTTTTTAAAGTTCATTTTTATTTATTTTGAAAGAGGTATAGAACAAGAGGGGGAGAGAAAAGGAGAAAGGGAGAGAGAGAATCCCAAGCAGACTCCGACTGTCAGCACAGAGCCCGACACGAGGCTTGAACCCACAAACCATGAGATCATGACCCAAGCCGAAATCAAGAGTCAGACACTTAACCAACTGAGCCACCCAGGCACCCCTATAATACAGCTATTTTAAAACAATCTAACTAGGGCCGGGATGGCCCTAATCATGGCTAAGGTCATGATCCCACGGTTTGTGGGTTCAAGCCCCACGTCAGGCTCTGCACTGACAGTTCGGAGTCTGCTTGGGATTCTCTTTGTCCCTCTCCCACTCACACACATGTGCACGTGCACACACACACACACTCCCTCTCTCTCAAAAATAAACTTAAGGAAACAGCAATGTATAAGGAAAGTGGTAGATTTGTGAATACTTGTTTTATTATTCCTTACGCTTTATATTTGTATAATTAATGTTCTTTATAGTTTAAAAAGTACTTAACTACAAATTTACTAATGAATGCATGCAACATTACATGTATATAGTAAAAAAAAAAAAAAAAAAAAACCACACACACAATTAGGACAAAAAGATTTACAATGAAAATAAGCTTCCCTCCCACCTCAGACCAAGCAATCTCCTTCCCCAAAGGCAATATAAGCAGTTCTGTGTTTTTATGTCTCTTTGCAGAAGGTTTCTATGCATGTGCTTTAACTTTTTTACATACATATACACATACTACACTCACTAGTTCCACTTTTCAATGTATTATGGTCATCTTGCCATACTAAGACATTCAGATCTGGCTCATTCTTGAAAATTTTAAAGGTTAAAGAGTGTTCCATTGTATGGAGCCTTTATGTAATGTCACATAATTTAACCAGTCCTCAACTGATAGACATTTATATCTTTAGTCTTTTATGACTTACAAAAGATTAGAAATATCATAATTTTTAATGCACATTGTCATACATAAATTTTGGCTACATGTATGATTATATATCTGCAGGATATATTCTCAGGAATAGAATTGCTAGATCAAAGGATATGTCTATTTTTAATTTTGATAAATATTTCTAAATTGTCCTCCAAAGAGGTTTACTAAATTCTACTCCCATCATTACGGAGAGCCTTGTATTAATTATATTTCTTCAACAGCTGGCATGCAAAATAAATACAAAATACAAATCCTTCATTAAATTTATATGACCTCAGTAATTACCAATATTGTAACAGTAGTCTACTGTTTTCTATTGCCAGGTATTACTGGTAAAATGATCGCTATAATTCTAGCTGTAATCATGAATCCAACTTATGTTGTTTGTTGTTTTTACCCAGAGTTTCTACTCATTTTGTCTTGACTTTTAAAAAGAGAACTAAAAATTACAGTTAAATCATTTTATTTTTTATTAGCATAGGAAAATAAGTGTAAAAAGCCAAATACTACTCTTTTTTGTATTTTTGCCAAAGAGAAAATGTGTATGGGCAAAAATCTAGCTATTGTTTTAGTTGATGCCATAATATTCTTAGGATATTTTTTCAGGAAAAGCTGTAATAAAAAACTTTCCCAGTACATACAGAAGTAAATTGACGTTAGTAGAGAATTAATAGGAGCTCCAAACTAAAATATGCCTCTCTTTTTAGTTTATAGGTGAAACTGTAGTTAACTGGGTAGAAAGTAAAAAGTAGCAGACTTTGATTCAAATGTTTGACCACTTGGACTAGTCATTGTCTTTCTCAAACAGGAATTGAAAAAATTGAGAGGCACTTGCCTGTATTTTAAAGAAATAGTTTTAAGTATGTATTGTCACTGAGAAATTATAGCGTAAGTTTTTCTAAAATAAAGACATGAATTAATTTAATCTAATCTTAGAAGTGAAAATCTTTAGTTTTAAACTGTGGAGTATTGTGGCTGTGTCCTTTATGACTTTTTTTTCTTTTTTGTTTTCTTTTTAATATTTCCTTGGAGTCATGGTGAAACATTTCTCTCAACATGTCTCAAAAGATAATCTAAAATCCTAATTTTTATTTCCTTTTCTAGATACAAAATCTTACCCTAATCAGTGTGGAGTTACATGCTCGAACTAGACGAGACTTAGAACCAGATCCTGAATTTGACCCAATCTGTGCTCTGTTTTACTGCATCTCATCTGACACTCCACTACCAGATACAGACAAAACAGAACTCACAGGTGTTATAGTGATTGATAAAGACAAGCCCGTCTCCAGCCAAGGTATTGTTCATTTTTATTAATTTTGTACCTGCCCATCCTAGGATGAACGTTTTAATGGGGCAATTTCTGTGCTAGAAGTTATTAGTGTCAATTAATGGATTTTAAGAGACTTTAAAGATGTATTCCAATTTTGTTTATTTTTTTCTTAAATATGTATGTTTTTGGCTTGGATGTTCTTGATATAGTATACCATATAAAGGCATTTTATATAATATCAAACATCCTTGTGTAGTTTTGAATAGTAATATGTGAATTCAGTCAACTGAGAAGGAAGTCTTAGCACAGAATAAAACCATGTAGGAATTTACAGTTTAATCAATGATGTGCTTGAGCTGCTTTGTACAAGCTCACAAGCCAATTATTACATTTTTATGAGTTCTTTGAACTAGTTGATGTCACATTGGTAGTATTGGTACTTTGATATCAGCATGGAGAGGAGTCTTTTATGGAAAAAGGCAAGCACTACAAATCAGGGCTTTTTTTTTTTTTTTCCTTGAGAGGTATTTGTAAACATTTACCAGCATACCATTGATTAAAATATTCTCTACTAGGGGCACCTGGGTGGCTCAGTCGGTTAGGTGTCTGACTTGGGCTCAGGTAATGATCTCATTGTTTATGAATTTGAGCCCCCCTTGGGTTCTCTGTTGTCAGCACAGAGCCTAATTCAGATCCTCTGTTCCTCTCTCTCTCTGCCTTTCCCCCACCTGCATGCATGTGTGCATGCTCTCTCTCAAAAATAAACATTTAAAAAAAATAAATATTCTTTACTAAACAAAGCTCTTCCTATAGGAAGAGTAAAGATAAAGTAATAAAATTTCTTTTTGGGTGACACATTATTACTTGAGAAATTTGGTGAATATAGACTTTTCAGGAAGATAACTGAAAAAATGAAATTTGAATTTTCAGTTGCATATTAAACTAGAAAAACTTCAGGAAAGGTTTTAAGAAATAGAGTTAATTATGTATTTACTTTGAGGAATGCTCTTTTCTTTTTTTAATGTTTATGTTGAGAGAGAAAATCTACATGTGTCTATGAGTGGGAAGGGACAGAGAGAGAAGAGAGAGAGAGAGAGAGAGAGAGAGAGAATCCCAAGCAGGCTCCACACTGTCCTCACAGAGCCCAAGGAAGGGCTCTGGCTCATGAACCACGAGACCATGACCTGAGCTGAAGTCAAAAGTTAGACGCTTAACCACCTGAGCCACCCAGGCATCCCTGGGAAATACTCTTTTAATTTAAAGTATTTCAATAGCATCATTTCACTCAAAAGTAAGGGTTTATGTTACTTACACAATTATATGTAATAAACATTTTGCTTATTTCTTAGATATCAGGTATCAGACCCCATTACTGATTAGATCTGGAATTACAGGACTAGAAGTTACCTATGCACCTGATGAGAAGGCACTTTTTCAAGAAATTGCAGATATAATAAAGAGGTATTGTTTTGTATGTTCTGATTTTTTCCAGCTTTTGTTCAGAGAGTCGTTTCTTGATATTGATTAGTAACATGGGCAAAGGTAAGAAAGCGGAAGAGAATTTCTTCCTGTGGCCCTTAAAAGTAAAAGTATCCTTGGAAAAATTTTGCCCTTACCTCCCATCACCATCCATCACCATTTCCAGCAGATTAGGGATAGCAAAACAATATTCTTTTCTCAAGATTGAAGAAGAAATATTGGCTTAGCACCTCTGGCTTTGCCAGTTGGATTTTGGTGTGATTTTTCAGTGGTAGTGAAATTATAGGGAACTGTACTAAATTCAAATTGTATTATTCATTAAATAGGCTTCTACCTTGGGAGTCAGCCACATTTCAGTACCTTTTTTTTTAGTGTTTTCTGAGTTCTAAACCAATGTTTTCAAAAAGTGTTGGCATGCAATCTATTCATAAATCCTAGGATTATGTGGTCCATACTCTTTTGTAATATATAGTTCCTTAAAAATCTCTTTTGGTCATTTAATAGTTGGCCTGGATGGTGGATAGTAGAATCTTGTCAAAATTTATGAAAAGGATATTTTAAAACAAAAGTATTTTAATTTAAAAATAATTAAGTGAATCTTTTGCATTTTCTAAAGACTATAACTTTTGGTAGCTATGAACCCTCCTGTTAAATGCTTCACTTTTCTAGGAACTTAAAATTTCTGCCCATTGCTAGGCTTAGGTCTTTAAATACCTAAAGCAGACTAGAAAATAGCCTTTGTATCTTTATGTGTGGATAAAAGCTCTCCTTGAGCATGTCGTTACACACAGCCCTTTCTCTTTTGCTTTCTATAGTTTGCTTTCTGTAGTTGAACTCTTCCTGTAGAACTGAGACAGTATTCTGCATGAAAGATCAAGATGATATCCTACAGACTGAATATCTGATTCAATCCCACCCAGATGCGTTAACATAAACCATTTTGAAATTTAGAAAACCAGAACATGTTTTCAACAAAACAAAATTAAATGTCAGGACACCAAAAATAATATACTGCTTACCCACCACTCTAAGGAGGAAATAAGAGAAAAGTAATTTTACTATTTATAGCACTGGTGACTGGATGGATTCCCATCCATGGAGTCTTGCCATTGTCATTCCTACCTTTTATCCTCTCTCAGAGGTTGTCATCAACATGTCAGATGCTTCAGTGCCCACACTTTTATTTCTGCAAGCAGCTTAGCAAAAAGAACATGCATTTCAGTCAATACCATTTTGTGTGCCAGCAGATGTCCAGTAATGTCCCTGGGCTTTGTATGCTTATGTACTCTTTGTTAGATATATTCCCAACAACAGGCTTATCTGCCAACATTGAGAATTTTAGCAATCAGTTGCAAATGTAGTAACTTTCTTCATGTCCGTAACATGAATTATATTAGTCATTAAGAAAAATGCAATAAACAAAACTAATTTCTGGTTCTTACTCTAGAAGATCATATGGTTATTAAGTGCTTAAATAGCAACATTTCTATTTTGTAATGTCTTTTATAATTATTCTAAACAATCCCCTAAAAGATTAGTTCATTCTTTCAGCCCCTTTGTTGAGTACCGACTCAACATAGGCTTTATTAACAACATAGATTTTGGAGTCACCCAGCTCTGTAACTTTTTTTAGGAATATAGCTATTTTACATGCTTCTACATCTATATCTTAAACATATATATCTTAATGGAAGATGATATTTGAAGGATGGGTTTTTTTTAAGTTTTTATTTTAATTCTAGTTCATTAATATAAAGCATAATATTAGTTTCAGGTGTACAATATAGTGATTCCATAGTTCCATACATCATCCCTTGCTCATCACAGCAAGTGTATTCTTTAATCCCCATCAACCTATTTCCCCCATTACCCCACCCACCTTCCTTCTAGTAATCATCAGTTCTCTATAGCAAAGAGTCCGTTTCTTGGTTTGTCTCTTTTTTTCCTTTTTTCATTTGCTTTGTTTCTTGAAGTCCACGTGAGTGAAATCATGTAGTATTTGTCTTTCTCTGACTGACTTATTTTGCTTAGCATAATACTCTCCAGCTCCATCCAGGTCACTGCATCTGTATTTTTGTCTTGAGCAAGCTCTAACCTTTAGTTTCCTCATCTGTAAAATGGGTAATAGCAATGAAACTTTAGTGAGATAATGCACATAAAACTCTTAGCCTGATCAGTACATAAATGTTAACTCTGAGTGTAAGATATAATACTAGGTGCTAAATATAAAGTTGAATAAAAGATAGATGCACACTTTCAGAGGTTTATTGTCTGTATTTTTCCACTCTTAATATTTACCACCTCAAATGCAAACATAAAAAGTAGTATAAAATTATATTAAACAAGTAAAACCAAATCTATTGTCTTCTTGTCACATTTTTCTTTCTCTGTATTTCCTTGAACTTATTAACAATTTTCCATTTTTCTCAGCCTTCCTAACTTGAATATAAGCTTTGATTTCTTCTTTTTTCTCTTCCCTCCATGTATATATTACATTTTATCTATTTAAGCTCAGAATTATGTTTCAAGATCGTTCCTTTCCCCCACCCCACCCTGCCATTGCTACTGCCTAGTTAGAACCCTCTCGTCTCTCTTCTGTACAGATGTTAATGAGTTATTTAAAAATTTAGTTGTGGAAGCAGCTTTTTTTTCCCTAAGTAAATCATTTTCATATTTCTGTTGCGTCCATTTTCTCCAGTTTTATTTTTTCCTTCACTAATCCCATCTACCCAACCTTGTTCTTTCCATAACTTTTAGAAACCAGGTAGGGTATATCAAATTCACCAAAATTGAAGAACAAGTCACAAAGATTTTGTTATTGTCACCAAATGTTTTCACAGAAGAAGCGAAATCCTTGGTATTTTGAACTTGAGACCTGTTTTATCAGCCTTAAGAATCTCTTTAGATGAAATGGCCTCTAGGTCACAAAATAAATGTACATAATAGATCTGGAAAATATTGAAACTACCCAATTCTCAGACTAAAATCTAATCACTTACGAGAAGCAGAGTAATTTTTTTTTTCAGCAGTCATCTCTGAGCAGTAGCAGTTTATAAAACAGGCCACTTTTAAAAATATATTTTTTCAAAACATCAAAAAAGTGTACTTAACCAACTCTATTAGGTGCTGCAACATAGCAAGTAGCTAACTGGAATAATCCTTGCAGTAATAAGATGCTTTAGAATCCGGGAAATTCAGGTAACAGAAGTCAGCAGAACTTTCTTTATAGAAAAAGAAGGGCTCTAACCATCTGCACCTTCTTCATGTACCTGTGCTTAGAAATGTATGCAATAGGAACTCCAGCAGTCTTCCAAATTCTTCTCTTAAGATCAAGGCCAACTGTGGCCACATTGTAATGCCTATTCTGGTTATTCTTGGTATTAAGGCAGTCAGCTGTATGGGTTCTGGTGTATGCGTATGGGAATCCTTCAAATATCCTATCCCTGATAATTCTTAGTGCCACTTGATATGATATTTCTGCCCCAGTTTCTCAAATTTAGACAGTGTACAGTTTTAAGGAAGATGCACTTGTCTTTCAGTAAACTGCCCTGAAGAGAGTTTAACTTAATTAAAGAATTGATGAAGTTGCTATCAACAAAGATAATTTAACCTATTAGATGTTATGTTAGAAGACTAATGAGCAGGAAGGGTGTTGGGAGACTTCTGTTTGCTTGGATGCCCTAGGATCTCTCTGAAGTTTATTTATTTATTTATTTTTTTAAGAATTAGTCTACCTTTTTAGCCTCTAATATCTGAGATTAAATATTTGCCTCATTGTTGCATAAGGCATTGTTTTCCTTTGCTTCCCCCATGCTCATGTTTTATCCCTGCCCTTTGTTCCACATTGCCTGCCATGAGGCACTTTCTACCAAGAAAACACTTTTTTGTAGGTTGGTGAAAAGGTCCATTTGGCTATTCTATTAAATTAATAAGTAATCATTAAATAAAGTGGTTTTCTCAGAAATTTCAACCCTATTTGTATTAAAGAAAAACACATGGATAATAAATACATTATCTTTTTCTCCTGACAAGTTTGAGAGCTACTCTGTAAGTCCGTGCTATAATAACAGATCACAAGCAGATTACCAGATGTTTAAATTTATATTATAGAATGTATTTTGATAGGACCTTTAAGGGAGATAATAAAAAGAATGATGTTGCAGACGTTTGAACCTAATTCTTTTGACATCAGCCATTTAAACAACAGGATTAAAAATAAGGAGACATTTTTGTGACATTCTTGTATTTGTTGACTAAGTGAAAACTAAAGCCATTCAACACCATCATTTTAAGAAAGCAGCTGTGGAAGTATGGTAAAATATTAGCAAACCAGTTCTAAAAATAGATCTTGTGATCTGTTTATGATTCATTGTTACACCACAGACTTACAGAGTAGCCATTTATAGCTTCCATTAGTAAATTAGTGATCCTACTACTCGGATACTTTGAGACTTCAGGTGTTAAATAATACAATCTGGACAGGGTGCACATCCCCCAATTCAGAGTGACTATAACCAATGATGTAAAACCCAGATTTATAGGTTTTTATGATCTTTCACTCTGCTTTTTGGCTTTTATAAATAAGAAAATAATCAGTAATTTAGAGCTTCTAATTTGGAGCATTATTGTAGCTTTTGCTTTCAAAGTTTTTGTTCTCAAATTATGACTATAATCTTTTTTTCTCTTCCTCATAAAATTTTTCATTGAAGTAAATCTTCCAAGTTTATTTTCTCTTGTACTGTAACCAAACATTTTTCTATGGCAGTCACTGTGGAAGTCCTAAGAGGATCCACAAAGAGTCTCTTTCTGAGTTGGATGTACATTGTCAGTGCATTTTTACCAGTGCAACTGTGTGACTGCAGTGAGCACATTTTTTCCCTAGTTTCTGATACTTAGCTTCCCCACATTAATCTCACCCCTGTTAATATTTCATTCTTCCATTAACTGAGTCACCTTTTTCTTAAGTATAGAGGACAGACTTGTCATTACTGAGGCCTTACTTCCTGTGAGGACTAAGTCATTAATTAAAATTAAGCAGGAAAAGGAAGATGTTTTCATTTTCTTTATCAGCATTAAAACTGTTTAAGGACAATATAGGTTAGAGGGGTAGAGAAGTAGCAACAAAATGACCTGGGAGGAGCTTTTTCAAAACATGTATCCACACCTGCCCACACAACTCACCCTGCTGCTACCCCTGTAATATTCTCAATCATTCTCATTCTTATACTTCAGTGGTAATGCCTCTCTTGTCCCAATTTCTATCAGCTTCTTTCCTAAGTCATATCAAATAGATACACAGTCTCAGTAAAAACTGTTTGCTTTACAAAAGTAGTTCAAATCAGGAACTCTAGTAGCCCGATTCCTTCTCGTATAGAAATTCAATATGTACCACTGTACCATCCTTTCTCCATCTGAGAATCTGAATAGATTTTTATTTTTTGTACTTTATATCACAAAGAAACAATTCTTCTGATTAAAGGTTCAAATGTGTGGTCCTTGTTCAATTTTTTCATTCCTTTAGGTATGATCCTGATATTCTGCTAGGATATGAAATTCAGATGCATTCCTGGGGTTACCTCTTACAAAGGGCTGCTACCTTACGTGTTGATTTATGTCAGATGATCTCTCGGGTGCCAGGTATGAAGCACTGTGAAATTTTATGGTTCAACTACAGAGTAAATTACAAAGTAAATAAAGACAAGATGTTAAAAAGTACTGTTCTAGCCTAATTTTAATACTAAATTGTGTAAGCTCTAGGTGTATCATAACTCCATTATGGACAAATTCAAAAATCAAGAAAAAGAAAAGAAAAAATATCCCCATCTTGCTGTTATATATGCTGTTAATATATTTGTTGGTATTTTTTCTTTCAGTCATTTTTCATATACATATGTAAGCCTCTTTTATATCCCATTTTTATTATGCTTCTTTCATCTAGCATCTTACTGTATTTTTCTGTATTATGAGATTGTCTTCATAATCATTATGAAACACACATTTGTTTGGTTGATGTACCATAATTTTATTTTGTCTGGTTCTATGTTTTAAGCTTTTGGTTGGAACACTAACTGTTGATTTTTATTTGGGTATCAGGCTAAAAAAATTGGCATGAATTTTGAAGTCTGTTTCCCATAAATCTGATTCTGTTCAAAGGAGGGAGGCAATCCTAACATTCATACCAAAATTTAAGTTGATAAAGCACCATTAAGAATCACTTTTTTCTTTATAACTATAGAATTATTTTTTTCTTTGTAACTATAAAATTTTTAATAACTTGGTTTTAAAGTCACAAGTCTGATTAGGACAACAGAGCATAAACTTTGGGTATATTGGTGAAAACTAATCAAGAGAACTCCTGAGAGAGGTTATGACTTCAGTACAATGTCTTAAGTGTTAGTAATTTTAAAGAGAAAGGCTTTAAAAAGCTAGAAGCTAGAAGATTCAAAGACCATAAGTATTTTGAAAGTATGCAAAAAGCTTGGAATAAAAAGGCAGAGATAATTTTAGTTCTTTATTGCATAAATTTTTTGTAGCTTCTGTGTCCCTTGGGTGCTAGAAATAGTGTGGTCTATCTCAATTTTCTGAACATTTCATTTGGGATAGGTTTCTGAATATTTAGGAGAGGCAGCATGAATGTTTAGGTGTACTTACTAGTTTAATTAGCTGTAACAGGTAGGTATATGACTTAAGATCAGAAGAGTCAATGAAAGCTCTTGTCCATTTATTTATTTATTTATTTATTTATTTATTTATTTATTATTGGGTGTTTTTTTTTAAGGGCTCTACACCCAATGTGGGGCTTGAACTCACAACCTTGAGATCAAGAGCCACATGCTCTACTGAGCCAGCCAGGAGCCCCAAGCTCTTGTGCTTTTAGAACACTGCAGAAACCATTTTTATGAGGCAACATGGTCCATTAGAAAGGGGATGGTTAGGAAGGCAGTGAAGAGCACAGGTTCTGGAAGAGGGCCACCTGGGTTCAAATCCTGGTGATCTGCTAACTAGCTATGTGATGTCAGACAGGTTACTTAACCTATTTATACTTCAGTTTGTTCTTCTGTAAAATGAGAGTAATAATAGAACTTATCTCATAGAGCAATTGTGAAGTGCTTAGAACAGTGCCTAAGACCATAATAAACATTATATAAGTGTTAAATGAAAAAACTTTTAAACATCATCTCTTTAAAGAATAGGGATGAATGTAGGTACCTGGTCTCTCTCGAATCAGGTAACCCTGGTTTATAGTACTGGTTCTATTTCCAGATCCTCTAATTAACAACATTTGTATATACCCAGTGTTATTTAAGAGAAATACATTTTAATTTCTATTCTAGGTAAAGTCATCACCTAAGAAACTAGACTCAGAACTCTACTCTTCATCTAGTTGTCCATGCAAAGTTAGGAGAATTTCATTCTGAATACAAATATCATTAATTGATGTCAACAGATTTTCAGAGTTGTTTAGATTAAAAACTCTACCATGTTTTCCAGGAAATGACCAGTGTAACTACAAACATATTCATCCTAATACCAAAGAAAGGCTTTAGTGTTAGGTGTTCATAAAAATGGCACCAGAAATTAACCAAATTTAAAGTGAAAAGGGTTTGTTATTTTTAAAATATGTGCATATACACATTTTTATTATTTAAAAATATATAACTTAGAATCTTTTTTTTTTTTTAAGTTTCATTGATTAGAGCATGAGCAGGGGCGGGCAGAGAGAGAGAGAGAGAGAGATCAAATCCCAAGAGGGAGATTCTCCCAAGAGAATCCGCTGATGGTGCAGAGCCCATTGTGGGGCTTGAACTCCATGAACCATGAGATCATGACCTGATCTAAAATCAAGAGTCAGACACTCAACCAACTGAGCCACCCCGGCTCCCAGTTTCATAACTTAGAAGAAAGAAAATTGTTTTATTAATCAAAATAGAGATTATTCATTCTCTAAGCCTAATATAAAATAGTGAATTATGTTTCATCTTTAATCCTTCTCTCTCATTTTTATTCTCATTTTATTTGGCATAATTTGCTTGGAAATTTAGTTTCTGTGAGTCCTGATGCAGTCTGTATTCATTTCTGTAGATGACAAAACTGAGAACAGGTTTGCAGCTGAAAGAGATGACTATGGATCAGAAACAATGAGTGAGATAAATATTGTTGGCCGAATTACACTAAATCTTTGGAGAATCATGAGAAATGAGGTAAGGTGCTTCATCTAAAATTTCATTGGAAATAAGAGATTAGGTCAGTATAACTGTTTTAGTTATTGTAGAGTATTAGTATAGCCTGCAATGTAATTTATGCTTTTTTGTGAATTATTTTTATTATACTTAAGTAAAGTTACAAAAATAAATACTATCTTCTAAAATACAAAGCTACAGAGTATTTAATGTTACTGATGTGTTGTAATTTTTTTCCATTTATGTCTAAGGTAGTAGTGGCTAGGAAAGTCTACAACTATCATGAAGTATTATGTTATATGTATCCAATGTTATATAGTTTCATCATTTTTTTCACTTAATGCCAGATGAGTTCAGCTCGGCCTTTCTGATTTATTAAGTAAGAAAAATTTAGTCTACACATAAGGAACTAAGGATATTTAAAAACTGGGTCAGACTAAGAAGGTAAATTGGAAAGACAGTACTTGGAAATACTTAATAGCATCTTCCAAATGAGGCTTTGGGGGCCCAGGTAAGGATTTATGGATTAAGGAAATAAATTTCAACAAATTATCTCATTAGTTTGCAGTCACTCAGAAAAATAATTCTTTCCCAAAAAATGTAAGATCATAGGATCTTAAAGTATGTTTGTATTCTTGAAGTTGCTTGATTCCTTTTATTAAAATGCATAAAATATACCTACTGTAAATTGGTCTATTCTCAAATTTTAGACTTTGGATAATATTACATACAATGTTTATATTTAAAAGAAAGCTGTGTTCTTCAATCACTTCTCTTTGAAACTGCTTTCTCATTATATACTTTTATTATACACTCATTATTAACTATGATCTTTCTGGCTCTTCTAGATTTACATAAAATATTTGACTTTCCAAACATCCCCTCTGCAATTCTTTTGGGCACCAAGACACAGTAATTTTTCACATAAGGAAATATGTTCTTTATATAAAATTCAGGTGTCCTTATTTTTTTATTTCCTCTCTATACCATGAGCCTAACGTTACTCTCATATTTCATCTAATTTTAAAGTATATATGTAACTGCTTGAGGATGATTTTATGTTATTGTTTTCTTAGTAAAATATTATCAGAGCATAAGAATTCCTAATGACTTCGAAATAACTCCTAATGACACAGCATAGGATACGGAAGGTACAAGAGATTGTGTTGTGCTTGGTTTGTACATTCCATTATCTAATTTAAACTGTGGTCTCTGATACTGTCTGTGACGAACACATAAATTGAGTATGTAAACACAAAATTAAATTCTTGAATCTTAGTTTCATCCCTGAAGATCCAAAAGGCAGCTGTACAGTTATTCACTAGTAGCTTAAAATCACAAATTGGAAAGTAATTTTTTTAATTTACAGCTTTCTTTAGTTCTTACAAAGGCATTCTCTAATTATAAGCTGAATATATAGTCTATCTGATCTTTACTTGTAAATATAGGAACTGTGAGAAAGTATGAGTTGGATAATTTAACTCCCCCTTCCTAGATGGGCCTAATCGGATAATCACTTTTTTCTCTTTTTTTGGCTAACCCAAAGTATTCCTGATAATTTGGAAATTTCCGGGAAATCATGAATGAACTTGTGAGAAGTACTATCTTATATCTCAGATTGTTTTGGAACTTTAAAGGTTATGACTTTGGACAGAAGCTGGCCCTGAGAATTTTCATATTAGAGACCCTCAAACTATTTTTTCTGGATTTAAACAGTTCCAGAAGCTCCTTTTTTTTTAATCTTTATTTCTTTTATCTATATCTCCCTCATGACACTTAGCAGTTTCTAACTCTAACTGGTTTTAATATGCTTTTTATTAAAAATAATTTCTATCCACTATTAAAACAAAATGAATGTAGACAAATATGCAAAATGAAAGTGAAATCCTTTTGTCTCTCTAGGACATCTCCTCAACTGTTGCACTACCCTGATATAGTTTACAGTTGAATGAATGTCTTCCTTTCTATGCCTAAGTTGAGTTTTTTAAATTTTGTTATTTTTAATTTTGTTATTTTTAATTTTTTAATGTTTGTTTATTTTTGAGAGACAGAGCGTGAGCGGGGGAGGGACAGAGAGGGAGACACAGAATCCAAAGCAGGCTCCAGGCTCTGAGCTGTCAGCACAGAGCCCAATGCGGGGCTCGAACCCACAAACTGTGAGATCATGACCTGGGCCAAAGTCGGACGCTTAACCGACTGAGCCACCCAGGTGCCCCTAAATTTTTAAATCTACTGGTTTTCACCACTCTGCTTAACTTCAACATAAAATTATTGCTAGACATTGAATCCTCAGTAACAAACACAGTGCTTCTTAAATAGTGCTCATGACATACTCGTTTATTGCTTGAATAAAAGAATAAATGACCCTTCCCCGGAAGATCATGTTTAGAGGCCTTCTGGATATCAACTTAATATAGGCCTTTCAAGAATTTGCCACTGAATACTTATTATATGCCATCTCTACTGCACAAATTTGTGCCGGGGTTTAGATCAGTTAAGAGTATAGCTGCTTCCTCTATTTTAATAGGCAGAGAGGCAAGTTATATGGATGCAGATGTTGGTAGGTGGGTAGATATGGCAAGGAGGGTGTGTGGAAATTCTCTTCTGACTTTCTCAGTGAAGTAACAGTCACTGTTCTCAATTGAGAGTGAGCATAGTGGAGGGACTTTCTGGGTTTGAGGGAAGAAGAAGAGTATGGAATAGTTATCTAGGAGAATTTGAGAGTAGTTATTTAAGAAAAATAAAGTATAAAAGCTAGGTAGTGTGGACAGCGCATTTGAGATTCACATCAGAAAATTAACGTGATACCTGCCAGCTATGTTCAGATTCACAGATAGAAGTGTAGATAAGAGAGGGTTAGATTTGATCACAACTCACAAGCAAAGGGTTATGGCTTTGTGAAAAAGTAATTAATTGCAGAGCAGATGAGGGGCAAAGAAGGAAATAGTATGTGAAAGGTTGTGATTATGATTGTGCAATTTGAGCTAGCTGGGAACTCGGGGTACTAGAGGGAGTAAACTAGAAGGATGAGAGATGGTGGGCAGAGTACGGGATGCGGAGGGGATAATTATTGGTAATAATAGAATTTGGAGTATGATCATGGAGTGGATGGCTAAGGTGGGATGGAGGCAGTGACAGGTGAATTTGCCTCATACCTAGCTCTCTAGTAGCAGTGTGGAAGGGGACAAGAACAGAGGTAAGGAAATCAGAGAGGAGATTATTGGGGTAGCTCAAATGAAAGTTGGCAATTGTGTAAGGATTTAACCAATTTAAAGGATAAAACCACAAGAATTAGATGTACAAAAAGGTGAAGAGGAGGAGGTGTCAAGAATGAGGATCAGGGTTCTAGCATAGATAATGTTTAGGTGGGAAAATGATGATTTAAGAATATAGAGCATGAGGTATCAGTCAGATAACCAGGTAAAGATACGCAGCAGGCATATAAATAAGTCCCAAATCAGGGGTAGAAGTCTAGATTAGAGATCTGGCCTTGGAAGTCACATCAGAGTAGATGAACTCACCAAGAAGCGAATGCAGAGAGTGATCAAGATTGAGCCAAGGACATTTTTGTGAATGAAACATTTTGAGGAGTAGACAGAGCAATCAGCTCCTAAGAAATAGTCATAAGATGAAGAACCAGGAGAGAACACTCCAAGCAGAGCCACTAGGAAAGTCTGATGTTTCCATACACTCATGTGAGCCTCCCATCATCTCAATTTGGCAACATCAGAATCTAATGTTTCCTAGTAAAATTTCAGTCTGTCAATAAGCATGTCAGGTGCTTTAAAAATTTTTTTTTAACATTTTATTTATTTTTGAGAGAGACAGAGCACAGGCAGGGGAGGGGCAGAGAGAGGGGGAGACACAGAATCCGAAGCAGGCTCCAGGCTCTGAGCTGTCAGCACGGAGCCCAGTGTGGGCTCTCAAACTGTGAGATCATGACCTGAACCAAAGTCAGACGCTTAACCCGACTAAGCCACCCAGGTGCGCCCTGCATGTCAGATGCTTTTAAATAGAGACAATATGATGGGCAGTGAAGATTATGTAGAAGTAGAATGATATATTTGCTTCCATTCATATATTGTTTTATTATTTATAAGGCATTTTTACAGACTTGTCACTTTTAATTTTGCTACGAACTTGTGGCATAAATAAGACAGCAAAGTAGTAAGGTACTATTCCGAATAGAGAAAACTGAAGTTCACAGAAGTTAAGTGACTTGTCAAAAGCCTCATACCTAGTAAAGGGTCAAAACTCAGACTCATTATAGGCATGCAGTTGGTCTTCAGGAAGCTTAGTGTATATTTTATTTTAAATATAAATATGTATAAAATATAAAATAAAATATAAGCTCTCTGAAGACAGCCTTCCAGTATCCTAGAGATTTCTTATATATTCATATGAGTAGTGGTTACATGGTAGTATTTATATATATATATAAATTCATGAGTTCAATTTAAATTTTTGTACATTTCTTTATATAAAGTATGTGTCAGTCAAAAAACTTTTAAATTGGAGACTCAGGAAATGAGCAACTGAGGGTATAAAGTGATGGAGGATATAGGGCACAGGTGCTTTACTTATGCTCTCCTGCCATTTTTCTTTGATTTTTACCTTTATTTCCTCTGTTCCCCTGTACTAATTCTCTTCCTCTCCCAGCTCTGAGTAAGTTTATTTCTAACATGAGTAACCATTGTGTTATGCACATTGATTCTGTGAATGGAAAAGTGTAACCCACCTCTGTCAGACCATTACCTATCAATAAATGGACAAGCAGTGTAACACTTTATTTATATCAGTTCTGACTTTGGTCTACATATTAACATTTATCCAGTGTTGAACTTAGTTTTCTCCTGAAAACAAGAGACAAACTCCTGCTTCATATTTCTGGATTCATATTTCAACTTCTAGAGTAAATCACTCTCTATAGATTGGAACATTCTGAAGATAGATCATCTTAATTTTAAAGTTCGTGTTTCCTTCCTTTAGTTTTAATCACAGCTGAGATTATATAGCTAAGCATACTTATGCTTCTGTGACACCAGGAAGACTCAAAGTAGAGTGGGTATCATAAGGTTACATTTGTTTAGTCTTAATTCAATTTGTGAAATTGTTCTACTTGAAATAAAACCAATCCAGAACATAGATCTGTCATCTGCCTCAGATGTTGGGGACCAGTTTCTTAAGATTTTAAGTTTACTTTGAGTCACAAAATCCTCTAGGTCAACCTACATGGCAAGCTTCAAAATGTTTTCTAATGAGAGAGCTACAGGACAAGGGGATCTTTTCTGAAGAAGTTTCTTTTTTTTTTTTTTTTTTTTTTTTTTTGATTGCTTGTGTTAATGAGAATATATACTCCAGCAGAAGTTTAGATTTGGTCTAAAGTGGTATATGTGTATTAGGTAATCATGTAAGTACCTGAAATCAGATGTTTGGCTACATTTTCTATAACGCTAAATGGGAATTTTTTTAAAAAAACAACAACCAAATGAAAATATTCATTAGAAAGTAGAAGAGTCACTCAAATATGGGGATTTAATAATAAAAAAGGATTTATTCGTTTATTTTTGAGAGAAGTATTCCAGGTCATTTCTGATTGTTTGGAAAAAATGATGATTTACTTCCAAGATAATGAGTTAGTACCTGCTTTATACTGGTGACTCTAGAATGGGCTTATTCCAAAGTTGAAAACTCTGTGTGTATGTGTGTGTGTGCTTGCAAGTATACTGATTCCAGTGCTGTTGAAGTAAGACCAAAGATCTTTTGGAGATGAGCTTTTAAAATTCAGTCCCTGTTTTATACCTGCTGGGTTATAGAAGTGGAAAAGAAAATATTTTAAAATTATAATACACAAATGTGAAGTGCTTCTGAACTATTCCTGAGAATCCAAAGCTGACCTGAGAATGAGGACTGCTGATTCCTCAATTTCCATTTTGCATTGAAATACCTGCCATTGTCTAGATTGCTTCTGTCCTGTAGGTTTTTTTTTTTTTTTTTTTTGAGAGAGAGAGAGAGAGAGACAGAGTGCAAGCAGGGGAGGGGGAGAGAGGGAGGGAGAGACAGAATCTGAAGCAGGCTCCAGGCTCCAAGCTGTCAGCACAGAGCCTGACGTGGGGCTCAAACTCACCAACCGCAAGATCATGACCTAGGCCGAAGTCGGACCTTAACCAACTGAGCCACCCAGGCACCCCTGTCCTGTAGGTATTTTTGAGATACCATCTAGGTAGAGGTAGGTTTCATGAATTTGGATCTTTTTTTAAAAAAAGTATTGTTTTCCCATTAACATACTTTTCCCTACATATTTTGAAGATGGGGAAACATTTCTGCCACTTCCTTTCATCTTTTGCTTTTGGAATGAAATTAACTGACTCCATAATGTCCATGTATTGGGTCTTAGTACCAGTGTAATTCTTGGAAGCAGAATGAATGCCTGCCCTTAACTAGAGAATTCATTCTTGAATCTGTGGAATTCTGTTAATCAGCATGTCATCGCAGACCAAAAAGTAGGTATGGAAAGAACAGAAAATTAGTGTGCTTAAAAATGCTTCTGATAGAGGCGCCTGGCTGGCTCAGTGGGAAGAGCTAGCAATTCTTGATCTTGGGGTCATGAGTTCAAGTGCCATGTTGGGTGTAGAGTGCTAAAAAAAAGTAATCTTAAAAAATTTTTTTAAATGCTTCTGTCAGTATTTGTGTTGGTATAGAGTATAAAAAGAAGGGATAAAACCAGATCTGTTAAGTATGTCATGACCAGGCTGAACGCATGAAGTGTGATTGTTTTCCAGTTAAATGTTTCTGGGCAGAATATTTCTGTCTAGAAGGCCGTATATATGTAGTTTTAAACTATGATTCACTTGTAACATCATTTTTACAAGTACCTTTCATATCCAGTGTTAAAAGTTTCAAGTAATATTTTGGATCTTTTAGAACCAAATTTTCCCATAAATACAAACATTATTATAATGATGTCTTGGTTTTTTTTCTTTTTTTAGGTGGCTCTAACTAACTACACCTTTGAAAATGTGAGCTTTCATGTTCTCCATCAGCGTTTTCCCCTCTTTACCTTTCGAGTCTTATCAGATTGGTTTGATAACAAGACAGATCTGTACAGGTAATGTTTTATAACTCTGAAGAGGATAATATCTGTTTGTTAATAAAATCAATATTATTAGAGTATAATTTACATACAGTAAAATGCACACATTTAAATTGTATTGTGTGATGACTTTAAAAAACATATACACCCTGTAACCACTACACCAATCGAGACAGTGAACATTTCGAACACCCAGAAAATTCCATTGTGAGTTTTGCAGTCAACCTACCTATCCATTAATCATCCAGGTAAGTACTAATTGAATTGAATATCTGTTTTAAGATTCAGCCTTGTTCCTGTGTAAACCAGTAATTCATTTTTATTAATAAGTAATATTCCGTTGTATGAATATACCACAATTTATCCAGTCACCTATTGACAGACAATTGAGTTGTGTCTTGTTTGAGGCTATTATGAATAAAACTACATGCAAGTCTTTGTGTGAACATACATTTTCATCTCTCAAGGAGTGGAATTGCAGGGTCCCAGGGTTAGTATGTTTAACATTTTAAGAAACTGCTAAATTGTTTTCTGTGGCAATTCTTCTAGTGCAAGTCCACTGGCAACAAATTCTCTCAGCCTTTATTTATCTGAAAATATATTTGTCACACCCTTATTTTTGAAGGATATTTTCAGTGTCTAATTCTGGAGTTTAGTTTTTTTGGGTGTTTTTTTTTCTTTCACCATTTTAAAGATTTCACTCCTTTTTTTCTGGCCTCCATTGTTTCTAATGAGAAATCAACAGTCATTTTCCTCATTTTTCCAGTGTATGCCAACAAAAGAGATTACTCAGCTCTCCTGGGTCCAGAGTCAAGCTTTGGAAGCTTCTGTTCTCCTAAGGCTCAGGGACGAGCCTTTCTAAACATTCCTGCACTTCCCACAGTGCAGTGGACTTCTCCTTTGTACCATTACCAGGTGTTGGCCCTAAGCAGACTTCCTGACTCTCCCCCAGGGGAAGATGGCTTTTGCTTCTACTCCTTCCTCAGCAGTGCTTTTCTTTGCCTGTAATCATTAATGGAGGGTTTCCTGCCTCTTTTCCAGTGGTAGACAGCTTGTTACTTAGTACAAGGCACACAGTTGGAACAGGGGAGGTTGCCTGCACTTCCCAGCATTAGGCATCTTTAGCATCTATTCTTTCCCCAGAGATAGTGGATCTCTGCTTAGATCCTGAGGATTAGAGTTTCTTACGAGTCCCTCAACAGCTCAGCCTTTGCTTCATATAAGTGATGAGTCAGAGGAAGATACAGGATTTCATTCCTTTGTGCCCTTCCCCCAGTCTTCGTGGGGGGCCCATGGAAAACTACTCTTCTGGTATCTGGGGTTCCTAGTGATTCTAAACTATGCTGCCCCATCCATGACCTTTAAGAATGTATTAACATTTTGACTGTTTGATTCTTACATGCTTTTATGGCAGCTCCCTCTGGTGCCAGTGCTCTCCCAAAGAGGAAATAAGTTACATGATTCTCTTGTAACCTCAACTTTCTGATGGCCTCCAGAAAACATGATTTTGTCGATTTTTAGGTTTGTCTAGAGTAGGCCTTGTTCTAGGACAAAGGCCTCCAAAGGCACGGTGTTTTGGGCTCTCAGCTGGATACCCAAATTGTTAATAAAGGGGTAATGAGGCCTCTCCTCTAGCTTTGCTAGCCCTCAAACCCCAGCACTGTCTGAATAGTTCTATTCCAAACCCGGGGCGCCTGGGTGGCTCAGTCGGTTGAGCGTCCGACTTCAGCTCAGGTCATGATCTCACGGTTCGTGGGTTCAAGCCCCGCGTCGGGCTCTGTGCTGACAGCTCAGAGCCTGGAGCCTGCTTTGTATTCTGTGTCTCCCTCCCTCTCTGTGTATTCCAAACCCAAGCCCACAGCAGCTCTCCTTAGCCTCATATGGTTTCATCTCCCTCATTTTCAGTGCAGCCCTGGGCCAGTCCCTCACAGTAAACCTCTGCTCCTTGCACATATATACCGCGTGCCATAGATTCCAGCTACAAACTGCCTGAACTCTAATCTCTGCCTCTTTGGCTTAGCAAGACAGCCATACTATACTTAGACTGTAGCATTCAGCAGTATATTTTAGGAAATTGTCTCCTCATGGGCTAGGGTTCACCTCATGGGTTTTTCTTTTCTGAAGAAGCACAGTCTTGCATTGCCTATCGTTTGTTGCCCAGAAACAATTACCTCAATTGTTTTATCAAAGCAGGAAGACTAGTCCAGTACCAGTTGTTCCATCATAGTCCAAAGTGAAAGTTCCCACCTCTGCTTTTCCTTAAGTTGAAGGTAAAATGATAGTAATAAGCTTAGAAAATAGCTATATAAAGAAAAAAGCCATGAAATTAATGTGTCTGATGTTTGAAATGAATGAGGCTCTGCTTATTGAATTGTAAGACCACATGATAGTGAGGCTGGAAAAGTGTAGCCTTAAAAACAACTTGATGTATTTAGGGGAAGTGCTTTATGAGCATGTCATCTACAGTCTCTTTTGAGGAATCTCAAGTAAAGTGAAATAACAGAAAGCACTAAGCTCATAATCAAAGTCTTACAGAAACAGAAATTTAGAAGTTATCTACCAATACATAAAATGAAACTTTTATTATTTTTTAATGTTTGAGAGAGAGAGTGCATGTGAGTGGGGGAAGGGCAGAGAGAGAGGGAGACAGAGAGTCCTAGCAGGCTCTGTGCTGAAAGCAGAGAGCCCAATATGGGGCTCAAACTCCCAAACCGTGAGACCTTAGCCAAAGTCAGATGCTTAATCGACTGAGCCCCCTAGGTGCCCCTAAAATGAAACTTTTAATATTAATATTAAACTTACCATTGAAAACTACACTTAGTGGTTTATTTATAAGCCCTAAAATGCTATAAATGCATATTTTGCTACCTCTAATTATCTAGGATGATAAGTAATTGCTCTTGCCAAGTGAAATCAAGAGCTGGACCTAACATATTACATAAGGGACTTGAACTAAATATTAGACCATTTATGTTAGATGGCTTGTGTTACATGGAGATTCCATAGACACTTTCTTCGGAGATATTTTGGAAGATCATACAATTTTATTTTAAAAATGTAAGTGAATTTCTACCAACAAAGTCATACTTTTTAATTTGCATTTGCTTTATACAGTGTTTTAAATAAATATATACATATTTTATAAATTGCCTCAGAAATTAGAGTAACTTGCTAGTCAAGAATTTCTTGTATTAAATCTGTTCGAAAAGCATGAAGGAGCCCTGATTATTATCATTTTGTTTTTATGAATTCAAATTTGGTCTCCTGAAAACCCTTGATATATGAGTTTTATGTTTATAAATGAGTTATGTTCCTAAAGTTGTATTGTTTGGGACTTAGAATGTATTTTTCCATAAAATGTTATGTTTCATGATTAGATTCCTCAATCAACCTATAAAACTTTTCCTAATCCCTAATATTACTGATCTAGAGAACTCATAGTAGTAATCTGATTTCATCTGCTTTCTAAGCAATAGTTATTGAATAGTATTCCAGTTTCTGAGGTAGGAGCTCTGTGTTAGTAGTAGAGAGTTATGTAGCTCAAGAAGATAATATTCAGAAATTTTTTCTTCATCTCCTAGATGTAGTTAGAGCCAATACAAAGGGAAAAGTTCAGAATAAGAGATTTGTCCTTAGAATTTTTAAATCTCCTTTTTTATCACCTTCTTACATGCCCAGTTCCAAAAAATACCCTGTACCCTTAAGATGCTCTAAGTTCAGCCATTCAGCACCTACCAAGCCTGTCATGAATAGCTTATACTTTATATTTCCCTTCCTCTTCCTCTTTGTGTTTGCCTATTACACTTGAATTTCACAAAGGTTAGGAGGATGGCATAGTTCTTTAACAACAACAAAATTACCTAACAAAATTCTACTTTGTCACACTATGTTTATTTTTTTTAAGGCCACAGTGTAACTCCATTCTCTTTTTATACCACTTGGCTAACCAAAGAGGTCTAGAAGTTAGGAATGAAGGCGATTTTATGTTAAAAAGATTGCTTTTTTAATTTAAAAAGTCCACTTTTTAAATACTTTAAAAATATACATTAGGAAAGATATGGAGTGACATCAGCAAGATGGTGGAGTAGGAAATCCTAGATCCTCCTTCCCCCATAAACACACTGATTCAGCAACACTTCATGGACAGATTCTCTTTATGAGAAATGCAGAAACTAACTGAAAGACTCCTGCACCCTGGGTGAATGTAGAACCAGACTCAACAAAGCTGGTTGGAAGATTTGAGATACCCTCTTGCCAGAGTCCCTGCCTCTGTCCCAGAGCCACGTGATCAGGAGCAGGCCCCTAGCTCCTAGCTTCTCCGAGGGAAGGGTGTGGGAAGGTGGTTTGTGTGTCCAGCATCCCAACTTTTCCAAGAGGTTTCTAACAAATCCACACAGTCTAGCTGGCAGAGCCAAATGGAGATGGTGGCATGGGCTAGTAGATGCCATAGATCCTCCCCCTGCCCACAGAGTGAGTGGATGGAAAACCCTACCTCTCAGCTTACCCCTGGGAAGAGAAAGAGATACATGCATCCAGTGCCCCAACTCCTCCACAGCTACACAAAAAACTACCATCTGTCTTTCTAGTCTTAGAGCTCTGACAGGTCCAACATGGTCTAGCTGGCCAGAGGAGAACAAAGATAGTGGTTTGGACTGGACTAGCAGATAACATAACTCCCCCTTCTCAGCACAGTGGGTGAACAGAAACCACAGCTGGTTGCTTCTTCCTGGGAAGGGAAAGAGTTGGTAGAGTTCCTCAGGATCTCTGGCAGGGATGATTGGACTGTAAGGCTAGTTCATGAAGACTGGGAGAAGTGCCTGCTCTGTCTAATGTAGGACACCAACACAGAGAGTCCAGGAAAATGAAGAATCAGGCAAAGGTACTCCAAACCAAGGAAGAAGATAAATTTCCAGAAACTGACCATAATGAAACACAGTTACATGATTTACCTGACAGACGTCAAAATAGCAGTCATAAAGATGCTCACCAAGGTCAAGAGAACAGTGCATGAGCAAAGTAAGAATTTTATCAGAGATAGAAAATATTTAAGTACTAAACAGAAATCATGGAGCTAAAGAACACAAGAACTGAAAAATTTATTAGAGTGGTTCAACAGTAAACTAGACTAAGCAGAAAAAAGAATCTGGGAACTCAAAGACAAGTCATTGACCACCCATGACTACAGAAAGGATGAGTTGTTAGATCTATTTTGTTTCGTTTTAAAGGGACTGACTGAATCCGCACATAATATGTTATCTCAGATTCACATTTCACAAATCTGTATTATTGAAGGATTACCTTAATAGTCTAAAACAAAGATACCTTAAAATGTGATGTAATTTTTTTTTGCCTGTCAAACTAATAATAACTTAAAAAATTATTATCCCCAGTGTCGACAGAGATGCAAGAAAACAAGTACTTTATCATCACTAGTTTGAATGTAAATGATTAAAATCCTCTGGAAAGCAGTGTGTCACTACATAATAAAAGCAAAATCAGGGGTGCCTGGGTAGCTCAGTTGGTTGAGCATCCGACTCTTGATTTCGGCTCAGGTCAGGTCGTGATCCTAGGATTGTGGGATCAAGTCCTACATCGGGCTGAGCATGCAACCCATTTAAGAGTATCTCTCTCTCTTCTCCTGCCCCTCACCCCTGTTCCCTCTCTCTTTCTCTCTCTCTTTCTCTCTCTCTTAAATAAAAATTTTTTTTAATTTAAAAGTTAAATCATAGCAGACCTTTTGACCATACCTAGGTATCTATTTTAAGGAATATTTCAGCATCTGTACATAGACTTAGCTGTAAAGATATTCAGTACAGCATTGCTGATACTCAAAAAAGTCACTAAATTGTAAATCGTATGATAGTCATGAAAGATAAATATAAAATCCTATAAAGGTCAATAGCTACAAAATATTTAAATATGGGGAAATAGTCACAATATATTAGGTTAGAAATCCAAGTTATAGAATAGTATTTCTGTTTGTGTATTTAAAAGTTGAGTAATATATATAATGTTTTGAGGATAGGCTTTTGTTACTTTTTAACAGTTTTATTCAGATGCAATTCACATACCATATAATTCACCTATTTAAAGTGTACAGGTAGGGGCACCTGGGTGGCTCAGTCGGTTAAGTGTCCAACTTTGGCTCAGGTCATGATCTCACGGTTCGTGGGTTTGAGCCCCGAGCCTGGAACCTGCTTCGGATTCTGTATCTCCCTCTCTCTCCTCCCCTGCTCACGCTGTCTCTGTCTGTCTCTGTCTCTCTCTCTCAAATAAATAAATGAGTAAAAATTATATAGTTAGGGGCAGCGGGTGGCTCAATTGGTTAAGCATCCAACTCTTGGTCTCAGCTCAGGTCTTGATCTCAGGGTTGTGAGTTCAAGCCATGCACTGGGCTGTGCACTGGGCATGAAGCCTATTTATAAATAAATAGGTACACGAATAGTACAGTTAGATGGTGTTCATATATTCAGTTGTGTAACCATCATTAATACTTGCATTATTCCAAAAAGAAATCCTGCATCTCCTAGCCATCACCCTCCAGTCTTCCCTTTTCTACCCCCAATTCTACCAATCTAGTTTCTGTTTCTATAGATTTGCCTATTTTGAACATTTCCTATAAATGGAATCATATAATATGTTGCCTTTTGTGACTGACTGCTTTCATTTTATGTCGTCCAGATTCATTCATGTTGTAGCATGTCAGTACTTCATTTCCTTTTGTTGCCATGTAATGTTCCATTGTATGAGTGTATACCACATTTTATTTATTCCTTCATCACTTGGTGGATACTTGGGTTATTTCCACTTTTTGGCTGCTATGAATAGTGCTGTTAAGAATATTCATGTACAAGTTTTTGTGTAGATGTATGTTTTCATTCCTCTTGGATATATACTGAGGAGTGGAGTTGGTGAATTATATGGTATCTCTACCTTTAACAATTTGAGAAATGGCCAGACTGTTTGCCAGTCCAACTGTGCTATTTTACATCTAGTTTTTCTACATGTATTAGTCATGTATCATGACTTTTAGAAATTTATTGAACAGTTTATATGTATTATTCTAAAAGCCATATAATTAAAGGCTACAGTATATTTGAATCTTAATAATCATTAAGTGAATAAATTTTATTCATTAGAACTTCCATTCATAGCTTTGGTAGAAGGTTTATTGTTGTTTGTTTTCTTAGCAAAAAAGGTAGGGAAGGGGCAGCTGGCTGGCTCAGTCGGAAGAGCATGCGACTCTTAATCACAGGGTCATGAGTTTGAGCCTCACGTTGGGTGTGGAGCCTACTTAGCAAAAAAAAAAAAAAAAAAAGGGGGTAAAGAGTTTAAGTTTTGTAAAGGTTTAAATCAAAGAACATAATATTTGTATTTTCATAGAAAATACTGATTTGATATATAGTCACCCCATGTATAATCTTACTAAAGCTATTTTCCTAAATCACCAAATTGCTGTGATTGTTCCCATTAACAGACCATGCATGCTTTTAGACTGGTATTTACAGTGATAACCCAAAGCCTTCATGTTCTTTTTTTCTTCTTTTTAATTTTTTTAATGTTTTTATTTATTTTTGAGAGACAACACAGATGGGGAGGGGCAGAGAGAGAAGGAGACACAGAATCTGAAGCAGGCTCCAGGCTCTGAGCTATCAGCACAGAGCCCAACTCAGGGCTCAAACTCATGAACTGCGAGATCATGACCCGAGCTAAAGTTGGACACAACCAACTGAGCCACCCAGGCACCCCAGCCTTCATTTTCTTTAAAACCGGGTAGATGTGATAAATTATAATTGTGTAATTATTGCATCAGCAGCAGTGGCATCTAAGAGAGAATGTTAATTTTTTATAATAAAAATAGAGCAACATCAAGCAAAATAATTGAATATAATTATCCTTAGTCTTACCACCTCATCACAAGTACTATTTTAAACTTTGATAGTTTCACTGGGTTTTATGCCCTTGAGATATATGAAATTTTCTAATGTTTAACTCCTTTACATATTTTGCTAAAGGCTTCACACCATGACTCCCTCCTTAAATCATCATTTTTAATGTGTAGGTTTTGGCAAGGATTAACACACTACTGGTTTCAGGTGTCCAAATTTTTCCCTAATGTTCATAGCATGGATTCTCTTTTAACAGATGGAAAATGGTTGATCACTACATCAGCCGTGTCCGTGGAAATCTCCAAATGTTAGAACAGCTGGACTTGATTGGGAAAACCAGTGAAATGGCTAGACTCTTTGGAATTCAGTTTTTACATGTACTCACAAGGGGTTCACAGGTAGGAAATCAATTTTCCTATGCACCATGAAAGTTATGTGTGAGTGATACTTTTGAGATGCTTGAGGGGATTTGATATTTTGAACTTTCTATGTGGTACAAACTAATATATAGCTGGTTAATCAAATCGTGTCATTTTATTTTCTGGAAAAGCTTTAATTTCACTTAACTGCTCCACTTTTTATTTTCTCTCCATACCAACTTTCTGGCCACTGCTAGGTTTTTTATGCTATTGAAAAACTCAATGGCTGTGTCTTTGAGAATGATATTTTGTTCCTGAATAATGTCAGTGTGATTAGGGATACCTTCAAAGGCCCCTTAAAACTAGGGAAGCAGCAAAGAAAGTCAGCCTTTCTTTTGTTTTATATTCCTAATTTCAGCATCTCCTAATTCCTAACAAATAAGTTTTTTTTAAGTTTATTTGTTTTGAGAGAGAGAGAGAGAGAGAGAGAGAGAAAATCTCAAGCAGGCTCCATGCTGCCAGCACAGAGCCCAATGCAGGGCTCGAACTCATGAAACCATGAGGTCATGATCTAAGCCGAAATCCAGAGTCAGACACTTAACTGACTGAGCCACCCAGGTGCCCCACAAATAAGTTTAATGTAAAAACAAAGAAGAGAATTTGGGAATCAATAATAAGTGGCTGTATCACTTTTTAAGAAGTTAAAAATAGGATCATAAAGTCATTTAATTCATATCTTTTTAATTAATTTCCCAAGGATATGAGAGATTTTATCAAAGGCATCACCCAAAAAGATTTCATGCATTCATTCAACAAATACTGATTTGAATACCTTTAGGGTGTTAAATAAACACTGTGCAAGGCATCAGGGATACTACATTAATTCACTCAGGTTCCTTAATCTCATAGAGCTCTAATTACTTTGGCATGTTTATTAATAAACAGGTATGTTTATGGGGCGCCTGGGTGGCTCAGTCAGTTGACTATTTGACTTCGGCTCAGGTCATGATCTCACAGCTTGTGAGTTCAACCCCTGCATTGGGCTCTGTGCTGACAGCTCAGAGCCTGGAGCCTGCTTTGGATTCTGTATCTCCATCTCTCTCTCTGCCCCTCCCCCACTCTCACTCTGTCTCTCTCTCCTCCCTCTCTCTCACTCAAAAATAAAATAAACATTAAAAAAATAAAATAAACAAGTATGTTTATTTAATTGTATCACTTATAAGCCTTTTTTTTAAATTTATACCCCTACAAGTTTTAAAAACAACTTGAAAAGGCAAAGATACCTTAAAACCACATGAGAACATTTCTGTGACCCATGCTGGTTCTTGTGAGCTTTCTTTTTCTAATACTCCAAACCATCTGCTTAATCGTAATTATTATAAACAGTAATTGTTTGATTCAGTTTTGTGAGGGACCGGTATTAACCTGACTACCTTTCACTTCTGGAATCCTTGTGTTTCCTTCTTGGAAAATTGGAATAACTTCAGATTTATCCATCTCAAGTCTCGTGACTTTCATTCTCTAACTTTCTCAAATCTGTCAAAGACCATTGGCCAGCTGTTCAAATGAAATTGTTAAACTATACAGTCTTTCCTGTATCTGTCTATTATTAAATAGATGTATTTAAATATAAAAAGAAATCTGTGTCTTTACAAAATTGACTTATCATGTAAGATATTTAATATATTTTACAGTTTTTATAAAAGTTACAGGAATACAGGAAAAGATTTATAAATGTCTCCTCCAGCACCTGAAAGCTAAGTAACCAATACTGTATAACTGTATTTAAGAAAGCAGCCTTATTCTGAAGAGCAAAACATCCCCTTAAATGATTATCATATATTCAAAGACCAGTAGATTTTTATTTAAACTGTTTCTTCTTCTCTTTCTACTTCCACCTCTCTGCCTGCAGTATCGTGTGGAATCAATGATGTTGCGAATTGCTAAACCAATGAACTATATTCCTGTGACACCTAGTGTACAGCAAAGATCCCAAATGAGAGCCCCACAGTGTGTTCCCCTAATTATGGAGCCCGAATCCCGATTCTACAGCAATTCTGTTCTCGTTTTGGATTTCCAGTCACTATATCCTTCGATTGTGATTGCATATAACTACTGTTTTTCTACCTGCCTTGGCCATGTGGAGAACTTGGGAAAGTAGGTTTTTTTTTCGTATTTATAATTATGTTGTGCTTGTACTTCTTACTAAAATTAGACTTTGAGTGTCTCTTTGCATTTGAGACTGTCCTTTTGAGCAAGGTGAATGGGCTGTAGCATAGCTAATTCATTCTTTATTGTTACCTCACTAATTGACATGGATGTGGATAACTAATTCAGCATCATGAATGGATGACTCCTATGAAGAAGATTGTGAATAGATCAGTCTTGCAACTTATTTGTTTCATTCTCCATGTATATCTATACGTGCTCTCTCGCCTTTTTTTTTTTTTTTTTTTGAGAGAGAGAGAGAGAGTGGAAGTGCAAGCAGAGGAGGGGCAGAGAGAATCTTAAGCAGGCTCCAAGCTTAGCACAGAGCCCAACAGGGGGCTGAATCTCACCACCATGAGATCATGACCTGAGCAGAAATCACTGAGCCACTCAGACACCCCGTGTGGTCTTTTCAAATGAGAGTTAAATTTAACTTGTTGCTATAAATCGCTTTTCAGTGGAACAGTTTAAGAATTATGATCTTATATCTCCAGCTATCACCTCTTCTTGACTTTTCTAAGTTAAATTGTTAAATGTTAGGTTTTATATATTCATGTCAACCAAATTATATAAACTGAATGAGAATAACATTTTTAATACTCAAAGGAGTATATCTTTTTCTCATATTATAAGAAATAGAATCTTCCTTTATAATGATTTTTGTATGTTTAAAACCAAGTGTTAGAGTGTTAACCTAGAGTTTACTCATTCCTTTCTAGAAAGCATTCGTGGAAATTATATTGGTAATCCTATCTTTTTATTAAGAACAGAAATTTGGAAAAGTTATTTACAATCTTTTTATTTAAGGCTTAAATTTTTCTTTAAGGAACTTAGTGTAAGGTGATCAGGTGTTGAGTTGAAATCTGGTATTTCAGTATAGATTTTACCCATAAATTTTAGGATAATGACATTTAAGAAATGTTTCTTTTAATTGTGCATATTTGAAGAACTGCTATTTGGTAATTAAATAAAGATATTACTAAGTAAATGAATTCATGTTTTGATATTTGAAAATGAATTTCTAATTCCATTAGAGTCCTAAAATTGTTCAGTATCGCTATTCTATGATTTGAGAAATATTTGCTTAATGTTTTCTTTCTTAATAGGTATGATGAGTTCAAATTTGGCTGTACCTCTCTAAGAGTACCTCCAGATTTACTTTACCAAATTAGGCATGATATCACAGTGTCCCCCAATGGAATAGCTTTTGTCAAGGTAATACTCTCTTATAAGTGAAAGGTATCGACTATGGCTTAACCTTTGGAGAGCTAATGGTTTAGATGCTATTGGCATATAATACAAAGAAAAAAACCCAAGACTGCTTGAGTATCTTATCTTAAAAAGTAAAGGTATAGGAATTTTCTAAGAAATTATTTTTTAAAAACCAGTTATTTTGTTTTGCATGAATTTAGATTTAAAGTCTTTTGTTAGATTTTAGGTTTTAATGAAATAAAGAAATGTATATATGTACCTTTTGATCTCTGTTAGAATCTGAGACTTAACTAGCTAATTGACAATCACAATGATGTTAACTTAAAAGATTTAAATTGCTTTAATATGTAAACTCTAATTGTTCTACATTATTTTAAAGACTGTCTTAGAAATGATACTCTAATATATTTATTGATTGCATTTTTAAGATTACCCAAACCAGTAATAGGGTCTTTTTTTTCTCTCCCTAATCTCCCCATAAAAGAGACTAAGGAGAGCCTCATAAATGAATAAATTAAAGACAAATAGGAGAGAGATCTAGAAGATTATATTGCCTCTTTTATGCAAACTTCATTCCTTTTTTTTTTTTTTTTTCCTATTTCCTTAGCAGTGAGTCTGTACTAGAATCATGATACAGTAGGGTGGTTGATGGTAGCATGGACCCCACGAGCCCTCGGATTCATTCTGGTGTACTTAGCAAAAGTAGCATCATTTTCTACCAGTAAGGGGAAGCTGTGTTTAAAGAGTACCTTAAAATTAGCTATTTAGATAGGAGGAAAATTCTCACCATAGACTTCATGACATATTCCTCTTTGAAAAATATTACCTCTTTAACGTAACATATATTACATCTTAACATAAACATTATGACTGCTTCATAAGGTACACAGAATGAATTAGAGGTTAGAATATGTTTTCATTGTCACATATGTAGCGCCTTGTTATATTATCTCCCTTTAACAGCATTTTTAAAACTTGCATCTACATTTTGACCCAATATGTAAAGTTTAATAAAACTAAGATTTTTTTTTAATATTCAGGAGTGTGATTATCCTATACCTAAGGTTTTAATTGTTCAGTCCAACATGCATTACCTTGCACGTGTCTGTGAATCATCTTCGAAGTTAATACTGTTTTGTGGTTTTCATTCCAACTGGAGTTCTCATAAATTCTCCCTAGTCTTGATTAATACAAATGATTTTTTTTTTGGCATCAACAAATTTTATCACCTCACTATTCATCCCCTCTTCCAGATTGCTAATAAATATAGGCCGGAGGGGATGGCTTAGTGGTCTAAGCATCAGATTTGAAATACCTAGAGTCCCTGGAACTGCAGGTTTGAATGTCAGCAGAGTCAACCCAGCTCATCATTCTTCCAAGGTAGATAAATGGAGTTCCATGCAGATTACTGTGTGGGGTCATTAGGATGAGATCTTTAAAAACTGAGGTTTGTTGTGAGTGATACAAATCCCATGTGTCTTTCTGAAAGAGTGGGGGTTTGGATCAAAGTGTTGGACAAAATTTCCCTCTGAACTTGTTTATGGTCTCTTATGCACTAGTTTGACATCTCCTTTCTGGAGGTCTCTGAACTCACATTATAGTGCTACATTAGATTTATGAACATTATAGGAACCTTTTAGGAAAAAAGTCCTCTTCAAAAGAAGGAAAATGTGATGATTTTGTATTGATGGCCACTGGCCCTGTGGCCACTCATTTGTTAGTATGTTTCAATTCATGACAGTTGGCCATTTTTATACTTTGTACTTCCTTCTTAATTATCTAAATCTATAACTATTAAAGGATTTTAAATATTCTCTTTTCTTTACACTAGCCTTCAGTAAGAAAGGGTGTGCTACCAAGAATGCTCGAAGAAATTTTGAAGACTAGGCTCATGGTGAAGCAGTCCATGAAGGCTTACAAGCAGGACAGAGCCCTTTCAAGAATGCTCGATGCACGTCAGCTAGGGCTTAAACTTATAGCAAATGTCACATTTGGCTATACAGCTGCAAATTTTTCTGGGAGAATGCCATGCATTGAGGTAAGTCATAGAAATCTGTAGTTTTTTCAAGGTACTAAAGCAGCTTTTAAATGAATATTTGTTCATTAAGGTATTTTATTTTTAAACTTTAGACTAAAGAGTTTCATTTCCATGACATAAGATCAGCTTCTCTCAAACTGGAACTTGTATACTTGAAAAAATCTTCTGAGTTTTGGGCTTTTCTCTGTGAGAACCTTCATCATACACCTATTTCTGCGTATCTAGATGAGCATACTGTAGCAAACTATTAGCATGAGATTTTAGTGCTACATTTATAGCAGTGTTTACAGCAGTCTTGGTACTAAATAATTCCTTTTAATGAGTTGACAAATCTGATGTTAGGTTGGCTTCTCTGAATGTCAGAATGACCAAACATTCCATGTTTACTAATGTACCACTAGATCTAAAACAAAACCTTTCTTTTGCAGAGATAGTAGCAACTGAAAGATAGTTTTCATAAAATAAGGCTAATTTCTTGCTATTCACTAAATTAGGGTATAAATTTAACATGAATACAATATAGTGTGACAGTAATGCAATAACTTACTAGTGATTGAGAAAAGAACAGAGTAGTCTTATATTATTCGTGATCTTTTTATCCCAAATGAAGGCTAGAACACTGCAGTACCCCAGGTTAGTAGTAGTTCAGGAAGGAAAAGCAGTGGAAGGATAAAGTCCCACACAGCCCCCAATAGGCAGAATAAACTTCAAAAACTTGTATAAGGGACTTGCAATTTCACGTCCAGCATTATAAGAAGCTCAGAGTAGCCACTCTCTCCCCACAACAAATAAAAAGCTGAACATACTGAAAAATCAACTGTTCTGAGATCTGTCAGAAGTAAGGTCACAGGGCAAAGCAGTACCCCCACAATTGAAAAGACCCAACAGGTAAATACAAAGAACCACAACTCACAAGAGCAGAAACCTCTGCAGGAACCAGTGCTTGAGGTAGGGAAACATCAGCTATAACTGATGAATTGCTGGACGTTCAGTGTGGACAAATCTGAGACACTAAAACTCCAGGGGACCTAGTCATCAGGGTCCCCACACTTGTGTGACTTTTACCTCTAGGAACTCAACCAAGTTCTCACAGGTTTTCTCTCACACGCTCAAAAAAAATTCCCTTGTGTTTCTGACACAGAGAAGGGAAAGGAACCATTTTGAAATACACCAGAGTATTCTGTTCTTAACAAGGTCTGCCTTCAAGAGAAACTGGATCCTAACCTGCTAGAGTTCTGACAGAGCCTAACTGACCTGAGAGAAGAGAAATACCCAGCTCCAAGTGCTCTGGCCTTCCATGTAGAGGAAGGGAAATTCTCCAGCCCACTCTAGCCATCCTGTCCCAACAAAGATGGGGGAAAAGACTGAGAAGCACATGTGAAGTTTATAGTCCAGAGGTACAGTTTAACTGAAAGACTAAGTCTCAATCATAGAACTATAAAAGACTTCCCCTCCCACCTACACAGATTGCCACCATATTACTAAAGGCCTATTTATAGCAGTTCCTTTTTACTTGATACTTCATGTCTGGCTGTCAAAAAAAAAAAATTACAAGATATTACCTAAAGCCAAAAGACACAGTTTGAAGAGACTAAGCAAGCATCAGAACCAAACTTAGATGTGGCAGAGATGTTGGAATTATTAGACTGCAAATTTAAAACAACCATAATTAGGATGCTAAGAGCTCTAATGGATAAAGTACACAGCATGCAAGAACAGATGGGCAGTGTAAGCCAAGAGATGCAGATTCTAAGAAAGAACCAAAAAGAAATGCTAAAGATGAAAAACTTTAACAGAAATGAAGAATGCCTTTGATGGGCTTATCAGTAGACTAGACACGGCTGAGAAAAGAATATCTGAATTTGAAGAAATCTCAACCCAAACTGCTAAAACTGAGAAGCAATGAGAAAACTGACTTAAAAAAGAACAGAATATTCTAAAACTGGGACAACTGCAGAAGGTGTAACATACATGTAGTAGGGATTCCAGAAGGAGAAGAAAGGAAGGAACAGAAAAAATATTTCAAACAATAATGACTGAGAATGTCCCCCAAATTAGTGTCAGACACCAAACCACAGATCCAGAAAGTTCAAAGAACACAAAACAGTGCAAAAAACTAAACCTAGGGATAGCATTTTCTTTTTTTTCTTTTTTTTTTTTCATTTATTTTTTGAGAGAGAGAGTGAGACAGAGCATGAGCAGGGAGGGTCAGAGAGAGAAGGAGACACAGAATATGAAGCAGGCTCCAGGCTCTGAGCAAGCTGTCAGCACAGAGCCTGATGCGGGGCTCAAACCCACCAACCGCGAGATCATGACCTGAGCCAAAGTCAGACGCTTAACTGACTGAGCCACTCAGGCGCCCTTAGGGATATCATTTTCATACTACAGAAAGGCAATAAAAATTTTTAAATCCTGAAGGAAGACGGGGGGACAAAAACACCTTCCCTGTGCAGAAACAAAGACAAGAGTTACATCCAGCTTTTCCTCTGAAATCATTCAAGCAAGAAGAGAATGGAGTGAAATATATAAAGTGTTGAGAGGAAAAAATACTCCAACCCAGAGTTCTGTACCCTGAAAAATTACTGTTCAGAAGCAAAGGAGAAATGAGGACTTTCTCAGACAAAATTTGAGGGAATTTGTGGCAGTAGAACTGCCTTGCAAGAAATAGTTTAAGAAGCTCTTTAAAAAGAAGGAAAATAATATAGGTCAGAAACTCAGATCTACATAAAGAACAAAAGATCCTCAGAGAAGGAATAAGTGAAGATAAAATGAATATTTATTTTTTTAATTTTTTTTAAGCTTATTAGAGAGAGAAGGGGAAGGGCATAGAGAGAGAAAGAGGGAGAATTTGTCAGTGCAGAGCCCAACATGGGGCTTGATCTCACAAACTCTGAGATCATGACTGCAAACGAAAAAAAGAGTTGGACACTTAACTGGCTGAGGCACCCAGACACCCCTGTTTTTCTTATTCTTAATTGATTTAACAGATAACAATTTGTTCAAAATGGTAATAGCAACAATGAATTGGATTATGTACATTTACATATGTGTATGATTATGTATAAGTAAGATGAATGACAGAAATGACATAAAGGCTGGAAATAATTAGAATTATTTCATCATAATGGAATACTTGCCCTGCTGTGAAGCGGTATAGTGGTATTTCAGAGTGGTGTATTGAAAGTAAATATATATTGCAAAATCTAAGGCAACCACTTTTACAAAAAATAGAGAAATGCAATTGATGTGTAAGCAAAGAAAGAAAAATGGAATCCTATCAAAAAGAAACACAAAAGGCAGAGAGGAAAACAAAAGTAGGAACAAAAAACAAGGGCAACAAACAGGAAAAAGTAAACAAAATCAGGAAGAATGTATTTGAACTCAGCAGGACAACCAAATGAATATAGTGGGCATTTATAGACTACTTCATTCAACAGCACTGGAAAATGCACTCTTCTCAAGCTTGCATGGAACATGCACCAATACAGACCACATTCTGGGTCATAAAACACACCTTAACAAATTTGAAAGAATATAAATCATACAATGTCTGCTCTCAAATCATGATGCAATTGATAAGCTAGATATCAATAACATAAAGGGCTGGAAAATCCCCAAATGGCCTAGAGACATTCTCAAAAGAAATTTTAAAATATTTTGAACTAAATGAAAACACAACTTATCACAATTGGTGGAAATCAGCAAAAGCAGGGCTTAGAGTGAAATTTTTATAATATTGAATCCATTATTAGAAAAAAAAGATCTAAAACTAATCCTTATCTAAGCTTCCACCTTAGGAAATTAGAAAATAAATTAAAGCCAAAGAACTGAAGAAAAGTAATAATAAATATTATATCAGAAATCTGTGAAATTAAAAACAAGAAATTGAGAAAAATCAAAGAACCCCAAAACTAGTTTTTTTCTTTAAAGGAAAATCAAGGGGCGCCTGGGTGGCTCAGTCGGTTAAGCGTCCGAGTTCAGTTCAGGTCATGATCTCGTGGTTCATGGGTTAGAGCCTTACATTGGGTTCTGTGCTGACAGCTCAGAGCCTGGAGCCTGTTTCAGATTCTGTGTCTCCCTCTCTCTCTGCCCATCCCTTGTTCGCACTCTGTCTCTGTCCATCTCAAAAATAAACATTAAAAAAAAAATTAAAAAAAAAATCAATAAGCCTTTAGACAGCCTAAGAAAAAGAAGAAAGAGGACACAAATTGCTAATGTCAGAAATTAAAGAAGACACATCACTTCAGTCCCCATGGACATTAAAAAGATAATAAATACTATATATACATATTTGATAACCTAGATGAAGTAGACCAATTATTTAAAGGTTATAATGTGCCAAAACTCACACAGTAAGAAATAGTCTGAAAAGGCTTTATCTATTAAAGAAATTGAATCAATAATTAATAACCTTTTAAAAGGCACCAGGCCCAGATGGGTTCCCTGGTAAATTCTACCAAACATTTATGGAAAAATTTATACCAATTCTCTACAATCTCTTTCAGAAAATACAAGCAGAGGAAATACTTTCTAATTCATTCTGTGAGGACAGCATAACCCTAATTAATACCAAAACCAGGAAAAGACATTACAAGAAAACTACACACCAATATCTCTCTTGAACATAGATGCAAAAATTTTCAACAAATATTAGCAACTCAAATCCAACAATATATAAAAACAGTTACATACCATAACCAAGTGGGATTTATCCAAGGCATGCAAGGCTCAATTAACATTTGAAACTCAGCTAATGAGATCCATCACATCACACGTAGGCTAAATAAGAAAAGCCACATGATCTTAACAGTAGATGCAGAATGAACATTTGACAAAATCCAATATTCATGCGTCATAAAAACCCTCAGTAAACTAGGAAGAGGGAAATTTTCTCAGCTTCATAAAGAATATCTACAAAAAAACCTACAACTAATACCATACTTAGCTATGAAAAACTTGAAGATTCCCTACTAAGATCAGGTACAAGGAGAGGATGACCCCTCTCACCACTGCTTTTCAACATCATGGAAGAACTGGAAGTTCTAGCTAATGCAGTAAGACAAGTAAAGGACATACGCAGATTGGGAAGAAAGAAATGAAACTGTCTTTATTACATATGACATCATCCTCTACGTAGAAAATCCAAAAGAATTAACAGAAAACCTCCTAGAACTAATAAGCAATTATAGCAGGGGTTGCAGAACACAGGATTAATACACAAAAGTCAATCACTTTCCTATATACCAGCAATGAGCAAATGAAATTTGAAATTAAAACTGTAACACCATTTATATTAGCACCCCACGAAATGAAATATTTATTATAAATCTAACAAAGTATGTATAAGATCTGTATGAGGAAAACTACACAGCTGTTTAAAGAAATGAAAGAAGAGCTAAATAAATGGAAAGATACTCCATGTTGATAGATAACAAGACTCAGTATTGTCAAGATGTCAGTTTGTCCCAAATTGATCTATAGATTGAATGGAATACTAGTCAAAATCCCAGCAAGTTATTTTGTGGATATTAACAAACTGGTTTTAAAGTTTACGTGAAGAGGTAAAAGACCTAGAATAGACAATACAATTTTGAAGAGTAAACTCAGAAGACTGACAGTACCTGACTTTAAGACTTACTGTAAATCTACAGTAATCAAGGTAAGTGTAGTATTGACCAAAGAATAGACAAATAAATTAGTGAAACAGAATAGAGATTACAGAAATAGACTCACATAAATCTAGTCAATTGATCTTTAACAGAGGAGCAAAGGCAATACAGTGGAGCAAAGACAGAAGATAGTCTTTTCAAAAAATGGTGCTGAGATAACTGGATATCCACAAGCAAAATAAGTGAATGTAGACACAGACCTTACACTCTTCACAAAAATTAACTCAAATTGGATCAGAGATCTAACTATAAAATACAAAACTATAAAACTCCTAGAAGATAACATAGGAAAAAATCTAGATGACCTTGAATTTGGTAATGGCTTTTTACTTGGCAATACCAAAGGCATGATTTATAAAAGAAAAAGAATTGATAAGCTGGACCTTCTCAAAATAATTTTCACCTCTGCGAAAGACACTCAAGGGTGAAAAGACAAGCCACAGACTTGGAGAATGCAGGGTTAGGGGCACTGACCCCCCCCACAGAGTTGAAAATCCACATATAACTTTTTTTTAATGTTTATTTTTTGAGACAGAGACAGAGTGCTAGTGGGGGAGGGGTGGAGAGAGAGGGAGATACGGAATCTGAAACAGGCTCTAGGCTCTGAGCTGTCAGCACAGAACCTGATGCGGGGCCTGAATCCACAAACCACGAGATCATGACCTGAGCTGAAGTCAGAAGCTTAACTGAGCCACCCAGGTGCCCCCACCTACAACTTTTGACTCCCCAAAATTTAACTACAAATAGTCACTATGATCAGTAGCTTTACTGATAACATAAACAACACATTTTGTATGTTGTATGTATTATATGCTGTATTCTTACAATGAAGTTAGAAAAAATGTTATTAAAATCATGAGAAAACACATTTACAATACTATACTGTGTTTATTGAAAAAATTCACATATAAGTGGACCCTTACAATTCAAATCTGTATCATTCCAGAGTCAGCTGTATATACGCCACATTTTCTTTATCCATTCATCTGTCAGTGGCCACTTTGGTTGCTTGCATGTCTTAGCTAGTGTAAATAATGCTGCAGTGAACATAGTGGTCCATATATCTTTTACAGTTCGTGTTTTGGTTTGCTTCAGATATATACCCAGTAGTGGAATTGCTGGATCATAATGGTATTTCTATTTTCAATTTTTGGGGGAACTTCCATATTGTTTTCCATGTTAGCTGCATCAGTTTGCACCCCCACCAGTGGTGCACTAGAGTTCCCTTTTTTACTCATTCTTGCTAACACTCTACTTATTTTCAGAAATTTTGTACTTAAATATTTTTCTTACTCTGACTTCTCAGGATCCCAACCATTGCCTAAACTGTAAAACCAGTTACTTTCCTCTTTTTAAATTTAATTTCATAGCCCTATAATGGAGTAATGTTCAAATTAGGGACGATGGCACAAAGTAGCAGAATCACTTTTAATTTAATTACCACTCCTTCCTTCTTCTCTCTTCCCTCTCCCCTTTCCCCTCTCCCCTTTCCCCTCTCCCCTTTCCCCTCTCCCCTTTCCCTCTCCTGTCACTAAATCCTTCGCAATGCAAGGTCTTTGGGGCAGCTGCAAGAGTTCTCTTCTTCTGGGTGTAACTTAAATGGGTCAGAGTAGGCAGTGGGAGGCAGACATTTAGGGTCAGTATGTGTATGTATTTATTCTTACGTGTGTATCTCAAAAGCATATTTGATTCTGACACTAGATGGTTCACCCTTCCAGCTATTTGCTGTCACATATTTTAAAGTTTATCTTGTTTTGAAAGCAGCAACAGATGACCATTGTATTCAAACTTGAGTTTCAATTAGATAACATGATTTTTTAAATGTATCACGATATATATAGTTCACATTCTCAAGGTTTTCTGATATACTAAAGGTCTTAATAGAATTCATGGTTCTTAATTTAAGACCCAAATTAAGTTTCTGCTACCAGTTTTTAAAATCTATTCCTTTGTTCATATAATATTTCCTTTGTAAAGCAACTATACAGAGGCTTTTAAACATTTATTCAATCCTACATTTAGTTCAGGTGATTCAAATTTTACGGTAAAAAGAGAAAGATCATCATAATCATTGTTTGCTTCTTAACACAAAGAAAAAGTGCATAATTCTTACTTTAAAATTTTAAGAGGAATGCCCCATTTATGCCAAATGGGAATTTTCCCCAACCCTTAATTTTAATGAGTTTAATAAATGGGGGCACCTGACTGGCTCAGTCTGTAGAGGATGTGACCCTTGATCATGGGGTTGTAAGTTCGAGCCCCACGTTGGGTGTAAAGATTACTTAAAAATAAAATCTTAATAAATAGAGCAATAGTCCTATGCTGGTCTCCTTAATTTACTCAACTATAAAATATAATTAGCTTGTATTTGTCAAGATCTATCATCTTTTTGTCAGTTTATGCCATGAACTTTGTTTAAACTCACTAATCACCAATGAAACTATCCTTGTTAGGGGTGCCTTGTTGGCTCAGCTGGTGGAGCACCCAACTCTTGATCTGGACGCCACGAGTTCAAGCCTCATGTTGGGTGGAGAGATTACTTTAAAAAAAAATGTTTAAAAAAAAGTACTCTTTTAGACATATCTGTGTACTTGATTTAAATTGAACACTTAGATTTTCCATCATATAATTATACATTTTTCATTACATTCTGTATTATCTAAAAATTATGTATAGCCAATCACTGGGATTGAAGTTCAGCATTAACTTTAATGATATTGAAAGAAATTATCATAGCAGTCCAATGGAAAAATTTTGAAAGATATACACACATACTCATGCACATACCTTGTGTAATTTCCTTCCGAATTGATTATAAAAGCATATATGAGGGGTGCCTGGGTGGTTCAGTTGATTAGGCATCTGACCTTGGCTCAGGTCATGATCCTCAGGGATTGTGAGTTTGAACCCCGTGTCTGTCAGTATAGCGCTGTCAGTGCTGTCAGCACAGAGCCTACTTGGCTCCTCTCTCTCCCCCCCTCCCTTGCTAGTTTGTGTGCTCTCTCTCTCCTCAAAAATAAACATTTTTTTTAAAAAGCCTATATGAAGAATAAACTAGGCTTATTCTTCCAGGAATCAAATGTAACTACATACCTTGTATAAAAGTACAATCCATTGTACTTACTGAGACACAGGTGAGTCTGTATATTGATTAGTTCCTTTCTTTAAATTCTTCACCTCATTTTCTTCATGAGTACTTGTAGAAAGAACTATGACACTGATGACTATTTTGTTTTCTTTTTTGTGTTCTTTTCTCCTTGTTTCATATTTAGAAATATTTAGTAATAAAATATTTAGTAATGAAAATTATTATATGTTAAAGTCTACTGATACATACTAAGCTATGATCAAAAAAAATTACTTCCAGTGTGTTTGTACCAACAGGTTGGTGATAGTATTGTTCACAAAGCCAGAGAGACCTTGGAACGAGCTATTAAACTGGTGAATGATACCAAGAAATGGGGCGCTAGAGTTGTATATGGAGATACTGACAGGTAATGAACTTCCTGCTTTATAGCTGTCTTTTTGCATCTCTTCAGATATTCATTTCAGTGTTTGAAATGGCTTAAGAGTAATCCTTCCTAAAGAGTTCTACTTAAGTCCTCCTCAGTCCTTATGATCTTGTGATCAGAATTAGCACAGTTACTAACGATCTTAAGAGACAGAAAATTTAAGTGTCCTGAGCCACAGACTTATGGAGATTCCCATGGCATCCCTGCAGGTAGCAAAGTCGATAGTGATCTGCAAAAAACTGTATACATAGGAGTCTAGTCTTTAAAAAAAAAAAAACAAAAAAAAAACCCTCTTAATGTGAATGATTGTTCATACAGCTGCAGCCCTATGAATTTAAATACATATCTTAACTTTGAAAGATAACTGCCAAAGCTATGAGTGGTTAACTTTCCTTGGCCCCAAAATATTCTTGACCTTCTACAGAAAGTGCATACAGGCAAATAAAATTTTTCGTTTGATTTCAGAGGGCTCACAGACTTCCTGAAGCCCATCATCCATGGACTGACAAAGAATAGGACTGCCTCTGGGTCCTGAATTAATAATAACCTCAGCCTGGTTGCCTGCTTTGGTATTTTTTAGGGCCCAGTTATTTATGTAACATCTTATTTGTATGACTTAATAAAATTCTTCTAGATTATAGTATTATGCAAATTTCTTAGAGTCTGATATTTTTCATATTGAAGGCTTAGGTTCACGGTGTGATCATGCTTAGAGCACTTGCATCAGGAGCTCTGAAAACTTTACAGCCCAATGGAGCTGTAGGACATAATGCTTCTGATCATTAAAAATAGCTTCTAGGTAATCTTTGAAGAGCACTTAATCTTCTCCAGTTCTTTAATGCACGTACAATCAGCATAATCATATTAATACTGAATGAGACTTGCCTATCTAGCAGCTGTTTCATTACTGACAGGTGGGTATACTTTCAAGTTATCCAGGCCCCAATTATCCATAGTGTTTACTGTTCCCCATCAAAAGCCACTCTTCAGCTTGACTTTAGTATTTCACTGCTCTATAAAAACCACTTCTGCTGAGTAGTCTAACAAAATAAAAGTTACTGGAACATAGTTTTGCACCTTGTTAGCAGAGCTCCTTGCAAAATATTTAGGGAAGACAGGGAAGAAGACAAAGTTAAACATTAAATTGTTGACATGTCAGTGGTTGATAACACACAGAATCAGAAGTTGGCATGATTCTCATTGTAGTTATTTTTGTTTAGCATTTAAGATCTTTAAGAATTCAAACCAAAAAAACACATATACACAGAATGTCAGAACTGGACGTCGTTGGTGCTATTGAGGCCAACAGTTTTCACGCTGTTGGAGGGAACCCTTAGAGGCACATTCTCATGCGCTGCTTAAAAGCACATTCCCCTAAGATAAGAAACTTGTCTAAGATCACCTGACTAGTCAGCAATGGAGCCATAAATTAGTACTCAGTGTTTTTTGATTCCTAGTTGGTGCTGTCTCCTTATATCAGAATTCACAGGTGTTTTATGATCCCAATCAAAGAATTTATTTGTAATATTATTAGAACTCTTCCTCTCCATTCACCATCTAATTCATTCAACAAATGATATTTGAAATATAGTATATGAGGGCAATTCACTGTAGAACATGCATTATCAATGGTAACGGTATCACCCTAACAGAGTACAAATTGGTTCTTTGGAAGCAAAACCACTTAGATAGTACAATGGGTTTTGGCCCCACAAAGTTCAACCACCCAACAATATTTTATTTCTTAATAATTACTTTCTCTTATTAAATTTACTTTGGGGGTACCTGGGTGGCTCAGTTAAGTGTCTGACTTCGGCTCAGGTCATGATCTCGCGGTTTGTGGGTTCAAGCCCCACATCAGGCTCTATATTGACAGTCCAGGGCCTGGAGCCTGCTTCAAGTTCTGTGTCTCCCTCTCTCTCTGCCCCTCTCCTGCTCGCTCACTCGCTCTCTTTCTCAAAAATATTTTAAAAAATTTTTTGAAGTTTAAAAAATATTTTTTTAAATAAAAATTTTTAACTTTTTTGAGAGAACAATATGATAAAAGATTGAGAAACACTGCTTTAGGGAATAGATGATGCTTGGTGAAGTGAAAAAGTTCTTAACTGAGAGTGAGGAGATCTGGATTTTCTTTCTAGCTATGCGTCTAGCTGATTGCATGGCCATTAACAAGTCTTTTAGCCTCTCTGAGGCTCAGTTGCCTTATGATCAGAATAAAGGAAATCGGTTAGATGATGATGAATTATCATTGCCTCCCTCCGATTTCAAGAATGCTGATTTTATGAATCTTGGGATCTAGCTAAGGGTGATCAGTTACCAAAGCATCAAAATTACTGTTACAGAAGGGTTTTCTCTTTCTAAAGCAGTTATGCATTATTGTCCATTTAGAAAGTATAATAAATACACTGTATTTCTTCTTTCAGTTAAATAATATTTTTTATTAAAATATTATTGGGAATGCTTGGGTGGTTCAGTCGGTTAAGCATCTGACCCCCTTTTTTTCTTTTCACATTTATTTTTGAGAGATCAAGCACAAGCTGGGGAGGGGCAGAAAGAGATAGGGAAACATAGAATCCGAAGCAGGCTCTAGGCTGTGAGCTGTCAGCACAGAGCCCAGTGCAGGGCTCGAACCCACAAACCCTGAGATCATGACTTGAGCCGAAGTCAGATGCTTAACCGACTGAGCCACCCAGGCACCCCAAGGATCTGTCTCTTATTACGGCTCAGGTCATGATCTCATGGTTCGTGAGTTCAAGCCCCATATTGGGCTCAAGCCCCACATCATGCTCCACACTGACAGTGCAGAGCCTGCTTGGGGTTCTCTCTTCCTGTCTTTCTGCTCCTTTCCTGCTCATACACTCTTGCTCTCTCAAAAATAAATAAACTTTAAAAAACAAAATTGACTTACAGTATTAGTTTCAGGTATATAATACAGTGATATGACCATTAGATACATTATAAAATTCTCACCATGATAAGTGTAGCTACCAGCTGTCACCATACAAAGTCATTATAATATTACTGACTAGTGGTTCAAACAGTTTTTTTTTTAATTTTTTTATGTCTTTATTTTGAGAGACACAGAGCAAGTGGGGGAGGAGCAGAGAGAGAGGGAGACACAGAATCTGAAGCAGGCTCTGAGCTGTCAGCACAGAGCCCGACGCAGGGCTCGAACCCACGGACTGTGCAATCATGACCTTAGGCGCCCCTCAAACAGTTATACTTTATAGAAGAGTGCTTCTGAGTCATATTTACTGCACCCTAGTGGGTGCGACCTACTCCCATCAGTTACAGGAATGTTCTATAGTAGTGATAGTAGCTCTCTATAGAGTGGCAACAGAAGAGTGGTGTGGAGCTAGAATCAGAATCTCTTGGGTCAACTATACTCAAATTTTTAAAAAATATTTTTTTATAAAAAGAATGTCTTGAAAAATTGATCTAAGTATAATTGAGAAAGGCCCCCTAGGTTGTTCTAATATCCCCACTCACCCCCTACTGTGTGAAAATCACCACTCTATATGTGTGCTTGGATCTCTCAACCCGAAGATGATTATTTCTTAACTAGATTAAAAGCACCAATGAGAGACAAACAGAAACTTATTTTAAAGCAGTCTTTATCTTTTTTGTAGGCCAGTCACTTCCATTCTGTTAAGTGATCAAAAATTTCCATTAATCTTGGCCAGCTGTCTTGAAGCTTAGCTCCCGATAAAACTGGCCAAAGCAACATAGATGGACTCAAACCCACTAACTACTGGGTAAAATCTCATATGTGTAGCCTACAATAATATTTTTTAAGAAATCATTGAGGTATAATTTTTAACAAAAAAGAATATAATTAAAAAAAATTTTTAATGTTTGTTTTTTAAGAGAGAGACAGTGCGAGCAGGAGACAGACAGAGAGAGAGAAAGAGAGAGTGCGAGAAGGAGACAGGCAGAGAGAGAGAGAGAAAGACACAGAATCCCACTAGGCTCCAGGCTCTGAGCTGTCAGCAAAGAGCCCGAAACAGGGCTCAAAATACCCACAAGCCATGAGATCATGACCCGAGCCTAAGTCAGACATTTAACTGGCTGAGCCACTCAAGCACCACAGAAATCCTTCCGTCTTGACCTGCATATACTGTTAGTGGAATTGCACATCAGAAATTTCTTTCTGGAATTCAGTTTGAGAGTATCTTTCAAAAAATATTTTTAGTGTATATCATTTACTCAGAAATTTCACTGATGGAAATTTGTTCTAAGGATACAATCAGAGGTGTGCCCAATTATTATATAGGAAATATTAGCAAAAAAATTTAAATAACCTAAATTTTCAGTGATTGAGGTTTGGTTAAATTATAATACATCTATACATTGAAATACAGTATAACTGTTAAAATAACGTAAAAGAACGGAGCAATGTGAGAAAATGTTAAGATGTACAATTAAATGAAAGAAGAAAGTTATCCAACAATATGATCTGTGATCCCAAAGGAGAAAAGATTTACAGATACACACAGAAGGGTTTGTAGTGCCTATTTTCTGAATGGTAAGATTAGGTGGATATTTTCTTCTTTGTGCTTTATGTTTTCTGACATTTCTTCAATGAATATATATTACAGAATATATGTGTGTGTGTGTTTTTTTAAGTTGGGTTCTGGAAGGAAATTTCCTTCCATATCACAAGTAAATTTTTCATTTCTTTATAATCACATTTTATTTTATGACTGATATAATTGTGTGTCTAGGAATGACCCAAGACCTTCTTGGCATCTCTGACAGCTGAGCTGGTCAGTGTGAGGCTAAACTAGAAATATTAGGTGTCTTTAAAATCTATAATAATACAAAGAAAATATGATAAAACAAGAAAGCTTAGACAGGAAGCAACTTCATAAGGAAGGGTAAGGGGGGGGAAAAGCTTTCTTTGGTATTAGAGTATTAGCCAGGAAAGTTACTCTTGATGAAATTCTTTTGTTACAATGACTTCTTCATTTTTAATCCTCTTAGTATGTTTGTGCTACTGAAAGGAGCCACTAAGGAGCAGTCTTTTAAGATTGGTCAGGAAATTGCTGAAGCTGTAACTGCTACCAATCCTAAACCAGTGAAATTGAAGTTTGAAAAGGTAAGAGAAATATAATTAATACTGGCAATAACATAGGAAATTCACATACCTTCTAGAGATTTTGGTGTTGCATAATACATTTTCAGAATCAGTAACAGTATAATATCTACAAATTGTTAAATTTAAAATATTTTTCCTGAGTTTTATTTAATTTTCTCAATGTCTTTATATAAAGAATTAAAAAGATTGTTCCAATTAAATATTGCTGTGTAAGAGACCCCCTGCCCCAAGCTTAATGATGTAAAACAACCACTCTTATTATGCTTACAGATTTTATGGGTCAGGAATTCAGAAAAGGTGCAGCAGGGACGGTATATCCCTACTCCACAATGTCTAGATCCTTAGCTGGGAAAACTCAAGGCTGAAGGTGATCCACCTTGAAGCCTGCTCACTCTGCGGTCTTGGAGTTGATGCTGGCTGCTGTTGGGAACATCAACTCGAACACCTACACTTGGCCTTTCCCTGGGACTGTTTGTTCTTCCTCACAGCATGATGGCGCTGAGTTCCAGGAATGAACATCCCAAAGAAAAAACAGACAAAAGCTGATTTGTTTTTTATGACCTAGTCTCAAAGTCCCACAGCATCATAGCCTGTCTAGATTTAAGAAAGAACATAGATGCCCATCTCTTAATGGGAAGAATGTCAGAATCACATTTGTAAGGCCATGTAGAATGGCAGATATTATTTCTTTGGACAGTACAGTCTGCCATAAGGACCTTATTAGACTATTTTCACTTTACCTTACATATCATATATGTATTTAGTTCTTTCCATAAAGAAGATACTGAGCTAGGAGAGGTGTAGAATCCAAAGAAGCATAAGACGCAGTCCCACCAAGAGCCGACAATCATGAGAGCAGTCTCCCTAAACACTACGAGCACAAAGACAAGGAGGTATCGTGTCCTCTTTGGCAGGACGGGGAGACTCCATGTAGAGGTGATACTGCACTGTGTCTCAGGAAATGGTTAGAATTTCAGTAGACAGCCATGGGGCTGTAGTCACTCTGCATAGAAGAAAATGGTATGTAGGAAGATAGTAGAGAGTTGGAAAAGCACTATGGGAATATAGAGTAGCGGGAGGGAAGTCTGGAAAATAAAGTTAAGACCAGATGGTAGAGTGTCTTGAATACCAAGCTAGTGTTTAAACTTGATTCAGAAAAGCGTATCAAACAAGACCATGATATGAAGAGAGCGCTCTTTGGGGAGGATTCATCTCCCAGTGGTATACGAGATGGTTTGGGAAGAGGAGAAGCTCAGGACAGGATGCAGCCTGAATAGCCTCAACTAGGGAAGGTAAAGAGCCATTCAGGAGATAACTGAGAAAGAAGGATCCATAGGAATTAGAAATGGTTGATTTAAGAAAACAAGTGTGGAAAGGATAAAAGTACCTACTTTGAAGCAAGAATTGTCATAGAAGAGAGTCAAAGAGGACTTGGATATGGTGTCTGCCCTGAAGAGTCAGCATTCTAATTGGGGCAGAGACGGGGAGAACAGTTAGAAAACAACGTAAGAATGAAGTACACGTTTGTTACTATGGACCCAACCCTTCTGGCAAAAATGAAGGCATAGCCTGCCTAGAAAATAACACCAGACATGAAAACTTACCTGAAATAGATCACAGACCTAAACATAAAAGCAAAAAACTGCAAAACTTCTTAAAACAAACGTTAGTTAAGGATTGTGATGTATAGGTTCATGATGAATATTGGTTTGTAGTTTTTTTTTCTTGTATTGTCTTTGTCTAGCTTTGGGACAAAAAAGGGGGGCTGGTTTCATAAAATGAGTTGAAATATTCCCATTTCTATTTTCTGGAAAAAAAAATGTAAGATTTCTTTCTTAAAAGTGGTTGATGGAATTCATCAGTGAAGCTCTCCAGTGCTGACATTTTATTCAGGGAAAGGGTGGGTCACAGATTTTTAGTTACAAATTAAACATCCTTGATAAATATTGAAATATTCAGGTTTTCTTATGTCAGTTTTGATAACTTGCGGTTGTCAAGGAATTTGTCCAGTTCTCCTCGGTTGTCAGATTTATTGGCATGAATTATTTATACTTCCTTAATGTGATTTTGATAACCGTAAGATCCTTAGTGACCTCCCTGCTTTCACTTTTGATATTGATAATTTTTGTTTTTTTCCCCCTAAATCACCTACCTAGAGGTTTATCCATTTACTGAACTTTTTGAAGAAACATTTCTTTAATTTCCACTCTTTATTATTTCCTTCCTTATACTTACTTTGGGTTTAGTTTGCTTTTCTTTTCCTGTCTTCTTAATTTGGAAGCTTGAATCTTTGATATTAAACAAATATTTTTTAATGTTAAGTATTTAAAGATATAAATTTCCCTCTAAATTTAGCATCAATTTTTGGTGTCTTATATTTCCATTATTATTCATTTGTTTCAATGATAAAGACCCATACATCATTTAGAAGTATGTTAAGTTCCAAATATTTAAGAATATTCTAGAAGTAATCTCATTATTTCTAATTTAATTCATTTGTGGTCAGAGAAGATACTCTGTACGATTTTAATGCTTTTATTAAGTTTATTGAAATTTGTCATTTGGCCCAGCATATGGTCTTAGTGAATATTCCCACAAGACCTTAAAAGCTTTTTGTATTCTGCTTTTTGGAATGTCCTATAAATGTCACTTAGGTTAAGGTAATTTGATGTTGTTGAAGCTTTCTATATTCTTAATGATTTTCTGTCAATATCTAAGGGAGAGGTGCTAAAGTCCCCAGGTATAATCATAGATTTGCCTTTTTCTTCCTTTTAGTTCTGCCAGTTTCTATTTCAGATATTTTGAAGTTTTCTTTTTAGGTACATACACATTCAGGATTATGTATCTTATTGATAAATTGTTATTTTTATCTTTGATAATACTTGTCTTGAAATCTACTTTTTTCTGATAATAAAACACTCTTGTTTTGATTAGTGTTAGCATGTGTATCTTCTTCCATTTTTTAACTTTCTTATGTCCTTATATTTGAAGTGGATTTCTAGTAGTTGATTGCGTTGTCTCATTTTTTTGATCAGATACAATTTGATCACTTCTGTCTTTTAATTGGGATGTTTAGATCATTTTACACTTAGTGCAATTATTGATAAAGCTTGGGAACAGAAGAAAAGACCAATTTGGTAGCAAAGGGGGTGGGAGGCACACAACCATTAATCTAGGAATTCAACTTCAAGGAATTTAGTAGATTAATCCATGCAAGATGGTTCACCTGGAACAGTATTTGTAATAACAAAAGATTGGAAACATCTTAAATGACCCATGGTAGTAGGTAACTAGTTACATAAATTGTGATATGCTCCCATTGTGAACTACTAAATATCTACAAAATAAAATGAGCTTTCTGTACTAGGATCAGATAGAAATTATTAGGATGCTAATAATTTAGGATGCTAAATTACTAAATAAGCAAAGTACAAAATGATGTATATGGCAAGCTACCATTATGTGTATAAATATCTCTGGAAGGATATACAAGAAATCAATAACAGAGGATGCCTCTAGGGCAGGGACAGTAGAGGCTAGGGGACCAGGGCTTTTCATTGTACAGTCTCTTATAACTTTTAATATACTTATAACTTTTAAATATGTAGGTGTTAAAGTAATTTTTAATTGCTTTAATAGATATGATTGATGACTTTTGAGAGAGCAATGTCTGTTCCAGTAGTGCAAAATTTGATAGTACAAACAAGGAGTTGAGTGGAAAGGAAGTAAAGACAACTAATTCATTTTGTGTGCTTTCCCCTTTAAGTGTTGTATCATGACTTTAATTGGTGCTAAGACGTATTTAGTGGGGGTGTTTTGGAATTGATATTTGGTTAAAGAGAGAAAAAGGGCACCTGGGTAGCTCAGTTGGTTAAGCGTCTGACTTCACCTCAGGCCATAATCTCATGGTTCATGAGTTCAATCCCCTGCATCAGGCTCTCTGCTGTTAGCACAGAGCCTGCTTCAGATCCTCTGTCTCAAAAATGAATAAACATTTTTTAAAAAGAAAAGGTATTCATTGTAGGGAAAAATGGTTATTTAGAGGTGTTTTGTTTATCCATCACAGGTATATTTGCCCTGTGTCTTACAAACAAAAAAAAGGTATGTGGGTTATATGTATGAAACACTGGATCAAAAGGACCCGGTATTTGACGCAAAAGGAATAGAAACCGTCAGAAGAGATTCCTGCCCTGCTGTTTCTAAGGTAAGGTTTATCTATCTTGTTTTCATCTTTAAGAAATAAGTAGCTAAAGAATCTGGTGAAAATCTTTAAACACACATTGAAGTGGTCCTCCTAGCCTCTATGACTGTGTGTAACGATCAGTGGAGTAACTATGATTTTGAGAATTTCATTTCTAATGAAAACTACTTATTTTTTAGTTTTTGACTTCTTCCCACACCTTAACCTTTATCACAGCTGCTAAAAAACAACACATGAACTTGATAAGAATTTCCTGCCTATCACCTGGGTATAATATGTTATCATATAACAACACCCAAAAGGACGTTGATACAAAAGGATGCAGGACAAAGAAGCTAACAACAGAAAAATTTTATAAGTAAGCTATTCTAGATAAACTGAGTTATAAATACAAGTTAGAAAGATTTCTGAACAATGGTACCATAAATTACCTAAATTTCTCAACCACAGTATTTTATATTTTTTATTTACTCAGGCCCAGACTCCTTCTATAACAAACTAAAAATAAATGGTATAAATGGAATAGTACTCTACACGCTGAATTTTATAAGAGCATAAAAAGCATAATAGATGAAAAATGTCAGTATGTCAGTATATTATGCTATATATATAATGTTATATGAATTTGAGATATTATTTAATACTAGTCCCTGGAAGAGATATCCACTGCATTCTTTCTCCAAGAGTAGAATTGTGCTTAAGCTAAATTAGCAAACTTAATGAGTAAATATATATTGGCTCCAGTATTCACAAGATACAGAACTTGCACTTAGAACTAATTTAAATTCAATCCACTCCATAAGTCCACTGCATGTCAGTCACTTCCTAGTAGAAGTATTTCCAGCATAGGAAATTCCATCACAAATTAATAAATATTGATACTTTAAAAAAGCAAAAGACTGATTTTTATTTCACTGTTTAGTGATACTTCTGTCTGTCCACCTAAGTCTATAACAGGCAAATAAAAATGCATGAAATAATGTCTGGCTTCTTGTGCTTAAGTGTTTCATGTTACTTATCACATAGCAAATGTTTTATCTGCATTTTAGTCTCATAAGATTTTCCTCAAACTACATGATATTTTTAGAAATAGCAAGATAGGGGCACCTGGCTGCCTCAATTGGAGGAGCATACAACTCTTGATCTCAGGGTCATGAGTTCAAGCCCCATGTTGGGTGTAAAGCTTAGTGTAAAAAGGGGGAAGGGGGACCAAAAAAAAACCCAAAACTAAAATATAAAGGTGGGGGGAAGGGAAAAAAAAAGAAATAGGAAGCTATATAAAGTCTCCAAAATATTTTCCAATTATTTGATAATTTTTATTATCCAGTCATTGTAAATAGCAGATTGTTTAGGTATATTAGCAAATTACCCAGTAGTTATGTAATTGAAAATACAGTGACAAAAGTGCCCGGTAGCTCAGTTGGTTAAGCGTCAGACTCTTGATTTCAGCTCAGGTCATGATCTCATGATCTCATGGTTCATGAGTTCAAACCCCATGTCAGGCTCTATGCTGACAGCAAGGATCTTGCTTGGGATTCTCTCTCTCCCTCAAAAATAAACATTTAAAAAAATGAAAATATAACAACAGTGGTGGAATATACTAGGGGATATTTTATCTTTATGAACGTATCCTTTTTTTTTTTTTAAGATACTTGAGCGTTCTCTAAAGCTGCTATTTGAAACAAGAGATATAAGTTTAATTAAACAGTATGTTCAGCGACAATGTATGAAGCTTCTAGAAGGAAAAGCCAGCATCCAAGATTTTATCTTTGCTAAGGAATACAGAGGAAGTTCCTCTTATAAACCTGGAGCTTGTGTGCCAGCCCTTGAACTTACAAGGTAATGATGGGGGCACCTACCTGGGTGGCTCAGTTGGTTGAGCATCTGACTTTAGCTCAGGTCATGATCTCAACAGTTTATGGGTTCGAGCCCCACATTGGGCTCTGCACTGACAGTGCAGATCCTGCTTTGGATTTTGTTTCCCTCTCTCTCTACCCATACCCTGCTTCTGCTCGCTCACTCTCAAAATAAACAAACATTAAAAAAAAAAAAAAGTAATGATGCATACAGCAGCACAATTCTGTACCTAACAAGTGTTGTCCTGGGGTTCTGAGTGGTTTGAAGTAGAAAAGATATCTAGTCCACAGGCACACAGTTGTTTCTTCACCTGCCCCGATGAAGCCTCACTGAAGGTAAATAGATGCTCCCCCATGCTTTGTAAGCTCTGAAGAGGAACTCCTCTTCTGGGCTTCCCTTGGAAAACTAAATTCAGTGAAATTATAATCAGGTACAGACCTTGAATTGTCATTTTCCCACATCAGAATCACTAGATAGTCCTTAATATGGATCTACCAAAGCACTTAGATGGAATCATTCTAGAATCACATCATCTAACCAGCTAAATCTTCTCTTTCACTGGTAGATTTATGATCATTCTTACTCTTAGGATATAAAAATTAATACATTTTAAGCTAGTTGATTCTGGCAACTCATGTTGTTTTTCAGATAGCAGTGATTTACAGATCAAGTTTTAAACTCATCCATTTGGTGCTGAGTCAAATGTATATAGCTCTCAAAAAAGTTGTAACTCGAAGTTGTATTCTCATGGTTTCATAATTATTTCACTCTCCCTTAATTTTCTGGTAAGATGCCTTCCATAACAGTCTTTGAGTGACTATTTATGTGAATTTAAATAGGAAAATGGTTACTTACGATCGGCGCTCTGAGCCTCGAGTTGGAGAGCGAGTGCCGTACGTCATCATTTATGGGGCTCCTGGAGTACCGCTTATCCAGTTGGTGAGACGCCCAGTGGAAGTGCTGCAGGACCCAACTCTGAGACTGAACGCCATGTACTACATCACCAAGCAGATCCTTCCACCCCTGGCAAGAATCTTCTCACTTATTGGGATTGATGTCTTCAACTGGTATCATGAATTACCAAGGGTAAGCCTACTAAATAGTATATACTTGTGCTGTGACTGTAGAGAGAATTCACTTGCGGTTTCTAGTAGAACTAAAGATTTTATTTCTGTGCTATGAAAGGCAACGTGGATACTCTGTTATACTAAACTGACAGAGGTGCCACACTTCTGGTTTCCTAAAAAAACTTTTAAGTTTTTCTACAAACACCTTCCCAGCTTCTATCAGACTAGCCAAGTTATAGAATATTAAAATAAATTTCACCACTATGTCAGTAGTAAACACTTAACATAATAAACCAGCTAATAAAAAATGGAGAGCAAAAATTCCTTAAAAGTGGTGTTTAGTATATAGAATGTAGTATCTAGACATAGTGCTGAAGAAATCAGACGAAAGACACAATGTTAAAATAGCATTATACTAAAGTAAATCGTGGAATGTGGAATCTCAGCAAAGGGAGTTTTGCTTGAACTCTTCTTAGTTAACTCATTGGAAGCCTGAAGGAGCAATAAGTGATTGTGTAATAATCTGCACTACATTAGTCTAGGAGAGGAGCGGTTTCAGTCAACTGTTGAGTTAGATCTGCTCAGTCATTTGCTGTTATCTCAGACTATGAAAGACTGATCGTATTCAGGGAAAATGGTAAAAGTTATCTTCAAATTATTTTTACTTTGTCAACAAGCGCATATGGCCTCAAGGAAACTAATACTGAAGTCAAGGCTGTGCTTCAGAGAAGCTGTGCTGGCCGACATCTGTAATGCTGTATGTATCCTGGTTTTCATTTCGTCAGCAGCAAGAATGTTAAGCCAATAGCATTTGTTAAGAGACTGACCACATAATCTTTATGCAGAGTGATCTGTAAGATACCAGCAGAAGACACCAAGGGTATAATAACCACATGATAATGGCATTTCAGTGTAAAGGCATTACCAGAAGTCAGCTCTCTGAAAACCAGTATTAACTTCAAATGAAGAATGCTTAGGTGACACAGTCTAATTACATTTGAAGTTCTCCAGATCTATTTTTGCTTGAATTTAGCACCCTACTGCCTAACAAGTTATTTTTAACCTTCTTCTTGCCTCGTTTCCATGGCCCAGTTGTGCAGCCTTAAACAGTATCCACTCTGAACATGGATTTCTTTCACTGCCCTCTCTAATCTCACACATCTATGTATCTCAACCAAAAAACTGAGTGGCAGGAGACTGGTTCCCACCCCCCCCCACAAAAGAAAAAAAAGAAAAACATCATATCTGATGATATTAACATGTAAGCTCTGTGAAAAGGAGGATTTTGTTCATTTCTGTAGCCCTGTTCTCTAGAACAGTACCTGACAGATAGTAGCTACTTAGTACTTGTTGGATGAATGAAATAGTGCCTTTGTAAACCTGCTGCAGTTAGCATGAGAGCAGCGGCTCTACTGTGAAGCCGTATCAGACTTTTTAAATTTTTATTCCAGTATAGTTAATATACAGTGTTTTTATTTCAAGTGTACAATATAGTGATTCAATAATTCCATACATTACTCAGCACTCACCATGATAAGTGTACTCTTAATCTCCATCACCCATTTCATCCACCCCAACCCCTCCCCAAGACTTACTTCTGAATTCATGTTTTTATAGATCCAGAAAGCCACCAGCTCCTCTCGAAGCGAACTGGAAGGGCGAAAAGGCACTATTTCACAATACTTCACTACTTTACACTGTCCTGTGTGTGATGACCTGACTCAGCATGGCATCTGTGGTAAATGTCGGAATCAACCTCAGCATGTTGCAGTCATCCTCAACCAAGAAATTCGGGAGTTGGAACGTAAACAGGAGCAGCTTGTAAAGGTACGACCTTCTTTGATAGACCTTTCAGGGAAATACCATCAACCCTGGAGATATAGTTTGAGATGTGAAACTGGTATGAAAAGTTAGGAGTAAAAATTCTGGGTTAATAAACGTCTTAAAATATCAAAAATATATCCAAATTGAACTAATTTAAAGATGGCTTGAGTTTGGATGCTAACACTTTATCAGATAATGTGATTTGCAAATATCTTCTCCCATTCCGTACGTTGTCTTTTAGTTTTGTTGATTGTTTCATAATTTTTTTGTTTTTATGAAATAGCGTATTATGTTTATTAAAACCTAGAACTACAATGCACCTCTACCCAATTTCTTTTATACTAGTAATTATTAATTTCTCTATCATATCTACTTAACATTCCCATAAAAATCTGGTTGTCCTAGGAAATTGCTAATAAACTTGGAAGTTTCACAGTTGTAAAATCTAGATAGAAAATTAATAGTTAACATGATTGAGTCTTATTATATGCTAGAGAACTCTTACAAATGAGTAAACAGACACAGGAGGGGTTAAGTAATCTGCCCTATGTTACGCTGCTGCTAAGTGGCCATGCTGGGATACAGACATAAAATGCAGAGATGATTTTTCAAATGTGGGAATTCCACCACTAATAAACAGCAGAAATCTCTTGAAGTTGGAAAATGAAATCTGTAAAAACATTATCATAGCACATTAAAAAAAAAAAAACCCAAGTGTATTTCTTAACAGAGTGATTATACCTTTTAAACCATTGTATTTCAAGTACATTTTTAGCTTTCAGGCTAGAGAAGAATAATTTTGGAGTGGAGTTTATTTTGTCTTATTTTATAAGAGCAATGTTTAAAAACCAACCAGATAATTGAGACACAGTATGATTTAGTGGAAATTGAACCATGCTGATAGTAAGGACAGGATAATAAGACAGTCAGGATTCTAGTCTGAGCCTCATTATATTGGCCTTGTCCTTGGTTTTATCAGAGTTCTTTCATAGGTCTCATCTACTTCCGAGGTTGTAAATTCTCTTATACAATCATTCCTCATAGTCCTAATGTAATCCAAACCAGTGTGTGAAGGCCAGCCTCTGCACCTTGTCCTCAAGGTAAAGACAGAGTATCTGTCATAATCTTTTAGTAAAACTTAGATGCCATGAAGGTGAACAGGGAGAGAAACCATGTCTTAGAAGACTAGGCTCTAAAGAAATTTGAGCATTATCTGAAGATGATTAAGGATTGATAAAGCATAGACTATTTCCTCTGCACCATTCTAGCTGCCACATTTTGTACTGGCAGAAAATTGTTAAGTTTTAGAGAATATAGCCAGTCATCTAGAATCCATTAAGCAGATCTCATTAAGGATGGTAGAATCGTAAAGGTATGATTATTTTGATGCAACCACAGAAGCCTAGCTTATTGAAATAAGTTGATTTTTCCCTCTCCCCTTCCATCTCCTAAATACCCTCACTTTTCTCCTTCCCTTTTGTTATCATCCTAGTCCAAACCACCATCCTCTGTCCCCTAAACTCCTACAACACTCTCCTACCCTGACCCCTCTGCCAATGTCTCCATTCTCAACACTAGAATGATATATATACATATATATTTTTTAAGTTTAAGTTTATTTTACTTATGGCGGGGAGGGGGGTGGAGAGAATCCCTAGTAGGTTCTGCACTGTTGGCGTGAAGTTCGATGTGGGGCTCAAACATGGAGTTGGATGCTTACTTAACCAACTGAGCCACCCAGGCGCCCCTACATTTCAAAGTACAAGTCTGGTACTTTCTCTCTAAAAATCAAACTCCTTTGTATGCTCTATTAGTCTGTCTCCATTCTGGCACCTACCTTTCTGTCCATTGCTTACCCTTCTCCCTGTCACACTCTTCAATACAATGCTTTAAAGCCAGAAATTCATTATAAACTCAGAAAACAAAATGATTGACTCCCTATTAAACACTACACATAAGATTCTAGACAGCCATAGCAAATCTCAGAGAAAAATTCCATCACCTCAAACTCTTTTAATAATAAACAGGAAAGAATGAGAAGGAATGAAATAAGCATCATTTTCAAAGGATAGCAAAAAGGCTAAAGCAGACTTTTTTTTTTTTTTTTTAACGAGCTAAATAAGCATCCCGTTGGTGGTATTTCGAGTTTTGCTGAATTGAGCTAGAGTGCTCAGGGTTGAAATTAAACATTGAGTTAAATTTAAAGAGGCAAGTAATTCCATCCTGGCTTATTTATCAGACAAGCACAGAGAGTTGCATAAATATTGATCAGTTTGTCCTGACACCTGACTATAGCTACAGTACATACAGCTTCAATACAGAACTTGTGTATTTGGGGATAGATTTGAGTCTCATGGCAGAGATCTCCTTAGTGAAAGACTTCATAGGAGAACAGCATGCTTGGTCATCAGAGAGCACACTGAGTAAGTACGCAGTTTCTCAGCAGTTTGTTGGGACAGCATGGTCGTATTGGTACAGTAACCAGTGTGCTCAGGAAAACCCTTCTTCAGTTGACTGATACAGATGAGAGAATGAACTAGAGCAGTTTGAGTTTTCTCTCAGAAGACCATCTAGAGCAGAAGCAGCTATTTGGTATCCCTTTTGTAAATCATCCGGACACACTATTCAGATAAAAAGACTCTTCAGTCCACGTTAATACCTTTTTTAATGTTTTTGATGTTTTTGATGTTTTATAATCTTTTTAATATACATAGGACTCGGGACTTTAGGATCTCATCATTGTGTTAAGACATTAATGCTTCTCCTCTGTTAAAAATTGCCTTTAGATCAAATCTCATTAAACATCAGAATCACCTGGGGGCCCTAAAAGTAGATTCTGATTCATTGGTCTGGGATGGGATTCAAGTGTTAGTATACTTTTAAGCTCATATATAGCAATATGAGAACTACTTGTCTGGAGTCTAGACTACTATGTTCTAATTCACATCTTTTGGGTTTTTTTCATACTGACATTTTCTAGAACAAGAAAATGGATAACTTATTGGCACCTGAAAAGATCTGAGTAGTTTGAAAAAATACTCTTTATGGCTCATTTAAAAAACAGTCTTTAATGGTACTTGGATAGCTTATTATATGAATCTTAATACACCATTGACCCTTGAGCAACATACAGGTTAGGGGGAACTATGCTCTCGTAGTCAAAAATCCACGTATGAATTTTGACTGTCCAGAAACTTTACTAATAGCCTGCTGTTGACCGGAAGCCTTACTGATAAACAGTTGAGGAACACATATTTGTATGTTACATGGATTATACACTGTATTCTTTCAATAAAGTAAGCTAGCGAAAAATCATAAGTTAGAGAAAAACATTTATAGTACTGCACTGAGTTCACTGAAAAAAATCCATGTATCAGTACTTACCTGTTAGAAATGCCTCAACATAGGGTAGGCGAGGCTTCAAGAGGTGAAAATTAATGAAACTTTCTGTAATAAGTGTTATATGTCTGCCAGTAATCTGTGGTGGGTCAGAGAGGAGGGACTATAAAAGTTTGTTAACACCTATGCATAGGACCTTTCCTATTGTTTTATGTCTTCCTCTTATACTTTCAGATATGCAAGAACTGTACAGGGTGCTTTGATCGACATATCCCGTGTGTCTCTCTGAATTGCCCCGTACTTTTCAAACTCTCCCGAGTAAATAGAGAATTATCCAAGGCACCATATCTCCGGCAATTACTAGACCAGTTTTAAATTGTATCACAGAATTCCAGGTGCTACTTTTTTCAGTGTTTACCACGAAACTGTTGTGCATGGTGCTGTTTCAACTTTCATCGAGTCAAGTATGTTCACTGTCTATTATCTGGAGACTATGAAGGCTTTTATGCTAACTGAATTAAAAATTGTTCTTGTTGAACTCTAAATAGCTCACTTACAATGTACAAATTCTCCATCCTTTCACCTTTTTAACATTGTTTTATAACATACGTGTTGAATTTGCTCCGGTATGTGTAACATCTTGTAAATCCATTTGCGTAGATCATACTTCCCTGTGGAAGGAGCACTGAAAACCTTTTAAAAAAACAAACAAAAACAAACCATTCGTGTGTTTTCCTTGAACTGTCTGTATCAAGACGTGTTACTTAGAGATACTCATTCACTTTATAATTTTGACTGCGAAATATTTTGTAAATACACTTTTTTACTTTTCAGACAACTGAGTAAAATAATGTGCAATGAATTTTATACAAATGATTTTCAAGTTGTTAGGTATATTTCCTCTAGGTTTTGCTTGACTCAGAGTAGAGTTGTTATTTTGATCAAACTGTGCAAACAATAGTACCATGTGTAGCATTTTGAAACCTTATTTTCTAAAACCGCTGTCTTGCTTTAGCTATTAATGGGGCATTGTGAGGAACTGTGCAAAGACATTTTTGTTACAAACCTGTGGGCCTGTTGCAATACTTTAAAAATAAAAATTTTATTCCATTTTTGCTTGTTTTGTATAGACATTTCTATTGCTTCTAAATATGCTTAAAATATTTTCTTTCCTTATGTACTGTACAGTTAATCTTATTTGCCATCATCTTGGACACAAAATGTGTATTTAGAATATTTGTATAACTGTATAAAATGAAAAAGGAATTATGTGGTCAGTGCATTGTTTTCTAAACTGGAAATCATTTTGTTTTAAAAGTTAATAATGGAATCCATATTAAAATTGAATAAAATATGAAATATGGCAGTGTGATTTTATCTTGATATAAACGGTATTTCTCTTCATCTGTTGTGTTGGTTGCATCTTATTACTGAGGTAAATTTAATTCATTGTTATATTCCAATTGATGCTCCAAATTCCTTCACCAAACCATGCAGATGGGGGGGGGGGGGCGGCAGCAAAAGTAGTCTAGAAAAAATTCTAGCTTTCATCCTTCTAGAGTTCTAAGAAGCTACTTGTCAGTAGTTTCTGTGTACATTTTCATTTAGATATGATTAGTCTTGAAGCCAGGACTTTCCAGAGGGAAAGTAACAATTCTTCCTTTTTAAAAAATTAAACATCAGGTTTTTTCAGTAGAAAACAATACAGAAATAAGAATTACTTTCCTTTTCTAAGTTCTGGGCTATTAGGATTCCCACACACATCAGCTTTCCCCTAGTAACTGGACACAGTATTCTCAACAGAATAACCATTCTTAATCTGTCTATAACTGAACACAACCAAACACATCGTTGTTAAAGCACGAGTGCCCAAAGCTAGCTCAGTTTTACATTCTTCCCACATCTCTGCCTCCCTTGTCTGTCAGGAAGTACGTCCCTTGTAACCCTGTCCTCCGACTCTGTAGACCACCGTTTTAAAGGCGATGCCTTTGCTGTTTCAGTAATGTCACCTGTGAGGATACTGAAATTTGGACTTCTTTGACCAAAAGAACATTTGCAAGAAGTTTGCAGCATACTTTTCCTAATTATTTTCCCTGCCTTTTTAAGTCAACTGCTAATAGAAGTTTTGTATTTCACCCAGACCACAAAAAGAAAAAATTCCATTTCTGAGTAATGCTGGAGAGAGAATGTCCTTAGACCTTCCCTTAAGTTTATTAAAACATCATTTCCTGGGGCGCCTGGGTGGCTCGTCGGTTAAGCGTCCGGCTTCAGCTCAGGTCATGATCTCACGGTTCGTGGGTTTGAGCCCCGCGTCGGGCTCTGTGCTGACAGCCAGCTCAGAGCCTGGAGCCTGCTTCAGATTCTGTATCTCCCTCCCTCTCTGACCCTCCCCCTGCTCGCGCTGTCTCTCTCTGTCTCTCAAAAAATAAATTAAAAAAAAAAAACAAAACATTTCCTCTAGGGCGCCTGGGGTGGCTCAGTCGGTCGAGTGTCCGACTTCAGTTCAGGTCATGATCTCACGGTTCGTGAGTTTGAGCCCTGTGTCGGGAGATGTAAAAAGTTACAACTGTCTCTCTTCCCCACTCCCACAGAGAGCCCTGTCAGCAGTGGGAAACAGGCAAATGCTGAACCTACAATATTCAATTCCATATGAACTTCAGTTTCCTAAGTGTCTGCGAAGAAGGCCAAGACACTGGGAAAAACTGATAAAAATGTGAACAGAGGAGTTAGGGAATTTTGAGAGGAGGTAGTCCCGTGAGGGCTGAGGCAGGCCGCCCAGAGAGTCTGTGGACTCTGTTCAGCCCTGCTGATTGTCACAGGCACGTTTTCATTAGTCTCAGGACAGTCCTTGCCAGCAAGCACACTGCCCAGGTGACCTAAAAGTCTCTTCCAGGGCTGTATTTTATGCAAGTAAAGTCTTATAGCTCTGTAATCTTGATCTTTCCATTTATTCTCTGCTGTTTACATTTTCAAAATAACGACAGGGATATTCCTTTAGGCCTATCAAATAAGCTTTTAAGTTGATTTCTCAGTTTCAGGATAGTATTTCTTAAGATACTCATGTATTTGATTTTCTAAAGTAAAACACTTGGCTACAAATGACATTAGGGCTCTGCCATGAACAGAGAGAAGAGCGGGAAGGCAACAGTACACCGGCAGCTATTTTTAAGCTACATATGTCTCAGTCTCTCTCAGCAAGACCTACACCTCTTAGAGTACAGTCTGCCAGAGCACCCCATATAATGAGACCTGTTCCCTTAGCCATTTTGGGTTTTATAAAAGTGAATGAAATCTAATACCATTAATGCCCCCGGAATTCTGCTTAAGAAATGCTCTATATAGGAACATAGTCATGGAGTGTTTCTAGAATTTGAGGTCTGAGGAAAAAGTGAAAAGACAGCACTGAATCCACTGTGTCTTCCTCGCCTGTACCCATAGCTGTTTTGTCACTTTGGCCAAGCTCCAAAAGTGGCTTAAAAGCACAATATCTTGTAGGGAACTCTCAGATTTTATACAATCAGGTTTCTGTGTATATTTGGGGAGGAGAGAATGTGACCAGGAAGATAGAGGAGGCACTTTTAAATCAAAATACCATCTTATTGCCTCAGAATCTTTACCTGACTTGCTATTAATACCACCACAGGTGCCTTTGTTGGAGGGAAGGACTGCAAGGTTCCAGGAAAATAATATGCTTGGATTATAAAGAAACCCCATACCTTGGTCTTTCTCATGATTGCTACTGGGAATGCAGCCCTTTTGAAAAGCTACTAATTTGGTCATAGAGATTAAGAAGTTTAAAAATAATCATTCTTTGAAAATACCACCACCTGCCCTGGTTACTTGGTAGAGGCTCTATGAATGGGAATATGGGTGAATGCAAAAATTTACACAAATGTAAATTATTAGCTATGCAATAAATATTTACTGAGCACCTTAGATGCGCCCTGCATTTTGCTCATCTAACAATACCAAGGTAATCCACTGCCTCAAGTATGTCACACTATTGGGAGAGAGAGAGAAGTAATGACATTGTTTTCAAGATGATGACATAAAGATGTTTTTTCCTCTTCCTCTACTGTTGTATGAACCCAAAAATAATAAAGAGAAAGCCAGCATTAGAGAACTCCAGAAAAGCTTAGGAATAGAAGACCCCAGATGTGAACTAACTATTTAAAGGGAGAAGTTAGACCTCACAGACCACCTTCACTCCACATATCAGGTGTCCACACCCTCCCCTACACACACAGTTGATTTTAATCCTACTCTATAGCAAATGAGAACCAGAGAGGTGCTGAACTTGGGGACACTGGGCACTGATGGGGACAGGACTAGGTATACCACTAAGAACAGGGAAATTCAGTGGAAGTCTGAATTGAGACCCTCTGCCCCACACCCTGCCAAGGTGCAAAACACCAAAGCCAAGTCTGCACTCCCATATCATTGTGTACTTCTTTGACTCATAATAATTACAGTTGGCTATTTATGCCAATCTTTGATAGCAGTCTATACAATAAATTCAATATATCATGAAGTCTGAGATCATGTCTGATGTGCTCCCCAACATAACCCACCATCAGCATAACACCATCATATTACTAATAAATAACAGTGAATTGTAGGGCTTAAAATGCACATCTGGTGAAAAACTGACAGTATTTCCCCTACTGTTATTCAGCATAGTATTGGAAGTCCTAACCACAGAAGACAAGAGAAAGGAATAAAAGACATCCACATTGGTAAGAAAGAAGTAAAACTTTATTTGCAGATAAAATGATCCTATATATACAAAACTCCACAAAAAAACTACTAGAACTGATAAAGGAATTCAGTAGGGTTCCAGGATACAAAATCATTATACAGAAATCCACTGTATTTCTATACAGTAATAAAGGAGCAGAAAGAGAAATTAAGAAAACAATACCATTTACAACTGAGCCAAAAGTAATAAACTACCTAGGAATAAACTGAACCAAGAAGGTAAAAGACCTGTACTCTGAAAACTATAAAATGTTGATGGAAAAAATTGAAGATGACATAAATAAAAAGATATTCCATGCTCATGGATTGGAAGAACAAATATTATTAATATGGCCATACTACAAAAAGCAATCTACAGATTTAATGCAATGCCTATCAAAATGCCAATAGCATTTTTTCACAGAACTAGAATAATCATAAAATTTATATGGAACCACAAAAGATCTCAAAGAGCCAAAGCAATCTTCAAAAAGAACAAAACTGGAGGTATCACAATCCCAGGTTATAAGGCATACTACAAAGCTGTAGCAATCAAAACAGTAGGTCACTGGTGCAAAAACAGACACATAGATCAAGAGAATAGAACAGAGAGCCCAGAAATAAATCCCCCATTATTTGGTCAATTAATCTTCTAGGAAGTCAAGAATATTCAATGGAGAAAAGTCTCCTCAACAAATGGTGCTGGGAAAACTGGAGAGCTACATGCAAAAGAATGAATCTGGACCATTTTCTTACACCATACACAAAAATAAACACAAAACGGACTAAAGACCTAAATGTGAAACCTGAACCATAAAAATCCTACAAGATAACACAGGTAGTAATCTCTCCAATAATGGTCATAGCAACATCTTTCTAGATACATCTCATGAGGCAAGAGAAATAAAAGCAAAAAATATTGGGACTACGTCAAAATAAAAAAGTATCTACACAGGAACAGAAATAATCAACAAAACTAAAACACAGCTTTCTGAATGGGAGAAGATACTTACAAATGACACATCCCATTAAAATTTAGTATCCAAAATACATAAAGAATTTATGTAACACCACCAAAAAAATCAATTAAAAAATGGGAAGAAAACATGAACAGACATTTCTCCAAAGACAACATCCACATGGCCAATATACACATGAAAAGATGCTCAACATCACTTATCATCAGTGAAATACAAATCAGGGATGCCTGGGTGGCTCATGGCTCAGTCAGTCAAGCGTGTGATTCTTGATTTGGGCTCAGGTCATGATCTCACAGTCATGAGATCAAGCCCCACATCAGGCTCTGTGCTGACAGCATGAAACCTGCTTGGGATTCTCTCTCACCCTTTCTCCCTCTCTCTCTTCCCCTCCCCTGCTCACTCGCTATCTCTCTCTCAAAATAAACATTTTTTAAAAATACAAGAAATAGCAAGTGTTGGCAAGGATGTGGAGAAAAAGGAACTCTCATGCACTGTTGGTGAGAATGCAAACTGGTGCAGCCACTGTGGAAAAGAGTTCCTCAAAAAGTTAAAAATAGAATTACTATATGATTGGATAATTTACCCAAAGAATACAAAAACACTAATTTGAAAAGATATCTGCACCCCTGGTTATTGCAGCATTATTTACATCGGCAAATTATGGAAGCAGCCCAAGTGTCCATCAATGCATGAATGGATAAAGAAGTGCATACATAATATATACAGACATACATACACACATATACCTACAATGGAATATTATTCAGTTGTAAAAAACAATGAAATCTTCCCATCTGCAGCAACATGGATGGAGCTAGATAGTATAATGCTAACTGAAATAAGTCAGTCAGAGAAAAACATATGATTTCACTTACGTGTCAAATTTAAGAAACAAAACAAGGAAAAAGAAGGGTCAAAAAAAAAAAAAACAGGGAGAAAGGGAGGGCGAGAGAGAATCCTAAATGTTCAAAACAATCTGCTGGTTACCAGAGGGGAACAAACTGGTGGGGTGATGGGTGAAATGGGTGAAGGGGATTAAGATTACATTTAATGTGATTAACAGTGATGTATGCAACTGTTGAAATCACTGTATTGTACACCTGAAACTAATATAACACCGTATGTTAACTGAGAGACAACAAAGAGAGCTAGCAAGGGTTGAACAATAAAGTTCATCTCCTACAGGAGACCACCACTTTGAGATAAAAAGTGGCTGTTTTATCTAGAAACCAACACAGAGAGTCAAGGAACATGGAAAATCAGAGGAATGTGTTCCTAACAAAAGAGCAACACAAAACCCCAGAAAAAGCCCTTAATGAAACAGAGATAAATGATTTACCTCATAAGGAGTTAAAAATAAAGATGCTTGCCAAGTTCAAGAGAATAATGCACGAACAGAGATAGAATTTCAACAAAAAGATACAAAATATAAGAAAGTACCAAACAGAAGTCACAGAACTGAAGAATACAATAACTGAACTGAAAAATCCACTTAGAAAGGTTTAATAACAGACTAGATGAAGCTGAAGAATCAGCTAACTCAAAAACACAGCAATGTAATCCATCCAATCAGAGTAGCAAAAATAAAAAAGAATGAAAAACAGTGAAGCTAGTTTGAGAGACTGATGGGACAACATCAAGAGGGCCAGTATTTCAGTACAGAGGGTTCCAGAAAGAGAAGAGAGAAAGAAACGACCAGAAAATTCATTTAAAGAAATCATGGTTGAAAACTTCCTTAACCTGGGGAAGGAAACAGATACCCAAGTCCAGAAATTTCAGAGTTCCAAGTAACATGAACTCCAACAGACCCCACACCAAGACACCTTATAATTAAATTGTCAAAAGTTAAAGACAGGGAGAGGATCTTAAAAGCAGCAAGAGAAAAACTTGTTATGTATAAGGATATCCTGCTAAGACTATAAGCAGATTTTTCAGCAGAGAGTTTGCAGGCCAGAAGGGAGTGGCATGACACATTCAAAGTGCTCAAAGAAAAAACCTGCCATACTAGAACACCCTACCCGGTAAAGCTGTCCTTCAGAATTGAATGAGAGATAAAGAGTCATCCAAACAAGCAAAAGCCAGAGGAGTCAGCAACACTAGACCAACCTTACAAGAAATATTAAGAGATTTCTTCAAGCTGAAATGAGGGGGTACTAATTTGTAATAGGAAATATATGTGAAAGTATAAATTTCAGTAGTAAAGATAAATATATAGTTAAATTCAGAATAATGTTGTGACAGTGATAGGCTAATCACTTGTAAACCTCGTATGAAGGTTAAAAGACAAATATAGTAAAATAATTATAACTACAATAATTTGTCATTGGATACACAAGATAAAAAGATTTAAATTGTGACATCAAAAACAAAAATGTGGGGTAGAGAGAGTAAAAATATAGGGCTCTAAAATGCATTCAAATGAGACTTGGAGAGAAGATGGCAGAGAAATAAGGAGTTCTGTACTTCCTGCCCGCATCTCTCAAACAAAGAAATGCTGAAGCCAAAGGACATTGAACCGCAAGAGTCTGGGAGGAAAAGACAGAGTCCATTAAGAAGACATCCTCATAGGTGCATGATTGAGAACTGGGGAAGATAAAAATGGGCCAGAAGTGGGAGGCACGGAGGGGAGACAGCCCCCTCCACAGAGAGACAAGGGGAAGAGAAAGAGCGGCTGAAACTGCTCGGAGAACTGTCCCTGGAGAAGAGAAAAAATTCAGCCTGGGTCGGAGAGGGATCCTATCATCCCATCTCTAACCACAGGGTGTTTGGAGAGAGATCCTCTCTCTAACTATGGTGCTTTCTTTGGGCTGGGTGCCCCAGTCCCAGTCAGCACCAGGAGAAACTGCTCCCCTACTCCCCCTACTCAATCCCCAGCTAGGAAGCAGCCTGGCCTGCAGGAGTACATTTCGGATGGTATCATTAAAGTGCTTGGACTAAGATCTGGAAATGCGGCGGGGCTTGGGAAATACAACTAGGCCCACCTTGGCCATGCCCGCAGCACAGGGAGATCGGACCCAAAAGAGTGATTTGCAATGCTTGGTTCAAGAAGGGACTGGGGCACCGCCTACCATATTCTCCTTTTTCTCTCTATTAAGTCTTTTAGTCTCTCTGCCTGGTCAATGTTCAATTTCTCTTTCTCCCCACCCCTGTCATTTCTCTCTTTGTATGTGCTATTCCATCAGCACTGCCTCCACCCTGCTCTTTATTTGTAGCTGGGATTTCTGGTTTTATACATTTAGACAGCCCTTTGTCTTTTGTTGTTTTTGTTTTCTTTTGTTTTTTCCTTTCAGTTTGCTTGTTTGATTTGTCTGTGCGTTTGTGTCCTTTTTTTCCATGTATGTCTGTTTTCCTTTCCAGGGCAATGTCAAGAAACAAGCCAAAATACACATGGTGGAGAGTCCCAATATCACTACAAGTAGGGAAATAAAATAACCAACGCACAATAAGAAAGACCAAGGGACACCATTAAAAGAACACTTCCTAAACAGACAGGCCCTGGACAGTCAATGAGCCTCCTTCAATATAGCAGAACACGCAGGTACAGAGGGTATAACAAGCTTTAAAACTGAAAAGAGACAGAAAGCTAGCTAAAATGACGAAACGGAAGAACTCCCCTCTAAAGAAATTCCAGGAAGAAATGACAGCTGAAGAATTGCTCAAAACAGATATAAGCAACATAACTGACCAAGAATTTAGAACAATATTCATAAAATTAATCACTGGGCTTGAAAAAGGCATGGAAGACACCAGAGAAGCTATTGCTACAAAGATTATGGAACTTAAAAACAGTTGTGACAAATTAAAAAATGCTATAAATGAGGTGCATAATAAAATGGAGGTGGCCACTGCATGGACTGAAGAGGCAGAGAGGAGAATAGGTGAATTAGAAGACACAATTATAGAAAATGAGAGAGAAATTGATCCAGGAGCACAAAAGGAGAATTCAAGAACTGAGTGATACAATCAAACAGAACAATATCCCTATCATAGGAATTCCAGAAGAAGAAGAGAGAAAAAAAGGGGCTGAAGGGGTACTGGAACAAACCATAGCTGAGAACTTCCCCAATTTGGAGAAGAAAACAGACACTGAAATCCAAGAGGCACAGAGAACTCCCCTTAGACGTAACTTGAATCGACCTTCGGCATGACATACCATAGTGAAACCGGCAAAATATAAGGATAAAGAGAGAATTCTGAAAGCAGCTAGGGATAAAAGGGCCCTAACATACAAAGGGAGACCTATCAGAGTAGTTGCAGACCTATCTGCTGAAACTTGGCAGGCCAGAAAAGAATGGCAGGAAATCTTCAATGTGATGAACAGGAAAAATATGCAGCCAAGAATCCTTTATCCTGCAAGCCTGTCATTCAGAATAGAAGATGAGATAAAGGTTTTCCCAAATAAAAAAAAATTGAAAGAATTCATCACCACTAAACCAGCCCTACAAGAAATCCTAAGGGGGACTCTATGAGGGAAATATTGCAAGGAACACAAGGTACAAGAGACACCACTACAAGCATGAATCCTACAGAGAACACAATGACTCTAAACCCATATTTTTCAATAATAACACTGAATGTAAATGGACAAAATGTTCCAATCAAAAGACATAGGGTATCAGAATGGATTAAAAAAAATCCATCTATTTGCTGTCTACAAGACACTCATTTTAGACCTGAGGACACCTTCAGATTGAAATTAAGGGGTTGGAGAAATATCTATCATGTGACTGGAAGGCAAAGAAATATGGAGTAAACATACTTATATTGGACAAACTGGACTTTAAAGTAACGGGATGAAGAAGGGCATTATATAATAATTACAGGGTCTCTCCATCAGGAAGAGCTAACAATTATAAACATCTACGTACCGAATTCGGGCACACCCAAATACATAAAACAATTAATCACAAACAGAAACAGTCTTATTGAAAAGAATGTGCTAACTTCAGGGGATTTTAATACTCCACTTACAGCAATGGATAGATCAACCAGACAGAAAACCACTAAAGAAACAATGGACCTGAACGACACATTGGAACAGATGGATTTGACAGATATATTTAGAACTCTACATCCTGAGGCTAGGGAATTCACTTTCTTCTCGAGTGCGCATGGCACATTCTCCAAGATAGATCACATAATGGGGCATAAAGCAGCCCTCCATAAATATAAATGAAATGAGATCAGACCATGCACACTTTCAGATCACAATGCTATGAAACTTGAAATCAATCCCAGGAAAAAGTCTGGAAAACCTCCAAAAACATGGAGGTTAAAGAATGAGTGGGCCAATCAGGCAATTAGAGAAGAAATTTAAAATATATATGCAAACAAATGAAAACGAAAATACACCAATCCAAACTCTCTAGGCTGCAGCAAAGGCAGTCCTAAGAGGAAAGTATATTGCAATCAGGCTTATTTCAAGAAACTAGAAAAAGTGTAAATTCAAAATCTAACAGAACACCTAAAGGAACTAGACAGGGAGCAGCAAGAGGACCCCAAACCCAGCAGAAGAAGAGAAATAATAAAGATCGGGCAGAAATAAACAATATAGAACCCCCCCCCAAAAAAAAAACAAACAGTTGAACAGATCAATGAAACCAAGAGTCGGTTTTTAGAAAAAAATAAACAAAATTGATAAACCTCTAGCCAGGCTCCTCAGAAAGAAAAGAGAACACCCAAATAGACAAAATCACAAATGAAAATGGATCTCTTACAACCAATCCCTCAGAAATACAAGCAATCATCAGGGAATATTATGAAAAATTATATGCCAAAAAGCTGTACAACCTAGAAGAAATGGAAAAGTTCCTAAACACACATGCACTACCAAAATTCAAACAGGAAGAGATAGAAAATCTGAACAGACCCATAACCAGTGAAGAAATCAAATCAGTTATCAAAAATCTCCCAATGAATAAGAGCCTGGGGCCAGATGGCTTCCCTAGGGAATTCTACCACACATTCAAAGCAGAGTTAATACCCATTCTTCTCAAACTATTCCAAAAAATAGAAATAGAAGGAAAATTTCAGGACTCATTCTATGTAGCCAGCAACACTTTGATTCCCAAACCAGACAGACACCCAACAAAAAAAAAAGAACAACAGGTCAATATCCTTAATGAATACAGATGCAAAAATCCTCAACAAGATACTAGCAAAACGAATTCAACAGCATATAAAAAGAATTATCCACCATGATCAAGTGGGATTCATGCCTGGGTTACAGGGCTGGTTCAATATTCGCACATCCATCAACGTGATACATCACGTTAACAAAAGAAAAGATAAAAACCATATGATCCTGTCGATAGATGCAGAAAAAGCATTTGACAAAATACAGCATCCTTTCTTAATAAAAGCCTCAAGAAAGTCAGGATAGAAGGAACATACTTAAACATCATAAAACCCATTTATGAAAAGCCCATAGCTAATATCAGCCTCAATGGGGGAAAAACTGAGAGCTTTCCCCCTGAGATCAGGAACACGACAGGGATGTCCACTCTCACCACTGTTGTTTAACATAGTGCTGGAAGTCCTAGCATCAGCAATCAGACAACAAAAGGAAATAAAAGGCATCAGAATTGGCAAAGATGAAGGCAAACTTTCACTTTTCGCAGATGACATGATACTCTACATGGAAAACCCGACCGACTCCACCAGAAGCCT
>CM053577.1:49312752-49419184 GCA_028646485.1 Cryptoprocta ferox
CCCTGAGATCAGGAACACGACAGGGATGTCCACTCTCACCACTGTTGTTTAACATAGTGCTGGAAGTCCTAGCATCAGCAATCAGACAACAAAAGGAAATAAAAGGCATCAGAATTGGCAAAGATGAAGGCAAACTTTCACTTTTCGCAGATGACATGATACTCTACATGGAAAACCCGACCGACTCCACCAGAAGCCTACTAGAACTGATCCAGGAATTTAGGAAAGTTGCAGGGTACAAAATCAACGTACAGAAATAGGTTTCATTTTTATACACCAATAATGAAGCAACAGAAAGAGAAATCAAGAAAGTGATCCCATTCACAATTGCACGAAAAACCATAAAATACCTAGGAATAAACCTAACCAAAGATGTAAAAGACCTGTACAATGGAAACTATAGAAAACTTATGAAAGAAATTGAAGAAGACACAAAGAAATGGAAAAACATTCCATGCTCATGGATTGGAAGAAGAAACATTGTTAAAATGTCATTATTACCGAAAGCAATCTACACATTCAAAGCAATCCCAATCAAAATTGCACCAGCATTCTTCGCAAAGCTAGAAAAAACTATCCTAAAATTCGTATGGAATCAAAAAAGACCCCGAATAGCCAAAGTAATATTGAAGAAGAAAACCAAAACGGGAGGCATCACTTTAGCCTCTACTACAAAGCTGTCATCATCAAGACAGTATGGTATTGGCACAAAAACAGACACATAGACCAATGGAATAGAATAGAGAACCCAGAACTGGACCCCCAAATGTATGGCCAATTAATCTTTGACAAAGCAGGAAAGAGTATCCAATGGGGAAAAAAAAAGCCTCTTTAACAGGTGGTGCTGGGAGAATTGGACAGCAACATGCAGAAGAATGAAACTAGACCACTTTCTTATACCATACACAAAAATAAACTCAAAATGGATGAAGGACCTGAACGTGAGACAGGAAATCGTCAAAACCCTACAGGAGAAAGCAGCAAACAGCCTCCTTGACCTCAACCGCAGCAATTTCCTACTTGACACATCCCCAAAGGCAAGGGAATCAAAAGCAGAAATGAACTATTGGGACCTCATCAAGATAAAATGCTTCTGCACTGCAAAGAAAACAGTCAAGAAAAATAAAAGGCAACCGACAGAATGGGAAAAGATAGTTGCAAATGACATATTGGATAAAGGGCTAGTATCCAAAATCTACAAGGAACTCACCAAACTCCACACCCAAAAAACGAATAATCCAGTGAAGAAATGGGCAGAAGACATGAATAGACACTTCTCCAAAGAGGACATCCAGATGGCCAACAGACACATGAAACGATGCTCGGAGTCACTCATCAGCGGGGAAATACAAATCAAAACCAAACTGAGATACCACCTCATGCTGGTCAGAATGGCTAAAATGAACAAATCAGGAGACTATAGATGCTGGCGAGGATGTGGAGAAATGGGCACCCTCCTACGCTGTTGGTGGGAATGTAAACTGGTGCAGCCACTCTGGAAAACAGTGTGGAGGTTCCTCAAAAAATTAAAAATAGAACTCCCCTATGACCCAGCAATAGCACTGCTAGGGATTTACCCAAGGGATACAGAAATGCAACAGCATAGGGGCACATGTACCCCCAATGTTCATAGCAGCACTTTCAACAATGGCCAAATTATGGAAAGAGCCTAAATGTCCATCAACTGATGAATGGATCAAGAAGATGTGGTTTATGTATACAATGGAATACTACATGGCAATGAGAAAGAATGAAATCTGGCCATTCATGGCAACGTGGATGGAACTCAAGGGTGTCATGTTAAGTGAAATAACTCAGGTGGAGAAGGACAGATACCATATGTTTTCACTTATAAGTGGAAGAGGAGAAACTTAACAGAGGACTATGGGGGAGGGGAAGGGGAAAAATAATTGGGGAGAGGGAGGGAGGCAAATCATGAGAGACTCTTGAATACTGAGAACTGAGGGCTGATGGGGGTAGGGAAGAGGAGAAGGGGTCGATGGGCATGGAGGAGGGCCCTTGTTGGGATGAGCACTGGGTGTTATATGCTTGACAATAAACTATAAGAGAAAAAAAAATGAGACTTGGAGGGGAAGATGGTGGTAGAATTGGAGGGCCTTGGCTCACCCCATCCCACAAATACAACTAGACAACTATCAGACCATCCTTAAACACCAAAGAAACTGATCTGAAGATTCCCAGATCTCCACAACTAAATGTAGAGAAGAGGCCCAAACATTAAAGATGGTAGGAAGTGTAGGGATGGGGCTTAGGACAAAAACAGATTATGGCTGCTATGGTGGGGAGGAAGCCACAGTCATGGAGAAGTGCAAGAGATAGTCTAGCACACAGGAACGTGCATGGGGAAAATGGAACCCACCACACTGGCTTGGAAAGCACAAGAGCTCCAATTTTTTGAGTTCTTGCAACCAGTGGGGCTGAAAGCCTGGAATTTTAAAGGTCAGCATGCTTGGCTCTGTAGAGCTTGGAAGACGTTGGGGCTGCTCTTGGAGAAGAGGCAGGGCAAACATCCCAGGGACATACAGCAAGGAAACAGCAATCTGAAGAGCACCTGTGGCACACAGTAGGGAGGTTAGTTGCCTATCTTGGAGCATGTCCTGGACAGGCAGCATTCACAGAGATCCCTCTGGGAACAAAGGAACTGGCAGGTACTATTTCTCTTCCCTGTCCCTCAGCATAAATAGAGCCACATGTAGGAACCACCAGAAGGCCAACACTCACTACCTAACTTGTTTACAACCCCGCCCCACTGCACTCCAGAAGAACAACACTTCCCAGTCATGCTTGCCTCAGTCCCAGCATGACTGGCCCCTTCCCCGAGAAGACCAGCCCAAACCCTGCAAACACTACATCCCCTGACCCGGGAGTTTTGCAAGGCTTCAGTTCCAGTGGCAGTGGCAACAGGTCTCATTTCACAAGCAGACCAGAGCACACCTAGTTAAAACTTACCACATTCAAGTCAGGAACCAAACACTGCCCACAGCAGGCAAAGAGAGCCTCTGCAGATGACTGGCCTAAAGGATAAATGAGTGTCAGGCTGGAAGAAGCAGAAGAATCAATTAATGACTTAGAAGCCAGAATAATGGAAAGTAATCAAGCTGAACAAAAGAGAGAGAAAAGAATTATGTAAAATGAGATTAGATTTAGGGTACTCAGTGACTCCATCAAACATAATAACATTCATAATATAGAAGTCTCAGAAGAATAGAAGGAAAGGGGGTCAGAAAGTTTAATTGAAGAAATAATAGCTGAAAACTGGGGTCCTGAGTGGCTGAGTTGGTTGAGCATCCAATTTTTGATTTTGGCTCAAGCCATGATCTCATGGTTGGTGGGATCGAGGTCTGTGTCAGGCTCCGAGCTGACAGCACAGACTCTGTTTGGGCTTCTCTCTTTCCCCTTCTCCCTGCCCCTCCTCCACTCGTTGCCATCCCCCCCTTCTCTCTCTCAAAATAAATAAATAAACTTAAAAAAATATCTCTACCAACCTAAATTTATACCTCAAGGAACTAGAAAAAGAAGAATAAATGAAGCCCAAAGTTAGTAGAAGGAAAGAAATAACAGAGATCAGAGCAGAAAATTTATGAAATGGAGACTAGATAATTAAAAATATCAGTGAAAGAGGTAGTTTTTTTGCAAAGATAAGCAAAATTGACAAACCTTTAAGCTAAACTCACCAAAAACAGAGAGAAAGGACTCAAAATCAGAAATCAAAGAGGAGACCTTACAACTGATGCCACAGAAATAGAAAGGATAAGAGACTGTTATGAACAATTACACGCCAACAAACTGGACAACCTAAAAGAAATAAATTCCTAGAAATATACAGTCTGCCAAGACTGAATCATGAATAAATAGAAAATCTGAACAGATACTAGTAGTAGATAGAATCAGTAATCAAAATCTTCCCAACAAACAAAAGTCCAGGACCAGATATCTTCTTTGGTGAATTCTATCAAATATTTCAAGGAAAAAAATTTTTTTAAACTTTATTTTTAAGTAATCTCTACATCAAACAAGGTGTAGAACTTAAACCACAAGATCAAGAGTTGCATGGTCTACTGACTGAGCCATACAGGTGCCCCTTAAAGGATTTATACCAATCTTCAAACTCTTCCAAAAAATAGGGATAGGAGGGAACACTTCCTAACTCATTTTATGAGTCTAGCATTATTAGCCTGAACAAAACCAGGTAAGGTCTCTATAAGAAAAGAAAATTACAGGCCAATATCCCTGATGAATGTAATTGCAAAAATCCATCAATTTTTTTTTTTAAGCAAAGGGGCACCTGGATGGCTCAGTCAGTTAAACATCTGACTTCAGCACAGGTCATGATCTTGTGGTTTGTGAGTTCAAACCCCTCAGCAGGTTCCATGCCAACAGCTTGGAGCCTGGAGCCTGCTTCAAATTCTGTGTCTCCCTCTCTCTCTGCCTTTCTCCTGCTTATGTTCTCTCTCTCTCTCTCTCTCTCAAAAATTAACATTAAAAAATATTTTTAGCAAATTGAACTCAACAACACATTAAAAAGATTATACACCATGACCAATATGACTTATCAAATGGAAGGCAAAGATGGTTCATTGTCTGCAAATTAATCAATGTGATACACCACATTAGCAAAATGAAGAGTGAAAATAATATGATCATCTCAATAGAAAAAGAAGCATCTGACACAATTCAACATTCATTCATGATAAAAACTCTCAACAAAGTGGGTAAAGAAGGAACATACCTCAACAGAATAAAGGCAATATATGACAAGCCCATGACTAACATCATACTCAATGGTGAAAAACTGAAAGCTTTTCCTTCTAAGATCAGGAACAAGACAAAGATGTCTGTTCCCACCACATACTACTGGAAGTCTTAGGCAGAGCCATTAGGCAAGAAAAATATATAGAAGTCATCCAAATCAGAAAGGGAAAGTAAAACTTTCTCAATTTGCAGATAATATACTATAGAAAACCCTAAAGACTCCAGCAAAACACCATTAGAACTAATAAATGAATGCAATAAAGTTGCAGGATATAAAATCAATACACAGAAATATGTTGCATTTCTATACACTAATAATCAACTTTCAGAAGAAGAAATTAAGAAAGCAATTCCATTTACAGTTACACCAAAATGACTAAAATACCTAGGAATAAATTTAACCAAGGAGGTGAAAGACCTGTTCTCTGAAAACTATAAGAAATTGATGAAAGAAATTGATAAAGACAGAATAACTGGAATATTTCATGCTCGTGTGTTGGAAGAATTAATATTGTTAAAGTGTCCATATTACCCAAAGCAATATACAGATTCAGTGCAATCCCGAATTCCAGATATGCCATTTTTTAAAGAACTAAAACAAAGAATCCTAAAATTTGTATAGAACTGCAAATAGCCAAAGCAATCTTAAGAACAAAACCAGGGAAATCACGATCCTTGATATCAAACTATTTTAGAAAGTTGTAGTAATCAAAATATGGTATTGCCATAAAATAGACACATAGATCAATAGAACAGTATAGAGGAGGGGCCAAGATAGTGGAACAGCATGGAAGTTTTTTTTTTTTTTTTTTTTTTTTTTTTTTTTTTGCATCTCTACTGCCGGAAATGTAGCCAGATCAACACTAAACCATCGTGCACACCTGGAAAACTGATTTGAGGATTAACATAACCATCTGCACAATCTGAACCACAGAACTCAGCAGGTACGTGGTGCAGAGAGGTGAACTGGGGGAGAGAGAAGCTGCAAAAGGCAGGGCGCTCTTTTTGCTTGTGGAGAGAGGACGGAAATGGAGGGAGAGTACAGGAGAAGCACCCCCTCCCCCTTGGAGAGAGAGAGAGGAAGAGTGGAAACAGCTGCAAGGGACTGAACAAAAAAGGGAGAAAGGAGAAAGAAGAGGGTTTAAATTGCATTAAGACTCTATAAACCAGGGGAGTGCAGAGTCGGCAACTCCACAGTTCCAAAGCTGGCAGAGCTCTGGTGGGAAAGGTGAATCCTCAGGAGCAGAGAGCAAGGTTCAAGGGGTCCTCAGGCCACACAGGGAGAGTTCCCCTGCTTGGAGGACATTTGGTAGAGGCTGTGCAGCCTCCCCACAGGCAAAGGTCCCAATGGACCCCGGAGAACAACCACATTTGCTGGTGTTGAAACAAGGATGTAAAAGGTGTAACCTGGTGCCAGATGTTTGTTGTCATTTGCCATAATCCCTGAAATGCTGCTGCTACAAAATTGCATGAGCTTTTTCTGGGGTGGGCTGGCACCAACCCACAGTCTCGGCATCAGGAGCAGCACAGTCTTGTGAATTTTCCTGGGGGTGGGCTGGCATCTGACCCTTGCTCAACAAGATCCTCCCCCAGAGGGTCTGAGTGGGTCAAAGACGCAGTCCCTCAGAAGTGAGAGGTTGGGAAACACAGCCCCATCTGAGATAAAACTCAGGAGGGATGTGATGCCTGGCAGCCTGATGTCCTGGTCATGGAGAGTGTAGAAGTGGGGAGGGGACGAAAGCTGGAGAGAAAGGAGGAGTGCTTGATTGCCAGTTGGGGAGAGACCAGAGTTCTGATACTAGAGACTGGGTAGCTGGGTGATGCCGTTTTCACCCCTCCCATGCATGCGCATACACACATGCCCCAACAATCCACCCCAGTAAGCTAAGTAGTGCCATCTAGTGAAGAACGGAGCCATTACACTAAGCCCTGCCCAACTGGGCCAACTGCGCTCTTGAGGAACATCACAAGTCTCTCTGCCTGCTTAGTTTATGGACTATAAAGTGCTTCATAGTCTGACTTCTAAGGCTGATGTAATTTCAATCGTATTTCATTCTGTTCCCTGGTCCATCTATTCAATTGTTTTTTTCTTTTCTTATTCTTGAATACAGAAAAAAAAATTTTTATTTTACATTTTTATTAAAAATATTTATTTTTTTCTACTGTATTTTTTACCTTTTTGTAAATTTTTAAATTCTATTTTTCTTCCATCATTTCATTTTATTCTACTTTATTGTATTCATTTTTGCAAATTTTCAAACGTTTTCCCTCCCTCCCTTTTTTTCTTTTCTTATATTTCCCTTTTTTCTCTAATCTATCAAGCTTCTTTCAACAACCAGACCAAAACACACCTAGGATCTAGCATCCTTTATTTTTGTTGTTTTTAATTTTTATTTTTTTTTACTTTATTAATTCCTTTTCTTCCTTCAAGATGACAAAATGAAGGAATTCACCCAAAAAGAAAGAACAGGAAGAAATGATAGCCAGGGACTTAATCAACACAGATACAAGCAAGATGTCTGAACCAGAATTTAGAATACGATAATAAGAATACTAGCTAGGATTGAAAATAGATTAGAATCCCTTTCTGCAGAGATAAAAGAAGTAAAAGCTAGTCAGGATGAAATAAAAAATGCTATAACTGGGGCACCTGGGTGGCTCAGTCGGTTGAGTGTCCAACTTTGGCTCAGGTCATGATCTCGTGGTTTGTGAGTTCAAGCCCTGCATCAGGCTTTGTGCAGACAGCTCAGAGCCTAGAGCCTGCTTCAGATTCTATGTCTCCCCTCTCTCTCTCTGCTCTTCCCCTGTTCACACACTCTCTCACTTTTTCTCTCTCAAAAATAAATAAACATTAAAAAAAAATTTTAATGCTATAACTGAGCTGCAATCTCGAATGGATGCCACGGCACCAAGGATGGATGAGGCAGAGCAGCGAATTAGTGATATAGAAGACAAACTTATGGAGAACAATGAAGCAGAAAAAAAAGAGGGAGACTAAGGCAAAAGAGCAGATATAAGAATTAGAGAACTCAGTGACTTATTAAAAAGGAATAACATCAGAATCATAGGGGTCCCAGCAGATGAAGAGAGAGAAAAAGTGGTAGAAGGTTTATGTGAGCAAATCATAGCGGAAAACTTTCCTAACCTGTAGAAAGACACAGACATCAAAATCCAGGAAGCACAGGGGACTTCCATTAGATTCAACAAAAACTGACTATCAACAAGGCATATCATAGTCAAATTCACAAAATACTCAAGCAAGGAAAGAATCATGAAAGCAGCAAGGGGAAAAAAACGTCCTTAACCTACAAGGGAAGACAGATTAGGTTTGCAGCAGACGTATACACAGAAACTTGGCAGCCAGAAAGGAGTAGCAGGATATATTCAATGTGCTGAATATGCAGCCAAGAATTCTTTACCCAGCAAGGCTGTCATTCAAAATAGAAGCAGAGATAAAAAGTTTCCCAGATAAACAAAATTTAAAGGAATTGGTGACCACTTAACTAGCCCTGCAAGAAATTTTAAGGGGGACTCTCTGAGGGGAGAAAAGACGAAAAACAAAAAGACCAAAAGTAACAAAGACTAGAAAGGACCAGGGAACACCACCAAAACCTTCAATTCTACAGGCAATATAATGGCAATAAATTCATATCTTTCAGTACTCACTTTAAACATCAATGAACTAAACACTCCAATCAAAAGGCAGAGGATAACAGAATGGATAAGAAAATACAATCCATCTATATGCTGTTTACAAGAGACCCATTTTAGACGTAAAGTCACCTTTAGATGGAATATAAGGGGATGGAGAACCATCTATCATGCTAATGGTCTCCAAAAGAAAGCTGGAGTAACCATACTTATATCAGACAATCTAGATTTTAAAATAAAGACTGTAGCAAGACATTATTTCATAAGTATTATTATTTCATAAGTAAGTGGTCTATCCACCAAGATCTAACAACTGTAAACATTTATGCTCCAAACGTGGAGGCACCCAAATATATAATTCAATTAAAAACAAGCATAAAGAAACTCATTGATAATAATACCCTAGTCGTAGTCGTAAGATCAACACCCCCCTTACAGCAATGGACAAATCATCTAAACAGAAAATCAACAAGGAAACAATGGTTTTGAATGACACACTGGACTGGATGGACTTAACAGATATATTTAGAACATTTCATCCTAAAGCAACGTGATACACATTCTTCTCCAGTGTACATGGAACATTCTCCAGAATAGATCACATATGGGGACACAAATCAGACCTCAACAAGTACAAAAAGACTGAGATCATACCATGCATATTTTCAGACCACAACACTTTGAACCTCGAAATCAACCACAAGAAAAAATTTGGAAAGATAACAAATACGTGAAGACTAAAAAACATCCTACTAAAGAATGAATGGGCTAACCAAGAGGTTAAAGAGGAAATTAAAAAGTACATGGAAGCCAATGAAAATTATAACACCACGGCCCAAAACCCCCTGGGATGGTCATAAGAGGGAAGTATAGAGCAATTCGGGCCTTCCTAAAGAAGGAAGAAAGGTCTCAGTTACACAACCTAAACTTACACCCTAAAGAGCTGGAAAAGAATAGCAAATAAAACCCCAAAATGGCAGAAATAATAAAGAGAGCAGAAATCAATGCTACTGAAACCAAAAAACAAAAACAAACAAACAAAAAAAACCCACAGTAGAACAGATCAATGAAACTAAGAGCTGGTTCCTTGAAAGAATTAACAAAATTGATAAACCCCCAGCCAGTTTGATCAAAAAGAAAAAGGAAAGAACCCAAATAAATAAAATCAAGAATGAAAGAGGAGATATCACAACACAGCAGAAATACAAACTATAATAAGAATATTATAATCAACTATCTGCCAATAAAATGGGCAATCTGGAAGAAATGGACAAATTCCTAAAAACACATAAACTACCAAAACTGAAACAGGAAGAAAAAGAAAATTTGAACAGATCCACAACTAGTAAAGAAATCAAATTAGTAATAAAAAATCTCCCAAAAAACAAGAGTCCAGGGCCAGACAGCTTTCCAGGGGAATTCTATCAAACATTTAAAGAAGAGTCAACACATTTTCTTTCTTTTTTTTAAATGTTTATTTATTTTTGAGACAGGAGAGACAGAGCACGAACAGGGGAGGGGCAGAGAGAGAGAGGGAGACACAGAATCGGAAGCAGGCTACAGGCTCTGAGCTGTTAGCACAGAGCCTGATGCAGGGCTCAAACTCACAAGCTGTGAGATCATGACCTGAGCTGAAGTAGGGTGCTTAACCAACTGAGCCACCCAGGTGCCCCAACACCTATGTCTTTGAAGTTGTTCCAAAAAATAGAAATGGAAGGAAAACTTCCAAGCTTGTTCTATGAAGCCAGCATCAAAGACCCCACTAAAAAGGAAAACTTCAGAACAATTTCCCTGATGAACATGGATGCAAAAATCCTCAACAAAATACTAGCCAACTAGATTCAACAATATATTCAAAGAATTATTCACCACAACCAAGTGGGATTTATACCTGGGGTGCTGGGCTGGTTAAATATCCACAAAACAATCAATGTGATACATTATATCAATAAAAGAAAGGACAAGAACTATATAATCCTCTCAACAGATGCAGAGAAAGAATTTGACAAAATACAGCATCCTTTCTTGACAAAAAAACCTCAAGAAAGTAGGGATAGAAGGATACCTCAAGATCATAAAAGCCATATATGAAAGACCCACCACTAATATCATCTTCGATGGGGAAAAAATGAGAGCTTTCCCCCTAAGGTCAGGAACATGACAGGGATGTCCACTCTCACCACTTTTATTCAACATAGTATTGGAAGTCCTAGTCTCAGCAATCAGAGAACACAAAGGAATAAAAGGCATACAAATTGGCAAGGAGGAAGTCAAACTTTCACTCTTTGCAGATGACATGATACTGTATATGGAAAACCCAAAAGATCCCACCAAAAAGCTGCTAGAATTGATCCATGAATTCAGCAAAGTCGCAGGATATAAAATCAAGGCACAGAAATCGGTTGCATTCCTATACACCAATAATGAAGCAGTAGAAAGAGAAATCAAGGAATCGATCCCATTTACAGTTGCACCAAAAACCATAAAATACCTAGGAATAAACATAACCAAAGAGATGAAAAATCTATAAACTAAAAACTATAGAAAGTTTATGAAAGAAATTGAAGACACACAAAAAAATGGAAAAATATTCAATGCTCCTGGATAGCAAGAACAAATATTGTTAAAATGTCAATACTCCCCAAAGCAGTCTACATATTCAATGCAATCCCTATCAAAATAACATCAGCATTCTTCAAGAGCTAGAACAAACAATCCTAAAATTTGTATGGAACCAAAAAAGTCCCCAAAAAGCCAAAGCAATCTTGAAAAAGAAAAACAAAGCTGGAGGCATCACAATCTAAGACTTCACGGTGTATTACAAATTGTAATCATCAAGACAGTATGGTGCTGGCACAAAAACACTCAGATCAATGGAACAGAATAGAGAACCCAGAAATGGACTCATAAATGTATGGCCAACTAATCTTTGACAAAGCAGGAAAGAATAGCGAATGGAATAAAGACAGCCTCTTCAGCAAATGGTGCTGAGACCACTGGACAGTGACATGCAGAAAAATGAACCTGGACCACTTTCTTATACCAAACACAAAAATAAACTCAAAATGGATGAAAGACCTAAATGTAAGACAGGAAGCCATCAAAATCCTAAAGGAGAAAGCAAGCAAAGACCTCTTCGACCTTGGCCCCAGCAACTTCTGACTCAACACATCTCTGGAAGCAAGGGAAACAAAAGCTAAAATGAACTATTGGAACCTCATCAAGATAAAAAGCTTCTGCACAGCAAAGGAAACAATCAGCAAAACTAAAAGGCAATCGACAGAATGGGAGAAGATATTTGCAAATGACATATCAGATAAAGGGTTAGTATCCAAAATCTGTAAAGAACTTATCAAACTCAACACCCAAAAAAAAAAAAAAAAAAAATCCAGTGAAGAAATGGGCAAAAGACATGAATAGACACTTCTCCAAAGAAGACATCCAGATGGCTAACAGACACATGAAGAAATGCTCAATATTACTCATCATCAAGGAAATACAAATCAAAACCACAATAAGATACCAGCTCACACCAATCAGAATGGCTAACATTAACAACTTAGGCAATAACAGATGTTGGCAAGGATGCAGAGAAAAAGGATCTCTTTTGCACTGCTGGTGGGAATGCAAACTGGTGCAGCCACTCTGGAAAACAATATGGAGGTTCCTCAAAAAATGAAAAATAGAACTACAACCCAGCCATTGCACTACTAGGTATTTATCCAAGGGATACTGGTGTGCTGTTTCAAAGGGGCACATGCACCCCAATGTTTATAGCAGCACTATCAACAATAGCCAAAGTATGGAAAGAACCCAAGTGTCCATCGATGGATGAATGGATAAAGAAGATGTGGTATATAAATACAATGGAGTATTACTCAGCAATAAAAAAGAATGAAATCTTGCCATTTGCAACTATGTGGATGGAACTAGAGGTTATTATGCTAAGCGAAATTAGTCAGAGAAAGACAAATATCAAATGACTTCACTCATATGAGGACTTTAAGATACAAAACAGATAAACATAAGGGAAGAGAAGCAAAAATAATATAAAACCAGAGAGGGGGACAAAAACATAAGAGACTCTTAAATATAGAGAACAAATAGAGGGTTGCTGGAGGAGTTGTGGGAGGGGGATGGGCTAAATCGGTAAGTGGCATTACTTTGGCATTACTTCCGAAATCATTGTTGCACTATATGCTAATTAACTTGGATGTAAATTTAAAAATTAATTAATTTAAAAAAATAGAACAGAACAGAGAGCCCAGAAAAAAAACTCACTCATATTATCAAGTAATTTACAATAAAGGAGCCAAGAAGATACAGCAGGGGAAAGGACAGTCTCTTTAATGAATGGTGTTGAGAAAACTGGACAGCCACATGCAAAAGAATGAAACTGGGCCACTATCTTACACCATACTTATAAATCAACTCAAAATATATTAAAGACTTAAACCTAAGACCTGAAACTATAAAATTCCTAGAAGAAAAAATACATGGTAAGCTCCTAGACATCAGTCTTAGTGATGATTTTTTAAACTTGACACCAAAAGCAAAAATAAACAAGTAGGACTACATCAAACTATAAAAGCTTCTGCACAAGAAAGGAAACCATATCATACTAAGCAAAATTAGAGAAAGACAAATATCATATGACTTCACTCATATGAGGACTTTAAGATTCAAAACAGATGAACATAAGGGAAGGGAAGCAAATGTAATATAAAAACAGGGAGGGGGACAGAAACATAAGAGACCCTTAAATATGGAGAACAAACAGAGGGTTACTGGTGGGGTTGTGGGAGGGGGGATGGGCTAAATGGGTAAGAGGCATTAAGGAATCTACTCTTGAAATCATTGTTACACTATATGCTACCTAACTTGGATGTAAATTTTAAAAAATTAATAGAAAAATAAATATTAAAAAAAGAAAAGAAACCATAAACAGAATGAAAAAGCCATCTATAGGTTTAAATCTCATCTCTAAATTAGAGAACATATTTGCAAATCAGATATATCTGATAGGGGGTTCATATCCAAAATATATAAAGAACTTGTACAACTCAATAAAAAAGCAAAAAAAAAAAAGACCCAATTTAATAAATGGGCAGAAGATCAGAGAATCTGAATAGACATTTTTCCAAAGAACACACACAGATGGCCAACCAGTAGATGAAAAGATGCTCATTATCATTAATCATCAGGGAAATGCAAATCAAAACCATGAGATATCACCTAATATCTGTTCATATACAAAGTCTGCTCGAATGGCTGTTATCAAAAAGACAAGAAATAACAAGTATTGACAAGGATGTGGAGAAAAAGGAACCCTTGTGCACTGTTGGTGGGAATGTAAATTGGTGCAGCCACTGTGAAAAACAGTACGGAGATTCCTCAAAAAATTAAAAATAGAACTACCATATGACCCAGCAATTTCACTTCTGGGTATTTATCCAAAAGAGATGAAATCACTCTCAATACTTCACTGAAGTATTATGTACAATAGCCAAGACATGGAAAGTGTCCAGTGACAACTAAATGGGTAAAGAAAATGTGATACACACACACACATACACACACACACACACACACACACACACAGAGAATATTAGCCATAAAAATAAGGAAATCCTGCCATGTGATACATGGATGAAACTTGAGGGCATTATGGTAAGTGAAATAAGTCAGATAGGAAAAGACAAATCCTGCATAAGTCTCTTATATGTGCAATCTAAAAAAACAAAAAAGCCAAAAAAAAAAAAAAAAACCACCCTGAACTCATAGAGAACAGATTAGTGGTTGCCAAAGGTAAGGGGTCAGGGGTGTGTAAAATGAGTGAAGGGGGTCAAAAGGTACAAACTTTTAGTTAAATATGTCACGGGGATGTATAGTAATGTGACTATAGTTAACTATATTGTATATTTGAAAGTTGCTAAGAAAGTAAACCTTAAAAGTTCTTATTGGAAAAAAATTTGTAACTATGGGTGGTGGTAGATGTTATCTAAACCTATGGTGGTCATTTCAGAATGCATACATATATCAAATTGTTATGTTGTACACCCAAAACTAATACAATGTTATATGTCAATTCTCAATAAAAATAAAGCAGAATATATTTATATTCATTTGATATATGTGCATATAAACACTTTTTTGTATATGCACAGATATCTCTAGAAAATACACAAAAAAAGACAGTAAGAGTGGTTGGCTTAATGAGGGTTGGGGTTAAGGGTCAAGGGTGAATAAGATCTACTTTTAATTTACCTTTGTACTGTTACTGATTCTATTGCTGTCCATCCTTTGGACAGATCCTAAGCAGAGATCTCCCAAGGCCAGGTGTGTGAACTCTCAGCCACATGTTTTCTTACTGATGTGGCAGGACAACTAAAAGTTCTTGTGACCCATACCTTCTTACCTTGTTACCTAGTTAGGGTGTCCCACCCGGCCTTCCCAACCACAGTCACTAAAAGTTTTTATTATTTCCATTTTGTTGGTGGTCACTTTTACTAACCTAGTAAATATTACTTTATGAATAAAATTCCCCATTTGTGGCTGCTTTATTTTTTCTTTTCGCTGAGTGGTTTGGAAACAATAATAATAAAAATAGTAATAGTAACTAACCTTCACTGTGTACTTACTATGTGTATTAGTTTGCTGGGGCTGCCATAACAAAGTACCACAGAGTAGGTATCTTAAACAACAGAAATCTTTCCCACAATTCTGGAGGCTAGGAGTCTGGGATCAAGGTATTGGAGGGCTGGTTTCCTCTGTGGCCTCTCTCCTTGACTTGTAGGTGGCGGTCTTCTCCCTGTGTCTTCACATGGTCTTCCCTCTGTGCCTGTGTCCAAATTTCCTCCTCTTATAAGGATACCAATTATGTTGGACTAGGGCCCAGCTTAATAACCTCATTTTAGCTTAAATGTCCCTTAAAAGACCCTATTTCCAAATATTCAGTCTGGGATACTGGAGGTTAAGACTTCAACATATGGATTTAGGCGGGAGGGCAAGGGTGGCGGCACAATTCAACTCGTAAATGTATGTATGATGCAATATGCTAGGTGCTTTACAAACATGATTTCATTCAAGTCTCACTGCCTACCCCATGAAAGAAAATAGAGAGCAAGAGATCAAGTCATGTGACCAAGGTAGTAGATGGCAGTCCGAATTCAAATCCAGGCTGGCAGACTCCAGATTCCACACTTAACCATCACACCACACATGAGCTTTTTTCATGTGCTCTATAAGATCCATTCAAGTCTCCCAAAGGACAGAGAATGAAACAGTTGCTACAGTGAGCAAATAGAAAAATTCCATTCCCCAAACCATTATCTTTTCCAGTGGCTTGTAGCAGGAGCCCCATGTCTGTGTCCTTGTAAACCGCATCTCTTACCCCATCCTTCCCATCCAGAGAACACTGAAGAGCAGGTGCTGTGGTCATTTAGCCCGCTCTCATGCCCAACCAAATCCATGGAAGATGAAGTAGGAGTGGAACCATAGACGAAGCCTCTGCTTCGTCAGGGAAAGCACTGGGGACCCTGGATATCACAGCCAGTTCACTTGAAAGCCTATCCTATCTGGCCCAATGCCAAGGCTTCTAGAGTTTTGCATTTGGGAGGAACCAGAAAAGGCTAAGCTTTGCCCAGAGTCCCTGGCATGATGCAAAGGTACAAGATCCCTGCCCAGGGCAAAGTCCCCAGCTGTAAACTAAGATCACTGAAAGCCGAGATGGTAGCAGTCATATGAGGACACCTACAGTGTCATTACTAACAGCTCAGATAAGACCAGAGAGAGTGTGCCATTTCGTTTCTCTCAGCTCAAATGCTCACACTTTAAAGACGATCTTTTCCCAAGACTCCAGTAAAGTGTGAAGGGGATGGGGAGGTTGCTGTACACGTGAATCATGCTCCAAGTGAGAAGGATTTAACCATATTATCACTACAAGACAGAAAGGGCTGTGGTCACTAACAGCGGGCTTTCAGGTGCCGGGCTCTGTATAGACGAGAAGCAAGGAGAAGCAGCCCCATTTCTGCTTGACGTGCAATTTTGAAGGCCTCCTCTCCATTCTGAAACAGAGATAGAACTGTAATCACCTTAGTTAGGGGATTATTATTCAAGTAAAATATTAACGAAGATATCCAGCTAGCGATAGCTTCTTTGGTGGACTTGCAAATTTAGAAATTGGATCATAGGGGCAGCTGGGTGGCTCAGTCAGTTAAGGACTGGACTTCAGCTCAGGTCATGATCTCACAGTTCGTGGGTTCGAGCCCCACATCGGGCTCTGTGCTGACAGCTCAGAGCCTGGAGCCTCCTTCTGATTCTGTGTCTTCCTCTCTCTCTGCCCCTCCCCCACTCATGCTCGCTTACTCTCTAAAATAAATAAACATTAAAAATCTTAAAAAAAAAAAAAAAAAGACAGAAATTGGCTCATAAACCTAAGAGAAGCTGAAGGGCCAGAAATGTTAGATGTCATCAAAAGATGTTAGGTGTCATTTCTAAAATATCCATGTGAAGTGGAAAAAAATATATACTACTCATATTTTAGGAACCCAATACAGCTACCATATACGTTTTGGAGCACTCACAATCTGAAGTCTGGAAATATTCTTGACTGATTTCTGGAGATGCCAAATTCATTTTTAAGCATCCATGAAATGAAACACCAATCTTATCTGAAGCCAACATTAGCATTTATTTGTATCAATATTTTATTCAAATGAGCTTTACATTGTACAAAGCCATGTAAGTAGTGAGCAGTCTTAATACAGATGTACTCAATCCACAGGTCATCCCTACCTCTTTAAGCCCCCCAAATCAAAACTGATTGGTGAAAACTTGTATAGAAGGGCAACCTCCAAAAGGTCCAGGTTTGGTTTCATTTCAGGCAGGATTTCAAACAGACTAAGCTCTCAAACACTTACTCCATGACTAAATAAAAAAAAAAAAATTAGAAGCAAAGATAACAAAACTTTGAGGTAGATGTCTGATAGAACCTTCCATCTACACAGGATGTGGGTGATACTAATTGATTATAATGGGCTAGAAGTCTGCCTAGAGTTTGACGCAATACTAACGAAAGCATGGGTTTCTCTATCCTCTTTCCTATAGCTGGTCTCTTCTGGAAAAACAGGTATCTAAGCCAAATAACAAAAGCACCCAAAACAATTAAAAACAGAACTACCATATAATCCAGCAATCACACTTGTGGGGATACCCAAAAGAATTACAAGCAGAAATTCAAATATATTTATACATCAATTTTCATAGCAGCATTATTCACAATTGCCAAAAGGTGGAAACCCAGTGTCTATATAAATGGATAAACAAAATATGCATTCAAGAGACTACTGCTCAGCCTTACAAAGGAAATTCTGACACATGCTACAACACAGATGAAACCTGAAGACATTATGCTAAGTGAAATAAGCCAGCCATAAAAGGACACATACTGTATGATGCCATTTACATGAGGTACTTAGAGACAAATACTGTGTGATGCCATTTATATGAGGTATGTAGAGTAGTGAAATTTGTAGAGATAGAAAATAGAATGATCATTTTCAGGGCTGGGAGGAGGGTGGAATGGGGAGTTAGTTACAGCATTTAATGGGTTACAGAGTTTCAGTTTTGTGGATGATGGCAGTGATGGTTGCATAATAATGTGAATGTACTTAATGCTGCTAAATTTATACACTTAAAAAATGGTTGAGATGGTAAATTTTATGTTATTTATTTTTAATTGTGATAAAATAGACATAACTCTTTTAAAAAACACCTTAGAATCTCAACAAGTTGTTCAGAGGCTAAAATGTCTTACGTCATTCATGTCATCTAATAACCTCAACATTTCTTATTATATATATAAACACATCAAAGGCAAGTTGCCAGAAACTTAGAGACCAGACATGAAAGGCATTCTGCAATTAAAAATATAAGCCAAAAGGAAGACAATATATGAAAATTAGCAGCCACAGTGTAAGAACCTAAGGGATCGCCTCTGCAAGAATTAAAAGAAATAAATAAGGCAGAAATAGAGGACATGAGAACATGTAGTTAAGACAATTGTCAAAAAAAAAATGCTGGAAAATACAGAAAAATTATCTCTGCAAAAATTCAATGTTATAAAATTTTAACTTATTAAATATGAAACTATTTATAGCTAAATAAAAATCCAAGTCAAGTTCAACCTAGTTCAAATGCATTAAGTGGGAAGAGCTTAAATCCTCCTGACAACCAATGTGACCATCCTTGGTTTGCTTCCTTGACACACAAGGAAAGACAAACCTCTTTTCAATCACTGAACACCACTCTCTACCACTATGACCCATTAAAACCAGGCCTTTCTTAAGTGCCATGATAATTTATACTATGCCATTTGACAAGGTATCTGACAACTTTTCTGACCCCAAATACTTGTTAATTTCTAATATAAGAGAAAATAAAGTCTTCCTGGAAACATCTTGTGTGATTACTTGATACCTTGTTTCTCCCACTATACCTGTGTTATCCAATATGGCAGCCACCAGCTAATGTAGATATTTAAATTAAAAATTCACTTTCTATGTCTTATTAGTCTTATTTCAAGGGCTCAATTCACCAAATGTGGCCAGTGAGTACTGGGCAGTGCAGATATAAAACGTTCCCATCATTATGGGAAATTCTACTGGGCAGTACTGCCTTTGAGGCTAAGTTCCATGGAGGGGGGCACCTCCTGATCTTTTCACCAGTGTACACATAACATCTTCCACAGAGACTGCCAAGTAGGAGGCATTCAACAGACATAAGAACTAAATACTCAACAGCGAATGCAGTGAATGGAGAGGACTAGAGTGAATTCAGAACAGAGTCCTAGAGAGCGTGTGTAAGGAAGAGGAGGAAACTCCTACAGATTTAAGGTCACATTTAGAAAAGCTGAAACAAAACAAAATGAATTCCCCAAAGTAGTAAAGAATTTGACATTCCCGAAGAGTGAATCTTGCAACCCAAAGTGGTTGGTCCCCAGGCCAATAGCTCCCTATCTCCTATGAGCTTGTTAGAAATGTAGACTCTCAGCCCCTACCCCAGACACTCCTGAATTGGAATCTGTATCTTAACAAGCAATTCAAATACACATTACATTGAGAAGCACTAGTCTAGTGCTCTCCCCTTACAGACTAAGAAAAGGATCCCTCAACTCAGCAAATTTGAAAACAGAAAACAAAGAGCCACTTCTTACAACTACAATAATCACAATAAAAATTTCAGTTAAAAAAAAAAAAAAGGAGGATTTCTGGGCACCTGGGTGGCTCAGCCAGTGGAGTGTCCAACTCTTGATTTTGGCTCAGGTCATGATCCCAGGGTCACGGGATCAGGCTCTGTGCTGAGCGTGGAGCCTGCTTAAGATTCTCTCTCTCTCCCCTCTTCTGTCCTTCTCTCCCCCTCACACTCTCCAAAAACAAAAAACAAACAAACCAAAAAACCCACGGGGCATCTCTAGCAAACTTGGAATCATACCTCAAGCTTTTTGGTATCCCTTCTCTGCCACCCCTACCCCTACTGCACCCCCATAGTATAGGAAAATATCAAACACACATGATATCTGTGAGTTCACATATGCTAACACATACATATTCACATCACTATGAACAAAACAACTGGCACTTAACAAACACAGATACAGGGTATCCCAGAAGAATAGATGTACTTTCATCAAGAACTTTAAGCTCGATATTAGTGATAACTTTTAAGTGGCACGATTGAGTGATACATTGCTATGGTAAACCAAAAGTTCTGGTTATGAGAAAGCTATCCTGACCATTCAATGATTCAGCCTGAAACAAAACCGTTTTACATGTAATCCAGGTCTCACACATTTTTCAAGAGTGTGTTGCTACACTGATCATCCCCAAATAAGTTTTACTTTTTTTTTTTTAAATAAATTATAATTCTTCAAACTAATAACCAGTCCACCAACTGTAGTGTCAATGTACTCTGGACACAAAATTTAAGTTGTTTCTGAAACTTTATCTGGTAGGAGGAAATTCTTTTTTTACCTCTTTACCCAGGAAATTACACTGATGAGAAATTAAGAACTTTTCTAGGTGTTCAGAATTAAAAATTACTGGGGCGCCTGGGTGGTTCAGTCAGTTGAGCGTCCGACTTCAGCTCAGGTCATGATCTCGCGATCCGTGAGTTTGAGCCCTGCATCAGGCTCTATGCTGACAGCTCAGAACCGGAGCCTGCTTCGAATTCTGTGTCTCTCTCTCTCACTCTCTGCCCCTCCCCCATTCATGCTCTCTCAAAAATAAATTTTAAAAAATTTTTAAAAAATAATTAAAAATTACTTATACAGGCCTGGCTCAGTCAGTAGAGCAGGAGACTCTTGATCACAGGGTCAAAAGTTCAAGCCCTGCGTTGGGCATAGAGTGCTTTTTAAAAATAAATAAATAAATAAAAACTATATAAATTACTTTTACTTGTCCCTTACATTTTTATGTACTTCACTAATCTTCCAGCACACCCTTTCTTTATACTTTTATTACTTCTATATAATAAAACTAAGTTTTAAAAACAATTTTTCTTTAAAAAAAAAAAGAGTACTTGAAAAATGCTCTCAAAGTGTTGTTGGACTTTACTCAGAGGGCTGCATGACCAAAAAAAAAAAACAAAACCAGAAATACTGTGGGAGGTTCTAGGAATCGGTACTGGTGCCAGCTGACAGCCAGCAATATACAGGGGGCCTCAGCCTACCACAGCAAGGAACCGGGTACCGTCAACCACCATACACGTGGCCTTGGAAGAGAACCCTACGTTCCAGAAAGCAGCACAGCTCTACCCAACAGCTTGACTGCAGCCCCACGAGACCCCGAGCAGAGGATCCAGGGAAGTCGTGCCCAAATTCCTGACCCAGGAAGCTGTGAGATAATAAAGGTCTGTTGTTGTAAACTGCTACATCTGCTCTCCAGCAATAGGAAGCTTCACTACTGGTTACTTACAGATCACCAGACACTTACCTAAGAACTGATTATGAGGATGAAGGCTAATTCTTGGAATTGTACTAAGTCTTATCCTTCCAATATGGAAATACATCATCAAACTTTAACAATGCCTATGATCTCACTTGGCCATTCACATTTTGGTTTGTGGAACGCTAGTGGACTCTTCCAGTTTGGATTTCCAAATTGGCTGCCATGTTCTTATTATCCTCCTTCTCTCCCCGAGCTGCATCTTCCACCCCCTTAAATATAGATGCTACAGAGAGAATCCCTGTTCCAGCAAGCTTCCCGGCTGCCGAACAGTAGCGACTGCCTAAATCCCACCAACCTGAGAAAATGCACTAAATGGAGCAGTGCTGGTCTCCAAGTTCTAGCTAAAAGTACAATATAAAAAGAGCAAGAATAGGCATTTTACTGTACCTTTCTCCACCAGCCCTCTCCAAAAGTGCTAGACTGTTAATATAAACCAATATCGCATCAGGTAGAGAAGGTGAGTGGGCAGTGGTTAAGAAAGATACCGTATTTCACTTAGGAAAAAACAAAGGCAAAATTATAGAAAGGAGATAAATAAGAGAAAGCAAACATACTGTAATCGAGAAGTTAACTGTTATTCACCATAGAACTTGGTAAAGAGAAGTAAACAAAATTGGTCATCAGTGCTAGTTATTATCAAAAGGAGAACTCACACACCAGCTTTGCCACACTCGTATGAAGTACCCTTTGAGATCCCTGGACCCCTAAGCGACCACGCCACTTTCTCATTGTTATTTTGGTTTCCCAGATGTTTCGAACTCAGAAAGGAAGAGCCCTAGATGGGGGATACAAATATTCCAAACACTGGAAAAGACTGTGCCTCTTTGTAAATTAAACTAGCAGCCTAGTTTACAGTGTTAACAATGCGATTAGCAGCCAGACTCAATAAGGACCAAATCCTGGAAGCACAAGGCTCAGACTCTGTTGCTAAGGTAGACACTGTCCACAGTGGTACTACTAACATAGTAACTCTGGAACAGCTCTTAAAGTCGGAACATTGCATCTCCAAATCCTGCTTGAACATCAAGAAAGTCAGCGTATAAAAATAACTCTTCTCTTTAAAATATCTGTAAAAATAGTAAAATCTCCATAATTGAATGAATTCCTGTTTAAGACACCGATTGTAACATGCAACATTACTTAACTGGTACTATTCTTAAAACTATCAATTTTGTTTCACTTCTCATTTGAAATGAAGAACGGATGGCACTTATATTAATTTCTAACAGACATTTTGCACAAACTTTTTGTTCCCCCCTTGCACATACTTTAAAATTGATGGATTCCTAGTTTGAAAACCACCTAAGTTTCACTCTTGGAATCACAGATCAGGAGAGAAGATAAATGAGGCCTATGTAAGTTAAGTGACTGAGTGTGGGACCGGATAAGTAGTAAGCAGCAGGCAAGGTTTGAAGCCAGGTCTCTTGGGTCCTGTTCTGTGTTCTCTTCATAGAACTCGGAAATCAAATGAGGATTAGTGTTCTCTGGTGCACTGCTGCAGAGAGGGCAAAGCAATGAACAAAATCCCTGTTCATTTGCAAAGTTGCTCTTTTATGAAACGACACTCAACTTCCTTGGCAGAACACTGAGGACTGATCATTTGTTCGGCCCATCGATTCAACTGCCAGATGGTGTCACACTCTTAGAACGGCACCCAAATCCTCACCAACAAACACCTTCTTTGCATGCTCTGAGGGATGGAGACCATAAAACATGCCCGCATCAGCCGCGTGCCAAACACTAGCCTCACAACAAGATCCTGCTCTACGAGACCATTTGTTCTTTGTGGAAAATTCTGGAAGTACAGAACGTGCCAAAACTTTTTAGCATTTGCTATATGTACTCTGCCTTAGAAAATTTTGATTCCCCAAAGCATGTTGAAGATCTGTTAATGCTCTGCTCTGACTGGCTTCTTTAAAACTGGAGATTATTCAAGGAGGTCAGTAAATAATCCATCGTCTCTAGGTGTTAGTCCCTTTTAGCCTGGTTTCTTGCAAGATGATTCACAGGGGACTTGCCAGTGTTAACTGGAGAGGACCCCAACACCACTGCACTGGAGTGGGAGTGACTGGAGACTTCAGCTAAGGGCTCTGTCAGAATATTTCTAGAAGTCTCTATTACAGAATTCCTCATTGTATCATTCATTTCGATCACTTCAAAATCCATTTCATTCCACTTTTCTGCATCATCTTCTTCATTCTCTTCCTCGTAGTCATTTAGCTCAGGGCTAGAAAGCAAAGCTTTCTGGTCCTCGCTTTTTCTGTGGTCTTTCTGCTGTTGATTGAGAGGTGATGTGGCTAATTTATAGAGCACAGGAAATAAAACAGCAGTGGCTATCGATGCCCCCAAAGAGGTATACAAAACTATAGGCAAATCAGGGTATTCTCCTTGAAGAATTCCAATTACTGCAGGAATAGCCATTTCTCCCAGGGCAGCACCAACTACAAAAAAAGCTGCAGATTTCCCATGGATGGTCGTGTACTGCTCAATCCAAGAGACACCGCTGGGAAACGTGGTGGCCATTGAGGCCCCATACACGGACGTTGCTATCCAGAGACAAACCGGGCTCTTGTCGAAAAGCACTAGCAATAAAGATGACCCCAGGCTGCCGATGTTGCTTAACACGATCATGGTTCCAGGTTGCAAACATGTAGCAAAGAAGATGGCCAGGCCCCTGCAGGCCGCAAAGGTCCCCCAGAAGATGGAGTTCAAGCCAGCTGCTTCACTCTCCTTCATGCCGGCATGGGTGGTCGCGAATGAGAAAACGTAAGAGCCGTACGTCACCTCGGCCCCCACATAAAAGAAGAAGAACAGAAAAAGCAGACAAAGAAGGGCGTTGTGGTATTTGGCTCTTCGAGACCTCTGAGCAGATGCTTTTGCTTTTTCCTGCCTTGAGCTTTTCTTTAAAAACAGAGCCAAGAAAAAGACAGAAACTATAAAAATGTAAGTACCGATCACAGCGTAAGCCCACAGTAAATTCAGATTATCAGGTGCTCCGAGTAGAGAGTCTGCGTCGGCCTCAGATGACTGGTTGAGAGAGCCGTGAGTGTCAGCTTCTGTGTGATTATCACCAGCCACCGTCGCGCCCAATGCCAGCTTAGCCAGCAGTGGAGCCAAGAAGGCGCCCAAGGCAAAACTGAAGTGTAAGGCCTGCATATGCGGGGCTCCTTTGTCCCCCCAAAGAGCCAAGATTAGGACGTTACCACCTACCAACGAAAGATGAGGAAAAGGATTTAATCACAGAAACTTGGCCAAAACCAGTTCATTACTATCAGAGAGAGGAAGAGCCTACTTTATGTGGCGCAGGGATTATAACATTCAAAGTTATCAGATGTTACAACTCGGTCAATTCTGTGAATAAGGCACTTGAACCTCCCACCACCAGAAAACTGGAAACAGTGTAACATCACATACTCACAAACGGGTTCCTTAAGCTAGTAAACCACTGCCTCCTGGAGCTAGGGACATTAGTCCGAGGCTTTTTATAACACAGTTCTAATACAGGCTGGCAGGCCAACAGGGGATATTTATTTATTTACAAACATTTTAAGTATCTATTATCATCGGATGGTGGCCAAATTACCAAAGAGCCAGTTGAGGGAAACGATTCATGTACATAACAGATGCACAACACATGTTCAGAATCCTGAACACTATAGAGTTCTGCTGTGCCCATGACAGAATACCTCCTCTACAAAGTGAAAGGCAAGAAGCATCAAGTCTTGGGTTTTCTTTCTCTCTTTTTTTTAAATAACATATTTGGAGATAAACATACAATCGTAGCCTATAATTTCACAACCAAACCAAGCCTAAAGTATAAAACATCCCTGATGTATCAAATAACAGTAGAGCAGGGGATAAGAGTTGCTTTGAGGGGTGGGCAAAAATGCCACACATGTTATGTAGTAGGTTTTAAAAGACACCAAGACCCATGGAGAGGCTCTCCTGCAAGGAGGCAGGAGCTTTTGAGAGGGGGGAAAAAAAAAAAAAAAGGAAAATATTACAGAGGACAGGTTTCTCAGAAAGGCAGAGTGCTTTTTACAACTGATAGATGCTTTCTAGGATTCCTCAGCCAAATAATGGTTCTGCAGTTGGTTCAACCTAGTAACCCATCAATTCCTCCCATACTACACTGACAAAGTTCTCTCCCCAAATGAAAGCCCCTTCACCTGCACCATAGTTACCCACAAGGCGGACCCTTCCCTGTTTGGATACCATAAAGCAATAATCTCTCACTGAACAAAGTTCATTAAATTCACTCCATGGTTGGCTACTCAAAAGCAGGCACCCTACTTGGCAAGAAGAATAGTTGCCAAAAGGGTGGTTCTGACTGGGTGACCCCAGGAGCAACTCAGTAGGCTGGTGTCATTTTACACTGCAAATGACCACTTGAGGTCATCTGTTCTACTTTTCCTAATACAAAGTCCCCACTCCCAGAGATGACACTGAAGGGCTCACTGACCTGTATCCAGAATGCCAATGGAAACACCAAAGATGGACATCATAACAATCAGTAATGCTGCTGTCTTACAAAATGGAACAAGATAAAGACCAACTGTGGTGGCCAACATTGACACCCCTGAGAAGAAAGGTAAAAGACAGCTATAAAAAACAATATTCATGAATCAAGTCTACATCATAAAAACTCCCATAAATAGAAGAAGGTAAAATTACAATTGAGTAATAATAAGTGGATGAGAAGTTCACCATCTACAAATGGCTATTTCCTTTACAAGTTTTCATAATCTTTATGGACTATAAAATCTAAGTTATCCTAACATGAGTACATTTCTAGCAAAGCTAATAATCAAATTAGATACCACAAGGCAAAGTTTTATAGCAAAACAGACAGCTCAAAAATTATTTATTTAAATATTTCACATTTAAGAACCTAAAGGGATTTTTAGATACAATGTAAGAAATTAAAAAGAGAAAAATAAAATGCAATTACTATAGTTTGTTGTAGAAATGTTTTAAATAATTAGGTTGGGAGTAGGAAGGGAAATACTAGACAGATATATGTTCTCAGCCCACTTTGGAAATCTGAGCGATTATTCATTTATTTATCAATAACAGTAAATTATTCTAACTTCCAAAGCAGTTTTATCACATTAATCCAGATTTTTTAAAATATTTATTTATTTTTGGAAGAGAGAGAGACAGAACATGAGCAGGGGAGGGGCAGAGACAGAGAGGGAGACACAGAATCCGAAGCAGGCTCCAGGCTCAGAGCTATCAGCACAGAGCTCAACGCGGGGCTTGAACCCACAAACCATGAGAACATGACCTGAGCTGAAGTAGGACACCCAACTGACTGAGCCACCCAGGCGCCCCAATCCAGATTTTCTTTAAACATATTTATTCAGGGGCGCCTGGGTGGTTCAGTCAGATAAGCATCCGACTCTTGATTTTGGCTTGGGTCATGATCTCGCAGTTTGTGGGTTCGAGCCCCACATTGGGCTCTGTGCTGACAGTGCACAGCCTGCTTAGGATCTTCTCTCTGCCCTTCCCCCACTCGTGCTCTTTCTCTCTCTCTCTCTCAAAAAATAAACTTTAAACATATCTATTTATTCAAAAAAGAATAAGTTAAAAGCTTTGCCATCTATTCTGAGGGTGAGGTAGAGAGGTCCAGAGTCATTAACATGGGGCAGCAGGGACAAAACTTTAGCCTACATCATTTCACCCACCATTCCCTCCCACCCTCATGCTCAGTGCCGGGTCCAGCCTGGGCAGGGTCAAGGAATTCATTCTGATCTATGGTGGCCTTAGGAGATCTGCCCTAAACCCTGACAAGGAAAGATCTTTCGACAACTGGTATGTTGGTTGGTGGACCCAGGGGTGGGGCCTAAATTACAGTGATGGTCAGGAAGACTAAAGACGGGTAGCACACTCTGGGGCTAATCTAAATCTCCAGAGCAGGCCCAGCACAGCTTCCCTGTAACTGCCAAGATGAAAACAGGTGCCAAGGAAACTGGACCTCCACTGAGGATGTCCAAATACTACACATTTGTCAACCACCCTGCAAGCTAGTATATTTCATAGTTTAAAACAAATTGTAAATTCCACAGAAGTCGCTAAAAGCTACAATTGGTGTCTTACTTACCCAAGAGTAGAAAATGATTCATATTGTCAAGAAGAACTCCACCAATCACAGAGCCACTCAAATATCCAAAGGCACGGCCCACGAAAATCAGAGAAAGGCTGCTAATATTGCGGTTCACATTTGTTGCCAAATCTTGAAATGTGGGTCCCAGTATAGCAACACTCATTCCCTAAAATTTAAAAAGACAAAATCTCTTATTTACAATCATTAAAATAATGTCTATGTGGTAGCTTCCTTCCCTATTAAAAACGGAGGAGGGGATTTCAGTGTAATGTAGGGGATTACTTTAAGTCTTATAGTCCAGAAAAATTCAGGATGACAGTACTAGTATCCTAGAGCTTTAGACTCCCGTATCTGGTGTGTCAAATCCTACTGGTTTTCTAGTTTTGATAACTCTCAAGTTAAAAAAAAAATTTAATTTGTTTGGCTCGTTGCTGCAATTTTGTTTCCTTTTTGAACAATACCATAAAAGACACTTTTGTATCAACAGTAAAATGTAACATTAAAATAACGTTAGTCTTGGCATTTTAATATACTAGATTATATACAAAGAACAGGAATTTGGACGTTAAAAAATTATCAAGCCATTAAAATATTATTCCTGTTTTTTGATGTTGTTAAAACAGAGCACTATTTCTGGATGCACATGGGGTCCTTCCTCTGACATACAAAATACGCAGGAGACAAGCAATTTAAATGTTTCTGAATCTACATTCTTCTTCAAAGAAAACTCCAAGCCATCAGAGGATATTTGCTGGACACTTAAAAAAAAATATTTCTAATGGATCAAGGCTTCAAGAATAGTTGATTCTACTTGGACTGCTCTGCTCTAAACACTTGGGTGTGCATCTTACCCAAGAAAGAGCAGTCCCAGGCTAAGGGCAGTGTAAGCACCCAAATTTGATCTCAAATCAAATTACTTCCTGCCCACAAAGCACTTAAAACAGGACCTGGCACAAGGTGAACACTCACCAAACGTCCGCAATGATTTTTCTTTTTTTCACATCGAAACATTCTAAGAATCCGTTGTGGCTCAAGAGAAAGCTGCTAAGTGACCTGAAGTGACTCTCCTCAGTGGACTCACCCTACCAAACTCCCAGATCCCAATATTCCGTACAAGTGATGAAGGGAGATGTCCAGAAATAAGGGGATGGCTGGGAGGTCAAGGGGTTGGTCAAAAGGCGCTTCTCGCCTTGCAGTTTACTCCAAGAAAAACATTGAAGGATCTACTGGTTTGTTTTACATAGGATTGTGAGCAGAATAAGAGACCTATTATTCCTGGCTGTACCACTTAAAGCCAGCTGTGTGGTCTGGAAAAGGCATTTTCCCTCTCTGGTTCTCCTTCCCCATCTGCAAAAATAAAGAGCTGACTCTATTTTGTCAGACGAGGAAGAGGAAATCCCAGACAACCAGCTTTGAGTAATAATATGGGGTCTGCGTGGGCTCGAGGGGCAGGGCCTATAAACCTGGCAAATCCCCTTGCAGCTCCCCACCCCACGAAGGAGAAGAGGTAGGGCGGTTTGCTGGAGCTGGTAAATATATTAGGAAAATCAATTTCGCACTTGACAATAACCCTCCAAGATTAGAACTGTGCCGGTTTTTCGGATTAGGAAACTAAGGCCGGGGTCAGACGAATGCGCCCAAGGTCGCACAATTTGCAACGAGGCAGAGGTGAGACTCGAACTCGGAAGACCGCGCTCTCTGCAGGACGCCTGCTCACGCCCCGGCCTGGGAGGATTCCAGCCCCGGCTCTCACCAGACCCAGGAAGGAGGCACACAGGATCACGGTGATGAACCAACGCAGCATGCTTCCCGCCCGGCGGCTCCGCTGGGAACCGGCCACCGCCTCATTCTCCGCCGCTGCCTCGGACTGGAGGAGCCGCTGCCCGGCAGCCGGGGCCCCGGCCCCACGGAGTTCCAGCTCCAGCTCCAGCTCGGCGGCTCGGGAGAAGCGCTCCTGCGGCCGCCCGGCTTCTCAGCCGAGCCTCGGGAACTAGAAGCTGAAGCCCCGGCCCCGCCCCTCCAGGCCCGGCTGTCCCCGCTGGCGCCACCTCCCCAGGAACGGCCCCCAGTCAGGGCCGGGAAGTCTAACTTCGGAACACGCCGGGGGTTGCAGGCCCGGGACGGGAGCCCTTAGTCTGCAAGGTGCCTGCGGGGGTCACGTGGCGGAAATGTGGCCTCTCGCCAACAGCGGCCTGCCTCAAACCGGAAGTTTATGTGGTTGCCTGGGAGACCGGACCTCGCGCTGGGGCCTGGGCATCACACACAGCTGAGCCCACAGAGGCCCAGCGAGCGGGCGCCGCGTGGCGGAGCGAGCCGAAGCTGCAGCCCGGAGCCCGACAGATCGTGAGGAAAGACGCGGCCACACTGTCACGAGGAAATGCGGGCCAAGGTTTGCAAGGTATGGCTTTGCGACCGCTCCCCGGGTCTCCTCGCTGGGCAAAGGAAGCCCGGAGGTCGGTGCCTTAGACAGCTTCCTAGAATTGCTGCCCTCGTTCCCTTGAACTATGTCGTCCATCTGTCCCTCCACAGCATTTGTTGAACCTCATGTAAGCGTTCACGGGTATCATCTCAATTAACGCTCATTAACAACACTCCAAATTCCATACTATCCTCGTTTTACGGAGAGGAGGATTAAGTCATAGAGAATAAGTAGCAACTTGCCCAAGGTCAGTCAGCGAATCAGGGGCTGTACATACACAATGTTAACAGTGGAGAAATCTGGACCCAAAGCCGAGGTTTCAAGCACACTCTGGCTTCAATCCCTGCGAATACCATTGTTGTAAGAAAGTGGAGGGGCGCCTGAGTGACTCAGTCGGTTAAGCTTCCGACTTCGGCTCAGGTCACGATCTCACGGTCTGAGGGTTCGAGCCCCGCGTCAGGCTCTGTGCAGAGCCTGAAGCCTGCTTCGGATTCTGCGTCTCCCTCTCTCTCTGCTCCTCCCTAATTCATGCTCTGTCTCTCAAAAATAAATTTTAAAAAGTTAAAAAAAAAAGTGGAGCAGGACCTGGGTTTTCAGGATCCCTGAATAAAAGTATGCCTCTGGAGGAGAAAAGGCCTTGTCTTCTTTATCCTATTCCAGCTTTTTGATTCCTTTTGCCCTTTGACCGCACCACAGCCTCAAAACGTGTAGTTATTGTTCTCTATTGTCTATCAGAAATGTTCTTTTGCACCTGATTACTTTTACCCACTTAGGCTCCCAGGCTACAAACCTGAGTCTCCTCATTTCCCTTCCAACCCATCTCTCCAGCCCCATCCATGTGGTCATTAAGGACCTTCCCAATTTACCCCGGAAAGTACAGATGCTGTGATTTAAGAGAACCTGTTTTAGATTTCAGAGTCCGGGAAGGCCTTTGAGAAGAGCTTGATGTGGCTGAAGCAAAAGGCATTCGTGTTAAAGAGAATAGAGGATGATAGGAGAGGTCGGTTAGATGCAAATTACAGAGGATTTTGTATGCCTTCCAGAGTTCGGTCTTGAGCTACACACTTCAGCTCGCTCACTGAGATTTAATATAATCAAAAATATTCTGTGGGAATTCAAGCTTCACGAGATTTTATCTTTAGCACCTAAAACTGAACTCCTCTTTTTCCTAAATCAATCTGCTCCTACTCTGGGATACTCCATGCTGATACCACCAGCCCCTCGGCCATCTTTGTAAGGAGTGTGAGATCCTGCCTTGCTGCTTCCTTCTTTCTCTCTCCTCAGTTTATCTCCAAGTCCTGCCAATTTTACTTACACAGATATTTCTGTGCTATGTTCACAGCCTACTTTTAAAACTTTATCAGCTCTCACCAAAACTATTCCCCTAAGTTCTTAATTAGGTTTCTCTCCTCTAGTCTTCTGTTCTCCCATCTCACCCCTGAGTAGCTCACTGAAATGAAAATCTGCTACATAAAACCTTTCAACTCTTCAAGAATAAAATCCAGCTTCCTGTACTGCAACCCACCTCTCTAGCTCCATCTCATTATCTACATTCCAACAACATCAAAATTGCTATTAGCACTCTACATGTTGTTTCTCTCTTCCATACCTTTGAACATATTGTCCCCTCTTGTCCAAAATGCCTCCTTTCTCTTTCACCTGCTGCGGGAGATGCTGCTAGCTATGCATCAAAATCCATTTGCCCCTTCTTCCTAAGTAATGAAGCTATAACCAAGGGCATGACTGCCCCAGCCCCACTACATCTCCCAGCTGAATTTGCAGTTAAGAATGCCAGTTCAGGGCACCTGGGTGGCTCAGATGGTTATGCATCCGACTTCGGTTCAGGTCATGATCTCATGGCTCTTGGGTTCAAGCCGTGCGTCAGGCTCTGTGCTGACGGCTCTGAGCCTGGAGCCTGCTTCAGATTCTGTGCCTCCCTCTCTCTGTGTCCCTCCCCTGCTCGTGTTCTATCTCTCTCTCTCCCTCTCAAAAATAAACATGTAAAAAAATAAAAAGGATGCCAATAGAATGTGAGCAGGAAGGCCAGAGAGAAAGCCTCCCTCTGTGATATGAGGGGAACAAAAAACCTGTTTATTAAATCACTGAATTTTTGTTACAGTACCTTAGTCTCCCATAACTAAGAGCATCTGCCTTATTCCTGCCCATCTTCTCAATAATCATACATATTTTAAAGAATTTAAGAGAGAGGCACCTGAGTGGCTCAGTCGGTTAAGTGTTTGACTCGATCTCAGCTCAGTACTCAATCTCAGGGTCGTGAACTTCATCACCGCGTTGGTAGTTTGATTTTGAGAGATCTAGGCATGATTTTCTTTGAATTTAAGTGTCGGGGTCCACCCACCTTCTGGAATCTGTAGATATGCCCTCTACCAAATTTGGGAAGTTTCTAGCCATTACCTTTTCATATAATTTTTCTCAATCTCCTTCACCTGTCTTTCTGGAACTCAAATGACTTTATGTTAGACCTTTCGATGTTATTGCACAGGTCCCTGATGCCCCTATGTTCTGTGTTTTCTACCCTTTTTTCCCTTTCTGCTCTTCAGTTCAGATAATTCTGTTGACTTATCTGTCTTCAAGTTCACTGCTGCTTTCTTCCATCATCTCCATTTTGATATTATACCTACGTAGTGAATTTGTTTCTTTCAGATATTTTACTTTTCAGTTCAAAATTTCCACTCAGTTCTTGTTTATACTCTGTTTCTCTGCTGAAAATGTGTCTTTACATGTGCGTCACGTGTGCTTATCTTCACCTCCTGCAACGTATAAAAGCTGCTTTAGAGTCTTTGTCTGAAAATTCCAGCACCTGTATTATCTCGGGGTTGTTATGGTGATTGTCTTTTCCCTAAGGATTTGGCCAAAGCTTCCTGGTTCTTTGTATGACAGGTGTTAACCTTAAAACTAAAACAGCCAGTTATTTTACCAGCAAAAAAAAAAAAAAAAAAAGGATTTATTTGTGAATAGCAAAGAATTGCCGTCTGGAACGGGAAGCTACCACAAACCCATTGGCAAGTCCAGAGAACAAAGGAGAGGAACACTGTTTTATAGAGGAAAGAGGGAAGTTGGGAGAATTATTATAAACAAAACGTACATTGGAGTACATTGGGAATCCACAGTATGGTGGATTTTCATTGGCTGACTTGCGACAGTCTCATTGGCTGGGCTGTTGCCGGAGGAGGAGGAAAACCTCTCTTCCTTCTTGCTAAGAAAGTCAGGTAGTATTTAGAAGTAGTACCCAATTTGCCATGCAGCATGTGCCTCCTGCTGTTGGATCTGCAATCGACAATGAGTGGTTGGGTGAGAGAGCTCCCCCTGCTGGCCTCTTGATTCCATTTTCTTTTCTTTTCTTTATTTTAAGTTTATGTATTTATTATTGAGAGAGAGAGGGAGTGAGAGCACAAGCTGGGGAGGAGCAGAGAGAGAGAGATAGAAGGAGATGCAGAACCCTAAGCAGACTCCAGGCTCTGAGCAGTCAGCGCAGAGCCCGAAGCAGGGCTCGAATTCACCAACCATGAGATCATGACCTGCATTGAAGTCGGACACTTAACCAACTGTCCTTGACTCCATTTTAAACAAAGTTTCCTTCCATTAAATTTTACACAAGTTGTTTTCTATCACATCGCGCACATTGTGACAGTTAACATTGTGCTGCCGCTCGATCCTGTTAAAATCCCCCTCTGGAGAGTGTATGTTTGTTTAAGCAGGCCTTCAACCTGGTTGAGTTCACATTACAAGTTTTGTATCACCTTCCGTGGGTGAGCGTTTCTTTCTCAGTACAGTTTTCAAAGCCTCTGCTCCGTTGCTCTGGGTCTCTCCTGAACATGTAACACTTGGGGGTAGGTCTGAGATTTGGCAGGTTGACTTTTAGTTGTCAAAGCCCTTTTGACTGCTACACTTCGACTATACTTTGCTGCTTTGGCTGAAACAAGTGCAACTCAGCGGTGAACAAACCTAAGACTTAAAGTGGTTCCTACACAAAATTAGAAATCACCTTCTGTAGCCGTGTCCTCTCCCTCCTCCCTCCTTGCTTTCCAACTCACAGAGGAACCTTTTCTCAGTTCCCGGGACCTTCCCTCAGTTTCCCTGGATAAAGGACAGGGTTTCTATCGAGTTTTAGCTACTCATGCAGCCGAGCAGTTCCCAACTGGGGCCTCCCCTCAGGACAAAATCATAAGAGAAAGGGAAAAAAGGCCAGGAAACCAATCCCCCTTACAAGTTTCTTTTTCAAGTTGTGCCTCCCTCTTCACAATCTTTTACTTTTCAGAGTCCTCAGGCCATTGCTGTCTGTATTTTGTCATGAGTTTTTTTAAATTTTTTTTAATGTTTATTTTTGAGAGAGAGAGAGAGAGAGAGACAGAGAGACAGAGTGTGTGTGAGAGGGTGAGGAACAGAGAGAGAGGGAGACACAGAATCCAAAGCAGGCTCCAGGCTCCAAGCTGTCAGCACAGAGCCCGATGCGGGGCTCAAATTCACGAACTGCGAGATCATGACCTGAGCTAAGTCGGACGCTTAACTGACTGAGCCATCCAGACACCCCTCATAAGTTTTTAGTTGTAATCGGTGGAAGAGATGGATGAGAGTAGGCTTACAATGCCAAGGCTCCCAGAACTCTTCCTACCTTTAAGAACCTGCTTAGGTGTTACTTCCTCTAGCAAGCCTTTCCTGACCCTCCCCTCCATCGAGGGGCTGTTTGAGTTTCGCTCCTTTGTGCATGCCTTCTAAGGGCCACCCACTACTGCATACAGAATGTTCCTCTTCATGTATCATCTTCCCTACTGTACTCAGAGTGACTGAAGGGCAGATACTGTGTCTTATTTATCCTTCAGCACAGTGCCTGGCACACAGTGGGTCTTCAGTAAATACTGAATGTAGTAGACTTTCTCTGGTCACCCTAACCAAAAATCTGAATTCCTGTGTAGTTATATTACTCCTCAATTTTCTCACACATTCTAGCTTCTATTATAAATATTTTAGCACTTATCTTTAGTTTCCTGGTGGATTGTAAGCTCAGAAGGTTTTGCATCTCTGTCTCCCCTGTAGCATTGTATTATACCCTTAATAAATATTACCTAACTGAATTGAGGGTCACTGAACTAATTTTAAAGTTAAGTGTTTTAATTCATCCTGATTAAACTTTCAAAAACAGAAGCTCCTCTAAATGGAAGGATCTATTTTCTAGTTCTACCTCTCCCCCCTTCATTCTTGAAAACAGCAGGATACTTTTTCCAATTGCCTCCAGAGGTCACTCACCACCTTTTAAGAAAAAAAAAAGGTATAAAATAGAGTATTGCTTCATGCAGTTTCCTCTTTAGGCCAATTGTGAGAATAACTTCTGTGTGAGACAATTCAGGAGAAATAAAAATATTGAAGGGTCATTTTTTCAGTTGAAAATAGATAGTTTTGTTGGTTCCTTGAAAAAATTGATATTTTATAACCTGTATGATAATGTATCAGAAAGGAGACTATCTGGACCTTAGTCATTAATATGGTGCTTATATTGGCATATTTGTGAAATGGCAACAAGGAGGGAGATTTTTCATCTTTTTTATAAAATATTTTTTAACATTTATTTATTATTGAGAGGCAGACAGAGCATGAGCAGGAAAGGGCCAGAGAGAGAGAGGGAGACACAGAATCTGAAGCAGACTCCAGGCTCTGAGCTGTCAGCACAGAGCCAGACATAGGGCTCAAACCCACGAACCGTGAGATCATGACCTGAGCTAAAGTCAGACGTTAAACCAACTGAGACACCCAGGAACCCCAGATTTTTCATCTTTTAATTTGAAATTTTATCTTGAGTAAGAGTGAGGAGTTGGACGGATCATGCTTGGGGACTGCACATCACTGGTAGGACCTATTCAATCTTTATTCTCTGGAGGGACGATTCTTTTTACTTATCAAATAATGTCTACTTAGTACTTAAATCACATCATGGAAAAACTAGGTGTCATAACTATTTCTATCAGTATACTAAATTGTGGTGCCTGGGTGGCTCAGTCAGTTAAGCATCCAACTTTGGCTCAGGTCATGATCTCACAGTTCATAAGTTGGAGCCCCAGGTCAGGCTCTGTGCTGACAGCTCAGAGCCTGGAGCCTGCTTCAGATTCTGTGTCTCCCTCTCTCTCTGTCCCTCCCCCACTCTCACTCTCACTCTCACTCTGTCTCTCTCTCTCTCTCTCTCTTAAAAATAAACATAAACAAAACAGTCTATTAAAGCCAACTCTCACAAAAATTTAATTTCAGCAAAATAACTTTTGTTTGAGCTATGTACTTTGAAAAGTTCAAAATGATACTGAAAGGATCTGATTTTGGTGGTTGGTGTCTGGTGGAATTTTTTTCTTTCATTAAAAATAAGAACTTACTGATTTTTAAATTTCCTGTTTTAAGAAAATATATAAACTTAGAATTTCCTTTAACGGGATTCATTGTAACATTCAAGACTATAGAACTCTTGGATCTACCATCATAATAGTTTCCTATGCTGTTTTGATCAGATAAAATCTTTGGCATACTGTACTGTTATTAGCCAAAATCAACTTATCAGGAGAATAAAAACAAAGCAACCCAAAGTTGAGAGCTTGCCTACTATAGGCTTAAATAGAGACAGACTAACATGTCTCAATGTACTAAGTGCTTCAGGAGCAATTAGAGTTGTCTGCATAAAAAAGGAAACTACTTTAGGGCTTTAAGTGCTCTGTAAGAAATATGATCTTCCCTCTGTCTGTACACAGAGGCAGCCACTTAGCCAGAGCTGGGTATTACTCTGCCCCAGAGCAAAGCCATTCTTGTGTAATCTCTGCCATCTAATCCCACACTTGCTACTACCCGTTTGGAAAAAGTCCAGCTCCTTTGTAGAAATCCCCACAATGACAGGGACTATTGTGTTGCTAAACTAGGAATAAACACCAGTAACAGTATTTTTTTTAATTTATAAGCAAACTAAATAAAAGCCCACCTGATCATTGATTTAGTCATTAAATAGTTATTAAATACCTAGTCTGTGCCAGGCATTGATCTAACAGTGAAAAAACAGACAAAAATTCTCGGTCTCCTGGACAAGGTAGAAAATGAACAAAGGCATTTGTAATGTGTCGATAGTGATAGTACCCTACAGAAGAACAAAGAATAAAGGGGATAGAGTGATGGAGAGGGGATATTTTTTAACTAAGGTAGTGTTGGGGAAGGCTCTTGGGAGTAACATTTGGACAGAACCCTAACCGAAGTGAGAGAACCAGCCATGCAGAAGAGCATGCCAGAGAGAGCAGCGGGGACAAGGCTCTGGGAGCAGGAATGAGCTTGGTGTATTTGAGAAGTAAAAAGGCCGGTGTGGCTGGGGCCGTATGAATGAAGAGAGAGTTGGTAGAAAATGAGAGAGCAAGCAGGGTTCCTGGGTACACATCCAGGCCTTATGTTAAGGACTCTTGGGATGTGTTGGAAGAATACACTAGACAGGAGAAGGATGGAGAGCGGAGAGAAGGGCGGTCTAATTAGAGCTTATTTGGTTAGGTTCAGATATTTGTAGATGTTATTTGGTTAGGCGGAGATATTTGTATTTGTGAGAATGGTCAGATTTGGGAAGTTATTGAAGCTGAAAACAGTGGTATTTGCCAATTGTTAGAAATAAGCCCATCGACCCAATCAAAGGAGGGGCTCTGAGACTCGGAACACAGTGAAGCAAGTCTCTAATCAACGTTCTTGCAAGAGCAGGTGTCTGCTGGACAGGCACACTTGGGCAGTCACAGCAGACAATTTATCTCCCAGCATGCAAGTCCCTCCCCTGGTTCCTCATTGGCTGAGTACTACAGACATTACAGCCTTACCCGGAAGTCGCCTATGCCCATGTAAGGCTAAAAGTAGTCTCATTGGAACAAACTTACCTTCCCTGAGATGATGCAGAGACTTTCAGTCCCTCCTTTGTTCTTTGGCACATGCTCATTGCAAAGCCCACGAAAACAAGCCTGCAAAATGGAGAGGGGAAGAAGAACCAGGATGTGAAGTGTCTAAGGGTTTGGGACTCCACTGTGTGTGTGTGTAGGGGGGTGTTTCATACATATTTCCAATAGGTTGTAAACATATTGTTACTTAGCACAGCTTTTATTTGGTATTTCTGAAAATGAATCATCTCCTTTACTTTTCACACTAATGGACTCGGTATGTGAGAGAAAGAATATATAAAATACAAAAAAAAATGACTTCAAGGATTTTCACTTATGTCAAAGAAAAACCAGAGCTGGATAGTAGTTGAAGCCATAAAACAGATTTTACTTGTGACTATTGCAATAGGCAGGAAAAAAAGATCTCAGTATAGAACTGTCAGCACAGAGCCTGATGTGGGGCTCGAACTCACGAACCATGAGATTACGACCTGAGCCAATGTCTGACGCTTAACTGACTGAGCTGCCCAGGTGCCCAGAACTGGGCTCAATTTTAAATACAAGGAAAAGTGGGAATCTTTAGCCAAGGGGCTGGGGGCGGGGGCGGGGGGGGGGAGGTTAGAAGATTACTAGGAGGAAACATAAGGGGGAAGGGGGGATTCTGGCTAAACCAACCCAACAGGATTCTTGCTGAAGGCAGGCCAGGGTGACCAGACATCACCAGGGGAACAGTAGAGGTTGAGGGACCCAATCAGATGCCAACAGGATTCTGGCTAAAATTGAGCAATGCCAAGATGTTGGACATAGAAGTCCAAAGTCCAGGCTTTACTGGGAAGAGGGTTCAGAAGAGCCCCAAGAGGTTGTCCCCTAAGCTACTGGTGAATAATAGCCCTCTTTATTCATATGGAAAAGATTGTTGTAGAAGGAGCAGAAATTCTCCTGGGACATGGAAGAAAATCAAGAATTCAGGTTGAACATACTAAGATCATGATATTATACAATTAAATGAAGGCATCAAGGGGGCAGTCGGATATTCAACTCAGTAGGAGGAGGACACACTAGATATAAACTGGGAGTTAGCACGTTGATGGCATTTAATTGTATGTCACTGGGTAAGATTGCCTCAGTTGTGAGTATAGACCAAAGAGGGCCAGGGACTCAGTAAGCCCTTAGGGCATGCTACATGTAACAACTATCTACGTTTTGGTGAGGAGTTTCCTACAAAGGAGACTAAGAGAAGGAGGAAAATTAGGAGAGTGTGTGGTTTTAAAACCCAAGTGATCACCTGTAATTCCTATGGAGAATACACTGGATTTACAGAGTTACAGTCATGTTGTTGGATAATGATGTAATTTTCCTCAGCCTCACTTTCCAAATGCATGGGTTAAAGTAGATGATCTCTGAGGTCCCTTGCAGTTCTGACTTTCAGAAGAGCAGCAAGTAACTCAATCTGTTTAAAACCATTTCTTACTCATTTTTGTCCCAGTACTAAAAAAGCAACTTGAAACTGGTATACCAGTAATATTGTTACTCCTTCCTTCAAACCTTCAGATTGCGGTTATCCTTCAAAGTTTTGCCGTAGGTAATTATAAAAAGGGATTATCATCGGTGTAATGTTTTAATAATTCTTTAATAAAATTGTTGTAACCAAAACTAAGATATAAAGAGAGTCACTGAAAAATTCCATTGTAGACATGTAGGAAGAATTGAGCATGAACTCTGCATCAGTGAAAGAAGGATTTAATAAAGTCCAAAGTAAACAAATTATTCAAAATATGTCAAAGTAGGGAGTTGAGGCAGAAAAAGCTTGGGAATTTGCACAGAGAAATCACAGTGGGGTAGCTGAAGGGCCAAGAGAAAAGCAAGCATTGTGCACACCAGGCACCGTGGTGGGGTTCAAGAGACATGTGAGATTTGAGTCAGGATTGAGCACGGACACAGCATTAAGAGAGGCCCAAAGGTGAGGACTATCTAAAGGGAGTTTAAAAATACTGAGTTGATGACTTTTACCAAGTGGAAAGTTCTTTCAGAGTAATAGGTAAGTCTGGAAAGGCATTTGGGGGCCAGATTGTGAAGAACTTTGAAAACTAACTGAAGACATAACCTTTTGACTTTAGGACGCTGTAAAAGGTTTCTGAGTAGTAAGAGTATCACAGTGAATGCTGAGGACTAAGAACATGAATAGACAGTATCAGCCAGTTGAACTGGAGTAGGAAGAAACTAGAGAAAGGGAAATAGCTTTAGTGGTTTTATTACATAGATTAGTAAAGCGATCGTTACATTTGCACCAGAGTGGCTTGGTGAGAATGGAAAGGTGGGTATGGAGGCAACAGTTCCCATGAGTGTGTGTGTGTGTGTGTGTGTGTGTGTGTGTATTTCTTTGAGCATACATGCTCAGTGGTGGCTCCAGAATTTCCATAGAAGAAGGTGTAAGATAAGGCTCCTGAGAGGGTCAGTCGGTTCAGTGTCTGACTCTTGATTTTGGTTCAGGTCATGTTCCCAGGATTGTGGGATCGAGCTCCGAATCAGGCTCTGTGATGAGTGTGGAGCTTAAGGTTCTCTCTCTTTCTCTCTCTCTCCCTCCCTTTACCCACTCATGCGCTCTCGCTCTCTCTCTCTCTCTCTCTCTCCCCGACATAATAGATAGACAGATAGATAAAATTAAAAAAAAAAAGGTGTAAGGTAACAATCTGGTTGGAAGGTGGGGAAAGTTAGGGGACTAGTATTCAAGATAAAACATTTTTGGAGCCCTGAGTGGCTCAGTCAATTGAGCATCTGACTCTTGATTTCGGCTCGGGTGGTGGTCCCGTGATTATGGGATGGAGCCCCACCTTGGCTCTGTGCTAAGAGTGGAGCCTGCTTGGCTTCTGTCTTTCTCTTCCTCTGCTGCTCTCCCCACTCACTCTCTCACTCTAAAATTAAAAAGGAAATTTTAAGTGAGCTAAACTACTCCCTGTCCCCCCCCCCCCTACTAATCTTAATACAGTAAAGGCTCAAATGATGTGAAAAATAGGGCCCTAAGATCTTAAGTCTAGCTTTGAGAACTCTTCAGGGAGAGAAATTATGTACAGTGGAAAATGTTCATCCAACCCAGGCTGGGTCAGGGTCAGCTCTGACCATTAACTTGAGACAGAAATGCTTCTTATCTATTATTTCAGTGGGTAACCTATTGGGAACCCAGGAAGGGAGCCAAAATAGTCAAAATCAATGAGAATGAGTCAAACTGAGTCATTAAGCAAAAGGGCCTCGTGAAGAATAGGAACTAAACTGATAAGCCCAACACGGGGCTTGAGAAGCCACAAGAATAAGGAGTTAAGGTGGGCCAAAATAGCATATTCCTAAAGCCCAGCTTCTATCTGGCTTGTATAATGTCAGTTACCATGAATAGTTTATCATTTTCCTATGTTCCTTGACTATTAGGGAACATTAATTATATACTTGAAAGCATTACTCGATAACAGTTTATTGGAGCTCCCTGGTTAGGTTTTCAACTCTTTTGTGGCCTCTTTGATGACAATTTCATAAAAAAACAAAACTAATCTGCTATGGACTAAATTGTATTCCTGCCCTGCAAAATTATGTTGATACCCTAACTCCCCTGTGCTAGTATTTGGAGGTAGGCCTTTTGGGGGGTAATTAGATTTAGATGAGCTCATGAGGGTAGGGCCCCGTGATGGGATTAGTGTTTTTATAAAAAGAGCCAGTGAGCTCTCTCATGAGGACACAGAGAAGGGCAACCTTCTGGAAGCCTGGAAGAATGCCTTCCCAAGGAACTGAATTAGCACCTTGATCTTAGACTTCCCAGCCTTTGTAACTATGAATAATAAATACCTGTTAAGACATCCAGTCTGTGGTATTTAGTTATGGCAGCCCAAGATGACTAAAATATAATCTTTCATAATAGTCTGTATTTTTAATGAAGATAACAACTCTTCATGGTAATAACTGAATTGTTACAACTGGATATTTTCTCATATACATATAGACTGATTTCCTAAACCTAAAGAAAAGCCTGTTTGGTTAGTAGTACATATTAAATCTTATTAATAATAAAAATAAAAATTAGTATATTGGTGCTGTCATTTAGAGATGGTGAAAAGAGGAAGAGAGATTGAGAAGAAGAGAGAGAAAGAGAGAATGGTAAATGAATGAGACAGATGAGCTACTCAGGCCAGACCCCGAGGTCAAGTCTCTTCAGAGATCAACTTTCCAAGGTTAAGAACGAAACTGTTAGTTCATCCAGAACTGACTGATATGACCACACCCAAAGATGCTAATCTGTAAACAGCTCGATATGCCCTGCATCTAGTATTCCCAAGGCACCCCTTCCTGACTAGCTGGCCAGTCTGGTCAGATCACTGATAGGTTAGGTAGAGGTCAGCAAACTGAAGCCCACAGGCCATATCTGGCCACATCCTGTTCTTGTAAATAAAGTTTTACTGAAACACAGCCACATGTATTTATTTACACATCATGTATGGTCTGCACCATCATGTATGGTATTTGTACTACTTTGACCAAATTGAGTAGTTATGACAGAGACTTCATGGCCCGAAAAGCCCAAAATATTTATCATCTGACCCTTTACAGAAAAAGTTTGCTGACCACTGCATTTCAAGCTTCTCTATTATAGCAAAAGATTAAGGAGAAGGAATTTTTTAAAAATTTTTTTTAAATTTATTTTTGACAGAGAGAGAGAGACAGAGTGTGAGCAGGGGAGGAGCAGAGAGAGATGGAAACACAGAATCTGAAGCAGGCTCCAGGCTCTGAGGTGTCAGCACAAACCCACGAACTGTAAGATGATGACCTGAGCCAAAGTCGGCCACTTAACGGCCTGAGCAACCCAGGCATCCTGAGGAGAAGGAATTTCTATATGTCCTTAGAAATTTAGAACCGGATAAATTGCCCTTTTCTACTGTCAAGCTAATTTTTTGGCTGTATTAGCAAACTTAGAATCATAGAAGCATTGGGGATGTAGTAACAAATTGATACCCTCTAAAACTCTTTTTAACAATGTCCTTGACTTCTGAATTATGAGTCTTCCCATCAGTTTAACCCTGATTGTTAGGATTTTAGATTTCTATCTTTCCTTTCAAGGAGATGACCTAGACCCATCTGAGATTTAGATTGTACCCTAGTTTTATCAGCAGCATTTTTATCATTACTGTAGTATGTTATTTTCATAGAAGATTTCCACAGATAGCTACTCCTATCCATTTAAGGTTGATTCTTTTTAGTTTCAAAATGTGAACTCCCCCCTTCCATTTTAGGGGTGAGATTTTCTGACTTGGTCCACAAATTCTTAGAATGTGTTACATTGTGGCTGTCAGATCAAGGGTATCCCACAGCATGTACTGACCATCTGAGTTTCCCAATATTTAATCATAAAAGGAAATTAATTCTCCTGTAGGTCAAAAGGTTCAAATGAGCAGTTATTGGTAGCTTTTAGCATCATGTCAACTAGTTATCAACTGATTGCCTCTGAGCTCCACATTCACCCTTAAGGACCTGCTCTGCACCAACAGACTGGACTCAGACATATTTCTCTTTTACTGTGAGCGCACTGTCAAACCTCTCCAGAGGGGGCACTGGAGGGACATTGTAGGAGGAACGGGGTGTCTCCTTGCGTTCCTCTTGGCTGCATATTGCTTTCTCTTGCCCTTGCTGCACAGTCTAACAGCCACAAGCATAAGATTGGGGGTATCTCCACGAGTGGTGCTCTGCCACTGCCATGCATCGTCCCGTGGCTATGGCACTGGGCCCGGCCTGGGCCCAGTGACCACCTTCTCCCGATCTTCCCAGAAGCCAACCCCAGGCCTCAGGCTAGCAGTAGCTCCCTACCTCTGTTTGCACATCTACCCGCCAGCCTCGGCTCACTTGGACCCCAGAAGATTGTTTCCTGCTGCCCTCCTGACATAGACCTCACCTACGCCCAGGCCACATCACCCTGCCAGCAAGCCGACTCCTTATGCCTTCTGTGCCCACCTACCCTTGGGTTTATCAATGAAGCTGTAAGTTAAATTACAAAAATATTTCAACCCACTGAAGTTTTTTTTTTTTTTTTTTTTTTTTTTATCATGTGATGAGAATGCACACATTTACATCATGTCTAGTATCCATTATTTAGATTGAAAACCTCAGGGGCACCTGGGTGGCTCAGTCAGTTAAGCATCCAGCTTCGGCTCAGGTCATGATCTCACGGTTGGTGGGTTCAAGCCCCCCACTGGGCTCTGTGCTGACAGCTCAGAGCCTGGATCCTGCTTGGGATTCTGTGTCTCCCTCCTTCTCTGCCCTACCCCTGTTCACTCGATCATGCTCTCGCTCTCTCTCTCTCTCAAAAATAAACATATTAAAAAAAAATGTTAGATTGAAAACCTCAGAAACCACATATGCATAAAAAATGCAAGTATTCATTCATCTTACCTTAGTAATCCCATTCTGGGAAACTCAGTTTAAGAAAATTATCAGACTGGGGTGCCTGGGTGGCTCAGTTGGTTGAGCGTCCAACTTTGGCTCAGGTCTTGATCTCACGGTTTGTGGGTTTGAGCCCCAGGTCGGGTTCTGTGCTGACAGCTAGCCTGGAGCCTGTCTTTGGATTTTGTGTCTCCCTCTCTCTCTCACCCTCCCCTGCTCACACTGTTTCTCTCTCTCTCTCTCTCTCTCTCTCTCTCTCTCTCAAAAATAAATAAAACATTAAAAAAAATCTTTAAAAAAAATTATCAGAAATGTAGAAGAAAATTTATATTAAAGTGGTCATAGCAGCATTCTGGTTTTTTTTTTTTTTTTTTTTTTTTTTTTTTTTTTAAGTAAACTCTACACCACTGGTGGGGCTCAAGCTCAGCAATGGCATGATTCGACCCTAGATTCTACCATATCTGATGTTGGATGACAACCTGAACTTTTCACTCTTTTGCTTAAAGCAGTTTTCATTTTTTTGTCACCAACAACAAGAGTCAGGATGAATACAACATGAAAAGATATTTACAAGTACCAAGTGAAAAAAACATGTTGCAAAAAATAACATGTTTAGTATTTCCTCACTTTTGCAAAAACATTTCCATAGATACAGTCTTAACGGATAGTTCTGTAATGATAAAGGCAATTAATTATCTCTGGATGAGGGATTAGCGGTATTTATTTTCTTCTTGTTTAATTCTGAAAACAAACTTGTCTTTTCCCCTTCAGCTCCATTATGCTAGCATTGCATTTTACACTTAAAGTACAGGGACATCTATTTAGCCGAATATCTACCATCTGAGTCCCTGCTGTTACAAGGTTGAATACAGAGGTAGACTCATGGCTCCTAGAATACCATTGCTTCTAGGCTCTCTAGAGGGGCCTGGAGGGGCAGAGTTAGGAAATAGATGTACGAGCACACATGTATCCCCGTCCCCAGCGCAAGTGCACACATACACACATATTTATACCACATTTTCCAGTTCCAGTCCATCACCATAGCATCTCTTCTAGTCTCCCTTCTCCAACAGTGGAGACTTCAATATATTCACTTATCTATTCAAGCCCCACATATGGAATCCATCTCCTAACTGTGTGGGCCCACTCCTTGGCCTCAGGGCAGCCAAGCTATCCTCAGTCCTGATCCTGATCTTGATCTTGACAACTCACTCCAGCTGCACTGGCTGAGTTCTCTAGGGAAATGTTCCCAAGATGGAGAAAGTCACTATTATAGTGTTGACAAGTTTGGAAACCATTTATTCAACAAATAATTACTGAGCACCTTCTCTATGCCAGGCATTTTTTTTTATTGTCTTAATTTTTTTAAGATTTTATTTTTTTCTTATTTATTTTTTATTTTATTTTAGAAAGAGCAGGGGAGAGGGGCAGAGGGAGGAAGAGAGAGAGAGAGAGAGAAAGAGAAACAGAGAGAGAAAATCCCAAGCAGGCTCCACACTCAGTGCAGAGCCTGACATGGGGCTTGATCCCACAACCCTGGGATCATGATCTAAGCCAAAATTGAGAGTTAGACGGTCAACCGACTGAGCCAGCCAGGCACCCCTGCCAGGCATTTTTCTAAGTGTTAAAGATAAAACAATAGACAAAAACCTTACCCTTGTGGAACTTACAGTCTAGTGTAAAAGCCAGACAATAAAGAAGATAAAGAAAATATAAATTGCTAGTAATAAGTGCTAGCTAAGAGAAAAAATTCACTTGGGAGGCAGGATAGGGAAGTGTTGAGGAGGGGGAATTAAATTAAAAAAATTTTTTTTAAATATTTATTTTAGAGAGAGAGAGAGAGCACAAGCAGGGGAGGGGCAGAGAGGAGACACAATCTGAAGCAGGCTCCAGGCTCCGAGCTGTCAGCACAGAGCCTGAGGTGGGGCCGGAACTCACAAACATCAAGATCATGACCTGAGCCGAAGTCTGATGCTTAAATGACTGAGCCACCCAGGCGCCCCGGGGGTGAGGTGGGGGGTTAAATTGTAAATAGTTAAGGAAGGCCTCACAGAGAAGACTTTTCAGTAAGGCCCTAAAGGACATGACAGAACAATGCAGGTGGAAGGACCAGTCCAGCCAGGGGAAGAGCAGCCCGGGGAAGGGACGGCAATGTAAGGACGGAAGTGGAAGGAGGCAGGTGGTTCAAGAGGAGAGAGCAGGAGATGCAGTCAGAGACATGACAGGTGCCAGAACATGTGGAGCTTCACCGGTGATGGCAAGGACTTTGGCTTTTTCTGAGAGAGATAGGGAGCCACGGGAGGATTCTGAGCAGAGGACTGACTTCACCTGACACGTTTGACACTGTCATGCTGGCTGTTCTATAGAGAATAGACAGAGGAGAAGCAAGGGATGGGAACAAAGGACGAAAGAGATCATGATGGCATGGCTCAGCATGGTAGCAGGTGGCAATCGTGAGAAGTGCTGACTCTAGATGTATCCTGGAAGTAAAGCTGCTAGGACTTGTTGGCAGACCAGAAGTGGGTGTGAGAATGAGAGGGGTGAGGATAACTCCAAAGTTTTTGGCCTGCATACCCAGAAAAATAAAGTTTCCATTTACTGGAATGAGGAGAGCTACAAAAGAAGCAAATTTTGGAGGGAAAAGCGGGAGCTTAGTTTGGGATATGTCAAATTAGGAGATTCTTTTTAGTCACCAGTTAGAGGTGTTGGGTTGGCAGTTGGAGCTAAGGGTCTGGAGTTCAAGGGTGATGAGGTATGTGCTCCATCAGCATCTAGGTAGTAAGTTATGAGCCAGGATGGTCACCTAGGGAGAGCATGTAGGTAGAATAGAGAAGAGGTTCCAAAACTAAGATACGATGTGTTCCCAGAGTTTAGAGCTCGGAGACTGAGCCAGCAGGGGAGACTGGGAAGGAGTGGCTAGAAAGAAAGGGGGAAAACCAGGTGCGTGTGTTGCACTGGAATCCCAATTCAGGGATCAGGAATTGAATCCCACTGTACTGAGTGCTGCTGGTCATTCCAATAAAATGAGGACTGAAAAACAACAATTTCATTTAGTGACATGGCTGCCAGTGGTAACCTTGAGAAGGGCAGTTTCAATGGAGTGGAAGGGGCAAAATCCTAATGGTGAGAATTCAAAAGAGACTAGGAGATAAAATTGAAAAGGGTGAGTAGAAATTTCTTCAAAGTTTTGTTTTTTGGCCTTTTTAAGTTTTTTGGCCTAAATGGATGAAAGAAATGAGACAGTAGCTGCAAGGGGCACGTGGGTTTTTAAAAACGTCTTTTTCCCCTCAAGATGGGAGAAATAATAACATGTATATAATGCGGATGGAAATGATCCCGTAGAGAGGGAAAAATCGATACAAGACAGTTGATGAAGCGAGGGATGGGGAGTGTAGGGGGAACTAGTGAGCTGAATATTCAGAGAGCTGTTTGATGGTTTTTAGATCTCAAGAGTAAGGGTCGGGAATAAATAGAGGGAACGGATATATGGTAGGTTGAGAGTCAGTGGGGATTGGGAGGGAATGGAATCAATGGGAAGATGAGCTCAGAGTTGAAGAGCAGGTCAAATGGAAGCAAGAAAGAGGGGATAACATGATACTAAGTCATGATGAGAGAGGGATGTTGATATTTGAGATTTCAGAGATGAAGAGCGCCTGAATAGCTCAGTTGGTTGAGCATCTGACTTGATTTCAGCTCAGGTTATGATCTTGCAGTTCATGAGTTCGAGCCCACATCGGGCTCCATGTTGACAACATAGAGCCTGCTTGGAATTCTCTCTCCTTCCCTCTCTGTCTCTCTCTCAAAATAAATAAAGACTTGGGGTGTCTGGGTGGCTCAGTCAGTTAAGCATCTGACTTTGGCTCAGGTCATGATCTCATGTTTCGTGAGTTCAAGCCCCACATCAGGCTCTCTGCTGTCAGCACGGAGCCTGCTTTGGATCCTCTATCTTCCTCTCTCTCTCTCTGCCCCTCCCCTGCTTGCTTTCTCTCTCTCTCTCTCTCTCTCTCTCTCTCTCAAAAATAAAAAAACATTAAAAACAAACAAGAAAAACTTCAAAGATGAAGCCATTTCCAGAGATGACAAGGTTTCAAGTGTTGCTGTTGGGTGTGAGTGGAAATAAAGTTGCTCCCCATAAATACTGGCCGTTTGCTGGAATAACTGACAGAAGTGCAAACGTGGCCAGAGAGGTGGTTAAGCTGGGACAAGGGGACAAGGACAGGTGGGAAACCTGAATGGGGTGTGTGGGAAGCAAAGGGCCCAGCCATGGAGGAGACCACCATTTGGGGTAGGGGTAGTGAGCTTCCTATCCCTGGAAGGGTTCAGGAGCAGACACTGGTGACTCAGAGTTTAAAAAGAACTCTTCAATCTAAAGTTTTAGGTTTATTAGCAGGAGATCTGAGAACTTTCCAGCCTAAGTCTGATGCAGTAATTATTTGATTTGAGCTCTGCCTTTAGAAAAATTAAGTTTTCTATGTACATTCCAGAAACTTTTTTCCGTAAAAATTCTTTTCCCAGGAGAGTGAATTTTATCCTACGTAAGATCAGTAAGTCTGTCATACCTATTCGCTCCTGGTTCCAAGGGCCTGCACCTTCTGGCACCTATGTGCAGGTATGGAAATAATTATTGGAATAAATGATACATCACAGATCCCATATTCTCGAGTTTAATGTATACATTCTCTTTAGCACCATGAAATGTAAACAATGATTTGCTTTGTAGTTAGGGAACATTGAATAATAAATATCCTCTGACTGCAGAGTCAGTTTTTCTCTAAGTGGGTCTCCACCAAAATTCCAGCCTGTTCTTGATCATCCCTTGAAACTGTCAGTGAGGCAGAGATCCCAAGTACCAGCTGAATGTAATACGTTTAATCAGTTTAAGTCAAACAGTAATGTAATTCAGACTACAAAAAAAGAGCCAGTGCTTTGGGATCATTTCTATCCGTGTCACTTGCCCAGGAGAAATAACAATACCCAAGCACACTTGGAATACACGTACGCAGCTTAAAAAGCACACAGCTTATTTTTCTTTTATTCAACACAGACAGTTTCCTTCAACTCAGTAATTTTTCCTTCCTTTGTCTCCTCAAGGAATTCCGTAAGTATAATCAAAAAGCCTCATAGAAATTTGCTAGAAATTTTTTATTGTATTTACTGAGAATATCACATTGTTCCACAGTAAATGATTTTATTCTCCAAATGATTACAAAGCTGTTTTCATTAAAAAAGGATTTGGTTATTTATATGAAATTGCACATTATAAAAAAATCAATTATAAATTACTCTTGCAAAAGAAAAAATAAAGGCAAGTACTAAAATACTGCATACTGATCAAATCCAGCATAATCATTTCACATAGTGATCTATACGTAAACACCTACGTCAAGATGGCATCCTTGTAGGCAGAGAAGCAGACACACTGCGGGGGACAGGGACAGTTGGGCACTTGGAATAATTCAGTTTTGATGTCTAAGATACAGCATGTTTTTCTAACCTTGAAAATATGCAAATAATTTAAAAATTACTTTTTTAGATAAACATGAAAATAAGTTGACATGAAAAATGTCACATTATATGAGGAGATACTTAATATATCCAAGCTCTCTCTTAATACTGTAGGGTTCTGTTTGTTGTGGCTCTAACTTTCAGGCTAAAATAAACCGATAGGAGAATGAACTGACAAAATGTAAATTTATCAAGCATTGTGCAGTGCCTCTGCAAAACGTACAGTTCTCCAACCACAATAAATTAAGTCATGTCAGAGGTTATTAACGGGATATTTAACTCACTGTACAGTGACTTCTGATGAACAAGCCCCCATTCTCCCTTCCACATATAACTCATGTTAACAGTAGAAAGGAGTTATCATTAGTTAGCAGGGAATCCAGTATATACTCTAGTATGGTCTTCCTAATTTTCTATAGCCTATCATTTTCCTAATTTACATTTATAAAATCTTCATAGTTAAGGCAGTCTACAAAAGTCAGCAGGATTAAATAAAAACCTGTTGTCCTCACTTCGTCTGAATCCTACTTACAAGACATTAAGACTCAGAGATCCACGTGGAATTTTAGATGGGTGTCATATAATTGGCTACAACCATGAACGCTGAGAACCCTTCGTAAATAAATCATAGGTCTGAGGTTTGCTTACACTGACCCAGATGTCGTCCTTACTCACTTAATTCTTTTATCTTAAATCTGAAGGATGAACAATGATACTTTCGGTGAGAATTTTTTTTTTAATGTAACTCATTATCCAAGTTTTGAGATTGATGACTCCCCAAGCTCTAATTTTAGCCTAAAAAAATAGCTTAAAGTATCTACTTAAATAGGCTCATTAGAAAGCTATTTTGTACATATATATACAATAAAATATACATAAAATTTTTTCTAAACCTTCTCAGAGTTACTGAATACTTGAATAGCTAACTTTGTGCTAGAAACATTGAAAGGGACTTTTTTTATTTTTTAATTGAGATATAATTGACATATAGCATTGTCCTTTCCTTAAAGTTATTACCTTGGGGAGCTATATTCATTACTAAGTTTTCATTTGGTGATTATTTTCAGACCAGTTTCATACTTGGAAGCCTTTCGTGTTAACAAAAATTATATATCTCTAAGTAGCTATTGGATTTTAGGTGCGTTTTTTTCCTTAGACGTATATACAAAATACAACATGCATAATACTGCTGGATCTACACCTCTCCTATTGTGTTATATTTAAAAAGAAAAAATCATTTTGAAAGGAACATGAAATTTAGCACCAGTTTTGACCTAATCTTTCTTTGGTAGGAAAGAAAGGCACTAAATATATAGTCTGTTCATTGTATAAGATCAAAAAATAGTACTCGTGAAACCCTCAGTCCCTGAAATACTATTCCAAAATAGACTGAATTATGAAAGATACTTTGACCCATTAACTTTCTAGCATATTAGAACATACTCTAGAAGACTACATTTAGAGAAGATCATAATAGAAAATGTTTACACCCATTTAAGATATTTAATGAATTGACTCTTGTAATTTGGACAGATACTGAAAAGTATTACCTGGAAAAGAATAAAAGTTATACATCACAGGCTCCAAAATAGTATCATAAACTTAATTAGATTTCCAAATGTTATTTTATATTGAGTTCCTACCATATGCATGGTTAGTGATATTCAACTCCAAAATACTTTTCTTACAACATGCATGCTGAAAGGCTAGAAACATCTTTTATTAGATTGGGAACTTCGGGGTTAACTCCTGCACTGTTGCCACACGCAGCAACAGCATTTTTTAAAACTCCAGCAAGACAAAAGTTCATTGCCATGGTCCCTGTTCCACTAGGAAAGGGGTGCCTCTGACAGGAGTTTAACATGTAAGCTGTAAGGTTAAGGCACAAGCATATGACTTATTGTCAGTAATCATCCATTTTCCTGCCAAAGAAAACACAAATGAAAACAAGACTTCATCGTCAAGCTGCCAGTATAATTTGAAAAGCCACTAGTGAAGCACTTTCGTAGGTGTGCATTATTATATAGCAATTGTAAATTTCTCCAGTGTTCCTGTTTTAGATTATCCACAGGCCCCCATTAGTTAATATTCCTTTTTTTGTTCCCCTTATAGCCACTTGTCAGAGCAGAGCACTTAAGAAATTTTACTGATATTGTGGCCTCCTTTACTACTTGCACTCCCTTGACTTTCAATCTCAGAATCACCACTAGCTCCCTTCTGATTAAGCAAGAATTGATTAAGCTGGGCTTTTAGTTAGACCCTGAAAGCTGAGGTAGGTGGACCGTCAGGATCAAGTACTTAGAAAGGTTTTATTTCATTCCCAATGTCTTTCTAACATACTAACAAAAAACTGCAATCTTCTGTTTCATAAACGAGGTAGCCTCCTATGTTGTATCTGTCAGAAAATAGTACCATGGGAGATTTCCTTGAGTGTATAGAGGTCAAGATGATTAATGTTTACTATTTAAAAGCTGATAATTTTTAAAAGGACACGCTAAGTAAACTATGTCCTAAGTTTCAAGGTTTCTTTGAGTGATTCAAAGATGTGACATAAATTGTTTTATGGGTCTTTATTTATTGTCTCAGGAGTCATCCAAAGTCATCTGATCGAGTCCCCATTTATGTAAGTTCAGTAATGTGGTTCCAAGTTGTATGCAGGTTTCACATTTAGGTACGGGCATTTGGCCCTTTATTTTTGAGATTATAACCTATTGCTCTATAGTGTATTTATAAAACAAAGCATAAGTGTTTGCCAACAAATCAACTGATAAAAATGGCTGTGACTATAAAATTATAGTGAGCCCAGGCACTGTCTGTTGGTGGTCTCCTCCTTCTAATTCTTTGCCCCGCGAACTGGTCTCAAACTCAGCTCTAGATGGTCTTTTTCGTTCCTTTACACCAAAGTATCAACAAAAATCAGTTAATATAATATGAGCAGAATTAACGATTGTCAGTCAAGAAGTAAGCCTTCCTTGTCTCCTGTGTTCTTATTACACATTACCATGTCACCGTTACAAACGGCCAACATATTCTTCTGTTTTAATAACAAGGCAAAGTTTTGTTTTTAAGAGTTAATTGAACTATGATGGATGATACATTTTTTTCTTACCCAAGATACCACTTGTCATTCAAAGTAAAGAATATAAATGTATGGGGCTCCTGGGTGGCTCAGTCAGTTAAGTGTCCAACTCTTGATTTCGGCTCAGGTCATGATCTCACAATTCATGGGTTTGAGCCCCTCATGGGGCTCCGTGCTGACAGTGCAGAGCCTACTTGGGACTCTTTCTCTCTCTCCCCTCTCTCTGCCCCTCCCCTGCTTGTGTTCACTCTCTTTCTCTCTCTCAAAAGAAATAAATTAAAAAAAAATTTTTTTAAAGAATATAAATATAAAATAGTTTCATTTCCTTCTCCTTTTCACACAGTGGAAAAAGCAACAATTTTTAGCCTAATGCAAAAACTGCACCTTAATGTGCCATCAACAATGAACTTTTCAGAAATTTCCTAAGGAATCTAAAAAATTGTTTACATATTAAAAAAATTTTTTTAATGTTTTTATATTGAGAGAGAGAGAGAGAGAGAGAGAGTCAGTGCAGGAGTAGGGGGAGGGGCAGAGAGAGAGGTAGATCCAGAATCCAAAGCAGGCTCCAGGCTCTGAGCTGTCAGCACAGAGCCCGACGCAGGGCTCGAACTCACAAACTGAGATCATGATCTGAGCCAAAGTTGGGATACTTAACCGACTGAGCCACCCAGGCGCCCCTGATTGTTTACATATATTTTTTTAAGTTTATTTTATTTATTTTGAGAAAGAGAGAGAGTGGGGGGCAGGAAGAGGGAGAGGGGGGGAGAGAGAATCCCAAGCAGGCTCTGCACTGTCAGCACAGAACCTGATGCTGGGCTCTATCCTATGAACTGCAAGATCATGACCTGAGCTGCAACCAAGAGGCGGATGCTTAACTGACTGAATCACCCAGGCATCTCTGTTTACATATTTTTAAAATTAGAGCTAATTAACTTATCCTTTCCCCTTGTACCTCTAGACTCTGGGGATTTAACACCGTTTACGATAAAGTATAACACAGCCTGCAGCAGATTCCTTAGGAACGCATCTGAGAGGCCACCACATCCCACAGCATCCTCCATGATGTGCTCTCAATGGAATATGAAAATCAAGGTAAAAAATTACGCTCTCTGAAAATATTTAATACCTTGAAGGCCCTTTCTCTGAAAGCTTTAAACATTTAAATAGTTTTATATATTAGCACAAAAGATGCCAAATATATAACACATACCACTTCCTCCCCAAATTTTAATCACACAATTAAACAGTGTTTTTAATGTAGACCAACAGAACTCTGAGTTGAAGGCTGAGAGAAGGCTGTTCACCAGGTGACAGGTGATGTGAAATTGGATGGGATTCCATCCTCTGAAGCCATAGGGACCAGTAAGTAGTGCAGCTGAGCAGCCAGTGGAGCTAAGCCAGGACGTCAACGGACTCTTGAGCAGGTTTTTGAAAGACAGAGGGAAGTAAAGGGAGAAAGAATGATAAGGATAAAGACAATAGGAAGAGTAAGCAAAAGAGGCCTAAGAAAGGGGGGGGGGGGTGGCGCCTGGGTGGCTCAGTCAGCTAAGCATCTGACTTCGGCTCAGGTCATGATCTCCAGGTCTATGGGTTCGAGTCCCACATCAGGCTCTGTGCTGGTCAGCAGGAGCTCACTTCAGAGTCTCTGTCCCCCTCCACCTCAAAAATGGATAAACATTTAAAAAAAAAAAAAAAAGGTGGGAAATTGTATGGCCAGGAATTCCCCTCATGCTACCCACGCTGGATTAAAATATTCTTAAATGCAGTTGAAAGGATTAGAATTACCAGAAGTAAAAACAAACCTGTTTACTTTACAATTAGCTGTATACTTACTTTAAAAGTGTGGAAAGTTGAAGCTAACAGAGTTAAGGTTTTCTCCATACTTGGGATGGTATCTTCTACAAACATGTATAAACAGATACGATGGATCAGGAAATACAAATGAAGTCTTGTTTCCATTTACGAATAGAATTTGAAACTTAATGCAAGCACGAGGCAATTTCCGGTGGATATTACAAGTCTTGTGGTAGGACTGTAGACTAAGCATTGCAACTGGGATCAAAGAAATTTATAAATTTTGACTAAAATATCAATCTGGGTGATTTACTACCACTGAAATGGATGAATCCTAACAATATCTACTGCAATAAAATTTAACTAAAATGTTTCTGGAAGATCCATGGGCAATAGTATCTGATCCAGAGTTTCTGTAAAGAAGAATAATTGCTCCCCTTATGTTGTTGGCCTCAACTACTAGAACAGTTTAAATTTGAGAATTTGCTGATTTTTATCAGAATTAGATGAGATAGAAATCAGGGTTCTGACTCTGTTCTTTTCTTCTCAAAAAAGTGTCTGGATTGAACCAAAAAATTTAGGCCCATCGAGTCACTTTATTGCAATAGTAACAGTAATATTGCTGTTCAGAAATTAGAAAGGATTTACTTTGAAAGATTGGAGTACTATTTCTTTGCTAAAACACAAATCCTTTTGAATATTAGTATTTTTCATTTTCATCTTTGAACTTCAGACTTCTAGAACTTTTTGTACCAAACATGTTATGAAATATGCATTTTATAGAATTGAACATTGTTTGTACTTTATAACTTTATATTATTACAGCACAGACCTCCCCATAACAGTCTATTATAGTGGAGCTTTTTCAGTATCATAGATCCCGTTTAATTCATTCCATTAGACTGAAAGCTGCATATGTGTAATATTGTACACAAAATATTCTCAGATCTAAATACGATACTAAATACTATTAATGCTTCAGTCACTTTGCTCTTTTATTATGGAAATTAACCAAGCAAAAGCAAGCAAGTCAGATTATTACTTTTTTTCTTTCTAAAATCAGCCAAATTTTGAAAGGGAAAACATTTTGGAGGTCTTTACAGAGTAAATTTTCTCTTTTAGAATTATTTCTGTAAAATGGGAGTGGGGGCAGTCTTAGGAGTCTATGCTAAAACTATAAAAAAAATTTTTTTTATAATGGCAGGTTTGGTGATTGGTCGTAGTTATATGTTCTCAAAAGTACTGATAAAAATGAGGAAGTAATGTTTTATATAACTGAGCATGAATAAATGAAGAACCCAATAATATCTTATGTAATCATTTCTAAGTCATTTTCTAAAAGCTTTAAAATAAGAATATGAAAGGGCAGTATGGTCAAAATATAGTTGTTCTTTTAAGCAACAGAACCTTCCCCCCAAAAAAAAATTACCCAAGTAATTTTTCCTAAATATGAAATATAGAAGTACTGGAAGTTGCAAACATGTGTATGTAGTAAGTTGCTAAATGATGTCTTCACAATCAAAAATCATTTAACATCCTATTAAAAGTAAATTCCGCACTCAGCATTCCTACTTTGAACTTCTGGGTCTTCTAGCTGTTTAATTAACTGCCTCACTTCCCTCCAGCCCCCTGTGTGCCCTGCCCCACCCCCATCAACCACTAAACAGTTATATGCTCTTCAGGTATCTATATCCTCAACTAGAAACAAAGAAACAATAGAAGCTGAAAAGAAAAGCAGGGAGATCACAGATTAAGTTTCTCTCCATCCAGAGAAGTTAGAAACATATGGGTCCTGGAGGTGCTTTAGAAAAAGACAGCATTCTTCCCAAGTGAACAAGCTACATTTGAGGAAGCTCTACTACACATTTATACTTAGGATTTAAATATACTTTGCATATTATTAATTTTCAAAGACATACATAAGAAACATGTACTACTATAGTTTCAGGATAAGGATATTCCTATTTTTTTATAGATGAATATAGGTCATGGCATGACTTTGGTTTTAATTTTAGGTCCTTAAAGCTTTACTAGCTTTCATACAAGTATCTTTGTATAAACAGAAAAAATATTGGGAATGTTAATGGAGAGCATGCTAGGATAACTATTGATGAGTGCAAATTTTTGCCAGAGAGTTTTGGAAATACAGAAATTGTTTCTCTTTATAAGTGCTTTTAACCTTTCAAGACCCATTAATTTTATAAACCAATTTGAGCAATTATTTCCATCAGAAATATCTTTTGCATGATTAAAAGATTTTTTTTCTCCATTTGCACCTGAAACTGCAACTTGATAACATGCTCAGTAAGACTCTGCTGAAATGTCTAGTGCCAACAAATTCAAAAGTCAGAAAAATTCTACGTTAAAATTGCCAGAATCTCTTTCATTCATTCTATTTTACTTTATTGTTAAAATTTAAACAATTTCAGAAATTTGGGGTGTTTCTGGCTACTTTGAGTAAAACACACTGTAAACCAAAAGGGAACAAAAAGTAAGTGGAAGAAATGCCTGATTTCTGAATTGCTCTCCCTGATGAACAGGATCCTTTTCATCTCATACATATTGAATCTGAACACAGTGTTACCATCAGCACCAAGAAGTTCCCTTGACGCTGGAGCAAGTCAGAATAACTTAGTTCCATATCTTATTGAACAGCAGGCAAGCAACTTTAACACAGACTTGAGGTTTAGGTAGGTCTGAAATTTTCTAGAATCCAGGCTTAAATGTAAAAGTTTCCAAATAGCAGAAGAAATTAAAATGGAGATACCAGAACTAAAAACACCATGTGAGACAATAAACATTATTTCCAGTCCTAACCAAATTGCAACCCTTTCAGTATAGCTTGAGGTATTTTTTTTAATTTATTTATTTTTGAGAGAGAGAGAGAGAGAGAGAGAGAGAGAGCGAGCAGGGGAGGGGCAGAGAGAGAGGGAGACAAAGAATCCAAAGCAGGCTCCAGGCTCTGACTGTCAACACAGAGCCCGATGCGGGGCTTGAACCTACGAATGGTGAGATCACAACCTGAGCTGAAGTCGGACGCTCAACCGACTGAGCCACTCAGGCGCCCCGAGGTATTTTTAAATATTTGTATAAGCTTCTTAGCATTCACAGTTTCCAAAGTTGCTTTTTACTGAGATAGCCTCAATTCTCTCAATATTTGACTTTTAGACATGTTTTCATATACCATAGTCTCTGCCCCCAAACTCATGGAAATATCAAACAGCTAGCTATTCAGTGGCAGAAATGGTTCTTGTAGTAATAAGGGTTCTATTTCCCAATTATTGTGCTATTCTTAGGATGTAATTAAAAAAATAAGAAATTTGCAATTCATATAAAAGGAAAACTTGCTGAAACTTCTGAAAGCAAGTGCAGTCTGGTGGAGGTATGTAAAACATTAAATAACAGAGTCAGATTCTTTCTTAAAGATTCCAGGTGAGCTTGACAGCAGCGAGTTCTGGTTCTCCAACATTTTCTCCATCTTTTCTCCTCCAGTGGTTTTATCAATCTCTCTCTGCTTCTTACTGTGGATCCATGGGATAAAACAAAGGACAGCACCTCCAATAAGGGGAGGGATTCCAGCGAGGTAGAATGCCACATCATAGGAGCCCAGCTTGTCACGAAGTAACCCTGGGAAGGGAAAAAACTGTCACCAAGAGAGAACAAGTGTGGCTCTTAGGGGTCTCAGATCAGTCACACTGATGGCCTACTCCTAAGCTAATAACTTCATCTCAGCAGGACTAGTTCAACCATCTCAAATATCAGACATTTCTTAGGAAATGGGTCTGAGGTATAAACCTTTGCGGATAGGAGGAAGGAAAAGATCTTTGATCTTTAATCTTGTCACAGACTACAGGCCTATGGGTTTTCATACCAAGATATTAGATGGAAAAAAACATTTGCAACCAAGCTTTGGCTTTCTCAAAACCATTCAAAGGCCACTGGGGTATTCTGACCCATGGTGTAATGGTCCTTATTTCAGGGGAAGGTGGGTAGACCAACCACCAAGCTGAAACTTCTCCCGTGCACACATACCTTACAATGCCTACATTTCAAACCTTTCTTGGGCCTATTTGTTTATGAAATAACATCAAACTATATTTAAAATTATAATCTGAAATCATAAAAAAATTCTAGATCTAAGAGTTAGGATGAAAAAGACTGCTAAATACTTTGTCAGCACGTGGGAGTAAAACATAAGAATATATGTTTGCACTTTAATAGATCCTTGGGCTCTGCTTCTAAAAACTGTTATTTCGAATACTCCTTATTTCTAATTTCTCTAACAAAATCCAGGTTTTAAAAAAAAGATTTTATTTTTTTAAGTAATCTTTACACCCAACATGGGGCTCAAACTTATAACTCTTAGATCAAGAGTCACATGTTCTACAAACTGAGCCAGCCAGTCACCCCACAAAATCCAGATTTTAAAAGTTATCTTAGTAGGGGTTGTTTTTATGTTTATTTGTTTTCAAGAGAGAGAGTGAGCAGAGGAGGGGCAGAGAGAGAGCATCCCAAGCAGGCTCCGCAATGTCAGTGCAGAACGAACCCATGAACTGTGAGACCATGACCTGAGCCAAAACCCAAGAGTCGGACACTTAAGTGACTGAGTCACCCAGGTGCCCCTATCTTAGTGTTTGTTTTTTTTTAACTTTTGTAACTTTTACTATTAAACCTCAGTTATCTGAACTGTCCAGGGAACACATTGTCTTGCGTATCTGACCTTTCTAAATAAACAGCTGAGAATCTGTCAAGTACTGACACATTAAGTGCGCATTTATTCTAGATAGAAACCTAAGCCTACAGTTTTCCTATCTTCTGAATCAGAACATTCTGCATATGCTGACGCCTTCTTCCCGATGAACACTAGTTCTCGTGTTTGGACTGTAATACTATGATCCGTCAGAACCTGCCCGGGAGCCAGGAGCTTTTTGCTGCCAGTTGCCGTGTGCTGTGCTGCCAACGTTGGACGTTTCTGGCTATCTCCTTAATCTTGGTCTGTTATCAGTTATTTCTAGTTGCAAATACCATTCCTACCAAAGTGCTGCTTATAATCTGCTTTTGACCTGGAAACCCCAGAAATCTAAGTTTGTAAGGTGTAAAAATAGCGTGAATAGTCCTGCGGGCAGGTGAAGAAGGGCTGGAGGGTTCTCCTAAAGTGAGACTGTGACCTTTAGTGACTTTGCGTGCTTGATTCATGACTAGGTTCCCAGTTGGAAAAGTTGCTAGATATGTGCAGTTCTGGACATGAGAATGAACTTTCACTGAGCCCCTTACATGCCAAACACAGACGATAATACATACATTTGAATTTTATCCTAATCTTATCAGATTATAATCTAATAATTCACACTGGCACCCCAGTAATATTGAACATGAGACATCTTTATACCATTCAGAAGATTTCTAAAGGTGAAATGCATCATAACATAAAATTAACCATTTCTGTGGCCCTTGCCACATTCACAGTGCTATACAACCACCACCTCCATCTAGTCCCTAAATATTTTTATCACACTAGAAGGGAACGCCATACCCATTAAGCAGGTATCCCCTAATCCCCCTTTCCTCCAGCCCCTGGAAACCACCAATCTGCTCTCTACCTCTATGGATTTACCCATTCTAGATATGTCATATCAATAAAATCATACAGTACATGACCTTTTATAATTGGCTTCTTTCACTTAGCATAATGTTCTTAAGGCTCATCCACCTGGAAGCATGTACTGGTACAATACTTCATTCCTTTTTATGGCTGAATAATATCCCATTGTATGGCTACCCCACATTTTGTTTATCCATTCATCTACTGATGGACATTTGAGTTGTTTCCACTAAATGTTATTTTTCATTAATTATTTCTAGGGGGGGATATGATCTCTTACCCATGGCATACATATTTAGAAATCTTTTAGAATCTTCATCTTTTTTAAAAAAAGAAACTATGTTCCCATTTCTCCAAAACACATACTAAGTGAAATATCGGAATTTTGAAAGCTTAAAGCCCAGAAGCTTGGAATTACACATTTTACTGACTGTGTTAGATTATCAATAAGGATAAGAGAGACTTCTCAGCAAACTTTTTCAACATGGCATCGACAGCTGGTCTTATTAAAAATGTTATCAATAAGGCACACACAAAAGCAGAAGACCAGCAACCAATAAATCGTAATATATTTTATATAATTACTGGAGATTACCTGCAATAGGTGGGCCCACAGTCATGGGTACAGACATGAATCCAAGTAGAAATCCAATTGCTTGAGAAACATCCTGGGCACCAACTAACTCAAAGGCGATGGGGGCCATAATGGAAATGAAGCATCCATCGAAAAGACCCATGATGAGACAGACAGCAATGAGGGCCCCAAAGACACTACACAGGGGAATCATCATGGACATCAGACCAATGAAGAAAAAGGAGAGTACCTAGGACAAGACAAGACAATGTCAACTCTGGTCTCAGGAAAAGTGTATGTTACAATTACTGAGCGACAGGCCTAGGACTTTTGACTGACTCCTCCCTGGAGGAGTTGCCTCCCTGGCCCAATTCACCTTGATTTTATGTAATCAATCCCCATGATCATCTCCTCTAAGTTCCCCTATTAAATTAAATTAAATTTCTCAAAACTTCCATGAAGGGTCAAGAATAAAATAAATATTTTCATATACTTACCCTACCCTCCAGCCCGTAAGTTCTTTCAGGTCAGAATCTGTACAAAAGTCATCTTTGGACTAGATATTCTAAGGTTTAAGAATCTTGCACCTGCTCAGTGCTTAGTAAATATCTGTTCTTTGAGTTATCAGCTCAAATTCATTCATCAAATATCTGATTTTGAAATTATATACATCTATTGGTGTTAGTCCTTTGCAAAAGGAAAATATGCCAGCAAGATCAGATCAGATCACAAAGCTTCCAATTCAGGGAATACAGTGACATAATGTTTAGATATTTAAATAATTTAGAATATGTTGCCTGCCAATATTCCAGACATTTCCAGATATTCAGACCAAGTGAGAGATTAAAATAAGTAACTATGATTTGATAGGTATTATACAAATATGTACTGAATTTTCATTATTCAAATTCTAATTAAATTTTGAATGATAGGAAATATGTATAATATGCAATGAAAACAAATTCTTCTATAACACTGAAGAACTAAATTTTCTAATCCAATTTTATTTGATAGTGTAAATCAATATGATTATCAAATGATACTTTCAAACACTGTTTTCTGGTGATACAGCACAGGTATACCCTATTTAAGCACCCAGAGTTAAGGCTGAGAAATATTTTGAGCCACGGAACACTTTCATTTTAATGTTAGAGTAGTTAATAGAACCGAACACTTAATTTTGCCCGCCATTTGGTAGCTCTGTGCTGTGTGCTATGTGAATAAGACCTGGTCCCTACCCTTGGGCTGTGGGGAGATGAACATGTGAAACAAGTGCACATCAAGTGTTCTAGATATTGCCATAGTTGTATATTCCAAGTATGGGGAATACAAAAAAAGAAGCAGACAATTCAGTAGCTTTCTTTAGGCAAAGAACTAATTAAAACCGGACAATTCACTAGTCAGCAGAAGAAAGGTTTCAAAATGCATCAGGCTTTTAAAAAATATGCATATAATAACAGCTATCATTTATTTAGTGTTTATTAAATGCCAGGCACTGTTCTAAGCACTTTAGCTAATAATCTCCTAACAACATTATGAAGTGGATACTAATGTTGTGCCCATTTTACAGATTCAGACAGTGATGCTGGGAGATAGGGTAGTAATGTGCCCAAACGTGCCCATCCTGGAACCCTGGGTCTGCACAGGCAGTAGCACAGAGCAGAAGGAACTCCTGTTCCCAGAGGGTACCCTCCAATGACCAAGGGGTGGGGAGGAAGGGAGAGATCATATGAAGCAGCCATCTGGATCCCCATCTTCGCCTACTCTGGTTTCCTAGGACCCACCAGGCACACCTACAGCATACCAAGCGTGGTGGCTCGCCTCAGGGCAGCCCCTCACAACCTAGCACACATCGGGATTACCTGAGGAGTTCCTGAAGCTGCAGACTGAGTGTAGGGATACAGGAATAGCAGTTTGGCCAAGCTCTCCAGGTGACTTTAACACAAGTGGTCCACTGACCCCACAATAAGAAACATGCTCTTGAAAAAAGTTTCAGACCCCAGGTTAGATCTCTTTTTGACACCATGATACCATGCAACTGAACATTTTCCTTCATTATTAAAATATGGCTTTATGGTATAATTATTAGTTTAAGACTCTGAGTTGGTTATGGAAAAATGAGTCTGGTACTACACATCTTCTAAAGAACACAAATCACCCATTCTCCTGATTTTTTATTTTCTACTTAAACATCTTTTTCTCCAACCCAGCTTCAATGAAAACACACACAGAATTTCTTAGCATGGATATTATTGGGCTTGCAGCCTGATAGGTTGGAAAGAACTAAAGGTCCAGAGGAACGAGACCAGGTTCCAGCATTCTGTGACCTTGAGCAAGTAAAAAGGCTTCCTGAGGCTTCCCATCTAGACAAACAGATCTAAAAATAAATCAAAATGTAGAAAGTGGTTTGAAATTCACAAGTAGGTAAAGATTCAGGAGTTACTGATGATAAAGTAACCATACTTTAATAGTCTTAATTACATACACGTTTTTAACTCTACCTACAAAACATAAAAGGAGATAAACATGGAAAGTCATTTGACTCTTAAAAACTTATCTATTATCACAAACTCCAGAGGATTTAGAATAAAACTTCAGGACCCTGGGGGCCACATTTAGTGGATTTAGTTGGTAGAGCCGCAGACCAAACATTCACCAGCATGCCACTGCATATACTACGTGTCAGCTTTCAAGAATATTTTTTTCTTTGAATGTGTTTCCTAGTCTTTTACTATTTTGTTCAGTACAAATCTCTTCCAAGATAAGAGAACCGGAGTGAATTAGGGAAAGCCTAGCATACTACTTGGCACAAAGTCAATTGTGCTCAATAAGCGCATGTTTTTCTTGGACAAATTTATGTAACATGAGACCCAGGTGCTTTACTTTTGGTAGTTATCCTGGTTTTTCTATACATTTTTGGCCCCTTGCAATTTTTGCTCTTTGGTTAGTTCTATAAAGAATCATTCACTTAAGAGTTTTGAATTTATTACTATATATTTGAAGCATATAATTTCTTAATATGTTACCTGACTACAAATTCTCCTCAGTTCAAACTATATTAACTATCTTCTTTTTCAATTATTTGGCAATATTGTTATTATTTGAAACTGTCAAATTTTAATAAATAGAAATTTTTATTTAAAAGTAAAATTTCTTGGGTTTTCTTTAAGAATGGAGTTCATAGGAATTTACACATTTATTCTTTAGCATTTCTCAGAAAATAGCTTGCAAACTGTTCATATGAGAAGTTCCATACTTCACTTCCCCAAATAAATATCAATCCAGAGTATTGATCCGGGGTACCTGGCTGGCCCAGTCAGAAAAGCGTGCAACTCTTGATCTCGGGGTTGTGAGTTCGAGCCCCATGTTGGGTGCAGAGATTACTAAATAAATAAAAACTTTAAAAAATATATTGATCTATACATCAAATATTGATTTGTAGATACTGGGCCCCAGTTTGAAAGATGAATAAATTTAGTATTACTACAGTCTATTTTCCTCTCTTCAAACACAGCAGGATTTAAATAAGGTATTCAAAGGTCCCTAATTCTCTTCTAGTCTCTGGCAATGACGTTTAATTTAATAAGGCATTGACAGTTGAGATGTATTTCTTGCTGTTGTTTTCTTAAAACCATCCAAGGAAATACCTTCTGTCACAATATTATAGACTTTAGAAGAATAACCCCTTGCTTGAGTTACTTTACATACTTTTAAGAACAAAAAAAATTATTATTTTTTTTTATATTACCCTTCCCTATTTCTATCACAGAGAGAACATTCTTGGAGAAATGTCGGTTTAAGTTCTGCTCAGGAATCTAAGTATAGCTCAAGAGGAAAAATGAGCTGCACCTGAATAAGCAGGAGGCATTTTCCGAGGCAGACACACAACTGGCCACAGTTAGGTTCAAGTGTTGCTCCTACAAATTTATTCAATATAAAGTTTCCAGTCTTTCAGAGCCTCTGGCTAGGAACCCTGAGCAAAAAGCCTTTAGCCATTATTATTCCATATAATGCAATTCTGTCATCTCTTCAGCATTTAAAACTCTTAGGCTGGGGGTGCCTGGGTGGCTCAGTCAGTTAAGCGTCCGACTCTTGTTTTCGGCTCAGGTCATGATCTCATGGTTTCGTGAGTTCGAGCCCCGCGTTGGGCTCTGCACTGGCAGCTTGGAGACTGCTTGGGATTCTCCCCCTGTCTGCCCCTCTCCAGCCACACAATAAAAGGAAGGATTCATTAATCCTCCGCTCTGGGCCGGCACTTTACATAAGTTGTCAGCATGAATCCTTACTGCAGCCCTCTGCCGGTTCTGAAGACAGCTGGTGACAAGGACTGGGATGAACTCATGTCTCACTCCAGAGCCTGTGCTTTTCTGCTCCACAGCCTCCCAAACCCAAGATGCCTGTGACCAGAAATTAGACCATGTGGGAGGCTGTGAGGTGTGATCTGTGCCCAGCTGCTAGGAGACAGGGAGGAGGTGGGCTGTAACAGACAAAAGCAGACAGCAGGTATGTCTGCACCACCAACGACAGCAAGGTGTATGTCTGCACCACCAACGACAGCAAGGTAAGGAACGGGAGCATTCCAACTTCTAAAGGCTAGGCCAGAAGGCAGCCAGCCAGCGAGGGCAAGAGAATGGAGGAAGCGAACAGGTGAGCTGGGGCTGCCAACAGCAGAGAGCAACCAAGAAGCAAAAGCCACACAGAATGGTTGGGAGTTGGGCAAGGAAGCCGGGGGAAAGGAGACAGACGAGGGGAGTGATACAAAGGAGTGAGTCCAGTAGCCACACGGGTAAGGCCTGTGTTGGCTCCTGTGGCACTCTGTTCACAGGAGGAGAGCACCAGTGACTCCCAGCAGCCACGGGACACACTGAAGGCCCTCTTTCTCCTTCATGGGCTCTCTGAAATGCAGTCATGTCACTCGTGACTCAGCATATACTACTGTGGAGAATGGACTAGTGCTTCCACCCCAGTAGTCCACCCTCCACAGACGGAGCAACCACACTGACTTTAAAATGTTAAGTAAGACCACTTCATTTGCCAACAAAGACCCACAACACTGAAAGCAAAATCTCCTCAACTGGACTTTCGAGGCCCTGTATAACCTAGCCCCTCCTAGCTTTCCAACCTCTTCCCTTGTCACTCTCCCTGCCTTGTTGAGTTCATTTTTCCTGCCTCCAGCATTGCTCCAGGAACTCAGGGACCGTGTGTGTCTTGTTTGTATCACCCCACCAAGGTCTAGGCGGGAGCACAGTAGACACAGTCGTTTGCATAAATGAAAGGAAGCTGAAAGTCTGTAATGCGGGAGTGCCTGGGGGGCTCAGTCGGTTAAGTGTCTGACTCTTGATTTTTGCCCCTCCCCTGCTTGCATGCTCTCTTTCTCAAAATAAATATTTTTTTTTAAAGTCTGTAATGCATCAAATGTCCATCAGAGGGTTCTCTTGACACTTGAGAACAAACCCAAATGTTCCACAAGAATATCCACAGTTAGGTCCTAATAAAAGGGGGAACGATCACAATACAGTAAATACTTGTAAAAGTAGCACTCTACCAGCTGTCTACACTTCCTTCTGCTATGCGACCAGACTCTGCAGCTGGCTGCCGGGGCCTCCACACACACACCCACAGCGAGGCAGCCTCTGTTCCCTAGGGCTCCTGCCTCTGAGTGGAAATAACGACGATACTTTCCTCTTAGGGCTGGGGCAAGGACAAAGGGAGATTGCAGGTGGGGCACTTAGCTCATTGTCTGGCACGTGGAAGTACTTAATAAATGGTGGCTGGGTCACTTCAAATCAACTAATGGAAGATTCTTTATCTGTAATGAATGTCTTTTCCAGTCGTTTACCTGCACCTAAATCCCAGCTCTACTTCAAGGCCCAGCTCAAATACTGCCTCCCATCAATACCGAGAGCTGGCACGCTCAATACCCCGATCCCAAGTTGCCTCCTTCCCCAGACTCCCCTTCACTTTCCTTCCGCAGCCAAGCTTTTGGGCAAAGTAGACTACATTTCCATTTATTCGGCTAATCATGATCAATCTTTAGCACCTGCCACTCCACTGAAACTCTGTTGCTAAATGCAATGAAAACCTTTTAGCCTTTATGTGCTTGCCCTCTCACTAGCAACCGACACATCTGACCCCTCCTGTCCCTGAAACACTCTGTGCCCTGCTTCTTTCCCACTAAGCTGGCCACTCCTTTCAGTCTCCATGCACATCCCTCGTCCTCCGCTTACCCCATACAGCCCATGAATGCTGAAGTCCCACAGTCCCTTAGACTCCCAGGAGCTCCAAACGCAGCATGGCTCTTCCATAAGCACCACAAATTTACCATGGCAAAAGTGAACTCCACATCTTCTCTGATTTACTGAAATGACTAATCTTAACGCAACAGCACAACCATCCACTGTTACCGGAGCCACAAATCTCAGACCCAGCTTCGGTGGCTCCATTACACTCTTATTCCCATGTCCTGATTTTACTCCCACTGGATTCCAGTCTTTCTGCCTTGGTCCCTCCTGCCTACACTACTTCAACGGTCTCTAACTAGTACCTACCTACCCCTGCCTCCACTTATATATATATATAACAGCTTGATAGAGATATGAATTCACATACCATAAAATTCACCCATTTAAAGTAAATAATTCAGTGGGTTTTAGTCCATTAACAAAGTTGTACAACTATCACTACTGCCTAATTTTGGAATATTTATACCACCCCAGGAAGAACCCCCATAGCCTGCAGCAGTTACTCCCCACAGCCATCCCCCAGCCCCAGGCCACCAGGAATCCACTCTGTCTCTGTGGCACTGCCTATTCTGGCCACTCCACCGAAACAGAGCTGCACAACATGGTAGCCTTTTGTGACCACCTGAGCTCTTGTCCTCCGGCGTCATCCACCCTTCACAGCCATGGCATTAAGCTTAATAAAATACAACTCCTGTCATGTCACTCCCTTGGTTAAAACCCTCTAGTGGCTCCAGGTAGATTTCAGGATAGTGTCATCCTCTTCCTAACCTGGCTCCTGCTTTCCCCTCACCCCCCAGCCAATCTGTTTACCGCTCTCCCTCTACTCCATTCAAACACTCAGTTTACCAGACATAATATACTATATCACCTCCACCTCTTTGCCTGTGTGGTTTCCTCTGCTTGGAACACTTCTCTGTATTCCTTCTCTTTCTGACTGCCACTCACCTCTTACCACCACACCAGCCCAGGAGGCCTGCTCAGAGCCTCGCTAGTGATTCAGAGGTTTGGTGCCTATGTTTCTAGCCCCCGTCTAGCATGGCCATTATTCCACTTTGCTGCAACACTGCTTCATCCGTTTCCCCATGAGACCATTCGCTACTAACAGAGGGCACAGACCATGTTTCATGCTTCATCTGCAGCACTTAGCACAGTGTCTGGCACGGAGAAGTCATTTAAGTGCTTGTCAAATGAGTGTCCCTGTGAGCTTGGAATTAGCATTTGTGTAGTGTGCACCCCTCAACACCCAGAGGCAGTGTGCAGTAAGAAAGTTCAAAAGAAACACACCCCTGAATTTCACAAGATCGTGCAAAAGGCACATGACTGTGAGAACTGCGCCAGGAATCAAACTTAGAAAAAGCAGCGGGCAAAAACCACCTTGATTTGGTGGAGTTCCATGACAACACAAATAAGATTGCTGTTTGATCGCCAATTTCTCATGTTGAAAACCCAACATTTATAACTGATTTTGCCCTTGAAAAACTGCTGGTAGAAGTTAGGTTCTAGAAAACGTTTGTCATTTTTACGGAAGAATCTAAGCAAATAGATACATATAATGAGACATGAGGTGACAAAGATCATTCTGCTGGGGGAAAAGGCAGCTTAAAAAAGTACCTGAAGATAAACCTTCTTCACACCAGGCATATAATCTGCGATCCGGCCAAAGAGCAGCCGTCCGACTCCTGAAGTGATGCCAATGCACATGAGAACGACCTCTTTGTTTTTTCCATCTTGAAATCTTTCATTCACATATTTCATCTGTAGGCCAGAGGGAAAGAAGCAGCACTAAATGTGGTAGAAAAAATTGACAAGTTTTGACACAAAATGCCTTTGTGTCTCCACAACGTTATGGATTCTTACCCCCTTCCAATTCCAAGTATTTATAAAATTTCTCCTGTGATAATTGTTCATCAGAACATACGAAGACAGAGCTAACGTGATTTAGCTTGCACAAAAGAAGAATTGTTGGGAGAGGTCCTATTTCAAAAAAAGATGACCAACGCACATTTTAGAAGTTGACATTGAGCCATTAGCTAAAGGAAGAGAACATACTTTGAACACACTATACAACCCTGTTCTCTCAAGGTCACCCCAGGACCCAATTATCTGTTCTCCTTACAGGCAGTTTAAGGCAGTTTCATCTCTTGTAGGAGGACCTGAATCAAAATGACACCCCTAAAATAAGCTGGAGTGGAGCTTCTGGGATAAAAGCGTAAGTAAGGTTCCCTACCTGTGAATTTGCCTATCTGTGCGGCATCAGAAAAGACAAATACAGAGGCAGTTTAACACAGCGGTTAAGAGAAAAGCCTCTTAGAGAGACTGCTTGGGTTCAAGTCTTGGCTCCATCCCTTATCAGGCTTGGGACCTTGAGTAATTTCTTAACCTCTAGGTCCTCAGTTCCCTTGTCTGTAAAATGGAGATAGCAATAGTACCTCAAGTATTTAAAATACACAACCTATCACTGATACACATATACATCGTAAAAAGATTCTCCCCATCAAGTTACTTAACACATCTATCACCTAACATATTTACTTTTTTTTTTTTTTTGGTGACTGTTTAGTCAACATGTAATTAGATCCTCAGACCTTATTTATAACTGAAAATTTTAATTTTAGCCTTCTTTTAAAGTTTATTTATTTTGCGAGAGTGTGCTTGTGAGCAGGGGAGTAGTAGTGAGGGAGGGAAAGAGACAATCCCAAGCAGGCTTCACACTCATTGTGGAGCTCAACGCAGAGCATGGTCTCATGACCAACCGACCAACTATGTGATCATGACCTGAGTTGAAATCAAGAATCAGTTGGTTGGGGCTCCTGGGTGGCTCAGTCAACCAGCGTCCAACTTCAGCTCAGGTCATGATCTCGCGGTCTGTGAGTTTGAGCCCCATATCAGGCTTTGTGCTATCAGCTCAGAGCCTGGAGCCTGCTTCAGATTCTGTGTCTCCCTCTTTCTCTGCCCCCCTCTCCCTCTCCCTCCCTTCCTGTCTCTCTCTCTCTCAAAAATAAACAAACATTAAAAAAAAAATCAGTTGGTTAACAGACTGAGCCACCCAGGCACCCAATTTTAGCCTGTCTTTTTTCAAGAACCTTTTCCCTCTATTTTCAGTGTACTTAATGACTGTAAAACAACCTGACAATGTTTTAAAAGGCAGTATGACCAGGCAGGTGTTATACTGGGTGAAAAATACACAGCAGCTCAGCACCCACGAACATAAGCTTTGCTCCCAGACACCCCAAGTTTCACCTTTATCTTAGCACTTCCATTTTCTCAATGATCATCTATCTGTGCTCACAAGGACAAAATGCATGTCTCTACTCTCACTGTTTTCTCTGAAATCACAGAGATGTTTTAACTAACCCAAACAGTTGTTTCAAACAATCAGACTTGTTGTTCCCTACACCAAACTTTGGCCTGAATTCTAGAAACATGCGAATAACCCAGCAAGCTGAATGGCCCATTGGTTCCCAAGCAGTCCTAATAGCCTTTAGGGATGACATCTTAAGAAACTTCCATTTCACATTTTAGGCCCACTTGGATATGCCAACACCATCGTATCTGCCTTTTCCCTTCTAAATCTGGTAACTCTTCTCCCTAACTTCTGTATTTCCACACTGGTCTGGAATAATTCTTCTAACTAGGACTTTAATCTGATCAATCCCTTATTCATTAGTTGCCCACCGCTTACATTTATATTTAGTTTGGTATTAAAAGCCCTTCATAATCTGTCACCAGTCGTCTTTGTGCCTTTATTACCTATTGATCCTTGACTCAAAAACAAAGAACTCAAATATCTACAGGACTCAGGCAAGTAGCATGAAGGAGTGAAACAGACTTCCTGGAGAGAGGGAACACATACTTAAGCTGCCAAGTCTACCTCCCAGTCCCCTTTTATTTTAAAGGGAAGCCAGAAATTTTGTGTGTGTGGAAATGTTGGCACCTATCTTAAATTTAAAACACAGCATGATCCAACACCATGCAAGCCAACACAAAACACCTCTGCAAACTGCATCAGGCTGGCTTTGATCTCAACCCTAATCCCATCTGGCCCAGCAGGACAGGTTTATTCAAATAGTGTTGCTTAAACACATCTCTTGCTTTCTTACCTCTTATATTTCTGCTGTCTCTTCTCTGACTTTCTGAATCCTACCCATTCTTTAAGACTCTGCTCAAATCCCACCTTTTCTATAAAGCTGTCCTTGACAACCTCAGCCTTATATCCCATTCTTGTTACTGCCTAAAGTTTTCATTGGCACCTTCAGTATTGAATGTTCCTACCCAGACTTTCTAGCTTCTAAGGCCACACGTTCTCTTGCATAAACTCTTGCATGTCAAACTAGATCTGTCTACCTGCCTGTTCCAAAGACACCTCACAGTGAACCTGACACATGCTGATCTCCTCTCCCCCTCACAACCTGCCCTCCCTTCACTTCAGGTACCACTAACTACTTTTGGCCCAACTATCCAAGGGAGAAACCTGCAAACCATCCTAGATTACAGATCCAGGAGTCACCACCAATTCATATAATTCATACCTCTTCCCTGTCTCAGACACACTTCCTTTGGTCTGTGTTCCCTGTGTTTTAGTTTGGGTTCCGATCACTCATGACAACAGCCTTCTAGCATGCTTCTGGCTTGAGCCCCCCACTCCTGCATCTCTGTATTCTCTGAGACCACTAGATTAAGTTCAAAACTAAAAACACTTCTCTGCCTAAGATCCTTTGATGGTTCCCAGAGTCTTCAGGGTAAAGCTTCCACTCCTGCTTTAACAGAGAAAAGCTTGCCTGCTTTGCTGCTGCAGCCTCACCTCCAGCTGCCTCCGTACACCGTGTTAACAGTGCTGTGCAACATGCTGCCTACTAGCCACACAGGGGCTACTGACCACTTGAAAAGTAGCTGGTTCAACTTGAGATGTGCTACAAGTGTAAAATACAGAAAATTTAGAAGACTTGGTGGAAAAACATGCAAAATATCTCAATAATTTTAAAATTGGTTCCATGTTGAAATAATATTTTGGCTATATTAGTTAAAATATATCGTGAAACTAATTTCATTTGTTTTTAATTTTTTTAATGTTTATTTATTTTTGAGAGAGAGAAACAGCACGAGCAGGGTAGGGGCAGAGAGAGGCGGAGACACAGAATTCGAAGCAGGCTCCAGGCTCCAGGCTCCGAGCTGTCATCACAGAGCCTAACCCGGGGCTCGAACTCACAAGCTGTGAGATCATGACCTGACCCGAAGTCAAAGCTTAACCAACTGAGCCACCCAGGTGCCCCTGTTTTTAATTCTTTTAAATAATGGAAAGTAGAAGGGAGCCTGGGTGGCTCAGTCGGTTGGGCGTCAGACTTCTGCTCAGGTCATGATCTCACAGTTGATGGGTTCGAGCCCCGCATCGGGCTCTGTGCTGACAGCTCACAGCCTGGAGCTGCTTCGGATTCTGTGTCTCCCTCTCTCTCTGCCCCTCTCCCGGCTCACACTCTGTCTCTCTCAAAAATAAATGGACATTAAAATAATTTTTAAATAGGGAAAGAATATTATAAATTACATACGTGGCTTACATTATATTTCTATTGAACAGTGCTGGTCTAAGAAATCCACTGGTGGCTGTGAAGATAAGATAGCTGTTGATAAAGGTGACCTTACACTGGCTCATTCCTCCAGGCCCTCGTCACTCTCGGTAAGTGAAATTAGACAAGTGGAAAGGTGGATTCCAGCTCAATTCCAAAGAAAATGAATAACCTGATTTAAGGCACATAGGATATAATTTTGTGTATTCATCAGCTTTATTTAGAATTTGAATCCAGACTTAATGTATTAATCTACTTAAGTACCCAAAGGATCTACTATAACTTTTTAAAAGACATTGTTCAGTATTCAAAAAAAAAAAAAAACAACTAAATTTACCAGTCATTCTTTTGATGAAACTGAGAACACTTGCCTGCCAAACTATTTTCCTTTATTAGTGGTTTATTTTTCCCCCTGCTCTACTTTATGATCCTTAAAAGGAATAATAAGGTGAATTGTTTTGGGTCTTTTGAAAGTGGGTGAGTTTGGTAAGTCCAAATTATGTTTAAGTGGAAACTTAGTTCTTCAAGTCTAAGGGGTGTTATTTCATTCAAATGTGTTGCTGTTGTTGCTGTTGAAATAAAACAAGAACTTCAGCTTCTAATACGCCTCCTCACCCTCGCCTCTTCACTCTCAGCCCAAATCTGCAAGCTCAAAAAAGGTTTCTTTGGTCGTTAAGTAAGGGAACCTGGGGCGGGGGGTGGGGGTGGGGGTCAGGGGGAGGTCAGAGGGAGACAAAGTCTAAGGATGCTGGATCTCTGGGTCTTAAAGATCCTTCCTTATTGACATAGCAGTTTCCAGGAGATCTGGTGTGTTCTACTTGCAGCCTGGGTCTCCCATGATTGCTGCAGGCTATTTGATGAATCTCTGCCCATGTCTCAACCTCTGGAGACGGGCATGCACTTTAGTGTAGCAGAAAGCATGAATATTAGGCAAAATTCATATTTCTCAAAAAGGGTTACATGGATAAGGACATGAAAATGTTGGAAAGATGTTTCCCTATTTAACCTAACTTTATAAACAAACACAGAGCCTACAACAGAGGCCACTATCTACATAAGAAATAGCATCATTTTGTAGAGCAGTTGTTTCAAGTAGACTTTATCTGAATGTATTTTCAGGGTAGGAATTAGTCTTTTATTTATGTCCTCAAACTGGTTTACTCCAGGACTGCACACTGGTCAGGGATTACTAAAACCTTGCCGACAACTTGAATGCTGTCTGCTCCTAAGACACTTTTTCATTATTCAAGCAACAACTTTTGCCACCCATAGAAGATATTTGTGGATTGTGTGAAACCCTATTTATTGTTTTGTTATCCAAGAACTCATATCCAAAAATATTTGTTCATTCTCCATCATGCATGAAAGAAAGAAAAAAAATAGTTCACAGTTTCCCCTTCCTCCCAACCATCCCCACTTCAAGTAAACGGTGATTCAATAGTTCATTCATCTATACATATACATGTTTCTGACCAGCCAGCTGAAGGGAGAGGTTCCTCTCCCCTCACTAGAGCCTAGAGACAGATCCCTTTTTGAGAGGTTGGGGTAGGAGCCTACGAAAGTCATCTTGTGCGGTGGGGGGCGCCTGGGTGGCTCAGTCGTTTAAGCATCTGACTTCGGCTCAGGTCATGATCTCACAGTTCATGAGTTCGAGCCCCGCTTCGGGCTCTATACTGACAGCTCAGAGCCTGGAGCCTGCTTTGGATTCTGTGTCTCCCTCTCTCTCTGCTCCTCCCCTGCTCAAACTCTCTCTCTCTCTCTCTCTCAAAAATAAAAAAATAAACATTAAAAAAAAAATTTTTTTTTTAAAAAGAGTCTGACTCTTGGTTCCAGCTCAGGTCATGACCTTATGGTTCATGGGTTCAAGACTCACACTGGACTCTGCACTGACAGCACAGAGCCCACTTGGGATTCTCTCTTTCCCTCTCTTTCTCTCAAAAACAAACATTAAAAAAAAAGAAAAAGAAAGTCATCTTGCTGGGTTGGCTTCTCCTCTCTCTACCTCTTCCTCTGCAGAGGAGCGACAGTGCCAGACACAGGGAGACATCAGACAGTGTTTTTCCATGGAGAACCCAGGCCGAGCCCTCTGGCTTTTAGTCAACCATGAAGGAAATTAAATGGGTGGCCACAGAATAAAAATAGCTCCAATAAAACTGACGTAAGTGCAGTAGAAACTCAAGCTTCTCCTTGACAAATAGTTGCACGACAGAATACCCAATAGAAGGGAACCCTATAAATCACTTTACTTACAGAAACTCTTAAAACCCACTGGTGGTACATATCAGCAAAGCAAGGAGGTCACTGGTCAAAAATAAAAGGTCCAATAATGATCTACAGTATTTTATAAAATTGTGTTATTTAGCCACTGCTATGATGGTCTTCAGCCACAACTGCCCCTGCCTCCAGATTTTTAAAGGGATGCGTGGATTTAGCTTACGGTCTTTTATGTAACATGTATATAATTTATTACATAAAGAATATGATAAAACTTTTGTACATAGAGGTTAAACTATACATCTTTGGGGAATAATTAAACAAGAGGAACTACAGGATATTTAAAGATGTGGACTTGAAGTAACAGCTGCTGACTCAAGTACGGAGTACTTTAAAAAAAAAAAAAAAAAGGCAGTAATTTCGGGAGGCCAGGAAAGCAAGACAAAAACAGCTTCACCAGAGCGTTGCAGGCTCAGCAATGGTAGAACTTCAACTACCTTTGCAGAACCGAGCAGGGAAAAAAATCAACAAAAGTTATCACCCACGGCTGTTGCAGTTACTGTGCCCTTTGAGAGATAAACAGATTCCAGTAATGCAGTCATCAACTGTCCTTGCCTGTGAAGGTTTTGATTCCCTGATCTCCTGCCCTTCCTCTTCAGATACACAGCCTCAAACTGGACACCAGGTAAATATTAGCACCCATTTTGTCGCTAGAAGAATAAACTCTTGACCAGGTCAGGGGACCTGTAACTTTTACCTTTACATGCTATATCCAAAAATGAAGTAATAAATGCTACACAGCATTTTAAGTGGTTTTGTAATAAAGAATGATTTCTGCAGCTCCCTGCTTTCCAGCAGGGGTATGGAGTTCAGACCACTTTGACTCACCTGCTATTCACTCCAAATTTAGCAGCTTCAGCCTGTTGCCTCTGACTCTCATGCAGGTTAGAGTAGTTTGTAAAGCATCCATTCAACATTTGAAAAGTTACTCCATCACTCTAAAAGACCATTCTGATTAAAATACACTTTTTAAAAGATAAACTCAAAGAAGAGCCTGGCCCCTTTAACAATTAGATGTACATTTGAAAAGGAGTAGAAAGCTTGCTAGAGTAGTTAATGGATAATCTTAGAATTTGTTACAAATCAAAACTTTACACTACCCTTTGACTTCAAAGTAAAATGAACAGAACTCTGAATGGAATGAGGGTTTGGTCTGGGGTTTTTTTTTCCTGTTTTTTTTAAACAACTATGTTTTCTGTTTTTGCTAAGAAAAAAGGGGGTGTGTAATTTAAAACAAGCGGGGCATTCACTTAGAAAAATTTTTCACAAAGCTTTGTACACCAGAAAGCCCAGTGAGGTGATCAAATGTGGAAGAAAACTAAACTCCCAGATTTGGATTTGGGATACATAAAAATTAAGCCCTTTACACCATATAATATTGAAATAGGACTTTATGGCTATTAAGATAGATATTCCTTGGGGCACCTGGGTGGCTCAGTTGGTTAAGCATCTGACTTCAGTTCAGGTCATGATCTCACAGTTCCTGAGTTTGAGCCCTGTGTCAGGCTCTGCGCTGACAGCTCAGAGCTTGGAGCCTGCTTCAAATTCTGTATCTCCCTCTCTGCCTTTCCCCTGCTCACTCTCTCTCAAGATAAACATTAAAAAAGTTTTAAAAAATTTTTTTAAAAGATAGATTATTTCTGGATTAGGTCAGCCTCAAATGTCATTTTAGCTTGTTATATCTGACCAACTGTGCTTTCAGAATAAAACAATTATAAGATGTGCTTGAAATAAAAACATAAAATTCTCTGCCTACTAACATTTTTAAGCACATTTTCAGGCAGCCCAGTGTCTACCTACTAATAAGGTGTTTCTGTCGTGACTAAACCTGTGGAGCAGGCAGGTACCCCTGCCTCCTCAGCAGCTGAGCAGGTAGAGAGCAGACCTTTGGACCAACAGGACTGGAGGAGTTCAGGGAGCTGGCTCTGCTGCATTTCTTAAATGGCCAGTCTTTCCACTCCACGAAAATGGGCTCCCACGTTGTCGGTAATCACACATGGCACTATTAAGACACGTAAACGTTGGGACTGAGAAAAAAGAGGGAAGGGTTTCCAGAGTAAAGATTACTTAAAAGCCACTAAGGGGCAGAAAAAGAAAAGTTCAGAAGGATGAAAGATGGCTGGTGGCTCAAAAAACCTTGGTCTAATTTTGAAAACATCTTCTAAGATGTCTTTAAAGAATTTATTTTTCTTTTTTTTTTTTTTTTATGATTTCCCTTGGGACACCTGGGTGGCTCAGTTGGTTGAGCATCCTCCGGCTCTTGATTTTGGCTCAGGGCATGACCCCACAGTTCATTAAGTTCAAGCCCCTGCATCGGGCTCACTGCTGTCAGCTCAGAGCCTGGAGCCTGCTCTGAATTCTGTCTCCTCTCTCTCTGCTCCTCCCCCACTTGGGCACGTGCTCTCTCTCTCTCTCAAAAATAAACATTTTTTCAAAAATTTCTGCTAGGAGCACCTGGATGGCTCAGTCAAGGTGAGTGTCCGACTTTGGCTCAGGTCATAATCTCACAGTTCATGAGTATAAGCCCAGGGTTGGGCTCTGTGCTGACAGCTCAGAGCCTGGAGCCTGCTTCAGATTCTCTCTCTCTCTCTCTCTCTCAAAAATAAACATTAAAAAACACTTTCCCTTAGGTTAAAAAAAATAATCCATTCTTGACATAGCATTATTTTATTTTTTAAATTAAAAAATTTTAAGTTTATTTATTTTGCGATGGGGAAGGGGCAGTGAGAGACGGAGAGAGTGGATCCCAAGTAGGCTCTGCCCTGTCAGTGCCAAGCTGGGCATGGGACTCGAACCCATGAACCATGAGATCATGACCTCAGCCAAAATCAAGAGTTGGACATTAACTGAGCACCCAGGCACCCCAGCGTTATTTTTTTTAAGTTTATTTATTATTTTGTGAGAGAGAGCGAGCGAGCGAGCGCAAGCAGGGGAGGGGCAAAGAGAGAGGGAGAGAGAGAATCCCAAGCAGGCTCCAAGCTGTCAGTGCAGAGCCCAACACGGGGCTCCATCTCATGAACTGTGAGATCACGACCTGTCTCTCTCAAAAATAGACACACATAAAATTTTTTAAACAGTTGAATGCTTAACCAACTGAGCCACCCAGGCACCCCTTGACATAGCATTATTTAGATCAGATCTAGATTTGGCAAAATGTTCTAGAGGAATTATCAATCAAAACCAATTAGATTTAGATGTCAGTTCAAATAATCCTGCATTTTAGAAGATGGACTTCAACTTAAAATAGAAAATAGGGACACCTGGATGGATCAGTCAGTTAAGCGTCACACTTCGACTCAGGTCATGATCTTGCAGTTCATGGATTCAAGCTACACATTGGGCTCCATGCTGACAGCTTGGACCCTGGAGCCTGCTTCAGATTCTGTGCCTCCCTCTCTCTGTCCCTCTCCCACTCACTCTCTGTGTCTCTCTCAAAAATAAATAAACTTAAAAAATTGTTTTAAAAAATCACTAGCATTTTGGTGTAACTTGAAATTTAGTGACCCTGACAATATCTTTGCCAGATATTTCACAAATTACCAAAAATTGTTCTAGTTCTTCCTGAACAATGAAAGATGTTTAATCTGTTGATTTTAATTTTTATTCATTCTACCTAAATCCAAATTTGATTCCGAAGTTTTCTTCTTAGAGTCCCATTCTTGGCAAAGATTCAGCACTCTCTCAGGCCCTTGGTTCCTGGCTGGTTTGGATGAACACCATACACTGTAAACTTAGACAGTCTTTGAAGGAGTTAGACCGCCACCTCCCTCCCCTCTGGTAAGATGGTTCCAGAGGGCTTAGCCACTGTTCACAACCTGTGTGTGTAAGTAATACTTGAAAGAACACTCTGAAAATACACTGTGGCCACAAAAGCTCTGCAGATGTGGATCCTGTTTGTGATGAATGCTCTTTTGGAGGGCATTATGTTTCCATGTTTGCGTTTGTTTAGAAAAGGGGATATGCCCCCTCTCCTCCAGTCTTTGTAAGGCATACAGTGAGGAGTCTTTTCTATCAATTCTAAGAGTTATCTATTGCTAACCCTCTCCCTAGTATCACATCAAATTAAAAAAAATGTATCTGAATGATGATTAAGAATTGTTAGGAGTGGGCCTAGATCGGTTTTCCTCCCGCTGTTATTTCCATATACATATTTCTGAGATTGTCTACCCCAATTTTTTAAATTCTTTCTTAAGAAATAAGCCTATTTCAGAGTTTTGGGGGTAGGGGGAAGGGCTGTGTGATTAACAGTATTTTAAACATGTTCAGCTCTATCTTGTGATTTTAAAGTGTTCAGGAAGAAAAAAAGCACATCCCTGTAGGAGGATAAATAAGAAAATGGAGGCCCTGAGTGGTCTGGATTAAGGATGCCGGCCAAGCAGTGAGAAAACTTGTGTGACTGAGAGTTGGAAGGCCTAGGCATAGCAGGGGGAAAACAAAATCTTTGGAGTTGAATTAGGAGCACTACTCTTTACTGATTTTAAGATCTTGGGCATCAGTTTCCTGATCTGAAACAATTACTGCACGTTGGCTCACATTTGGCCAGTACCACCCCCTGAGCGGTGTTCTAGAAACCCGTGGAGGGGATTTTTATTTCTCTGATATGATTGTGCCAGGTATCACCTTTTTAAAACATTTTAATAAAATTTACATCACCTAATATTTACCATTTTAATCTTTTTTTCCATTTCTTTTTATTTAAATTCAAGTTAGTTAACATACAATGTAGAATTGGCTTTAGGAATAGAACCTAGTGATTCATCACTTACATTAGAACACCCAGTGCTCATCCCAACACTTAGCTTATTTCACACAGCATAACATGCTCTAGTTCCATCCACATTGCTGCAAATGGCAAGATTTTGTTCCTTTTGATCACTGAGTAATATTCCATTGTATATATAAACCACATCTTTATCCATTCATCAGTGGATGGACATTTGGCTCTTTCCATAATTTGGCTATTGTTGATAGCACTGCTATAAACACTGGGGTGCATATGCCCCTTTGAATCAGGATTTTGGATTATCCTTTGGATATCCTTATCCTTTGGATAAATATACCTACTAGTGCAATTACTGGGTCATAGGGTCATAATTCTATTTTTAATTTTTTTAGGAACCCACATACTGTTCTCCAGAGTGGTTGTACCAGTTTGCATTCCCACCAACAGTCTGCATCCTTACCAACATCCGTTTTTGCCTGAATTGTTCATTTTAGCCATTGTGACAGGTGTGAGGTGGTATCTCTTTGTGGTCTTGATCTGCATTTCCCTGATGATAAGTGATATTGAGCATCTTTTCATGTGTCTCTTAGCCATCTGGATGTCTTCTTTGGAGAAGTGTCTGTTCATGTCTTCTGCCCATTTCTTCACTGGATTATTTGTTTTTTGGGTGTTGAGTTTGCTAAGTTCTTTACAGATTTTGGATACTAACCCTTCATCTGAAATGTCATTTGCAAATATCTTCTCCCATTCTTTTGGTTGCCTTTTAGTTTTGCTGATTGTTTCCTTTGCTGTGCAGAAGGTTTTTATCTTGATGAGGTCCCAATAGTTCATTTCTGCTTTTGTTTCCCTTGCCTCCGGAGACATGTCGAGTAAGAAGTTGCTGCGGCCGAGGTCAAGGAGTTTGCTGCCTGTTTTCTCCTGTAGGATTTTGATGGTTTCCTGTCTTACATTTAGGTCTTTCATCCATTTTGAGTTTATTTTTGTGGATGGTGTAAGAAAGTGGTCCAGATTCATTTTTCTGCATGTCACTGTCCGGTTTTCCCAATAACATTTGCTGAAGAGACTATCTTTTTTTCCATTGCATATTCTTTCCTGCTTTGTCAAAGATTAGGTGGCCATACATTTATGGGTTCTCTATTTTGTTTCATTGATTTATGTGTCTGCTTTTGTGCCAGTACCATACTGTCTTGATGATTACAGCTTTGTAATACAGCTTGAAGTCTGGAATTCTGATATCTCCAGCTTTGGTTTTCTTTTTCAGGATTGCTTTGGTTATTCAGGGTCTTTTCTGGTTCCATACAAATTTTAGGATTGCTTATTGTAGCTCTGCAAAGAATGCCAGTGTTACTTTGGTAGGGATTGCGCTGAACGTGTAAATTGCTTTGGGTAGTATCGACAGTTTAACAATATTTGTTCTTCCAATTCATGAGCATGGAATGTTTCTCCATTTCTTTGTGTCTTCTTCAATTTTTTTTAAATTTTTTAAAAATGTTTTTATGTATTTCTGAGAGAGAGACAGACAGAACATGAGTGGGGGAGGAACAGAGAGAAAGAGGGAGACACAGAATCTGAAGCAGGCTTCAGGCTCTGAGCTGTTAGCACAGAGCCTGACGTGGGGCTCAAACTCACAATCCGTGAGATCATGACCTGAGCTGAAGTCAGACGCTTAACTGACTGAGCCACTCAGGCACCCCTTCTTCAATTTCTTTCAAAAGTTTTCTATAGTTTTCAGCGTACAGATCTTTTACCTCTTTGGTTAGGTTTATTCATAGTATCTATGGTTTTTGGTGCAGTTGTAAATGGGACTGATTCCTTGATTTCTCTTTCTGCTGCTTCATTATTGGTGTATAGAAATGCAACCAATCTCTCTACATTGATTTTATATCCTGTGACTTTGCTGAGTTTTTTGATGGAGTCTTTTGGGTTTCTACATAGAATATCATATCATCTGCAAAGGGTGAAAGTTTGACTTCTTCCTTGCCAATTTGTATGCCTTTTATTTTTTGTTGTCTGATTGCTAAGTCTAGGACTTCCAGTACTGTGTTGAACAACAGTACCATTTTAACCACTTTTAAAGTGTACAGGTCAGTGGCATTAAATACATTCACCCTCTTCTGCAGCCACCACTGCCATCCATTTCCAGAACTTCCTCAATTTCCCAGACTGAAACACTGTACCTATTAAACACGAATTCCCCCATTTTGCCAAACCGCTGGCAACTACCGTTCTACTTTGTTTCTATGAATGTGACTATTCTAGGTACCTCATCTAGGTGGAATCATACAATGTTTGACGTTCTATGGCTTATTTCACTTAGCATAAGGTTTTCAAGTTTCATCCATGTTGTAGCATGTATCACAAGCATTAATAGTAGAGGCTGCTTGTAGGCAACAGGCTTGAAGCAACGGAAGCTTGAGAAAGGCAAAAAGACCCATAGTGACCACCGAGCTGCATGAAAACAGGCTCATGAAGCAACTAATCCTGAAATAGCCATAGGCCCTAACTGACCAATTATACCAGGCACAGTTCCTAAGACTACCAAAAAAGGGGAAATTCCGTAAGTCTCCATACTTCCTCATTCTGCCCTGAACTGTGGTCCCTCACCACCACCTCATCACAGTCTCTACCTTTGCTGTCCTGCCTGTGCTCCTTTATGGGGTATTCAATAAACTTCTACCTTTTTTGTTCTGGCTTGGATAAATTCTTTCACTGCCTGTGCCGACCCCCACCCAATTGGGACGCCCCGCATTTGGTGGCCCCCCATCTGATGGGAGCACCACACATTAACTTTTAAAATATGTATGATTTTTTTAAAAAATTACTTTTATTTCTTCTTTATGTTAAAGGATACGGTATTATTGTTTTAAATTATGTGTATGGGTAATTTTTATGATCTATTTTCAGAAGAGAAAAGGAGGTCCTGGGTCTGACACATTGCTCTAGATATGTGACAGGGTTGCTGTGAAGGTAAATGTGGTACTGAACTTAGAAAGCACCTCACAAGGAAGAGGTGGGACAGGGACAGAGTAATCCTGATTCCAGGATTGAGAGTGTCCTCCAAGCTGAAGAGCACGGGCAAAAAGACATGTGGCAAGAACTGTGAAAAATCCGAGGCAGCTCCTGAGTAAGAAACATAAAAGGAAAAACCATGTGTTCACGTAAGTAGAGACACAATTAAGTAGGGACAGGAACACTTGATTTATGTTGAGGCTATTAAAATGCCTCATAAATTCAATAATCAATATATGGTGATATTTTAAACTCTACAGATGTACGTGGGGGTCAAGAGTGGCATGGCCATCTGTTAGCCTACTTGTTGGGCTGTGGTCTCCCTCAGTCATCCCAATCTTCTGGAAGCAGTTAGGAGAAAGTACAAGACATAGGAGGTAATGTCTCGCCTCAGCATGGTTAACTATGTACTCCTTACCACCCATTCCCAGATCTTCAAATTACTCCACATTGAAACTAGATAAGGGTACTTTTCTATTATGTAAACCACATCCTGTCACTGTATGTGTGTGATCAGAAAAAATCTCTAAGCCAGGTAATGCCTTTCCATGTAGGATGGAGATAAAACTGTTCTCATCTTCAAGGTTTATATACTGAAGACCAAAAGAAAGAACCTAAAGAACATAAAGTGCTATTAGAATAAAAAGTAAACACAAATAATTAGTAGAATTCATACTTTAGCAATTCAACCAATCTATAAGCTCAGGGTGGAAATAGTCAAAAAACATTTTGAGTGCCAAGCAAAGGCTAGGTGCTGGGGATGGAGCAGTGAAGAGGGCATTCTGTCCCTACCCTTATGAAGTATCCAGTCTACTTTACCCGTTTATTATTTACCATTTCCTGAGGTATCAGGACAATTCCCACACAAAACTCCCCAATGCATTTTGTAGAAAAACCCAGTCTTCACTAGCCTTCCCCATACTTACACTGAATACATTATATAGGATAAGGGCTTGACAAAAATATACTATTGCTGGTTTTCACTTAAAGTTAAAACTAGGTATTTAAAAACGTCTGTGGATTTCTTTCTCCCCCAAAATTTCAAAAGCTCTCAGCAGTTTGGGACCTACATTCGAGGGATAATTTTCATGACTGACTATAAATTGTGTATCACTCCTAAAAACTAATGCTGAATTACCTAGAAACACTTATTTTTGTCTAAATATAAATTGGAATATACATGACATCTTACAGTCTTACTAAAAGCAGCATCTCTGCTTTAGTTTACTTCTTTGTAAATGATCACTATTTATGTCCTGTCCTGTCAAGTTCCTATGTTATATATTTGAGTTTGAAAGAGAGAGAGAAAAAAATAAAACTAAAAAGCAGACAAACAAACCAAACCCAACTAGCTTGTTTTGATGAAAGTGTTCTGTAGTTCTTTAACTTCCACCATTAATGAAGTAGAAGTAGCCTGAAGTAAAGATCCTTATTCATCTTAAGCAGGAGAATACTGCTGAATACTGCCTAAGGCACAAAACTGATAAATGGGTAAATTTTCACTAACCTGAGTGGTCAAATTGCAGCAGATGTTGAGATCTGCAGGGAAATAAGTGCAAGGTTAGAAGGGCAAGAAAAGCATAGACAGCATTGGAAAAAATCTGAAAGAAGTGGGGATAAAGTGAAGGAGAGAAGATGTCTACTCATTAACATAATAACCATTAGGACTAAGGAAGAGTAGTGTATTTTTAGAAGATACACATAGTGAGTAAAATATCTGAAAAAAAAGCAGTGGGTCCTATGCAAGGTTTTAAGATTTTCAACATGCAGTTTTTAATATAATACACCAGATAAAAAGTTGGATTAAAAAAATCATCAGTCATTGGCTGGCCTTGATGATAGAAACTAGAGAGATTCTATGTCCCAGGCTTCCCAAGGGCAATAGGAAACAATCTTGTTTTTATATCCTTCACATATCTAACACTGCCCCTTATCCATAGAAGGCACTTACTGTCACCTCCTCAAAGTTGTCCCTGACTTCCCAAACTGAAGTGACCTTCACCATCATCTTCCATCTCTTTTTATTTTCCTCAAAGAAAACATCACTATTCGAAAACTGCCTTGTTGATTTATGTGTTTATTTATCTATCAAGTTCTGTGAGGGCAGAGATTACATGTTTTCACCCCTGCATCCCCACATCTAGAATGCTAATGCGCCCAGCAGGTGCCCAGTGAATATTTGTCGAATGAATGAATGCTGGAATCTGTTCAACTGAGCTGTAATTAGAGGAAGAAACACGCAAGAAAAAAAAAAAACTGGCAGATTAATGGGAATAACCCATTCTAATTCCAGTAACACCCCTGCCACTTACTGTGCTACTTTGAACAAATAAAACCTCTGATCCTCAAAGTTCTTAATGTATTCAGTATCAGTACTGCTTTCCTCCCAAAAGGTTGCTGTGAAAATTGAATCAAAAAACATATGTTTGTGGGGCGCCTGGCTGGCTCAATTGGTAGAGCTTACGACTCTTAATCTCAGGGTCATGAGTTCAAACCGCATGTTGGGTGTAGAGATAGATCAATAAATGGAAATTTTTAAAAAACTCTAAAACACATTTACAGTACAATACTGTATTTATTGAAAAAAATCTGTGTATAAGTGGACCCACACAGTTCAAACCCATGTTGTTCAAGGTCAAATGTAATTTGTTTTATTTTTCATTTTTAAATAGGCTTATAAATTTGACACAATATTTCTTTGCATAGTGTTTTAATTTAAATATCAGGATTCATCCACTGAGATTCACTGTGTGGTGCTTATATACACATGTACAACATATACATTTCTTGTGAGTTTTTTTGTTATGTGGTCTGTTATATGGCCCTTCTCTTACAATGTTCTTAATATTTTCTCTAGCTTATTTTATTGTAAGAATACAGTATATAACACATATATATATATATATATATAATATGTTTTAACTGGCTGCTTATTATCAGTAAGGCTTTCTGTCAACAGTAGGCTATTAGTAGTAAAGTTCTGGAGAAGCCAAAAGTTATCTGCAGATTTTTGTCCACATGGGGGTCCAGTGCCCCTAACCCCTGCATTGGTCAAGTGTCAGTTGTACTTAAATTAGAAAATTTGGGGGTACCTGGGTGGCTCAGTTGGTAAGCGTCCAACTTCAGCTAAGGTCATTATCTCGTGGTCAGTGAGTTCGAGCCCTGCATTGGGCTCTGTACTGACAGCTCAGAGCCGGAAACCTGCTTCTAATTCAGTGTCTCCCTCTCTGTCTGACCCTCCCCCGCTTGCGCTCGTGCTCTAACGCTCTCTCACAAAAAATAAACATTAAAAAAATTTTTTAAAGAAAATTTGGTGAAAATGTGAATACTTTTTATTCTGCATTCTGCGTAGCTAATAAATGTCAAAGTGACAATCGACATAAAGATAATTAAAATAAACCAAAACCAAGAATAAAAAGAAGGGAGAAAAATGAAAACGTTAGCCCCTAGTATTTAGTCTCTATTGTTTTAGCCTCTAGACTAAAAACAAAATTCAAATGTTAACTCCGTATCAGTAATCTGATTATAGTGCAAGCAAGACTGACAGGGAAACTCTTCAGATTATACAATTCCATCGTAAATCAGTTTTAAAATGTTTCCAAAGCACTGCAACCATCATCCCCAGGGTTGTAATGAGCCCCAAGGCTTTTCTCCTGTCAGAACCTTACTGTGATCACGGATCAATGCAGCAAGAGAGATCAGCTCAGCAGCCCAGTCCTGGCCCAAAGCACAATAACCTGTGGTTAATAAGGATCCTACTATGAGGTCTGCATTCTCTGGGCTCTGGCACACAACAACCTTGACCCCGAGCTCCAAATAGATCAGCAAAAGAAACAACAAAACCAGGATAACTGCTATTGGCAACTCTGAAGAACTAGAATGTGTCAAAATGGCAAAGGAACCCCAACTAGTAAATGAATCCCATCAGTTGACTAGGGTTATGTTTTGTAAGAAAATTATGTCATTCCTCTAATAATTCTGTTTCTACTATGTACGCATTTATATTTTAGGCTACAATAAACGTCCATTTATTTTCCATGGATATTCTTGGGTGTTATGCTGGTTCTGCAGCTTTATCATGATGTGACTTTTGACCAGCAACTTAACCTTTCTGTGCCAGTCTCATTAAAAAAGCGCAGCTAAATCACCCATACAATCCCTTTCAACTTGTAAATGACTGTTATATCTTTGCAGGTACATAAATATCTTATTGAAAAGCCACAGTCTTCCGAGGAGCCAGGCTCGAGCCCCGGCCAAACCAGCTACCAGCCTTGCATCACTGCCTATCTCCCAGCGTGGCCCTGAGACTCCAATGAAAGATAAGGTTTGTGGGAACTTTTTGCATGTCAAACATCAATAAAAATGTGGTAAAGCAACAAATGTTACATTTGTTTAAGAAACTCGTGGTTTTAAACAAACCCTTCCATGGGAATCCTAAACCACATGCTTGAGAGTTCTGGACACAGCAGCTGTTCCTGCCATGTTACTCCAAGAATGAATCCATTCAACTGGACACGGGTGCAGATACAGCTGGCCTGTGGACCTGCACACCAGCTGTCCATGTTTGCAGTTCTGCCTTCAATGGCAGACCCTGCCTACCAGTAAATGGGATTTTCTCTAGTTTGTTACAAAGGAATATAAACTTCCTGGTTGCAAGTGAGCTGCCAATGGGCAGGGGAAGGTAAAAAGCTAGATGCAGATAATGGGGACAGAAAGCGGGAAAAGCAAAGGGGAAATGGACAGTGGTGTGGGCAATCTGGCGGCTAATCCATAAGAGATGTGCAGCCCTCAAACTTGCTTTGGGCCCTAAAGATTCTTCCCTTTAGGACAAATATATAACTAAGGCCTATTCTGCTCTGTAATCCTGGAGTTAGTGTCTCTGAGGGCTTCTTCAAAAGAGATGCTCCAGAATTTGGAGATAAGGTTAAATTAGTAGACATGGGACTCAATGGATCAGACAACTCTGTCCACCTGCCAGAATCACCTGATAAACATGGGGCAAAGCCAATGCCCAAGTATAGCCTCACAAAGGGAAGATTCTTCAAATAAGATTTCTATTTCTATTCATCTTCTAATTGATATAAAAATCACAGTAGGACCCTTACCAGCTAATTTAGGTCCTTCAAACTTCAACAAACTTTAATCTGATACTAATTCAAGCCACTGAGGGATAAGCAAATATCCACATAACGGTTAAATTTTGAAATTATTCAAAAGTATATTTTAACAAATAAAACCTGAGATACTTAAAAACAAAACAAAAACTCTGGTGAAATTTACACAGTAACAAGAGAGAAGGAACAGCTTTCCAACACCAGGACTCTTTAGGGCCTTCTCAGGACACTCATGATCTATCAGTGATTGATTGATTGATAGATAGATAAATTATAACTCTAAAATATAAGCAATTTACTTTTTTTCCATTTTCCTAGAATAGTACTTATGTTAACCAAAAGAGGTTGGACTTTGCTATAAATTTTTACATTTGTCCATTGTTTTCTTCTACTATGCTTAATGTTTATTGTAGAACTCAAAACCTAACATAAAACTGTGTATATTCCCTATTCTGCTTATCACAGGTTGTGAAAAGCGATTCAGTGCTCTCATATTGACAACGTAGGAGAGATGAGAAGAGTGGACGTAGGGCTGGAAATACGGTTACATGGCATCCTCTCCTTCACATCGCATCAGAACAGAAGCCCGTCTCCTCCACAGTCCCGTCCACGGCTGCGCAGCAGGCTTGGAGAGCTGCACTGGCCTGGCAATACCTCCGTTCTTAGCTCTGAGAACGGAAGGGAGACTTTCAAGGCAAAGAAAACTTGGCCTGATGACAGGCGGGACTCTATCTGTGGGGTGACTTGATGGAGGAACAGCAGACTCTTTCATAAAAAGAACATGAGACTTAGACTCCAACACTTGTGTTCAAATCCCAGCTCTGAGCAAAGCACAGTGAGTGACTTGGAACAAGCATAACCTAGCACAGTCATTTCCTTAGCCCTAACTTTGTAATTATTTATTACAATTGATACACTCCTCCCTGTGATGGTTACGTGAGATTTTGTGAAAATGCTTGATGTATTATGGATTCTTGACAATTGTTACCTAGAGCTCCCTCTGAGGAAGCCTCACACTGACGAAAGCATGTCTGCTATTCCTGTCTGCATGGCTCAGCGCCCTGAGGTCTGGCTTAGAGAATTCCTGCTTTACCAATATGAAGAGAAGGGCCCTGGCCTGGGAGGTCTTACAGTGACATTTCCGTACTGACCCATGAGAGCATCTGGCATTAATCAAAACTGTAAAATGTCTCTTGAGGTACTACATGCCCTATTTATTGTCATGTTAGTCTCAAATTTTCATTTCTAGTTTAAAAATATAAATTGCTTGTCCCCACTTACCACTGGACTTGGTGTCCACTTAATTGTCCTGTCAGCATGCAAATGACTGTGTCTTTGATCATAGCATCAGATACATGGGTTTTTCTACCCGATCAAAGTTTCTTTTGAGAACAATTACTTCCTGACACAAAACTGACACATTCCTATCTTATCATGAAGTTTTTGAAAACAGGCTAATCAACACATATATTGCAGATTACAACATGACTCAGTCACCTTCTCCCTGATAGAGAACTATGTAGGTCTAAAGCTTAAAAACTAAAACTCAACCCAACTGCCATATGTTCTCGAGTCAAAGAACACAGGTACTAAGTAGCTGCTTTTCAAGGTGAGCAGTGGTGGAGAGATGTGAATTTAATTACTATTAAAACTAAACCATCATCCCCATATTCAGGATGGAACACTTCATGTCACCTAGAAAAGTTACATTATCATTGTCATTCTTAGGCATTTATCAGTCATCTGACTGATGTGGCCCTGTGTCTTACCAAAGCTATGTGGACTTGTGGTCAGGCTATGGCTCCTGCATCCTACCCTGTTCCAACACACACCACCCAAGGCTCTTTAAGATTTTCAGTTGCTACACAGTAGGGCAGACACCAATTGTCTAGCTTTCTTAGTTAATGGGGATGGCTACCAAGCGTTCCTATTCCCTCCTTCCATATACTTACAGTAGTGACAGAGACACACAAATTTCTTCCATTTATCAAGTTATAATTTCAACATATGCATATAAAGGTGTGGGTCAGAGAAAAACACATAAATTATTATTAGAGGGGTGCCTGGGTGGCTCAGTTGGTTGGGCGTCTGACTTCAGCTCAGGTCACGATCTCGAGGTTCGTGAGTTCAAGCCCCACGTCAGGCTCTGTGCTGACAGCTCAGAGCCTGGAGCCTACTTCGGATTCTGTGTCTCCCTCCCTATGTCCCTCCCCCTCTCTCACTCTGTCTCTCTCTCAAAAATAAGTAACATTAAAAAAAATTTTTTTAATAAATAAAAGATGACACTGGGGTGCCTGGGTGGCTCAGTCAATTGAGCATCCAACTTTTGATTTTTGGCTCAGGTCATGATCTCACAGTTTGTGGGTTTGAGCCCTTCTCTGGGCTTTGCGCTGACGGTGCAGAGCCTGCTTGGGATTCTCTCTCTCTCCCCCTGCCCCTCATCCCACTTGTTCTCTCTCTTTCTCTCTCAAATAAACTTAAAGAAGATGGCATTAGTGTTAATTATTCTGAGGTTTGCTGAGTTTGAGTTATTAACTGTTTAATGAATATGAATACTATCATGTCCTATAAAAAGAGAAATATATATAAATGTATAAGATGTGAAAAATCATTATGGCATCAAATAGAGAATTTTAAAGATCAAAATGGTGAGAAAATAAATTGCTTATATAATGTTGCCTTATATTCAGTCATTGGACAAATACTTAAACACCCAATGTGCTTTGTGCTAGGTGTTTGGGATCTATCACTGAACAAAAAAGATCCTTAATTTCATGAGGTTTATATTCTAGCAGATACACACACACACACACACACACACACACACACACACACACACACAGATAGCTGACAATAACCATAACAAATAAATTATGTTAACATGTTAGAAGGTATCGGGTGCTATGGAAGAAGAAAAAGAGCAGTGTGAGGGTGTGTTTGGAAATGCTGTGGAGGGGAGAGAAAGGAGTGAGTTGTAACCAGGTGGTCAGAGTATGTCTCATTAAAAGGTGAAGAGGGGGACGCTGGGTGGCTCAGTCGGAAGAACATGCAACTCTTGATCTCAGGGTTGTGGGTTCAAGCCCCACGTTCAGTGTAGAGATTACTTAAAAATAAAATCTTAAAAAAAAGGGTAAATGACAAAAAGGACAGTGTGGCAGGAACAGAGTGCGTAAGGGGGGCAAAGATACAAGATGAGATCAGAGAGGGAGGAGGGGCCAGATCATGGAGTACCTTGTAGGCCACTATAAGGACATTAGTTTTCACTCTCAAAGAAATGGGGAGCCATTGAAGGATTTTGAACAGAGTGACTTATGTATTAAAAGAACACTGGTGGCTTCTGTGTAGAGAACAGACTGCAGCAGGCAGGGAAGGTAGCAGGGAGACCAGTTAGGAGGCAACCGCAGTGATCCAGGCTGGGGATGATGGTGGCCTGGTCTAAGGTGTAGTAGTGAGGATAATGAAAGGTGGTCAGATCATGGGTATATTTTGGAAGGAGAACCACCAGCATTTCCAGACCAGATCAGGAGTGTAATACGAAAGAAAGAAAAAAGAGACAAGGATGACTCCAGGTTTGGGGCCTGATCACTTAGAAGGATGAAATTGCCATCTCCTGAGACGGACACTGCTGGGGGGCAGAGCAGGTTTGTGAGGGGGTAAGATCAGGACTTCAGGGTTGGACATATTAAATCTCAAACAGCGAGCAGTCACTCAAGTGGAGATATTAGGTAGGCAGTTGGTTCTCAAAGCCTCTCATTTTTTCTAATCCTTACAACAACTCTACAAAATTGGATTTATCCCTATTTTATAGATGAACAAACTGATGCTCACAGAAGTTACTCAAGGTCATGCAACTAGTTAGGGACAAAACCCAGATCTGTCTTACTGCAGAGCCCTTACCCTGACCCAATATACACTACTGCCTCTGGAATAGAAATGCCATACCAGTAATTACCAGTCACTATTTCTGTGACCCTGGCAAGTTTTTAAATCTCTCAGTGCCTCAGTCTTTTCATCAATGAAATGAGGATGTTACCTCACAAGTACTCCACTGCTGTGAAGACGAAATAAGATAACGTATGTAAAAGTTATAAACTGTAGAACAGCTTTTACTATTACATTTACTAGATTTTATCCTCCTTCGACAGGTTCTTATACCTTGTGTGTGCGTTCCTTTCAACACAAAACAAAGGGTTTAATATGAATTAAACATCATCTACTTGTGTTTGGAAAGATGTAAGACACCTTTTCCTCCTCTAAGGGGAAGGCTGGATCCATGAAGCCTGGATTAAGCAAGTATCCACAATTCAAACCTTAATTTACAACAGCGACAAACTTGGTTCACCCATTAAACACGACACTTCAACAGCCCGCATGGCATTTAACTGTCTGGTGTTTCCTCTCCAGCACGGCTTTTAGTGTTGTAACAGTTTGACAATGAGAAAATCACAAATAAAAAATATCAACACATTTTCTAAGAAACATGCCTGGAAGGAAGGAGAGCAGAAAAAAGACCTGGTTTGTTATCAGAGTTAACAGAGACCTTATTGTTCTGTGTACTATCTGATTTACAGCCTCCTGATGACAATAATATCTAGGATACCATCTAACTCATCACTCGCTATGAAATTGAAGAAGACCAATAACATATTTATTAAATTTCTTTAGGCATGCTCATTTCACTTAACATCTTTGAACGTGAAGAGGAAGTCACTTAACATCTTTGCTAATGATGGAACTGTTTTCCAACCTACACAGTGTGGACTAATATTATTTTGCCTATGCCACAGGTTTTTTGTGAAGGTCAAATGAAATAATATATGTGAAATTAATTTACAAATTATAAATATGTTACAAGAATAACTAGACAGTCACCTACCACTTGTCCTTTGGTAAATGTCTGGTATTAACAAAACAGGGGCACCTGGGTGGCTCAGTTGGTTAAGCATCTGACTTCGGCTCAGGTCATGATCTCACCGCTCATGGGTTCAAGCCCTACATTAGGCTCTGTGCTGACAGTTCAGAGTCTGGAACCTGCTTCAGATTCTGTGTCTCCCTCTCTCTCTCTGCCCCTCCCCTGCTCACGTTGTGTCTCTCTCTCAAAAATAAACATTAAAAAAAAATGTCATGAGTTGCAGAAAACCTTTATTAAAAAAATGAGATACCAATTTCTCTGTGTGTGCTCACTTTGTAGTACCTAAGAGAATTAAAAAAAATTTTTTTTAATGTTTATTTGACAAAGAGAGAGAGAGAGCACATGCAGGGGAGAGGCAGGGAGAGAAGGGGACGCAGAATCCAAAGAAGGCTCCAGACTCTGAGCTGTCAGTACAGAGCCTCATGCAGGGCTTAAACTCATGAACCACAAGGTCATGACCTGAGCTGAAATCAGATGCTTAACCGACTGAGCCACCCAGGCACCCCGCCCCTCAAGATAATTTAAAAAAAAAAAAATCTACTCATCTTTGAAAAGGACACCACAAGTGTTTTAACTATAGAAGCCACAGAAGAAATAGTTGGTAAAGTAGATCCTCCCACAGTAGATCTATATTCCAATAAAAAATAGCTTCAGATGGTTCAGATATGCCTTCCAAAAAGGGTAAAAATGGAGTGTAAGGTCAAAAAAAAAAAAAAAGATGTAGTCACATACTACATATGTGACAGGTGTTACATACAAGGTCATCTTACCTAGTACCTCAATCTCTGCAAAATGCTGAGTGACTCAGAATACTAAAAACTAGTCCTTCTCCCTGCCTCCCACTGGTCATCCCAGTTGCTTCTTCACTATCTCTGGCAAAACTAGAATTAGGAGAATTGAGAAATCAAAATTAGTCTTAGATCCAGGACTGCTTACCACTTCTCTTTCTGTTTCCTTGACTTAATTCTTTTCTGGACTAAGCATAGGAAACCACAAAGGGCTGACTCCTTGAGCCCAGAAATCCTTGAGCTGTGTTACCAACTTCCACTAAAACTTTAAAGAAAAATTACATGAATATCCAAAAGTAGACTAAAAGCTATAAAACATCCAAGTTCATACACGCGGTAGGCATACAACAGGAGAATGTATCCTCACATCATTTTGTTTGTCATTTATCAGCTATGTTGAACTATAAATATTTTTTTAGCCACAATAGCAAGAAAAAAAGAAGGAACGTAATAAGCACTTGAGAGCAAATTTTGCCAGGGGCAAATACTTTAGATACTGCTTATTCTTGTTTCAGTATAAAAGAGGCTTAAATTTGCCTTTGAGACAGAAATAAACAAAATAAATTCTTGAGCACTTGAATTCTTAATTTTCTATGAAATCCTTGCTCTCCCCTCATTTGGAACTTGCTAACTAACGTTTCTCAAATAATCCTTTGAGTAGAATTCCCACTTTTCCAGAGTATCCCAAAAGTAGGTGTAATGTTTCTTTGTGTCAAGGCCATTTGATTTTTACAGCTTACCTAATTTCTGTACCATTCTGTCAAAAAATAATGTATTGATATTGGCAAAATCATTGCCCCATCTTTGTCCCTGATTATGATTTGTAAGCTACTTAAAGAAAAAGTGACCTACTAAGTTTTTTGTATTGATCTGTTCTGGTATTTTAGCCTCCCCCCTGCTTTTTTTTTTTTTTTTAAGTTTTTGTGTTTTTTAAGGTTTGGCAATTTTTAAAATACCAAAGCACACCACAAAACATATCCTCTATTTAATGATCTGATGGATGTGTTGACATTGTGTCAAGGGACCTTGAATTTCAGGAGTCCCTGAATTACAACCAGGATAATGTTTAAGGCCAACTTCAGTGTGATCTATCTTGCTCTTCTAAGAAGGTTTCCTGTGTGAAATAATCATATGCGTTACCAGCAAAGCCGGAGAAGCATACTCACCAAGTGAACATAAGGCACGAAGTATCCAAAAAGTGCAAGTGGTATTCCAACTGCCCAGACTGCATAAGCTGTCACCTTGAAGAGGGCAAAATTGAAAATTTTTTTTGGAGGACTGAACTTCCTCCTGGAAAAGAGGGAGAATCTGTTGTTGCCTCCTTTGGTTCCACACTCTTTATCTTTGGCACTTGGAGCAAGAGGTCGGTATGTAAAGCTAGCCAGAAAGAGAACAAACATGAAGACACAGAGGACCCTCAGTGTGTGAAAGAGGCCCACGGTGTCAGTCAGAACCCTTAAAAGGAAAGGCAGCAAAATTGTGAAGATGCTGCTGCCAGCGGTGACAATGCCATTCACCAGTCCAAGGCGCTTCTTGAAATAGTGTCCCAAAATGACCAGCGAAGGCTGGTATGCAAAGGAGCAGCCACACGCAAATATGATTCCATAGGTAAGGTACAGAGGCTCGATGGAGCTGTAGGAAGATGAAACAGATGGAAAGCAGCTTTCATTATTTTTATCAAGTGCTTGATAGAATAAAACCTTCTAGTAAAAGGTTTTAGATCAACAGATTTTACACAAATAAAAATTTAACAGAAAGAGGTGAAAAACTTATTAATAAGCTAAGAACATGACACTTAAAATATTTTTTTATTTTTTATTTTTAATGTTTATTCATTCTTGAGAGAGAGACAGAGCGTGAGCGGGGGGGGCAGGGAGAGAAGGAGACACAGAATCTGAAGCAGGCTCCAGGCTCTGAGCTGTCAGCACAGAGCTCGATGCGGGGCTCGAACTCACAGACCATGAGATCATGACCTGAGCCGAAGTCGGATGCCCAACAGACTAAGCCACCCAGATGCCCCCCACCTTTTTTTAAATATTTTAATGTAATCTGAATGGATAATAAAATGCCTCAAGTATGTGAAGAATGACCATTAAGGCCATCAGTAATTTTGTTCCTCTTCCTCTTTCCATGGATTTCAGGTGAACCGTGCAGCACTTGGTCATAACTGTTGTGCTCTCCACAGCTCAGAAAGGACAGTGCCAGGAAGGGCCTCAGGAAAATGACAGTGATTAAACTAACGAACAAAAAAACCCTAGTCTCGATAAAAGCTTTTGAAAATTATTATTTTACTATAAAAACTCATTATTTTATTGAAACTTCCCAGGCACTTACTAAGCAATCTATTCAAAGGAAAAGTTGTATTTGATATTTTTCTCACCAAGGTTATGTCAGAAACATTTGCACAGAGAAGCAGTTGTGTCTCATTTCTGCTGGCCTAAGGGCTGTAGACCAACCTTCGCCCCTGTATTGCACTATTCTCAGCATTGTGCAAGACAACAAGAGATCATGTTCTGACTGCAGAAAGGCGAAGTGAAGTGTGTGATTTGTGATCCCACCTTGTAAGTTTTAAGGCCACGTATGCCTCAAAACAATAATAAAGGATTAAGGATTGTATAGTTTAACCAAATAACTTAATTACACATCTCTTATGAACATATAAGGGAGATTATTATGTTCTTTGAAACAATTAAGATAAGGAGTAAAAGAATACTAAAATTTTTTCTTTTGAAAAGCCCAATTCAAAAGGCTATATATCAGTAGTAAAGGCAAATTATTTATTAGAAACTAAGATAGATAAAGTTGGTTAATAATTAAATTTTGAACAATAATATTAGTCTAGCAATATGCTAAGTAATCATAAGAAACTCTAGAATCTGATAAAATCAAGGCATGTTGGCAATCCTCTCTGAGATGCCCTTCCCCCTTTATTAGTCCACAGTGAGCACAATCTCCAAATGAGGCTCAAGAGTCATTCCTAGGTTTTCCCAGATTGATTTTACCTCACTCTGATCACCTTTACTGAATCTCCACTCTACCCCATAAACCTATATTTAGCAGCTATAGGCTCCAGGTACTTGATGAAAAAAATATTAAAAATGTGAAAAACACCCTACTCATAATCTTAAATTAAACAAGACATCTACTCAAATAATACAGAACAAAATACTTCATTCATTCTGCCTCAGTGCCTCAGTTTTTCCACATAAGTAGTTTTCAAGATAACTGCAACTTACTACTTAAGGTGCTATGTTTATTTAACAATTTTAAAGGGAAAATCTAAATCTATTATACATTTCTCTGCCTTTTCCAAAGCATACATTAAAAACAGTGCTGACAACACAGTATCATCATAAACACCTATATCCATACAGTATTCCACAGTATTTTAAAGCTGTTCGTTGGAAAACCAGAGAGCCATGGATATAAAGCGGAAACATTCTCTCAGGCACTATTGTAAGTACTAAGTGCTGGGTGATATTAAGCTTCATACATCTCCTACAGAGTAAGGCACATAGCACAAATGATGGCATTTTCAATGCTGCTCAGCATCCTTCACTTCTAAATTTTCACCTCAGTTAACAGCTGGTTCAAATTGTTGAAGCTTGACAACTGAATATGTGCAGTTAGTAAATCAGTAAATACCAATCGTGTATGTAAAAAGGATTCTGAGACGGGACACTGATATGACCTGGAGTTGCTAGAGAAGGCTTTCCTAAGAAAGCAGAACTTGAACCATAGGAAACTGGGTCTACTGTTCAACACCTGGAATTTATACCATATTTCCCCTTGCTCCCCTGAAAGCTTGACAGCTTTTGATCAGTGGGTTAAAAAAATGAAATTGAATAAAAAATATGAGAGAACCACAAACAAAAGCATTCAAAGTATGAAGCTCTGACTTGCGGCCATGGATAACAAACACTATGTAAGTCATACTGCTTAAAGCTTACGCAATGAAAAGGAGGATTTTTTCCTTGTAAACAGCAAAGTTTCTGAAAACATAACTTTATGGTACCTAACAGTTCTTAAAAAGCAGCATGAAGAACCAAGTCCTTACCTTACAAAAGAACTGGACAGAAGTCCAATGAATCCAACAGCAGCACCCACGACAGCTGTCTTCTGACAACCAAACATGTCTGTGAAGACGCTGGCTATTGGGCAGCAAAAGAAAATCATCCCCATGGACAGAGAACTTACCCATGCTGTAAGAGAGGGACAAAAGGGACATTAGGATATGGCAAACCGCATCTGTAGTTATCCCACAGGATATGATACATATTTAGAATGATATTAGTGCAAAAAAAGCTATTACTTTTTTGGAATGGGAGGAAATTGGAATAAATTAGAAACAAATCTGACTCACAGCCCAAAGGACTGGCCAATACTAATTATAACTGGCACAGCAATTATTGGTGTTTAACTGAATTCTTGAAGTTTGTTTTCTTAATCAAATCAAACACTCTCCTATGACCCAAACACTATTAATCTCTAACCTGATATCTATGGTTTTAAGCAACTTCTAGTCTCTGGAAAGAAAGTCATAAAAAAAAAATGAGATAACATTTACTAACGCATGCGCAGGTAGTCAAACCGAAGAAATGACCACTGGAAGTCAGGATAGTGGTTAACGCTTAGGGGGAGGAAACAGAATTACAATCATTTGGAACCAATAGTTAAGAACTGAACAACTGCCTAGAGTCTGGGCTTAGTTCTTATGCTAAGGGAATCAAGTCATACACGGGTAGACTATTTGTTGACCTGGATAATAGTTACTGGGTATCCCTTTATTTATGAAACCACACATACATTTTATCTTCTTTTCTGAAAGTATGTTATCTTTCACAATTTAAAAAACCCTTATGAATCAGAAGTCATGGGGCACCTGGGTGGCTCAGTGAGTTAAGTGTCTTAACTTCTGATTTTGGCTCAGGTCGTGATCTCGTGATTTGTGGATTTGAGCCCCACATTGGACTCTGCACTGATGGTGTGCAATCTGCTTGGGATTCTCTCTCTCCCTCTGTCCCTCTCCCACTTGCACATACACACTCTCTCTCAAATAAACTTAAAAACTTTTTTTAAATAAATAAAATTTTTAAAAGAATCAGAAGTCATAATTTCCTGTTCTGATTCTGTAAAAGCCAAAACAAAAGGGAACCAAGAAAAGAGAACTACTGAATATACATTATCATAATTTTGTGCCAAAGAAATGAGTGATCTCACAAGATACTAAGTCTACAAATTCTAATTAAAAAGTATAATAAACTAATGGGACCTATGTGAATGGGCTAAAAAACAACAGATTTGGATCCAAATCCCTTGGCCCTATAACTACAATATATCCTTAGGCAAGTCACTTTTGTTTAGTCTGTTTTCTTATCTCAAAAGGGGGTCTAACACATACCTTTCCAGAATTATTAAGGATTAGGGAAAATGTATCTAAACCTCAATATCTAGCACAGAAGACCTTAATGATTTAGAGTTTTCACAACAACAAATTGTCTGTCTTATACACTGGAACAGATGATCTCTAAAGCTCCCTCCACCTCTGAAAGTTTATTAGTTAGTGTATTTCCTCACCAAAGGAAGTAAGCCCAGACCCTAAGCAAATGATCCCTTCTTAATAATGGGGTCCAAAAAGAAGACTTTATCAGGCTAACAATTTAATTCTTTGCCTTCGTACATTTTAAATTATGCATATTTTAATCAGCCAGATTTCTATCTCTTTCCTTCCCTTATGAGAGACTATGTTCTTAAAACACAATGAAGGGACTGTACAAATAATGCAATATTTTTTTAATTTAAGTATAATAACATACAGTGTTCTATTGATTTCAGGTATACAACATAATGATTCAATAATTCATCATGGTAAGTGTATTCTTAATGCTCTTTATTTCACCTATCCCTCCACCCGCCTCCTTTCTGGCAACTACCACTTTGTTTTCTGTATTTAAGTCTGGTCTTTTGTCTCTTTTTCTTTGTCTGTTCATTTGTTTTGTTTCTTAAATTCCACACATGAGGTGAAATCATATGGTATTTGTCTTTCTCTATCAGACTTATTTCACTTAGCATAATACCCTCTAGTTCCATTTGTGTTGTTGCAAATGGCAAGATCTTAATTCTTTTTTATGGCTGAGTAATATTCCAGTGTGTACACATGTTGTACATGTATGTATACATGTATGTGTATATATGTTTATCCACATACCCTACATCCTTTCTATACATTCATCTACAGATGGACACCTCGGTTGCTTCCATTAGCTCAAATAATGCAATCTTGACTTAGGTGTTGGTAGTGGGGGATTCAGAAGTGGAGAGTATAAGGAGGAGACTGGCCAGATTAGTTAGTGCAACCCCAGGTGGGCAGAGCTGTTTGGTATGGGTCTACTTAAGGAGAATTAAGAATTTTTTACTCTACTATCCTATATAAAAATGTGACTGATTTATAATAATTCAATCTGACTTAAAAAGTTCAGTCATCTATCATGTTTTTTCATGAAATAATCTAAACAATCTAGGCAAAATAGAAGAATAACATCCCAACATTTATTTTTGGATAAAGTCACTTTTACAACAAAGTGACTTTACACTTTGGCATTTACAACAAATACCAACACTAAATAGGATACCACATTAAGAAATCCAAGAGCATACACTTATATTGCAGGTAATGTTTATATAAATCAAAGTGTTTTTAAGAATAAAAACAAGTTGGGGCACCTGGGTGGCTCAGTCAGTTGAGTGTCTGACTTCAGCTCAGGTCATGATCTCATGGTTTGTGGGACAAGTCAGGCTCTGTGCTGACAGCTCAGAGCCTGGAGCCTGCTTCGGATTCTGTGTCTTCCTGTCTCTCTGCTCCTCCCCCATCCATGCTCTTACTCTCTCTCTCAGAAATAAATACACATTAAAAAAAAAAAAAGAATAAAAACAAGTCTTGGGGTGCCTGTGTAGCTCAGTCAGTTAAGCGTCTTGATTTTGGCTCAGAGGTCATGATATCATGGTTCATGAGATCAAGCCCCACTTGTGGCTCCACACTGACAGCATGGATCCTGCTTGAGAGTCTCTCTCCCTCTGTCTCTGCCCCTCCCCTGCTCATACTTTCTCACTTAAATAAACTTTAAAAAAATAAATACAAGTCTTTACACATTAAAAAAAAAGTCCTTATGCAACATGATGCTATAACAAACGTAAAAAATGTTGCAGATTTTGATGTCCATTGAACAAGCACTAACTGCAGGATATAATCAAATACAACTTTATTTTTGTCTCAACTATCCTCTTAAAACTTACGTGGGGGAAAAATGTGCCCTTGCAACTGGATGACCACTTCAGCAGGTCCGTATAATTCTTCTAGCCAATGTTAAGTAACAGAAAGGCCTAGGGTCACTTTTGGTAACAAACCAATCTTCACTTGGTTATCAAATCTTTTTCCTCAGCTCCAGCTTTGTCTCTTTCCCATGACGTCTTCTCCCCTTCCCCAACTGCCATAGCCTCTAAAGTAGGCATGGGAAACAGGGAAGCTGAGACAAGGAAGGTAAGGAGATTTTTCTCCCTTCTGCTTAAAAGTGCCTATTATGTTCTAGGCACTATCCTAGGCTGTTGAGAATACAAAAACAACTAAGAGATTTCTCTACCTTCCAATAATTTTCAGTCTAGTAACATATATGCCAAAACATGTATGTGTATGTGATATTATAGAGACATCCAAGAAAGGCCATGTTGGAGAATCTTTGTCAAAAAATACCAAGAAGCTTTCTAATTTCCCCATCCAGATCCTTTGGATCTGGCTTTGTTTCCTCCTCCATATGGAGAACAATCCTCAGTTCTCAGTATATGGCCAAAGGAGAATGCAAATCACTGAAAGGAAGTGGTTAGGTTTAATATGTAAGAAGATTTTCCTGAATAGTAAGTAAAATAAAGGTGTTATAATAATGCAGACATAAATGATTGCAAGGGCAAAGTGTTTACAAATGAAAATACTGAAAAAGAAAACTACTCTAGTTAGTTTAAGGTTGGTAAATATTCTTTTACCCTTTTTTGGTAGTTCTAATCTTCATTTTCACTTGATCTTGGCCTCAAGACATCTTTGCTTTTTAATATCTCAACATTGTTCTAATAAAATGAAACAATACAAAACTGAGATTAGAATTCAAAATATTATTCAACAAAGTCCCAATGACTCTTGGGGCATATAGCTATCTGGCAACTACACAAAAATTCAAGAATGAGTAGACTGTACTTGACCATTTCCTTGCCACCCTAAATGTTATTTGGGAATTATATTTCCACTAAGGAGGGGTTTTTTAAATTATCTGCTATCAACTTCTGTTAATAGCATCAGAGTGAAGTGGTTAAGCAAACCCCCCTGCAGAGAACAATTATAACATGTGTACGGGGGGAGGGAGAGTATTTAAACACACTGGAAAATGTCTAAAGCAGATAGAAGGTGGAGGAGAGTTTACCCTTGAAAAGCTGAAACTGATAATAAAAACTTAAGTCCATGGACTTTTTTGAGGATCAAGACACAATACAAGTGCTGGATAGACTAGTTAAGGGCCAGAATAAAGAAGAGTAATAACTAGAGAAAAAAAAAAAAAGCAGCAGCCGAAGGCTGTAAGAACTGAGCAGAGATTATCAGCTGCTACACATCACAGAGTGACAGTTTGCAGGAGTCCAGAGAAGCTAACTGCCTACTAGGAACAAAAACTCAATAACCCATGGAAGAACACAATAGAATCAGAGTTACTTCACTGTTTTTATTTATTTATTTATTTATTTATTTATTTATTTATTATTGAGACAGAGAGAAACCTACTAGGAACAAAAACTCAATAACCCATGGAAGAACACAATAGAATCAGAGTTACTTCACTGTTTTTATTTATTTATTTATTTATTTATTTATTTATTATTGAGACAGAGAGAAACAGAGCATGAGAGGGGGAGGGTCAGAGACAGAGGGAGACACAGAATCCAAAGCAGGCTCCAGGCTGTGAACTGTCAGCACAGAGCCTGATGCGAGGCTCGAACCCATGAACCGTGAGATCCTGACCTGAGCCGAAGTCAGCCGCTTAACCAACTGAGCCACCCAGGTACCCCGAGTTACTTCAAAATATTATCTATAATATCCATGTTTCAACTTAAGATTATTAGACATTCAAAGAAATAAGTAATATTAATTGACTCTGAGTGGGCTCAGATATTGCATTTAGCAAAGATTTCAAAAACCTGTTATAAATATGTTAGAGGTATTAATGGATAACATTTTCAAATAATTAAATGTAAAGTACAATTTTATTCAGTGTACAGATAGGGAATCTCAACAGTGAAATGGAAACTACAAAAAAAAAAAAGGAAACTCTAGTGATGAAAAGCACAATAACTAAAGAATGCATTCATAGGCTCACTAGATTGATAACAAAAGATAAAAAAGCATATGGAAATTTGAAGACAGGAAATACCCAATCTCAAGAACACAGAGAAAAAAGTACACAGAGAAAAAAGATGACCTATTATACACAAGGAAAACAATGATACCATTAATAGTTGGCTGCTCATAAGAAATAATGAAGGACAGAAAACACTGGACCAGTCATATTTAATGGGCAGAAAGAGGAAAAAACTGTCAACCATGGATTCTATATCCAGCTAAACTACCCTTCAAAAAATTAAGGCAAAATAAAAACATTTTTAGATAATAAAAACAGGTAATTTGTCACTTGGAGATTTCTACTGCAAGAAATATTAAAGAGAGTGTTTCAGGCTAAAGGGAAATGATACCAGCCAGCAACATGGGTGCAAAGGAAGGACTGAAATACACATACACATGCTTTTTCTTTATAATTTTTTTACAAGAACTTATATGACTGTTTAAAGCAAATTATAACACTCTATATAGGTGTAGTATATAATAACGAAAGAACTAAAAATGGAGATAAATGTTACATCCTATTGCAAGTGTCCTATATTTCACCTGAAGCAATCGATATTAATTTAAGATGCATTTGGAGAGCTTAAAAATGCATATTATAATCCCTAGAGAAAGCATTAAAAAATAATGCAAAGAGATATAGGTAAAAAGCCAACAGAGAAACTAAAATTGATTACTAAAATTCTTTGATCAATGCAAGGGAAGGCAGAAGAGAAGGAACAGTAGGACAAAAAATGGATGAGACAAATAGAAAACAAATAGCAAAATGTCAGACCTGAATATGACCATTCAGTTATTACATTAAATAAAAGTAGACTAAAGACTCTAATCAAATGGCAAAGATTTTCTGACTAGATTAAAAAATCAAGAACCAATTATATCCTGTTTAAAGAGATGCACTTTAAATACAAATACACAAGTTGAAAATAAAAAGATGAAAAAAGATATGCCACGTAAATAACTCTAAGAAGAATGGAGTGGCTCTGCTCAGTTTAGGCTAAATAGACTGAAAACAAAAAGTTTTACTAGAAACAGAGGGGTATTTTATCATGATAAAAGTATCGATGCATCAGTAAGATATAACAGTGATAACTTTATATACATTTAATAACAGAGCTTCAGAAATATAGGAAATTACCTCAAAAAAGATCATAAAACTTAAATGTGAAACTGAAAACTATAAAACTTCTAGAAGAGAACATTGGAGAAATCTTTGCGACCTTAAATTAGGCAAAGATTCCTTAAATACAATATTAAAAACAATCTATAAAGTAAACTTCACAAAACTAAGAATTTCTTTTTCAAAGACACTGTTAAGGGGCACCTATGTGGCTCAGTGGGTTAAGCATCCAACTCTTCTTTTTTGTACACATTTAGTTTTATTGTAACAAAGCAACTTGTACACTTGTAACATTTAAAACTAAGCACTATCTTTCCTTTCCAGTGAAACAAAAGAAAAATGTTAAAATAAACAGGAACAGTGGTTTATATATACAATGGAATACTACATGGCAATGAGAAAGACTGAAATCTGGCCATTTGTAGCAACATGGATGGAACTCGAGGGTGTTATGCTAAGTGAAATAAGTCAGGCAGAGAAGGACAGATACCATATGTTTTCACTCATAAGTCGAACAGGAGAAACTTAACAGAGGACCGTGGGGGAGGGGAAGGGGAAAAAATAGTTGTGGAGAGGGAGGGAGGCAAACCATGAGAGACTCTTGAATACTGAGGACAAACTGAGGGTTGATGGAGGTGGGGGAGAGGGGAAGGGGGGTGATGGGCGTGGAGGAGGGCACCTGTCGGGATGAGCACTGGGTGTTATATGGAAACCAGTTTGATAAAATAAAAAATAAAATAAAATAAATAAAATAAAATAAAATAAATAAAATAAAATAAATAAAATAAAATAAATAAAATAAAATAAAATAAAAACAGCAACAAAATTACAAGAGAATGTCAATTCCAAATAAGATCCTACAGGTTCTGCTGATTCTCCCATTTAGTGGCAGGGCTCACATCATTAGGAGAGAATTTTATTTTAAAAGTGTCATCTTCAACTCCAAGGATGTCCATTAAACATCACAATTAAACATGCCAAAGGCAAAACCATGTTGTCAAAATGCCCATTTAACCCACCCAAACATCTCAAATCCACCCTTAAGCATGCAACTCTTGATCTCAGCTCAGGTCTTGATCTCAGGGGCATGAGTTCAAGTCCAGTATGGAGCCCACTTAGAAAACAACAACAAAACATGAAAGACACTGTTAAGAGAATATAAAGACAAGCCACAAACTAGGCAGAAAGATCTGCAAATGACGTATCTAATAAAAAACCTGTACCCAGATTATATAAAGAATTCTTGAAACTCCATGAAAAGCATGCAACCCAATTAAAAACTGGGTAAAAATATTTGAAAAATCACTTCACAAAAAAGACATGCAAATGAAAAATATGCATATGAAAAGATGTTCAACATCATTAGCCATAAGGGAAATGTAAATTAAAATAATAATGAAAAAGCACACACCTATTAGAAAGGCTAAAATGAAAAGGACTAATCATACAAGTGCTGATGAGGTCATAGAGCAACTGGAACCATCACATGCTGCTACAGGGAATATAAAATTTTTCAACCACTTGGAAAACAGTTTAGGAATTTTTTTTTAAGTTAAACATACCCCTACCGTATGACCCAGCCATTCTGCTCCTAGGTATTTACCTAAGAGAAACAAGTATATGTCCATATAAAAACTTGTAAACAGCCATTTATAGCCGATTTCTAATAGTCAAAAACTAAAAAGAATCTAAATGTCCAGAAATGAGTGACTATGTAAACAAATCAAGGTGTATTTATATAATGGAATACAACCCAGCTATATCAACAGGAGTGAACTCCTGATCAATATAACACGGATGAATACCAAATAATTATGCTCAGTGAAAGAAGATCAAAAGAGTATACATAAAGTATCATTCCATTTATACAAAACTCTAAAAAATACAAATTAGGGGCACCTGGATGGCTCAGTCAGTTAACATCAGACTCTTGATTTTGGCTCAGGTCATGATCCCAGGGTCATGGGATGGAGCCCCTCAACAGGGTCCAAGCTGACATGGAGGCTGCTTAAGATATTCTCTTTCTCTTTTTCTCTCCCCCTGCCACCCTGGTCATACACTCTCTCTCTAAATTTAAATTTAAATTTACAAATTTAAATTTGTATTTAAAAAAACTAATCTATAGTGACAGGAAGCACATCAGTGTTTACCTAGAGGTTGGGAAGGAGCTGGATGAAGGGATTACCAAGGGACAGATAAAGCTTTGAGGGTGATGGTTATGTTTTTTGTTTTTTTGTTTTTTTGTTTTTGGCTTTTTTGTTTTTTTTAGACTTTCCATCTCGTATTTTATTTTAACTTTATAGTTTATTGTCAGGTTGGTTTCCATATAACACCCAGTGCTCTTCCCCACAAGTGACCTCCACCATGACCATCACCCCCTTCCTCTTTCCCCCTCCCCATTCCGCCCTCAGTTTGTTTTCAGTATTCAAGAGTCTCTCGTGCT
>CM053577.1:49419684-49471766 GCA_028646485.1 Cryptoprocta ferox
CCTCCACACTGTTTTCCAGAGCGGCTGTACCAGTTTACATTCCCACCAACAGTGTAGGAGGGTGCCCGTTTCTCCACATCCTCGCCAGCATCTGTAGACTCTTGAGTTGTTCATTTTAGCCACTCTGACTGGCGTGAGATGGTGAGGGTGATGGTTATGTTCATTAGTTTGATTGTAGTAGGGATTTCACTGGTGTATACATATGACAAAACTCATCAAATTACACATTTAAACATCCAGCTTATTACATGTCAATTATACCACAATAAACTGATTAAGAAATGAACCTATATGGAATATTTCAACAAAAAATAGATGTCATAAAAAACAAATACACAAAACTAAGAGAATTAGTCAAATCCACAATCATAGCTGTGTATTAGCACATCTGTCTCAATAATTAATAGAAATAAGAAGATGAAAAAAAAGCATTAAAATATAAAAGTCTGGATGACACTATAAACCATTTTAACCTAACTGACATTTACGGAACACTATCCAACAATGATTGCAAAGAATTGTTAGCTCTGCCAGGAAAAATGTTAATCACTGATGAGGGTGGGGTGGGGACAGATGGGAAAGAGAACATTTCTGGAATGTCTCCTAATCCCTGGAAAGGACCTGCACAGAATTGTCATTAGCTCCTCAGGCAATCCTGTGAGGAACTGCCTTCATTTTAAAGATGGGAAAAAAGAGATTAGAGGTCCTAGGCAACTTGCCAAGGTTATGCAACATTGGTGGGATTTGAGTTAAATATCTAGGGTGGAAACAGAATAAGAAGACATGCCCAAGAGTCCTTCATTAAAAAACAGCCACTGGGCACCCAGAGCTATGCCATGTTTGATGTTGTTGATAAAAAGTTTTCCCTTCCTGGGGTGCCTGGGTGGCTCAGTCAGTTGGATATCATAGTGATTTCGACTCAGGTCACAATCTCATGGTTGTGAGACGGCTCCACATGGGGCTCTCCATTGGGCATGAAGCCTGCTTAAGATTCTCTCTCTCTGCCGCTCTGTACCTCCCTAGCTCAGGCCTACAAACACACTCTCTCTCAAAAAAAAAAAAAATTTTTTTTTTTAATTTTAAAAGTTATCCCTTCCTGAAGAAGCTCACAATCTAGCTAAATTAGGACAAAATCCAAACCTTAATCAAGGTGGCACAGTGAATTCATAGTTCCATGTATCATCCTCTGTTCCAAACACAAATAATGATACAATTAGAATATACATATAGATTTTCCAAGAGATACCAAAAAAAACCTGGTCATGGGTTACAGACTACCTGCAAAAAGAAAGCTAAGTTGGGCCTGCCTTGTGGAGTCCAGGTCTAGAGCAGACACTGGCATTGTTAAGAGGACTAAAAGTACTCCTTGTGAAACAGAAGAAAGCCAAGCTCACTGACTGAGCCCAGAGCTGGAACTCCCCCCATGCACCTTGCAAAAGGAGACTGGAGGCAAAAGCGAGCTAGATGGGATTTTAGTGATGTTTACTTTTTAAATTTTTATTTAAATTCTAGTTATTAAGGGATTTTAGTGATTTCTATCCAGATTAAAGGTTTAGAACCCTACAAACCTCTAGCAGAAGGAGAATACAGACTCAGCCTGAAACAAGGTCCTCACTGACTCTCTGGCTGGTCTGTGAGATTTTTAGTGTTATTGTAGAACAAGAAGCTTAAAAGACCTTGTTCTAAAACTGGGAATTCAGGGAGCCTAATAGAAGACCCGTTAGGGAGGGAGGGTGAAGAAGGAGAAAACAAAACAATATACCTCCCACTCAGAATGATTCTGTCAACTCAAATTCCAAAAAATTGAAGCCAGTCCAATGCTAATAACAAAGGCAGCCAAATCACCAATTAGCAAATATAGTCATTCCAGATGAAATTAATTCTGTAGACCAGTGTGGCTACCACTCCAAAATGAGTATATTTAGAACTTTCAAAAGAAATAAATGAAAGAGTATTTTCATTTAAAAAAACTATGGATAAGCAAAACTAAAACAAGGGCAAGTGCATTTAAAAGAGTATTAATTAGAAATCCTGGATATGAAAAAATAGTCACTGAAATAAAAAAATTCAATAGGGAAAACTTTTTATTCCAGATTATAAACCTAAATATGAAAAAAATTACAAATCTTAGAAAAAGAATATCTTGAACTCATGATAGAAAAGTATTTCCAGACATAAGCACAAACCACAAAGAAAAATGTGGATAAAATTTACAATTCCTATACAAAAAAGACACTAGAACCAAAGCAAAAAGAGACGAGGCACAGAATGGGAGATCACTGCAGGGCATATAAGCAGTAAATTATTATCACCTTGCATTTACAAAGATAGGCTACGAATAAATAGGGAAAAAAAGACAACCCAACAGAAAAATGGACAAAAGAGTTCAAAGGAAATATACAGAAGAAAAAAACCCAATAGCCAACTGACATTTACAAAGATGCTCATTAGTAATCAGGAAAATGCAAATTAAAAGACTAATAAATGACCATAATTTGGCAACTACTAAGAAGTCTGAGTTTTAGTGAGACAATCAGAAAATGGGAACTTATGCATACCAACATAAATAGAAATAACCATTGTGAATAGCAATTTGGCAACATCTAGGAAGGCCAAGGAGATGCATATTCCATAGTACAGAATTCTAGCAATTCCACTCCCAGTTATATACTCCAGAGAAATTTTATACATGTGCAAAAGAACACATGAGTAAGAATGTTCACTGGCGCGTTGTTTGTAATAGTTAAAAAAAAAAAATGGCAACAACCTAAATGCCCATCAGCATTTGAATAAAGAAACGTTGGTATTAACATCTAATGAAATATGGATTCACACATACGTAGTAATAGTATAAAACATGATGGGACTAATAAAAGCCAGTTCAGCATAGTTATTACCTCTGGGAAGGCATGGATGAAGTAGGGGACACCAGTGACTACAACTGAGTCTAATGTTTTACGTTTATTTATTTATTTTTAATTAAAATTCAAGCTAGTTAACATATAGTGTAATAATAACTTCCAGAATAGAATTCAGTGATTCATCAATTACATATAACACCAATGCTCATCCTAACAAGTGCCCTCCTTAATGCCCCTCACCCCTTTTGCCCTTCCCCCTACCCAACACCCCACCAGCAACCCTCAGTTTGTTCTCTGTATTTCAGAGTCTCTTGTGGTTTGTCTCCCTGTTTTTACATTATTTTTTATTCCTTTCCCTTATGTTCATCTGTTTTGTATCTTAAATTCCACATTTGAGTGAAATCATACTTGTATTTCTCTGACTTATTTCACTTGACATAATACACTCGAGTTCCATCCACATTGTTACAAATGGCAAGATTTCATTATTTTTGATTGCTGAGTAATACTTCATTGTATATATATGCCACATCTTCTTTATCCATTCATCTGTCGATGGACATTTGGGCTCTTTCCATACTTTGGCTATTGTTGATAGTGCTGCTATAAATATCGTGGTGCATGTGCCCCTTCAAACCAGCACTCTTGTATCCTTTGGATAAATACCTAGTAGTACAATTGCTGGGTGGCAGGGTGGTTCTATTTTTAATTTTTTGAGGAACCTCCATACTGTTTTCCAGAGTGGCTGCACCAGTTTGCATTCCCACCAGCAGTGCAAAAGGAGTCTTCCTCTTTCTCTGCATTCTCTAATATTTTGTGTATTAGGAAATATTAGAATCTGAGTACTGAGTAGTAGTTATATAGACCATGCATTTGTTATCTGATTCTCTACATTTTTCTGTTTTTTGAAATATTGAATAAAAAAAGATACAGTAAGTTTTCAGATCCTCAAAAGTCTCCTCAAAAATATTCCTCTGGAATACTAGAGGAGGTAGAATAACTTTATTTAAAAAAGAGCTAAAATAGGAAAAACAGTTTCAAGCTCCTTCCATTTATATAGCTCACTATAAAAATGAGAAAGACCATTTTGGCAAAATTGAAATCTTCAAATCCCATATATGCCACTGCTCTGGAATTAAAGTTTCTCTTCACATTATATTATTAATAGTTCTTTCTAAAACATCAAATATGTATTAAAATAAATATTTAAAACATTGAAAAAAATATCAAATAACAATAGAAGAGCTCTCGATTATTTCCCCTCTTCCATCGCTTCTATATAGCATTTCATGATGTTTACAGATGAAAAAGACTTTTTGGTGGGGGGGGGCTATAAGTGTACAGGTGCTGGCAGTTACTTTAACACTTGCTGTGCATAGATCTGCCTTAACACTACAGGTAGTGTAACGTTATGTTGTATGGTTTCCCTGATACTAACTGCTTGGCTAACTTGTATCTACAATTCATGGAAATCCCATTCTCAGATAAAAATACCCAAGTCTTATTCTCAACAGTAAGATAAAAACTTGAAACTTGTCTTTTTTTTAATTTTTAAGGTTTATTCATTTTTCAGAGACAGAGCGTGAGGGAGGGAGGGGCAAAGAGAGAGAGACACACAGAATCTGAAGCAGGCTCCAGGCTCAGAGCTGTCAGTTCAGAACCTGACACAGGGCCCGAACTCACAAACCCTGAGATCATGACCTGAGCCAAAGTCAGAAGCTCAACCGACTGAGCCACCCAGGTGCCCCCTCTCCTTATTTAAAAGTAAACTTTCGGGGCACCTGGGTGGCTCAGTCAGTTAAGTACCCGACTTCAGCTCAGCTCATGATACGCACAGTTTGTGGGTTCAAGCCCCGCATTGGGCTCTGTGCTGACAGCTCAGAGATTGGATGGAGCCTGCTTCCGATTCCATCTCTCCCTCTCTCTCTGCCCCTCCCCCGCTTAGAACCTGCCTCTCTCTCTTAAAAATAAACATTAAAAAATTTTTTAAGTTTTTATTTTAGAATAGTGTTATATTTATAGAAAAATCATAAAAACAGTAGAGAGAGAACCCATAAACTCCACATCCAGTTTCCCCTATTATTAACATCTTACATATTAGTATGGTAGATTTGTTACAATTAATGAACCTATATTGATACACCATTCAGTCTATACTAAAGTATGCACTTTGTTCATATTTCATTAGTTTTTACCTGATGTCCTTTTTCTGTTCCAGGATCATGTCTCCTTAGGCTCCCCTTGACTGTGACAGTTTAACTGACTTTTCCTGTTTTTGATGACCTTGACCTTGACAGTGTCAAGGAGTACTGATCAGGTATTTTGTAGACTGTCCCTCAGTTGAGATTTGTCTGATATTTTGCTCATGGTCAGATTGCAGTTATGAGTTTTTCAGAAGGAAGACCTCCGAAGTGAAGTGCCATTTTATCACATCATATCAAGAATACATAGTATCAGAATGTGACTTATCACTTTTTTTTAATGTTTTATTTATTTTTGAGAGAGAGAGAGAGAGAGAGAGAGACAGCATGAGCAGGGGAGGGTCAGAGAGGGAGACACAGAATCCGAAGACAGGCCCCAGGCTCTGAGTTAGCTGTCAGCACAGAGCCCGATGCGGGGCTCAAACCCATGAACCGTGAGATCATGACCTGAGCCGAAGTCAGACGCTTAACCAACTGAGCCACCCAGGAGCCCCGTGACTTACCACTTTTGATATTAACCTTGATCACCTGAATGAGGTGGGGTTTGTTAGCTTTCTCCACAGTAAAGTTTACCTTCTTTTCCCCCTTTTTATACTACATTCTTGGAAGTCACTAAGCACAGCCCACAGGTAAGGAGTAGGGAATTAAGCTACGCTTCCTTCAGGGCGAAGTATCTACCTAAATTATTTGAAATTCTTCTGCACAGGAGATTTATCTATTCTCCCGCACTTACTTATTTGCTCACTCATTTACTTATCATTTATTTATCACTATGGACCAATGGATATTTATTTTATACTTTGACTTATAATCCAATACTACCTTATTTATTTTGTTGGCCATTGGGATCTCTTTCCTTTGGCTCCAGTGACCCTTTGACATACACCAAAATTTGTGGAGCTACTTCTGTAAAGCACCCTGGTTCCTTTTATCGGAGAATGGTATTAGAAATCAAGACCTAGGTGCCAAGTGTGCTTGCTACTATAGAAGTATCATTGTTTCTAGGCCCTCTCAGCTCAGAGAGCTAGGGAGTGTATGTATGTACATCGACCCATGTATATACATACTTTATAATTATTTCCTATATACATAATCATCTAGATCTATATTAAGCTAAACATAAATTCATATTCATTCCTACAATTCTAACCAATTATTATCACATAAATCATTCTACCCTTCTCTGTTGCTTATCTGTAACCTTCTACTCCCATAGTGAAAAATCTGAGAATCTCCTATTTTTCACCTCATAAAGTTGTAACTTTCTGTAAATGAACTTATGGTTTGGGAAGAAATCAGTTTTCCAAATTACCATATTTTTCTGGTTGGTGATATCAAGACTCTGTAAATAAAGAACTTTTTTTTTTTAGGATTTCTGAGAGAGAGAGAGAGACACAGAACATGAGCAGGGGAGAGGCAGAGAGAGAGAGAGGGAGGGAGGAAGGGAGGGACACACAGAATCTGAAGCAGGCTCCAGTCTCTGAGCCGTCAGCAAAGAGGTCGACGTGGGGCCCGAACCCACAAACCACAAGAGCATGACCTGAGCTGAAGTCGGATGCTTAACTGACCGAGCCACCCAGGCGAACCTGTAAATAAAGAACTTTAAAGCAACACTAAGTTCATCCAATGTAAAGTGAACTAAACCTTCACTTCCCAGTATCTCCAGGTCATGGCACACACAGAAAATAATAACACTTGTACAGCTCACTAAGGTTAAATGGATAAGGTTGCTCATGGCTGCAGACAATGGCTCAGAAACTTGGGACTCAGGAGTACTGAGGGGATCAACACTGATGCTCCCCTATAGCCATTCACCTCACTTGGGAAGCACTGAAGTGAAGTAACATGGCTCTAACAACTACAGAGATTTCTGGAATCATGTATCACATACTATTTCAAAAATACGAAAATTAACAAAATCCAAGGTTTAAAACTTCACATCATACATCATACCCATATCGATTGCTGGGTCTCCAGGGTTCATCTCTAATTTATAGCTCTCAGAAATCCGAAGTAGTATATAGGTAGTTCTGAGTGTGATTTTTTTTTACCCTTAAACTTAGATTCACAGTTCCAGCCTCTAATGCAAAGCTCCTCACCCCAATTTACTGAAAATCACACTAAGAGTAATGAACATTTTCTAACCATGCCATTTTTCAAAGTAGAAGATAAAATCCCCCAGCCCACATCCATAATGCAGTGTGCTACTCATACAACTAAATATGAGTCTGCTTAGGCCTCTCAATCTCCATGAGAGGATGCCAACCTGACAGTCTGCTAGTTAGATCTCTAAGGGAGATAAACCTGGTGTAATTACAATAAAATACCCACAATACAAGTCCTAGACTCCCGGGCAGCTCTTATCAAATGCCCCGTTGAAAGCAATGATATATAAAGATGGGGAAATTGTGCATTATAGTCTCCACATCACCCACAGATTAGGCCAGAGTTGGAACCTGTAAGCTCTGTCAGATCACACTGGCCCCTGATAGAACTGCTTTCAGGGTTGACTCTTGATGTCATAGACTCAGCTGTCATCAAGAGACATTTATAGAAACTGTCTAATGAAATGTATTATTACACCTACCATAAGGGTAATGCTAACATTCATTCATTCATTCATTCCTCAGTGCTCCCTACAAGAAGCTAAGAGTTAGGAAACACTTAACTTCCTTGAGTAATAAGTAAATTTCCTCTTTAACCACCTCCATCATGCCTCCCTTTTCATTTTGATTGCCAGGAAGCTTAGAGTCACTTATGGTACTGTATTATAACAATACAGATCCTTAATAGTTTACGTATTAGTTAGGTACTATTTTCCCATACTATTAACCACATACCATATATTTTCAATGGTTCCCAATTTCTTATTTTCTGTTCCTCTCTTACCATTTTATTTGTGTAGTGTTCCGTGCTTCTGAAAACCATCTAAAATCCTTTGTGGAATGAGGTAGCATAAATTAATACACATATAATCCTATTATTACTATAGCTGTTTAAACTCTACAGTAATGACAGGATTAATGGCCTATAGTGGGCAACTTAGTTGAGAGGAAAAATTTTCACAACCTTCTTATAGAAGATATTGAAAAATATTCTCCAAAAGAAAATAAACTGTTCTTTCCCTGAATATCATTTTCTTATAAGACTCTATGACATAATTTTAAATTCTAGGCCATCAAGAAAAATAATTTTCTAATTAGATCCCCTTCAAACATCCATTCTTTCTATACCCATTTCGATGTTCTTCTTCTCCCCATGGCGAACTTTTGTCTTTTTTAACTGCAAGAACCATACAGGCCATAGCTATTAAATCATAATCATACCTAATAACTGTCAGTAGGAACAGTAAAAAATTACTCAGGACAAGCATCTTACTTTTGTAAGGAGAAAGGAAAACTAGCATTCAGTGGGCACGACCATATGGCAGACAGTATGTGGGGCACTTTGTATATACAACTTTATTCAATCTTTGAAGCAACCCCAGGATTTGGACAATATCCCTGTATTACAGTGTCTGAAATAGCCAAAGCACAGAGATTAAGTGATTTGCCTAAGGGCGCTCAGCTATTTAAATGGAAGCCTCTAGATTTATACCCCATAGTGCCTGGTCTAAAGCTCTGCTCTGTCCATTCCTTCATTCCTTATAAACAACCATACCACTTTTATAACCTCTTGTCAGTGCACCTAAGCTAGGGAACTTTTTTTTTTTTTACATTTATTTATTTATTTTTAAGAGACAAAGTGAGACAGAGCACAAGCAGGGGAGAGACAGAGAGAGAAAGAGACACAGAATCTGAAGCAGGCTCCACGCTCCAAGCAAGCGTTCAGCAGAGCCCGACGTGGGGTTCGAACCCACAAACCGTGAGATCATGACCTGAGCCGAACTCAGTCATCCAACTGACTGAGCCACCCAGGCTCCCCTAAGCTAGAGAATACTTTAAAGGTGGGAGAACAAGTTAGAAACCTTCGACAGGATGATAAGGACCCAGAAAAGCTACTTAAAATGCTTCTATGGAGGAATAGGTCAGAACCAAGCTCTTCCAACTGGCCTTCGGTGTTGTCTACCTCCTCTGCTCTTCTGCAGCACTTACAGTTGGTGCTACTCAGTGTCACCAACCCAAGGTTCTTTACCCTGTGCACTGTCTTTACGTGCGCGCGTGCGCGCACACACACACACACACACACACACTGTTGTCTCCAAGTCTCAATTCCTTAAATGCCACCACTAGGGGTGTTGGGTGGCTCAGTTGGTTAAGCATCCAACTTCAGCTCAGGTCATGATCTCATGGTTCATGGGTTCGAGCCCCATGTCAGGTTCTGTCCTGACAGCTCAGAGCCTGGAGCCTGCTTTGGATTCTGTGTCTCCCTCTATCTCTGCTCTTGCCCCGCTTGCCCTCTGTCTCTCTCAAAAATGAAAATAAACATTTTTTTTTTAAAAAGCCACCACCATGCCTTACATATGCTTTCCCCTTCCATTCTCCATATTATAGTAGGTAATCAAATAGTTATCAAATGCATAAATCGGAACATCCAGTCCTTGAGAGGGAAGTTATTGCTGGATATACAATGTTAGATCACTCTACTTTCTCAAAAAAGGCTGAACCCAAATCTACCTCCTTTGTCCAGAGTAGGACGCTCCTACCTTATTGCAGCAGCATGCTGAGACACCAGGAAAGAGTTCTTACGAGTGTAGCTAAAACTACTTACAGTCTAGTATAGCAATTTCTATACTACTTTACTTCTCCCACAATGAAACAGTCCTGATTCATTAAGACTTTTCTTGAATTTCTCAGTACAGCTTGTTCTGCTGTAAGATTCACAGAACTAAGTCCTATGTAATAATGAAATAATTTTTTTTAAGTTACCTCTAACAAAAGTGTTGAAAAGAACATATAGGTAAGGGCCAAGACACGAAAGGAGACATAAGCTCCATTAATCAGATTTGTATGTGACATATTCATTCAATATTTATTGAATGTCTATAATATATATATTATAATACATATAATATATATTGAATGTCTATAATATATATACTGCTGCTGTTTTATAATATATAGACATATATGTCTATAATATATATATGCTGCTGTTTTATAATATATATAGAGAGAGAGACATATGTGTCTATAATATATATATGCTGCTGCTGCTGTTTTAGATGCCGAGGAGATAGAGCAATGATCGAAACAGACACAAACCCCTGCCCTCAGAGCTACCCTTCCACTGGGGGGACAAAAAGCTAGGGAGAATGGTTGATATATTGGTTGGCAAAATTAGGAGTTGAAATCAATATAAAGAGAAAATCATAAGCAATAAAATCAAGTTTTATAGAGAAAAAATATATAGCATTTCACATGTAGAGTCCAGGAAATTAAATGGACAAATACGAATGAGAAGAGGATATACAGCTTTATACTGGGCCCTGGAGATCTCAAGTTCCAAATCTCCAGAAGCTCACATCAGGACAGACAGACAAGGACTGAGCAGTGTACAGTGTGATAACTAACCAAGGTATGAACCGTGTATCATGGGACCACTCAGGAGAGGTACCCACCCCAGGAAGGAAGGAACTGTCAGACACTCTTTCCTCAGCGTAACATCCAGACTGTCTTAAAGGATGAATAGGCCTTAATCAGACAAGGATTAAGGAAAAGAGGCAGAAACACTCCATGCAGAAATGGCACGTATAAAATTAACATCTGTAAGTGATTGTCTAAAGGTACAGCTAGAATCAGTGTACAGCTCTGTTGTTCTAAGAAATACAGACTTCATACATTAGATGTTCAGGAGTCATTGTTAGGTTTTAACCTGGGAATTACATGATCAGATGATCATTTTAGTTCACAGAGTGACTACTGATGGGGGAGATTGGGAGGGAGGCAGCTGGATGCTGCTACAAGTAGCAAATGACAATGGTTCAAACTCAGAAGTGGCAAGGTAGCCAAAGGGACAGATCAGAGGTGTGAGTAATAGAATCAACAGAATTTATGATTCATTAGCTATAAAGAAATGAAGGGAGTAGCAATAAGGTCTACACTTAAGAGGTCTGGCTAGGCAAAAAAGTGAAGGGGAAGCAGAGGCAGAGTCTAAGAATAAGGAAAATTAATGGATTTAGGGAGCAGGGAAAGGGGAAGAGCAGTTTGTTTGAAAATGCCAGCAACTAACTCAATATGCAAATTTCTTCTCCCAAAATTGTTCTTCAGGAATAACGAAAATAATTGCTTTATATTAAAGCAATAGCTGCTTTATACTAAATTCTTTCAGAAGTTTCCATATCATGGGGCACTTTCTCAATCTCTGTATTTTGAACAAATTATTGTTAGGGAAGTTACAAAGAAGCCTCAAACTACCTCAACTACATGTTGGTTTTGGATACTACTGCGGGTCACCTGATGGATGGAACTGGTTAAAAAGGAATAAAAAAGGGGCACCTGGGTGGCTCAGTTGAGTGTATGACTCTTGATTCTGACTCAGGTCATGATCCCAGGGTCGTGGGATCTGCACTGGGCTCCACACTGAGCGTGGAGCCTGCTTGAGATTCATATTCATTCTCTCTCTCTCTCTCTCTCTCTCTCTCTCTCTCTCTCTCTCTCTCTCTCCCCCCCCCCCACCCTTTCTACCCCTCTCCCCCACTCTCACTCTCTCTGTCTTAAAAAAAAAAAAAAAAGGAATAAAATAATTTAATACACATTTATATATTTCCCTGGGAGCATACTTCACACTTGCATGTTTGGATGTTACAAATTTCCAAAAGCAACACAGTGAGTAAGCAGTTATGTTGTGGAAATCACAAATACGCACCCACAGGACAAAACATCTGTCCTAATAAAGCTCCAGTAGAGACTTGCCACAGGGAACCTTCCGCATTCCCTGGCCTCTTGTTTCCATTCAGGGACTTCCCAGTGGAGGCAACTCAAGGCCTGTCTCCACCTCCTCAGCAGCTCCTCCTGGGGAAGAGGACGGTTTGCCTGGTGCCTTTGCTGGGAGGAACTGAGCATGCTCAGTCAGCCCCTTCTGGGGTTCAATCCTCAGTCTTGGCCTGTCCGTAAGAGGTCCAAATTCTCTGATCATCCATGATCTAAGGATCCAGGACAAAGCCTGCAGGAAAGATTTACAGCTGTCCTACAATGATCATGTCAGCCCCATCCTTTAAATGCAGGGAGAGAGATTAGGTGGCCACAGATCATAATGATATTGATGAGGATGATAGCTAGAATTTCCTTAAAATTCACCATGTGCCAGACACTCTACATGCTTTACATATATTAAGTCATTTAATATCCACAGCAATCCCATGAGGTAGGTTATTCCTGAGAAAGCAGAGACACAGATTTAAAAACTTGCTAAAAAACACACAAATCTAGTAGATGGAAAGGCTGGAATTTGAGCTTAAAAAGGCCTCACTCTTAGCCACTATGCTATACTGCCTTTGAAATGATTTAACCAAACTCCATAATATTAAGAGGATAAGAAAAAGGGATCGTATAAAAGAGTCATATCTTCAGCCTCCACAGAAAGAAGTCTGCAGATAAGTTTGAAAATTCAAAATACAGCCATGTAAGCATTTTGTTTAGAAATATGAAGATAACCATAAGACACTGTTAAGCAAGTTAAAAGGAATGCCTTTGGGACAGGGTACTCAGGGTAAGGGGGAGTGGGACAGGGGAATGCTACTTTTTATTAGAAGACTTATAAAAGTCTTTCCTACTATATACATATATAACTGATAATCATAAAAATTAATTTTAGAAAACTGATACCAAACTTTTTTAGAATTAATCAGGGCATATATCTAGTCTGCTTTTAAAAATCGTATAACCCATTTATGATGGAATAACTTAACAAAACTATCCCGCAAACAGCCTAAGCTGAGAAGATACCACTGGGAATAGGAGGGTGTCATAATGGCAGTATGGCCTGGCTCTTTGAGAGCTCTGATACAAATTCCAAGGGAGAGATGAAATCTGTGGGTCAGATATTAAAGATAAAGGTAGATTCTCTAAGCCCAGTCAAAACACAGCTTGTCCTGACTGGGAGTTGAAGGGGTAACAAAAAATAGTCTTATGCTTGTAACTCGTTTTATCTGCGCTAAAAACCTAGTTCAGTCACTAATCTGCTAGAACACCTAGCCCGGGAAAGCATAAAGTCAACCATCCTTCCTTTAACAACAAGAATATCTTCATGTGAAGGGGAAATGGAGGGTGAAAGTGACTGCCACAAAGCAAACCAGAGGAGAGGCCTGACTATGAATAGGCTGCCTTGCCTGGCAATGTCAGTTCTGCAAAGGAAGGTAATAGTAGAGGCAATTACTTCAAAAAAAAAAAAAAAAAAAAAAGTGAGATTTGGGAGAATTTGAAATCGTAAAGCTTTATCTTGCTACTTAATACTTAATGGCAGCATGTGTTGTTTTAAAAGGTAAAAAGGAACATTACACCTCACAGAGCTGGGTCATTGTAGACAGGTACAATATTTCCATTCCCTTCAAGAGGGAAGAAAGACCTGTTTACTCCTTTCGAAGGCGTTTATCTGAGCACATGTAGTTTAGGTAGGTCTACGACAAACTCCAAGGTAAAATTTCCAGTTAATCCCCATCATCACCCCTTCAGTAGCCCAGAACTTTGTATATATTTCCTATGGAGTTTTGCGCTAAGTAACACTTATTAAGTGCTTACTATGTGCCAGGAACTTGTACACGCTTTATATGCAGAACTCATTTAATCCTTACAACAACACTGACTGAAGTCATACTATCTCTGTATAGGGGAGGAAACTGAGGCCAAGAATGGTCAAATAACTTGCCCAAGGCCACAAAGATAGAGAGTGGAGGAAGGGAACCCAGACAGTCTGGATGCCATGTTCTTAGCCACAACACACTACCCACTAAGAATCCAAAAAGAGCTATCACAAATCTTCTGAAAACACAGGGAAGTACCTCCACGTACAACCGTCATGTACAAACAAGTCTTGATATTCTAAGAAAGCGTCAACCCACACAAGTAAGTTTGTACCTAACAGATAGATTTCTGTCTTGGTGAATCAAATGCCTCCTTGTCCTGCCCTAAGTACCAACTAAAAGATGCTCTGATAAGAGCATTCCTAGCCACAAGTAATCCTGCCACGGAGTTATTTACTACTGAAGAGGAGGAAATTAACAGAGAAGTTAAACTGCCAAGATAAACCACAAACTGCTTATAGAGGCTGGGTTGCAAGCCAAGCCTCTCACATTGCTCCTGACTAGATTTAGGACTTAGATCGTCTTTTATATAAGGAATTTATAAAGTTGAATTGACAAAATATTGAGGGGGAAAAAATAGCTCGGAAGGATCTCAAAACCATTCAGCCTTTGCTCTGTACTACTATGTTTAGAAATCTTGATCTTGCCATAGCATAAAAGGAAAGATTAGTCTTAGCCAAGTCAAAATTATCTCTACCATTCTGTTTTATCTTAAAATCAAATTTAAATAATAAACATCTACTGAAAGTATAACAGTGAAAAAGTAGACTCATGATCAAGTAAGGCCTAAAGAAGGGTACAATAAGATCAGAAGCAGTCCCTTAGAGCCCCACAAGAGGGACCTCTGCCCTAGACCCCTGCAGATCACAGACTCACATGTGCATACAAATCTCATTAAAGAACACAGAGATGCTCAATCCTGACCCAGTGAGACTTGTAACTAAACATGTGTTCTTGTTCAGGCCTCAGAGAAGCGCATCTCCGTATCTGCTGTCCTATGTCCACATAACAAAGGGGACCTCATCTAAATGCCAGGAAGTTGAAGCTGCGCCACTGCACAAGCACTTAGGTAAGATAAAAACGAATTAACTTATCAAATCCTTCTTCTAAGAGAACATGAATGCAGTGAATTCTTGCATAATGAAGTTTCAGTTCCAAGTAGACCTAGGTGTTCATTTTCTTGCTTTTCCACTAATTAGCATGAAATCCACAGCCATTATACATGGAGAGAAACATTTTGCAGCATTAAGCAATTCATATTACTCCTAAATACATACATGTTAGTGGATCTAATAGGGAGTGAAACATGACCCTGATTATTTATATTGGGAATTAATAGACACTAAATGTTAGAACAATTTTGATCTTACAAAACTATTTAGTAAGACTTCATTGAACTTCAAAAATAAATCAAATTCAACTATAAATACTTTGTATTTAAAATCAAGACTTGTGGAGTCCCTGGGTGGCTCAGTTGGTTGAGCGTCCGACTTCAGCTCAGGACGTGATCTCACAGCTCATGAGTTCAAGCCCCGTGTCAGGCTCTCTGCTGTCAGCACAGAGCCCATTTCAGATCCTCTGTCCCCTCTCTGCACCTCTCCCACTTACACTCTCTCTCAAAAACAAATAAACATTAAAAGAAAATTAAAACTTGATTTATATTCTGTATTTTGTCTTTTGATTTTTCTCATGTAACTGTTTTAATGAGATATAATTCACATATCATAAAATTTGACCTTTTAAAATATACAACTCAGTGGTTAGTATATTCACAAAGTTGTGCAATCATCATTACCTTACTACAGAACATTTTCCTCACCCTAAAAAGAAACTCAGTACCCATTAGTAGTCACTCCTATTCCTTCCTCTTCTCAGCCCATCTTCATGGAATTGCCTATTCTGGACATTTTATATAAATGGAAGTACAAAATACGCTTCCATTTGTGTCCAGCTTCTTTCATTTAGTATAATGTTTTCAAAGCTCATCCCTGTAGCATGAATGAGTACTTTGTTCCTTTTTGTGTCTAAGTAATATTGCATTTATGGTTATACCACATTTTGTTTATCCATTCATTCATTGATGGACATTTGGGTCATTTCCACTTTTTGGTTATTATGAATAAAGCTATGCTGAATGTTTCTACATGAAGTTCTGCATTCACATAGCTTTTCAATTCTCCTGGGTAGAATGGCTGTGTCATATAGTAACTTTTTGAGGAACTGCCAGACTGTTTTCCCAGGTGGCTGCACCATTTTACAGTCTCACCAGCAATATATGAAGGTTCTAATTTTTCCATATCCTTCCCAACATTTGTTATTATTTGTCTTTTTTAATTCTGGTTAGCCTAATGGGAGTGAAATGGTATTTCACTGTGATTTCTATTTGCATGTCCCTAATCACTAGTGATGTTGAGCATCTTTTCATATGCTCATTGGCCACCTATAGATCTTTTTTGAAGAAATTCCCATTCAAATCCTTTGCCCATTTTTATTTTTTTAATGTTTATTTATTTTGAGAGAGAGAGAGAGAGAGAGAGCGAGAGAGAGCGCACACGTGCACGCGCGCACACATGAGTGGGGGAGGGGAAGAGAGACAGAGAGAGAGAATCCCAAGCAGGCTCCACACTGTCAGCACAGAGCCCAATGAAGGGCTCAATCCCACAAACTGTGAGATCATAACCTGAGCGAAAATTAAGAGTCAGACACTTAACCAACTAAACCACCAGGTGCCCCCATTTTTAAATTGTGTTCCTTGTCTTTTCATTGTTGACTTGTAAGAGTTCTTTATATATCCTGGACACTAGTCCTTTTACATGATTTGCAAAACATTTTCTCCCATTCTGTAGGTTTTCTTCACTGTCTTAATGATGTCCTTTGAAATAGAAGTTTTTAATTTTGATGAAACTCAATGTATCTATTTTTTCTTTCTGTTGTTTGTGTTTCTGATGTCATATCTAAGAAACCACTGCCTAATCTGAGGTCATGAAGATGTATGTCTATGCTTATTTCTGGGAGTTTTACAATTTTAGCTCTTCTATTTAGGTCTTTGATCCGTTTTTAATTAATTGTATGTCATGTGACATAAAGATCCAACTTCATTCTTCCTCATGTGGTTATCTAGCTGTCCCAACATCTTTAGTTAAAAAGACTATTCTGTCTTGGCTTTTTTATCTCAATAATTTTTACTATTTAGGAGAAAATGAGTAACATTTTAAAACCAAATTTTCAATTGTTATAATCTTACAAATTATTATGCAATATACTGCACATACGTGGTCAATGAGAAGCTCTGGCAGGTGTACACACCATTACTACAATTAAGATAATAAATTTTCTATTCCTTCAAAGTCATGCCCCATTGTAATTCCTCACTACAGCCCCTTCCCAAACAACTGCTGATTCATTTTCTGTCACTATAGATTAGTTTGCATTTTCTAGACTTTTCCATAAATGGAATAATACAATATGTATTTTGTTTCTTACTTTTACATTAACTTTAATTTATACCTTTGTTGAAAAATATTCAAATACTGTGGTTCAAATACAATTAACTTATTTTTTAATCTTTAAATCATTACTGTGACTACATCTTGTTGCTAATACACCAAAATATCTTGATTATAATAGCATGCAATTTTGCTGAAATAAAGGTAAATAGTTTTATAGAATTATAGTAATTTGTGAATATATTTTATTAATTTTATTGCTCAACCAAACATTACAGGCCTAGCAGAAGTGTACAAAATATATGAAATAATAATGGAATTCAGCTATCTTTGGCATTTTACTATCATTCAATTAAAACTGTAACTTTACAGGGGCACCTGGGTGCTCAGTTGGTTAAGCGACCGACTTCGGCTCACGTCATGATCTCACGGTTCAGGAGTTCAGCGTGAGGCCCGCTTCAGGGCCTCTGTCCCTTCCCACGCCCCAACCCCCACCTCTCCCCTGCTCATGTGCGCGCTTTCTCTCTCTCAAAAATAAATTAAAAAACTGAAAAAAAACCCATAACTTTACATATTTTCTTTTTTTTTTTTTTTTTACTAGGAAGGTTTATTTTTCAAGATACAGAGAATATTTTAACAGTTTTTAGACATAAGGTATATAGGATTCCATTTGTACTTTAGAAGCAGGCTGGGCTGGCAATATTCTGTTTCTTCATAGGGTGTTCATAATTATCCTTTATAGGTATATTTTACACCATTCTATATAGAGGTTGTATTTCACAGTGAAAAGAGCAGAAAAGGGAACAGGAAAAAGCATCTCAGAAGGTCACTATATGTGACCCTGACAAATGCTATAAATCTTCTAACCAACTTGGTATAAAGTATGGGTGAAGTGGAGTCAGTTTGCTCCCTTTGTTCTTATATGAATTCAGCTTCTGGAGGATGAGTCAAGCCATACAACTCTCCAGGATCCTTGCTCCCTCAGGCAACTAGGGACCTTCTATATACATCCCTCCAATATGGTCAGAAGAACTGGGAAGGAATCAAGAGAAAAGAACATCCAAATGGTACTCTGGTAGGACAGGCATAGGGCCAAAGGCTTTCCGTACTCATGTTATTTAATCCTCACAGTAACTCTGCCAGAGAGGGAGTACTGACTCCATTTCACTGATAGGAAAGTTGAGGCTTACAAAGATTAAGTAATTCTCCAAAGGTCACAGAGCTAGTTAGTAAGTCATGGGCTTAAGGCTATTTTGCTGAAAATTTATTCATCAAATATATCAAATTTATTAATTCATCAAAGGTGGAAGAAATATCTAGAAATCAGAGAAACAAGCAAACCATCATGATGAATAAGACAACCAGTTTAGGAGTTCAAAGACCTGACCTACACTTCCCTGCCTGAAATACACTCCTGTCATCCTGACCATCCCATTTATCTGGATTCCAACTCTTACTAAGTAATACAAAATTCTCCAAGTTTTCTACGTTAGTGTATTACTTTTATAATTAGAAAAAAAAAGTATAGGGGTGGTTCAGTCAGACAGTTAGGGTGGTTCAGTCAGACAGTTAGGCCCCCAACTCTTGACTTCAGCTCAGGTCATGATCTCACAGTTCATGAGATCAGGCCCCGAGTCCAGCTCTGGGCTGTTTGGGATTCTCTCTCTCCCTCTCTCTCTCTCTCTCTGCCTTTCCCCAATCCTTGCACATGCATGTGCTCTCTCTAAAATAAACTTAAAAAAAAAAAAAAGAGTATTTGGGGCACCTGGGTGACTCAGTTAAGCATCCGACTTTAGCCCAGGTCATGATCTTGCGGTTCATGAGTTCAAGGCCCACAACAGGCTCTGTGCTGACAGCTCAGACCCTGAAGCCTGCTTGGGATTCTGTGTCTCCCTCTCTCTTTCCCTTCCCTGCTCGCGCTCTGTCTCCCTCTCTCTCAAGAATAAATTTTTTTTAAAAAAAGTATTTCTTTTACTTTATGTTCATATGTTTACCATATGCTAGACACAGTCCTGTTTTATAAATATTAACTCATTTAATCCTCATAACAACCCCATGAGGAGAGAATTATTAGTATACTCTTTTTACCTAAGGAAGCCAAGTAACTTACTTGAGATTACACAGCTAGTAAGTAACTCAGCCAGGATTCAAATACAGTTTGGATTGTGCTCTTAACTAGTACACACTGCTGCCTATTAAAAAACAGGTTATTCTTGTAGGAAAAAGCTATTTTATTATCCTAATAGATTCCATCAGAGCAGAGATGGGCAGGTGGGAGCATGGATGATGGCCAAATGGAACCCAAGTCTGGGGGCCCAGGGAGGGGAGTGGGGAGTGTGTGCAGTCACAGAAACAGAGGTACCTGGTAAACAGCAGCAGCAAAACGTGAGTGGCCTTTCTGCCTGGGAAAGCTGCAGCCTCCCTGAGGGAAGATGTGACATTTATTAAGTCAGAAGGCAGCTCTATCACACACACAACAGGACATGCGGTGCTGAGAGTACAACAGCAGTCATTCAACTAGAGCATCCAAAAAAGGGTAGAGACAACCAGAAAAAGAACAGCTCATGAAAAGATGCTTTTTTCTAGACACTGTTTAAATGTAAACACAAAGGAAATGGCCACATGCCAGTGAACAGGTTCACTGAAGACTGTCGTATAAATAAGTTTCTGTAGTAGAGAAGAAAGCTTTTGTGTGAATTTTAACAGGAAGACCTGCTCCTTCAGAAATCAAACTGTGTTGACTCCACTGTACTGGCATTTTATTTAGAATGCATCTCCCCCTGCCCCCCACCCCGTCCCCCAACCTATATAGTGCTCCAGTGTCCACACCTGCCTCAAATTCTTGTTATGACAGAAGGGGGAGGGATGTCTTAGAGAATATACAAAGAAGTGTTTCAAAGCAAACTATATATTTTGATATAAGTATATGTCCCATAATTAAATGTTCTAGTTCATAACTCAAATATAGGCATCCTTACATTGTAATGGCATGAATTTAACATAAAACCTGGCTTTGAAACGTTTGTATAATTTTTTTATATATATTATTATATATATTATATATATATATATTATTATATATATATATTATATATATATATATATATATATTATTCTCGTTTGTATAAATTTTTTTCTCAGGGATTTGCTGTGTGAGATGACTTCAATCAGATCAAATCAAATGTGCCAAAGCCCAAAAATCATGATACTTCAAATTTTACTTATTTTATAAAGGAGAAAAGTGAAAACAAGTATCTCTATCAATTGTCTCAGGCCTTGCCCAAGCAGGTTTAACAGGATTTCTACTCTGTCCCACTGCCTTTCACTCAAGTTACCTCTTGTCACATCTAGAGGCACAAGAGAAAAAGGCCAATTTGGACAGGGGAGTTTTCAGTAAGATCCTGAATATGGGATTCTATCCTTGAGGGCATCTGGAGTTTGAACATGGAGGCCTCTGAATGCATGTGGCCAGTCTACAATAACACAAATTTGAAAGTTGAAAACCACTTTGAATTAAACTGAATTTAAATACAGAATAACAGCTTTATCACTAAAACAGCATTTATCAAGAACTGTTCTTCCACTCTCATAAAACTAGATTTGTAACCAATAAGTAACTATTAAAGCCACCGAACAGAGCAAATGTTGATAATTTTGACAAACTACGACGCATTCCCTATCCACTTAAGTTCGGCCGTCATTTAAAGTACCGGATCAGGTAGGGACTGTTTTTCCTCTTTCCCAACACTGAACTCAACCAGCTTGTGAGTTTCACATGGGCTCCAAATCACTGTATTTTTCCACCACCACCCCTGCCCCCCCCCCCCCACTGGCTTTCTTGGAAGCCTGACAGACTACACGGAAAGATGAAGACTTTCCAAGGTCCAACACACAGTTGCTCCTTCCAAGGCCAGCTCTGACACTGACGTTGCTGGCTTGGTAGGCATGACCCCAATTGATCATTAATGCCTTGCAGCCTTTCCTATTCCAATATTTTCCTTTTTACTGGAGAGACCTACTGCCTAACTTAATAACCCGTTATAAGGTTAAATGAAAAGTATTCTAGAACTATGTACAAATTATATACAAATAAACTAGAAATGCATGTGAAAAGATAAAAACAATCTGTTGAGGTAAAGTTTTTTTATTTATAAATTATTTATTACATTGTTTGTGCAATTAAAAACCACTAAAAAGGTAATAATCACAATCTGTCACTGGTAAGCTCCCTTCTATAAGGAACACAAGAAATAGAGGTACTAGTTCCCTCCTCAATAAACAGTCTTCCTGAATGCATGCCATTTCACGTGGGTGGTATACAGGTAAAATTCTTCAGAACAGAAAGGCTTATAGTCTGATGCTATGGAATTAACGTCCATATTTCTTCTTAAAACTGGTACTGTCTTCATCAAGTAGGCTACATTTTCCAGTAGAAGAACATCACCCACCCCTTTCAGACCACTAAATAATCAATAAGCAACTATTAAACATGTAACAGTGTGCAGAAGTAACTAAGAGTATCATGTCTACTCTAAAATTAAGCATACGTTTGAGCCCTGGGCTTCAATGACCTGCTCTGGGACCACACATAGATAATTAACCTCTCTGTGCCTCATTTTCCTTATCAGTAGCAATGGCAGGTTAGTAGCACTTACCTGAGAGGGTTTAAGGATTAGTAGAATAATGTAAGTAAACCAGCTTAAGACTAGCTCTTAGTAAGTACTCAATAAATGTTAGCCTCTATAAAAATTACATATGACCATTACGTTAATCAATCATCATAGCTAAACTGATGGAATGACTCAAAGAAATAAACTCCCAAGGAAGGAGAACCTTGTTCTAAGAAGAAAACACAAGGGTATCGCTGCCCCTTTTGGCCTCAATGGAGAGGAGAAAAACTACTAACAATCTCAGGCTATAGAATCAAAGCGGCAGCATCTGGGCTGCACTGCCTGGATTCATGATGAACCTGGGAGAGTCCTGACCCAGCCTGTACAGTCTCACGTGTGGTACCTCAGGAAGCCACAGGTTAAACAGCATCCCTCATCTCCATGCTTTTTCCTTCACTCCCCTATTTCTTAATCTCTAGTTCATATCCACTGTTCAGAAATAGTCTTATCATTTTCCCCACTTTGTCACAACCCGCCACACCCTTCAGACTTAGAGAAACAGACTCACTAATAGATAACACAAACCATAATGTCACTTGAGAGATGACTGCCGTGAGAACACAGGAGAAATAGCATCCATTATCAGATTAGGAGTGCACCAGCAGGAACACTGTGCAGTACTCTAACTACTAATCTGCCACGTGCTAGTTTTATGACACAGAAGACTCTAAAGGACAACAGAAATGTGTCATCTATACTTTTCTTTCATAGAACCTCCCTAGTGCTTGCTCAAAATTGAACATCTCCCTCCCTTGTTCAAAAACCCAACGCTTGGAAGAAACCCAAGTGCTTTTCCCCTGGCATACAAACCCTACACAACCCGGCCCTCCACTTCTCCACACTGGACAATGTCTCTCTGTTCTGTGCTTCTCTTACCTTGCCTCTCAGCCTTTGCACTGTTTTCCTCCCCCTAGATGGCTATTTCCCCAGATCTGCACAGAGCTATGGCCACTTGGGTCTCAAATCAAATGCCACTTTCTCAAACAAGACCGCCCCAACTAAGAATGCCTCTTTCAAGCACTGTCCATTTTACTTCCCTCAGAGTTCGTGTCACTCCATGAAGTTCTCATTGACTCATTTACCATTTCTCCTACTAAAATATAAATTCTATTGGAGTAAGGACCATATCTGTCTAGTTCACCATCATGTACCTGATGCCCAACCCTGTAATGGGCACAGAAAAGGCGCTCTCAATTTTTGTTGAGTTACATAAATAATAACCTCTGAAGATGTTAATGCTACTTATTATCTATTGATTCTAAATAGTGTCTACCCATTTTCTCATTTAAACCCTTCAGCAAGCTTACAAGGTCCCCCATTTTACAGATTAGAAAACCAAGGCTTAGAAAGAGTAACTTGCTGCAAGGTCATTCAGGTAGTAATTGGCAGAGCCAGAATTCTGGTCTGATTCATAAAAGAATATATAAAAATATAAGAACATATACTCCTAACCATGGTGCTATACTATCTTTAAGTCCTATTTCTTCACTTGTAATATGATAATAACCATGTCATCTCACTTGACTTAACAAGGTTTATTGTGATGAGTAAATATGTAAAAATGGATTAAAAAGTATAAAGGGCTATGCAATGTATTACAGTATCCTAAAATAATCACAGACTGCCTAACATGAATCTAACTAGGTCAAAAAAATGAGTAAGCAATAAAACTCTTTAATCTCACACTTCATCTCTGGTGCAGCTGGCAGTAGTATCGTGAATCTGACACTTTTAGATATATTTTTAACCTTTTTTTTAAGTTTATTTATTTATTTTGAGAGAGAGAGAGCAAGAGAGCACGCAGGCGCACACACAAGTGGGGGAGGGTCAGAGAGAGAGAGAGAGACAGAGACAGAATCCCAAGCAGGCTCCACGCTGTCAGAGCAGACCCCTATGCAGGGCTCAAACTCACGAACCTCGAGATCATGACTTGAGCTGAAATCATGACTTGAGCCGAAATTAAGAGTCAGACGCTTAGGGGCACCTGGGTGGCTCAGTCGGTTAAGCATCTGACTTCAGCTCAGGTCATCATCTCACGGTTCGTGGGTTCGAGCCCCGTGTCGGGTTCTGTGCTGACAGCTCAGAGCCTGGAGCCTACTTCAGATTCTGTGTCTCCCTCCCTCTCTCTGCCCCTCCCCTGATCACGCTGTCTCTCTCTGTCTCTCATAAATAAATAAATGTTAAAAAAAAAAAAAAAAGAGTCAGACACTTAGAGAAAGACAAATGTCATATGACTTCACTCATATGAAGACTTTAAGATACAAAATAGATGAACATAAGGGAAGGGAAGTAAAAATAATATAAAAACAAGAAGGGGGATAAAGCATAAGAGACTCTTAAATATGGAGAACAAACAGAGGGTTACTGGAGGAGTTGTGGGAGGGGGATGGGCTAAATGGGTAAGGGGCATTAAGGATCTACTCCTGAAATCATTGTTGCACTACATGCTAACTAAGTTGGATGTAAATTTAAAAAATAAATTTAAAAAAAAGAGTCAGATGCTTAACAGACTGAGCCACCCAGGTGCCCCTAGATATTTTAATATAAGTCAATTCATGTTCTGTCCACCTATCCTTCAGCTGCAACTGCATAAATATGAAATATGGGAAGACACTAACCCAAAAGATTGGCATCAGAAAGAGGACACACAAATGCCAAGAAAATACTTATCTTTATAACCAAACACCAACACATTGGCTCCTCACTCATCTCTCTCACACACACACACACACACACACACACACACAAATGAGATAACACCCAATTTGCAACACTGCTTTTAACAGTATTCAAAATCTTAGTATCTTTTATTCTAAGAGTTTCACAAATTCCCAATTCCCACTAAAATAGTAAGTGATTCTCAACTATAACTAAAAATAAGGCACTATTGATGAACAAAGCCACTATTGATTCAAGTTACTAATTGCCGTGACTGTTTTCACTAAGAATTTATCATGTAAATCAGTGTACAACAGTATCCAGTAGAGAACAGTAGAAGAACGTGGACTTTGGAGTCCAAAGATTCAAGTGTCAGGTACCTCCTGTTTGATCTAGTTAATGTGAGCCTCAGTTTCCTCATCTGTAACCACGAGGATAATAATAATACCACCATCTTACATGTTGGTCATGTTAGGATTAAGGGTGTTATTTGTGTAAAAATATATTCAAAAGTGTAAAGGAGTAAATGGATTTACATTTGTTATACAGCAACTAACTGCAATTCTAACAGCAAAAACACAGTATACATATAAAGTTTTACTGATATTCAGGGTAAAGAGAGCTGTAGGAAATACTAATTTAACCACAGAAACATCCAAGAACTTACATTCCCTTATTCAGACCATCGAGAAAAACTTAACAGAGGCAAAGGGATTTCAAGGACAGTCTGATGAGATATGGAGAGAGTGGTTTTTGAAGAACTCAAGTCAGATGGTTTTTCAATAAGTCTTAATCATAACATCTTACTATAAATGTGTCCCGGTCTCCCAGAAATTTCTTGGGAGGTAAGTGATAACCACTCCATGCCCATATATATTTATCAAAACATACTACCATTTCTAGAAAGATTTGCCCCAAACTACTCCCATTAGCCCTGAAGATGATCTAATAAACTATTTATAATTTAATAACACTGCTTTTAATGCTGATAATGTGATATTTAGTGTGGTTAATTACAGAAGCAAAAGATCTTTAAAGCCTGCAGATTTCACACTCTACTTAGGTCTAGCTGAGGAATTTGGAAACACAAATGAAACTAAGGGTTAAAATTAGATTTATTAATAAAATTTAACATACTTTCATAAAATATTTTTCTAATTGTATTTCATCTTCCCAGTATAACAGTAGTAAGGTTAAAGTAGGACTATCTTTAATGAATCATGCCATTTAGTCATTAGCACTTATGATTCAAAGTCTTACTAATTAACAGTGAGGAAAATTTCCAGATACTGTGCAATGAACTAAATTTGAACTCTGACAGTCATTAATGGATAAAATCACAGAGTTAGGAAAAACAAACAGTTGATAAGCAGAGTTCATAAACATTTGTTTTTCCTATAGTCTATAAAGAACATTTTCTGCTTCATGTTTCCAGAGATTTTTACATCATACTAAAGATCACACTAAAAATTATTACACTCTCACATTCCCACTCAATAACCTAAGCCAGAATGAAATTTCAGGGATTCAGTGAAGGAAAAGCGCTCTGCTGGAGAAAACAAAACACTAAAAAATATTTTTTCAGGGGCGGCCTGGGTGGCTCAATCAGTTATCTGACTCTTGATTCTGCCTCATGATCTCATGGTCTGTAAGATGGAGTCCCATGTCGGGCTCTGTGCTGACCATGCAGAGCCTGCTTGGGATTCTCTTTCTCTTTCCCTCTCTCTGTCCCTCCCCCACTGGTGCTCGCTCTCTGCCTCTCTCTCAAAATAAATAAATAAACTTAAAAAAATATATATTTTTCAAACTGTAAAAGTTCATTTCTCAGCCATCAACCAACCCCAAATAATTAGGTTGAGAATGAGCAGATAAAAGGCCCTAACTTAAGAAGAGTTGAAAGCACAGGTCCTTTGTATTCTATAGCCAATCTCATCACCCAAAGTTTACTTGTTTTGTGGCAACTAAAAAGCCCACTGTTAACCAAGAACCCCTCCATCTTGGGGTACCTGGGTGGCTCAGTCAGTTAAGCATCCAACTTCGGCTCAGGTCATGATCTCATGTTTCGTGAATCTGAGCCCCATTTCTGGCTCTGTGCTGACAGCTCACGCCTGGAGCCTGCTTCAGATTCTGTGTCTCCCTTTCTCTCTGCCACTCCCCCACTCACGCTCAGTCTCTGTCTCTCTCTCTCTCTCTCTCTCTCAAAAATAAATAAACATTAAAAAAAAAAACCTCCATCTTATGTCTTAGAATGAAATTATCTTGGATTCAGGGCAATTTTCTCTTAGGACCTCAGAGTGTTTAATTTGCTCTTAATGCAGCCTCTGAACACACCATCAAGTAGATACTGGAGCCTGTGGCCCCTTCCCACCTCTGACTGGCCTACTTTCCTGCTTCTTCTGATCCAGTCCTGACCCCTCAATTCTGGGACTTCCTGGAGATTTGAAAGGGAAAAAGGGGGGAGAGGTGAGAGTTAAGCCAGTGTCTCCCTAATGGTAACATTACATAAACCCTACTGCTCTTTTACTGATGAATATTAGTGTGTCCCTCAGGAAGGCATTTAGGTAAGAAAAGACCCCCTGAGATGAGTGAGGGTCATGAAAATTAGTATGAAGGACAAAGGCTCAAATCCAGGTCCCCCGGGAAACTATCTCTGATGAGGGGCTCCAATTCAGACTTGTATTTGTCCCTTAGACCTACATCAGAATATTCAGGATCTTTTACTAGTTATTAGTCTATTGGAACACAACAGAATCAGACAACAACTACCTCCTGGGTCTAGGGCTCAGACAGGGAACCCTAATTAACTGAGGGAGCAGTGCATCTCAGCCAGCAGGTCTCCCATTTTTAGGCACTAAATTAGACACTGAGGAGGCGGCTAATATCAGGCACTAATCCTTCTCCAGAGGGAGCCACAGTCTCAGAGCTACACTAACACATACCTGAGCATGGACATGAATGACACAAGTAAATAAATAATTGATCCAGTAAGCTATGAGAGGCTGAAATGGAAAGGATTCTTTTACACTGTAGTACTGTGAAGAGACTTCTTTGCAAGCATTAGAACATTCTGAGCTGTGGCCTTTCCACCAGGATTACCAGGCACAGCTGCTCATGAGAGGATTATATTTGACAGGGAAGGTAAAAGTAGGTAGGATGAAGAAATTAAACCCCAAAAACAAAGTTACTAAGGAACCAGGCAGAATCAGCCTGACAGGATGATGACAAGTAAGAGGTATGGGCTAGCATCCAAAGAAGCACCTGATGATAAAAACATACACGAGGAGTAATAAGATCCAGATCACACCAGGCTCCAAGATCACGCTGATCTTCTCAGGAGGAAAGTTAATATGCAACATGTGAATGAAAACCAAGTGTAAAAATATTATGCCATGAACAGGTAAGGCAATGTTTATTTTCCAAATGGAATGATTCTCAGTAATGGTGAACTGGCATTAAATAAAATACCAACAGCAGTATCTAGGGATCACACTCAGCACCCTTCTCCCAGGAGATGGGTAACAGCCGGCAACTGAGGGTGAACTCCAGCCACACAGAACAGTCTGAAGCAGAGCTCACCAGTTCTCTCTGGGGAAGCAGGAAGCAGGAACTATACTGAGTGTGATAAGAACTTGATAAAAGCTGGGTAACAAGAGCTCTTACCTAAACCAGGCGCTAAGTCTGCATGGAAAAGCTGCACCTAAATGATCGCAATCATGCCCATGACACTCTAAAGAGCGCAGGGAGAAAAATGGCAGAGTTCCTCCCTAGCCACCCCACTGCGGAGGAAGAAGTTCTCGATGGTAGGCAGTCCAAGAATTAAAGCTGCTCTTGCCTGGAAAATCAGTGACCCAGTCCTCCCAGAATCTAAACTCCTCTGTGAAAGCATATTGGATTCCATGTTTAAAATCTCAAAGCATCTTGCTGTCTATGTAGCCAAGGTGAGTTTCTAGGGCATGCTGAGAAGCAAACTAGACTAAAGCCAAAGGGAAGAGTCAGATCCAAGTTCAGGACACACAAGAACAAGACACAGGAGCTGTCAATGAAGAGAAGGAATGAATTAAGGGCCATATCTTCAATGCCAGGGGACTCATAGGCAAAACTAAGGGCAAGCCATAGTCAAAAAACCCACTGTTTCCCAAAGTCAGAAACTAGGAAGCTGACAGGCACAGGGACAGGAAAGAAACTCAGTTCAGAGCAGAAATCATTCCTGGCATTACATGCTCACAAAAAAACCACATGCTTAATGAAAGATATGTTCTATCAGAATATACTGCATATAGTAAAAATACAGTAAATTGAGTAGGATTACTCTTCTGACCCAAAAGCCTCATGGGTCCAGTTTATCACACATCAGATTTCATGTATGTTTTTATACTCCAACTTGAAGAGGGCTTATCTTTCTATTTGAAACATATTCAGAGAGACCACTGATGCTGTGCAGTCACAGTAAAGAAAAATAAAAATGGGTCATTATTGGCATGAATTTTATCATATTTTTATGCTGTGTAATGACAGTCTTAAATACAAATATAAGAGCATTTAACCCACATGCAGAATCACTGAGATTCCAAAATTTGTATTTCATGGCTTGTTCCCAGAGGGTACCTCACAGGCAGAAGAGACAAATTCAAGCCAGACTCAAGCAGATTGGAAGGAGGAAGAAAGGGTGCCTCAGGCAAGCCAAAGGAGCACTCCTTTGGGCACAAAAAATATTCAAGGGAAAAGTACAGACCTTTGGGGGGAGGGGAGGACTGCAAGTATATGTTTAGGCCTGATGGCTGTTGGGTTTTCCCTTCTGACCACCCACCAGACTGAGGGGAAGTAGAGCCAGGCATTTCCCATGCCCATTGGCGAGCCACCTGAATCCATGGCAAGTGATGCCCACGGGTTTTTAAACCTCTGCACCCAGACATACTAGATACCTAGACTGAAGGTGAGCTAGACACTGACCCACTAAATGCACCCGTGTGCTGCCAGCCTGGGGCAGGGTTGGCTACCACCACTCCCCATAACACTACGAGATATAAGTAACCAATCCCAACCCTCCCTAAAGCCTGCATGCAGGCTAAGCAGAAGCTGGAGAGTAACAGCAGAACATGAGCCTCCTCCTCCCTAACACAACCCACTTACCACCGCAGGTGAAGAGTGGCAGCAGACATGAGGTGGTGGCTGGGAAGGGGAAGCATAAGAGGGTCTGGGGAGGTAGAAAGGCAGAACTGTAGAGCCATGGTCCCAAACCCCCAGCACAGGCTCCACTGTTCCATCAGACTTCATGTACAAAACAAGATCAAATACAACAAGATGCTGAACAGCAAAGCATTAAACCAAACATGGGATCCTTCTGAGCATAGAGCCCTGTACGGCTGCATAGGCTATATGCCCAGGAAACTGAGGCTTGCCTGGTTCTCTACTATAACAGGAAAATCAAAGGGAAAGGAGGTTAGTCTGTAGCTTTCTACAAATTGAAAGCTTCTTGAAATTATGCTTTAAACGGAAATACAATAACACAGAATTTCTCTAAAAACTATGTTCTTCCAAATACAACAAAATCTTGATAATGCTGGTGTCAAAGAACTAAACTAATCCAGGTCTGTGGGGTAACCATGCTGCCTCAAATCCTCCAATCCACCAGGGGGTGGGAAGCATGTGTGCCACATTTTACATGTCATTTTTTGACTCATGTCTCACTTAAACCATTTAAGAAGCTGACTGCATTGTATATTCCAAAGTCGCTTAGCAATAAACATTCCAAATATAATCTGAATGTATGAATTGAAAAAATAGATGAACAGAAATATTTCACAGAACACTTAATATTTTTTCACTAGAGAAATAAAATTCTACCTCCCTCATATCCACACACATTTTAAAAATTATTCCCCATAAAATAAGCTTTATTTCAGAGTAGTTCACTTTACACCAGAAGTTCTAAAGAGTAAAAATAACTCTGACACCTGTCAGACACCTACCAAATTCTTTTTAAAAAAATCACATTAACCACCCTGCAGTGACTGAGACAACCCTAATCTCTTGTTCAAATACTGAAAATCAGCACCATTACATGATGCTCATCCTCTTTGTCAAAAGGCTGTCAAATAATCTATACTACCTATTGGTGCACAGCATAAGTCACTGACACTGATGCTTAAGTGGTCCATGGATAGGTGCTAGTCTATAAACTAGTCACCAGTTCACAACAAGACAACTAAAGTAACAGAATGTTTACTGCAATTTGGGGCACCTGAGTGGCTCCCTCAGTTAAGTGTCTGACTTCGGCTTGGGTCATGATCTCACAATTCATGGGTTCAAGCCCTGCATTGGGCTCTGTGCTGACAGCTTGGAGCCTGGAGCCTGCTTCAGATTCTGTGTCTTCCTCTTTCTCTGCCCCTCCCATTTGCCCTCTGTCCCTCTGTCTCTCTCTCTCTCTCTCTCATAAACATTTAAAAAAATTAATAAAAAATAAATAAAAATGTTTACAGCAATTTGAAAGGGTAATTTTATCTCTGATAAATCTAATATAAAATACAAATCCAAAATCCAAAATCATTAGGTCTTTTTAAATAATTCTAGACTGGAGATATGCATATAATAACAGATTCCAACTGGTATTTCACTTCCATTGAAAGTATGAAATTTATATTGTGTACAAACTATAGAAAAACATATTTAGAAAAAGCAAAGGCCGCCAGATTTATCTGGCCCTATACTAGTCCATAAACTAAGTTAAATCTCTAAAACAATGACATGTAGGAAAACTGGCATTTATTAACTTCAACCTCTGATTTAGGAGCCCATTTTTGTGTGCGTATGTTTATTTTTAAACAGTTTGGATGAGCACTTTTCACACTGGGCATGTGCCTGTGATTTACAAGTAGACCCAGAGGAAAATGTCTTGATTTTTCCCAAGAATCTGAGAAAGTATTATACACAGAAAAGAGAAATGGAAAAAAAGCTTCATGGAACCCAAACTAGCAATGCTGCAAGACCAATGTCAGCATGTTAGTCTGAATACCAATGTGATTCTGCAATGTGAAGACATGTGCAAATCAGCTTTTATGGAAACAGATGCAGGCCTTACAGTTATGACCACGTTCTTCCTATTTTTAAATATTTTAAATTATCTCCGTTGGATGTCCCCATTCATACTACTTAATGGTTTAAACCAACTCCATATTTAAAGACTGCGCCTGACCAGCTTTAAAAGAAATTCCTTTATCATAGAAATTATGTGTTTGGATACATAAAATATTTGAAAGAAACACCCAAAATGATCAAAGTAAAGAACAGAAATCCTTCCAGTGTCATAGCTTCCAAACCAGTAGGGTTATAGTGTTCCTTTGCAATGTTAGTTTCTAAAATTCCAAGCCCTAGGTAGGGCCTGGATATGATCAAGCTCCAGACAACATTAAATTTACTCACCATAACTGGTTTTTGTGTTTTGTTTTTTGTGTGTTTTTTTGAGAGCCAGAGTAAACAGCCATTGCACAGGGAGGTTAGTAGCAATTATTTAAGTACAAAATAAATGTGTCCCATTTTATTTGATTTACTCACCCCTTACCCTGAGGTGAAAACCTGCCTCTTCCTTTCTTATACTGCTCTCCCAATACCCTAAGCACACTTGTGGATTTGATTATGAAATCCAAATATAATACGAAATAGTCACAGTTCATCCCAGTACATCATGCTTTCAAAACACCCCAAATACAAACAGCAACAATAACAAATACCATAAACAAAAACAAAAAACAAATGACAAATTGGCAAGAGTACTTGCAACTCATACCACTGACAAATGGCTGAGGTTCTCAACAAGTCAGGAATTCCTACTAATCTATAAAAGAAAGCCAATATCCCAGTAGAAAAATAAGCAACGGATGTAAACAGTTCACAAAAAAGAAATACAAATAAGTAACAATTCTTACACAAGAGAAGATCCTCAACTTCACTCATTATAAGAGAAATGCAAGTTACGACGTAGTACCATTCTTTCCCTAACAGACTGTCAAACGTGTTAAAATAATGGTGTTGGTGAAGTTGAGGGTACAAGGCATATTCTCATGTACTACTTTAGGGAAAGTGGCAATATGGAGACAATCTGGTAATTGTTATTAAAATTAGAAGTACAGACCAAAAAGGACATAATTGGGTCAAATGACAAAATTGGAATATGGATTATATATATTTAGGAAGTATATTGTATCCATGTTCAACTTACTGAAGTTGATAACTTATTGTAGTTATATAAGAGAATATCCTTATTTTGATAAAACATACACTTAAGCATTTAGATGGAAAAGGCCATAATATATTCAACTTATTTTTTTCAGCTTATTCTTAAATGGTTCAGAAAAAAAAATTGTCTCAAATATATGTGGATGTATGTGTGTACATATACACAAACAACACCAGAAAGAGAAAGTGTACAGGTATACACAAATGATAAAGCAAATGGAATAATATATCAGGAGGTGATAAAGGGTTTTCAGGTATTTTGGTACTTTTCTTATTCTTGTAACTTTATTGCTAAATAAAAAGTTTTTAAAAGTGAAAAAATGCACATAAACTTTGACCCAGAACTTTCATTTTTAGGACTGTATCTACGATGTACTAACAAACATATGTTAATAATTTGTATGTATGAAAATATTCATTATAACATTGTTTGTAAAAGCAAAAGACTGGAAACCACCTATGGTCCATCAGCAGGGACCAGTTAATTGTGGGACATCCATACAACACTGCAGAGAAGCATACAGAAAGAGCCACTGAGCACTTAGACCTAATATTCAATTCAGTTACTGGAAAACTTTTAAGTATGTTTGGAACAAATTATGTATGCGAATCTGTTTCTCCCAACTGTGCATTTTAAGAAATCTAAATACAAGATCAGTATCAAGCCTCCAAACTGGAATGTGCTATAAATGTAAAGAACACAAAGAATTTCAAAGACTTCTTATGAAAAAAAAATGCAAAATATCTCACTGATTTTAACATTGATTACATATTAAAACAATAGCATTGGGTTATGTTAAAATATAATATCAACTTTACCCATTTCTACTTGTTAAAATATGGCTTCTAGAAGATCTTGATTTACATAGATGACTTGTGTTCTATTTCTACTGGCAGGGCTGCTACAGAGCATGGCCTGCGGGCCAGGTCTGGCTGGCTGGCTGTTTCTATACAGCCCAAAAGCTAAAAATGGTTTTTACGTATTCAAATGAATGAAAAAAAAATGAAAAGAATGTCATAACAAATTATCATATAAAACTCAAATGTCAGTATCCAATACAGCTTTACTGAAACGCAGTCACACCCATTCATTTACATGTTGTATATGGCTGCTTTTGAGCTACAACAGTAGCGCAGCTGAGTGGTTGTGAAAGAGACTGTTTGGCCTACACTAAAATATTCACCATACGGTCCTTTACAAAGACCATTTGCCCAGCCTTGCTACAGAATGAAAAAGGATACGGCATTTCTATATGTTCTGACTGGACCCACCTCTAAAATATATAATTTAGTTAAAAAGCAACACTGAATATTTATTACTTTTACCCTGTTTACTTCCTAATGGGATTTGAGGGAAGCTATTTCTGTGTCAGTGATATTAAAATATTAAGTTCAATCCTCTTATCAGAACTCCTGGGCTGGTTAGCCCAGATGATAAGGTCTATTCAGAGATGTGGCACATGGTTGCCAAGGACAGATAACCCACTCACTCCCCTTACTTGGCTTCAGAAAACCCACTTGGCTTCAGAGTTACAACACAGTCCAACTCCTGTCTTCAGCATGACATCCTCCAATAACTATACTTGGGTCCCTTTCCTATTTTGAGGATTCTCTTTCCTTGGCTTTGTCTTCTTAAGGCCCTGCAGTAATCTTCTGGACAGGGATGAGGACATTACTTTAGTGAGATGGGCACCAGCTTCTCTGTTTGTACAGGGCGCAGAAGGAAAGGAAAAGGAGGTGTGGATACCTATTCTCAACTGCTTTGAGCCCTTCACAGCTTCCTTCCTAGTGGTTCGTTGTCTGCAAACACCACCTGAGCTAATTCATCTACAGGTGCCAGATAGGATTGAATGAATGAGGAAAAAGATTTAAAGCTACCACAACTTTCCTGAAATTCACTGACCAAGTTATCTTCATCTTTTACATTTGCACTGCATTTTTTCCCATTTATTTCCTAACATTAGAGTCAATTGTCAACAAAGAGCCCTGTAAGGCCAATCGTCTTTTTTTTGTTTGTTTGAGAGAGAAGAGAGCACAAGAGCCCAAGTGGGGGAGGGGCAGACAGAGAGGGAGAGAGAGAATCCCAAGCAGGCTCCACACTCAATGCAGAGCCAGATCAATGCAAGGCTCAATCTCATGACCTGAGCTGAAATCAAGAGTCAGATGCTTAACCTGCCGAGCTATCCAGGCACCCCATTAATGATCTTAATAATAAATTCTGTATGTAAATTTTTTACCTTGAGGTAGCGATATGTATTTATTATTTATACTTTAATTATGCTGCATATTTTTTCATTTTTATTTTACTCCTTCTTTGGTGAATTGTCTATTCATGTCTTTTACCCATTTTCATTTTGGGGTGTTTTTGTAAAAACTATAACTTAAGATGATAATGACATCAAGTCCAATGTTCTTTCCTTCCTGAAAAAGTAGTCCCTAAAATGTCAATAATTTGGCTCTGCTCTCCCTTTCCCTCCTTCTCTCCTTGCACAATAGAAAGGGAACTAGATAGATACGGAGTCCTAAGACATAGGTTCATTGCTGATTCCCTGGTACTTACTTAGCTGTGAACGAAGATGCTGGATTAATTGGTTAGCAAGGCACTAAAGGTCTCAAACTGTTTCAGTCTATTAGTATTTTCCTAACCTCTCATCAGTCCCACAGGCCCAGTCTACCTATGATGGCAACATGATTTCACCATGCATTAAACATGGGACTTTTTTTTTTTGGTAGTTATAAATGTGTGGTTATGTAAAAACCAAAAACAAGAAGTATAGAGAAAAGAAATGATCCATTTCTTTCGGTTCTACCATGATTCTACCATCTCAGAGTCAGACTATGGCTCTTGTGAGGATGCTAATGGCAAAATTGCCAACAAATAGCTTCAAAGCAAACATTGACAAAAGCAGACACAGTCCAAAAATTTGGTTTATTTGGTAGTGCAAAAGAATAAGCCAGTCACATTGGCTTTGATCCTCCCACTTCTTTTTGCCAATCCTCTGCAATATTCTGATTTCCACACAATTGCCCTAAGCCAACTTACCTCAAAAAGACAAAATTAAATAATCAATATTTGCAAAAGCAAACCTGGTTTAAAGTGTTTTCGTTTTATCTTCAAAAGGGCCACTACTTTTAGTTTCCTAGTATCCTCCCACCTACCATCTGCCGTTTTCTTAAAAAGAAATTTAAATTTTTCTTTAAAGGATCTGACTCCCCCACCAAAAAATAAGTACAAATATTTTTACAAATGGTGAGAGGAGAAATCCACTCAAAATTCTAACATTTTAATACAACTGTTTTGTTGTTATTTCCACATTCCCTTCATCTGTGCTCAAGTTCACATACATTTCCAGAGTCATATCTTGTTTCATCTGCTCTTTTCACCATGGAGTATTTCCTATGCTGCTACATAGCAATCATTATCATTTAAAGTTGCAATATAATCCATAAAATAAGACTGTCATCATTTATTTAACCACTTCTATATTTGGAGACATTTAAATGGACTCCGAAGTTTCACTTTCTGACACTCATGGTATAGTGGAGAGCTTCGTGCCTATAGCTTTTTCTTTCTTATGAGTCATTGGGCAAGATCTTAGGGAATGAGATCCTGGGTATCTGGCACTTTTTCATAGATCTTGCCAAATTTTATTTTAATCAAACAGTAAGGACTATTAAATACCTAAGTGTGATAATAAAATAATATTATGGGATATGAAAAATAGTCCTTCACAGAGGTAGAAGGTTACGGACCCCTGAGGGTAGTGTGGTAACACAATGCCCCTTTCACCCCTACACTCCTCACTGCTGGAGAAATAAGCAACCCCCCTACTGCACCCCTGTCAGCTGGTGGCAGCAGCACAAACCTGAAATACTTCTTAGGTTTCAGTAAAAGGATTTAAGAAAAAGAGTTCATAAGCTTCATGACCCTGTTTTAAAAGTCTCTTTATCAGATTTCTAGGCATGATAGTATTTTTTTTTTTTTTAAGTAAGCTCTAGATCCAACCTGAGGCTGGAACTCACAATCCCAAAATCAAGAGTGGCATGCTCCACAGACTGAGTCAGCCAGACGCCCTGATAGTACTAACTTTTGTTCAACTTGTACAATTCTTATTCTCAAGACCTGACCTCAACAGACTAAGAAAGAACAAGGAAGCAACCAGAAAAATGGTTTCAAAGAAATAAAAAAATGGATAAATTTTCTTGCTCCTTATTAAAACCAAGAAATAATGCCAGCCAATCCTACTCATTCTGTGACATCTTTATCACTAAAAACGTTGCCCTTTTTATCATTACTAAGACAATACACGGTATCCTTTTAATTCATACACAAAAATGAAAATATAGAAAAGCCCCCAGGCTTCCCACAACAGCAGCAACAACAAAACCTGCTATGGTGTGACAGACGTAGGAAAACATCTGAAAGAACCCAAAATCAAATACTGCTAGAAGGTAAAATAGGATCCACTATATGTAGACTTTTGCAACTTGCTTTTTATGTAGCTATTAAGTATATATTTTTCATTTGAAATATTTACAGCATACAGAAAATTACAGGAATTCACCAACCAGTTTTGTCTAATCTTAACTTTTTGCAATATTCGCTTTAGATTTTTAAAAATAAATTATAGGAGCACCTGGGTGGCTCAGTCGGTTGCATCTGACTTTGGCTCAGGTCATGATCTTGGAGTTTGTGAGTTCGAGCCCCACGTCAGGCTCTGTGCTGACAGCTCAGAGCCTGGAGCCTGCTTCAGATTCTGTGTGTGTGTGTGTGTGTGTGTGTGTGGTATGTGTGTGTGTGTGTGTGTGTGTCTCTCTCTCTCTCTCTCTGGCCCTCCCCTGCTAGCACTCTGTCTCTTGTCTCTCCCTCTCTCTCTTTCAAAAATAAATAAACATTAAAAATTTTTTAAGAAATTATAGCATTGAAGCCCCTTATGTGGCCCTGTCCTCTACATCCCACCGTCCCTTCACAGAGATAAATTAGAGATCCTAAACTGGCTATATATCATTTCTATGCATGTTTTTATATTTTTATTATATAAGTACATTTCAATAAAGTATACCTATCTTACTTCAATTCTAAGATGTTTTTCATATTAAAACATCTATCAATTGGGATGCTTCTTACAATAAATTCAGTGTATATAAAATAGTGGTGCGTCTTAGCATCAATAGTGTTTTAGACTCTATGTTTTGTTTGGGTTTTTTTTTTTTTTTTGAGAGAGAGAGAGAGAGAGACAGACAGACAGACAGACAGTGTGAGCAGCGGATGGTCAGAGAGAGAGGTAGATACAGATTCTGAAGACAGACTCCAGGCTCTGAGCTAGCTGTCAGCACAGAGCCCGACGCGGGGCTCGAACCCACAAACCGTGAGATCATGACCTGAGCCAAAGTCGGACACTTAACCGACTGAGCCACCCAGGCGCCCATTTTAGACTCTGAACTGTAATGTTTTCAAATGAAATGTAAACAGTATCATATTAAACACTCTACAACTTCATATTTTCACTCAATACTATCTTCTGGAGATTTACCAATGTTACTACATGTATGCAACATCTTTAAATGTCTTAAGGCACCATTACACGCCACAGGATTAGGAGCCAATCAGGTAAGGAGGAAGTCCTATGCTTGCTAGTGGAAATAGTAAGTGCTATGTTTAAATGCCTGTGCTTGACTAACTTCAAGGAGTAGCAGACAAGATAGAAATAAGAAAAAAAGGAAGGAAAGGGGAGCAACAGAAGAAGCTGCCTACTTGATTTCTAAGTAACTGGCAATACTAGACATCTGAATAACTAAATATGATGATTTGGGAATAAAAACGATGACAGGAAAATTTGTTTCCTGGAAATTTGTGCTGTTGCCACCCCAGAGGCCAGCCGGAGATGCAACCTGCTTATGTCAGCCTAGTAGGCACTAAGACCCCAGATCCCGCCTTCACACAGCAGACTCCTCTCGCTCCCACAAACGGACAGAACACCAGCATGGGATAGGGCAGGCCTCAGTGATGAAGAGACAGAGGGGCATTTACACAACCAAGACTGAAGCCTTGGTCTTTGTTTCCTCTGATTCTGCTCCTCCCCACCACTCCCCTCACTCCCTGCTCTTTCTGTTACTTTAGTGGAGGAAGTCCATTTCAAAGACTTGTCTAACTGAACGCGCACACACACACACACACACACGCCACAATAAAAAGCCATAGTAATCACTCAGGACTAGATTTTGCAGATGATACATAGAAAATTTCCATTACTGTCTCTAAAACCAAACACCAGTTTTAGCTCACTGAGAGTTAAAAAGGGTAAAAAAAAAATTATAGAACTACAGCTCCTCATAGCATTTCTATTCTCCATTATGATTCAAAAAAATAACTTCCTGGAGGCAGATTTGTTTTTTTTTTTTAAAGGGACTCAGTGGGTTTTTCTACACAGAGAGAGAGAGCCCTTACTTTTGGAATCAGAGGACATATTATGATTATTCTTATAGGGATGTCATTATATTGCTATTATTCTTATAGGGATTGTCTTATATGTGTATTTTGCCCCCTTTGTATCCACTTAAACATAAGCCAGTTGGAAAAAAAATACCTTAATACCAGTTAACAGAGAAATGCCCATAATTGTGCATATTTTTTAAATAACGTATTACTGTATCCATTAAAAAATGGAACTGTAAAAAAATAAAATTCCTAACTTATTAATACATTAACTATATATTTTTATCTTTAACAAAGAGAATTATTTTAAACTCTAGTGTATTTTATTTAATACAAGGTAACAGTACCAAACAGCCCCAAACAATTTTATTGGTTTTCTTTCTCCAAAACATTACTGTAAGCCATAAAATCCACACTGGTATTTTGCTGTTTTGGAGTATTCTGCAACTAAAGTTCCTGTTACCTGCTGATAGATTTGAAGTGTGTGTGAACATAAATTATTGGAACATTCTTTCAACTCTCAAATTTGATTAACTCACTTTCTATCAAGTTATCCCAATTAACCTAAAGCCTTCAAGCTTTGGGATTATTGCTGCCAATTCTGTACAACCATTTGTTTAATGCACAATCTGCTCTAATACCTTCCAAGGTGAAACTGCAACTATAAACCCTTTTTGATTTCTACTAATTAACCAGACATTGGAATGTAGCATGCCCTATAATCTGTATTAATGTGTGAATACAAGTTTTACTTACTTTACATGAAGCATGCAGAAAGAACTTATTAAACTAAAATAAATTCTTTCAGCAAAGGACTTTCAAGTGTTTAAGAACTTCACTTATGGGGCATCTGGGTGGCTCAGTCAGTTAGGCATCTGACTTCGGCTCAGGTCATGATCTCTCAGTTCGTGGGTTTGAGCCCCGCGCGGGTTCTGTGCTGACAGAGCAGAACCTGCTTGGGATCCTCACTCCCTCTCTCTCTGCCCCTCCCCAACTCACGCGCGCGTGCTCTCTCTCTCTCTCAAAAATAAACATTGAAAAAATTAAAACAAAAAAAACTTCACTGAATGCCTACTATGTGTCAAGCACTATGCCAGGCAATACAGATGTTATTGTGAACAAGACACAGATAGCCTCTGCACTCATAGACCTTACAAGCCTAGTAAGGCAGACAGACATTAACAAAGAATTACAACTAAATACTGAGAAAGTTAATGCCACAATTTGGGCCTTGTGCAGCACCTGCCAAAATTAAGCTCAGTACCTACTGTTATTAATATCTCAATTTCAAAAATTCAAATCATGTATCCAGTGAAGGACTATGTTGAATTTATAGATCAGGAGTAATAGAAAGGGTGGAAAAGAGATGACAGAGTCATGTCTCAAATTAAAATTGTAGGAGAGTGGTGGGTGCACAACATGTGAATGTACTTAATGCCACTCAAGTGTACACTTTAGTGGTTAAAATGGTAAATTTTATATTATACAGATTTTACCACAATTTTATTTATTTTATTTTTTTAACGTTTTTATTTATTATTGAGAGACAGCGAGAGACAGAGCATGAGCATGGGGGAGACACAGAATCTGAAACAGGCCCCAGGCTCTGAGCTGTCAGCACAAAGCCCAATGCGGGGCTCAAACTCACAAACTGCGAGATCATGACCTGAGCCGAAGTCGGACACTTAACCAACTGAGCCACCCAGACACCCCCACAATTAAAAAAAAAAAAAAAAAAAGTAAAAAACTGCATTTGGTTGTTAAATGTTTAATCAACTTTACCAAAAGATGAGGTTTATAAAACATGGAGAGAAGAGGAAGCCACACAGCATAGAGCTGAGAACAGACAAAAAATGTAAAATTATTTTGCTTCGATTCTTTTCCAACCTTATATCAATTGTTCAGTTCACCTTCTCTGTTCACTTATCAGGCTGCAGAGGACAGTAAGGGGGCGGGCGGAAGCCACAATCTTTCGAAAACATGAATTTGTGGTAACACCAGTTTCCATCTTGGTGGAGTTCTCAGAGCTGTTATCAATCCTTCTTCTCACTACTCAGCCCTCAAACCTCTGCCACTCACTTCAGGTCTGGTACTCTACCCCAATACAGTACACTTAACAAATACCTTCTCAGACAAAACAAAGGCCCCCTCAGCTTCCTGATCCTTAGCAATCCTACCTCCGTTTGCTCCTGTTCTTTCTTCTCTCCAGATCCTGAATAGATGGCACCCCTGGCAAACTCCCCTCACCCTGCCCCAGCCACCGGCAGTGCTCTGGATTCCTTATCTGACTTGCTCATGAACCTTATTCTATTAATTAGCCGCTTGGTGACTTCACCTTCTCCCTCTCTACAGGCTCCCTCTCCTCAAGCTACTCCCATCTTTTATAAAATTACCCTCCCTTGTTGCTGATCCTCTGCTAACTACCACCATATTTCTCCTCTTGTCATTTCTTCACTTCTCAGCCTACACTCCCACCTCTACTCTCCATTCACTATTCCAAAACTAATCAGGCCCCACTTACCTCCACCCACGCCAATGAGATGACTTCCCACAGACTCATTTCAATGGACCCTCTCCAGTCTTTTTAAAAATTAGGAAATCTCAGCCATATTTGACTCTCTTGATTGGGAGTACCATTCACCCAATCACCCAAGTGAAAAATCTGTCTTTCCAGAGTCTTCCACTTACTGGTTCAACTCCTCATTCAGTCACAGTTTCTTTTAATTAAGAAAAAAAAAATGACAGAGGTGCCTGGTTGGCTCAGTCAGTTAAACATCCGACTCTTGATCTCAGCTCAGGTCTTGATCTCAGAGTGGTGAGTTCAAGCCCTGCATTCGGCTCCACACTGAGCATGAAGCCTACTTAACAAAAATAATTACATAATATCATCCTCTTATGAAATTTTAAATTACAGATAAGCATATAGAATAAAATTCACATTAGAATAAGGTGTACAAAAGACATGAAAACACAGGTAACTACACACAAATGTTCAAAGCAGCACTATTCATAACAGGCAAAAACTAAAAACAACTCAAATATCCATCAACATGTTAATGGATAAAAAACTGTAGAATAGGCAATAATGGAATACCATTCAGCAATAAAAAGGAATGAACTACTAATATATGAAACAACATGAATCAATCTTCAAAACAACCATGCTGAGTGAAAGCTAGAAACAAAGAAAAAATACTGTATGATTCCTTTTATACAAAATTTTAGCCAAGCCAAACTATAGGGACAATGTTGATCAGTGGTTGCCAGGGGCTGGGGTATGCTAACTACCCAGGGGAAGACTGACTGCAAAGAGACACAAGAGAACATCTTGGGGTGACTGAAAGGCTCTATCATGATTGTGATGTGATTGCAAGATTGTGCATTTGTCAGAATTCATCAAATTGTAGACCTAAAATTGGTGAATTTTATATGAAATTACCCCTCGATAGAGTTGGATTTTAAAAATTAATTACATTGAGCTTTCTAAAATGTGTCCTAGTTAAGATTTCTAAACCTTCAACTGTTTTCTAAAGTCCAAATTTATATTTTAGTTCTAAAGTCAGTCAGTCCCATGTACAGGATTATGTTTCCCATAATGACACAAATCTTTCTCTATTGGTTGGAATCAATACTTAGCAGAATTCTGTTTCCAGAAACCTTAGAAAAGCAATAATTTGTAACATACATAAGTGAATTTTATTACCAAAATGGCATTACTTTGATTGTGATAAATAAGTAATAAGTCTCTGATTCCACCCACATAACAATCTCATTTACTCTTAAGTATAAAGATTCTTTGGGAACCTCATGAATGAGGACCTCAAACTCCAAAAAAGAATACTAGTTTGCATTTGAGACACTGTACCTATGCTGAAAACACAAGATTAGAACTTCCTCCTTTTTATTTTATCCCTTTGGAATTGAAATGTATACCTTTCTTTATTCCTATCCCCATCCCTAGCACCTAATAAGTACAATACTTAAACAATGTTGACTCCTTCAAAATATTCATTTAATGCACAAGTAAATGGAATTGCTGTCCCCAAAAGACTCACTTCTTAACAACCTACATTCAAGCCAATTTTATAATGTAATTAACTTGTCTAATTCTAATAACCAAAACCACATACGGAGGTCACAAGCCTTTACCTGTTATGACAACTTTGTTAATCCTCAACTAACAGGCTTTGAAGGCCCACCTGAAAACCACAAGGTAACATATTAATATATCTCCCCTATTGTTCCATATACAAAGTCCGGAATTATAGAAGGATCATGCTACAATACAGGGGAGAAAGGGTTGCAGGCAACTAGTTTCTATTCACTTATTATTAGACTTAGAAAAGTTGATCAGTTTTGACAGTTCTACTAACTCACTGACTTGCTTTCCAAAAAACTAAGGATATTTCCAGTTAAATAGAGTAATTATCCAAAGATTAGTGACCAGTGATTAATTTATCCTCTTAAGTGACCATAAATAATGAGGATTACATTGCCTTAACATTTTTCCATAAACCATTCTCAGTTGCTACCAGACACCTGAAGTCATCACAATGAATTAGAGTAAGAAGACAAATTAATTGGATTAAGCATTATTTTTACTAGATTTTTCTCCAAAAAGAGTAATAGTCTGCCTTCTGATTTAAGTGGCTCATTATCGGTTTCCTAATCAAAGTTACAAAAAACAACTACCACATACACAAAACTTTAACAGCATACATATAACAAATCAACACTAAATTATAGAAAACAGGGTGTTCTGAAGTTAATACCAAAAACTTACAGTGCTCTTGTGTGATTCCTGCCCTTTGCTATTAGCAAGTCTTTTTCTGCCTGTAATGTTGGCATGGGATTTAAAAGATTACATGGCTTCTGTTTATCAAACTCTGAGGAAAAAATGCTTTAGTTGGACTTCCCTTTTCTTCCTCTCTCCATAACCATTAGATACCAAATGTACTTGTCAGCAAGTCAGTGCTTCAGTTCATCCCAGCAAGCACAACAGGAGACAAGCATGGTCAAAATACTGCCTTAAACTCTGACATATGCTTTAATGCAGACCTTGTAAATGAAGCCAAATGATATTAAAAGATAAAACAGTTACTGGAAAGGTAAAAGTATGTTACTAAAAAAAAAAAAAAAAAAAAAGTGGGGGGCCAGATACCCTCCCTCTTACACAACTATCAATTCCCTTTCATCCACCCCCTGCGTTTACAGGTTCCTCCTCCAGGGTCACTGCACTTCCAACACCTTCAACTGGGCTTCAATCACAAGAGAGCAATTCAGGACCTGAGTTCTGAAAGATTACAGCACAGCACGTGAGTCAACACACACGCCCGCATCTAGGCACCAGACCAAGCTGCTCAATAACAATACTGTTTGACATACCTGTGCTGTTTTATGCATCCCAAAGCACTTTGACATTCTATTATCTTGCTTGGGTTTCACTGTTATGCTATGTGACAGGAAACTAAGGCAAAATATACTTGAACATAGCCAGACAGCCAGTTATTATCTGAACTAGGACCAACTCCATTCCCAGGCAGCAAGCCATGAGGACACTGCCTCCTCCCACTGCCAAACCTCAGGTGTCTAATGGGACGGACTTGCAAAAGTCAGTCATGTTTCTTTTTTCTATAATTTATTTGTTTCTTATAATTTACATCCAAGTTAGTTAGCACATGGTGCAACAATGATTTCAGCAGTAGATTCCTTAAGCTTCTTACCCATTTAGCCCATTCCCCCCTCCCACAATGTCTCCAGCAACCCTCTGTTTGTTGTCTATATTTGAGTCTCTTATGTTTTGTCCCCTTCCCGTTTTTATATTACTTTTGCTCCCCTTACCTTCTGTTCATCTGTTTTGTATCTTAAAGTCCTCATATGAGTGAAGTCATATGATATTTGTCTTTCTCTGACTAATTTCGCTTAGCATAATACCCTCTAGTTCCATCCACGTAGTTGCAAATGGCAAGATTTCATTCTTTTTGAGTCAATCATGTTTCTTAACAAACTGTGCAATATTCCACCCTAGTGCTAGTCAGAGAACTTATATTCATTTATTCTGGTTTCCTAGTTTTCCTAGATAATTTTTTAAAAAGTGAGCCTACACTAAAGAGTTAGCTATTTTCATTATGAATTGTAAATGAAGTAGCTGACTCAGTTACTACACCCTGAAAACTGATCTACAAGATAACATTTGCCAGTTGAACGGGTTTTCCACCACTGTCCATACTTTATATTTAAATTTGAAATACAAAAATTAATTGTAACTATTCTAAGCTATTCTCCTGGCCTCTTGGTCCAAAACATCTTGAAAATAAAACTGACAGACTGGCTTAAATTACATAATGGATGAAAGAAAGAGTAAATGCCAGTAGCCTTATAGATTATGCTAAACTATAGGGAAAAAATAAGTCTTGGGACTAGTTTTGGAAATACTTAAGACAATGATAGTAACAATACAAGTCTGACCTTTGGGAAGTTGCCGACTTGAATTAGAGAAACCTAAATGCTAGAAAGAGTTTTTAAGGAATGAAGTTTTGTTACTTTTAAATAAGATGATTTCAAGGGCCACTAACTATCTAGGAGCAGCCCCCAGGTCTGCTTGAAACAGAATTTCTGGGTCTCTATTATCAACATCATGTTCCTCTTAGAGACACATGGGTCTTTCTAAAGCTCTACCTCTGGCTTTAGCTTCATTCTGAGGCTCCAGGTTTACATTTCCAGTTATCTGACATCCATCCCTTGATGTCCTGTTGGCATTTAACACTCAAATGTCTAACATCTGAGTCAGTCTTTCCCTGTCAATTCCTCCGCCTCGTGTCCCTGGTCCTGACAATGGCACCATCCAGAACTGTCTATATAATGTGTAGTACCAGTACAGAATGAAAATGTGGGGCTCCCAGTTCAAAAAGTATTAAGACATAGGGGTGCCTGGGTGGCTCCGTCGGTTAAGCGTCCAGCTTTGGCTCACGTCATGAGCTCACGGTTTGTGAGTTCAAGCCCCAAGTTGGGCTCTGTGCTGACAGCTCAGAGCTTGGAGCCTCCTTCAGATTCTGTGTCTCCCCCTCTCTCTGCCCCTCCCATGCTCAGGCTGTCTCTCTCTGTCTCTCAATAATGAATAAAAACATTAAAAATTTGTTAAATAAACAAAAAGTATGAAGACATAGACTCCAGACATCGGCATCATCTCTGCTTCCATGTCAGAGTTTACACCCCTCATTTGCTAAGTTCCCTCAGTCTATCCTTTAAAATGTCTCACATTGGTCCCTTCCTTCCCATTTCAATAACTGTGCCTCAAATCTCACCCAGCTCTCAGCCAACAATTTTGTAATTGGCATTCCTCCTAGGTCTTTCCCTCTGCAACCCAGTCACATCTTTTGGGCACAACTTCAGACACCTTCAGTATCTCCCATTGCCTATTATCCAAACTTCTTTACCCAGCATTCAAACATTCTGTGCCCCAGCTCCATCATTCTTTTTCAGCCCTGTCTTCTGCGACTTTCCTTACATACATATCCTGGCCCTAGGCAAACCAAACACCTTGCTTTCACTTAGTAAGTCCAGTGTGTAGTCTGGTATAAAGAGTCTGGGTCCTAATACAAGAGACTTAAGTTCAAATGCAGCCCCACTGCTCACCAGCCTTAGCTGCTTATCTAAAACAGGATGATCATAATAGCAGTTGTATCATGATTATTGGACAGATAAGACAAGATAAAATATGGAGTAAAGCACAAGAAAACATCCGTTATTAGGCTGCCTCCTAGCCCTTGCCCAGACCTTGCACTCCACCTGAAATACCTTTTTCTGCTAAATCTGCTGAGGAAAAGTCTACCAATACTTTAAAGCCTAACTCAAAAGCTACCTCCATGAAGCCTTCCCTGATCAGTTCAGTTATAAAACATTCTGCCTTCCTTTGAAATCCTGTATCTTATTTATACTGCACTTAACATGTGTAGCATATTGCTTTAGGGTTATTTATGTATATGGCATTTTGCTTCCCTCATAACTTCTCATGCATATGGAAGAAGTCAAATTTGTTTGTTTCTTGCATGACCCCTACTACATAGTCTGTGCTCAATAAAGGATTTCTAGACCATTTTAAAAATAAATAAAGGCAAAAAAAATTTTAACACGCATACACCCAAATTAACTAATTAAAGCTATTTTTAACCAAATTGGCTGGGTATGGAGGAGGTTGAGGCAAGATGATAGCACTCAGAAAGAGACAGGGCTGCTCTTGCAGACGTGATCCTCTGAAGGATTAGGTGTCATCTGGAAGGGTCAGGAAGTTCTTCTGGCCAAGTCTCCAGATGGTTAGTTTCCATCCCCACTTCTAAGCCCAAGGCAGCCCGGATCAACACCTGTGCTGAGAAAAGATGAATGGGAACAAGGGTGTGCCCCACCTGCCAAGGTGTGTCAGGTGAGAATAAAAAGAATAATCTCAGGCCTTCCTAGTAGTCTTACCTGTGGTAACAAAGTTTTACTGGTATGGGCCCCCTTGTATTCCCAGAAATTACATATAACTGCCAAGCCATGTTGCTGCTTCTAAAGGGCTCAAAAACTGGGAAAACACATAGCCCTAAAAGCAATGAAATATCATTTAAAGTTACTTTTTAAAAATAGCATTAGAACTTATCAAATTAGCACATATTAATAAAAATAAAACCCAACGTTGGTAGGGTTTTCAGGTAGCCAACATATTGCTGGTGCACAGTAAATTGGCTCAAGTTCGCTAAAGAACAATCTGGCAATGTGTGACAAGTGTTATAAAGTTGTTCATACCCTTTGAACCAGTAATCACTCTCACCTTTACACATATACCCTAAGGAAGCAATCCACAGGAGAAAAAAACAATTTGTTCACGGATATATATAGATACGATACTTGTACTGCCTAACAGTGCCTACAACTCAAAACATCTGCCAAGGGGGCTGGTAAGTAATCTAGGACAGACCAGTATGGCAGAAGAACACACTTACTGAAAACCTTCAGTAGGTACACTATGTAATACAGAAAAATGTACCTTAAAAAGAATGTTTACTGAGAAACAGAAAATATTTGTTGAATGTTTATTTAATTTTGAGAGAGAGAGAGAGAGAGAGAAACAGAGCACAAGCGAGAGAGAGAGAGAGAGAGAGAGAGAGAGAGAGAGAGAGAGAGAGAGAGAGAGAGAGAAAGGCAGAGAAAGAGGGAGACACAGAATCCAAAGCAGGCTCCAAGCTCTGAGTTAACAGCACAGAGCCCAATGCGGGTCTTGAACTCACGAACCATGAGAGCATGACCGGAGCCAAAGTCAATTCCCAACCAACTGAGCCTCCCAGGTGCCCAACAAAAGTAAATATTTACATATAAATTTACAGTTCCGTATTGGCAACTCTGAAATCCCAAACCCAAAGTTTTTTGTAAGATCATATCAACAGTCACTTGGAAGCAAAATATAATCTGAACTGACATGAGACTATTTATGGTCTTTATTTGTTCCATTTGCTCTGAATACTCAGATTTTGCTGCAGAAATATCAATGTATTTGATTATGGGGTCCTGCCTCAAACTCCCCTGTAGGGATAATGGCTCCATACTAATGACATCTACACACATGCAACAACACTTGTATATATGCATCCATTATAAATTTGAAGAGTTAAAGTTTAGTATTCCTTGGCTTTCCATTTCCAGCCTGTTCCATAATTAATATTTTTCTCTTGAGTAGAAGGAGACAAAACAGAACACCTAAAACTAAAACTCCATACATATAGGGGCACCTGGGTGGCTCAGTTGGTTAAGCAGCCGGCTCTTGGTTTCAGCTCAGGTCACGATCTCACAGTTTGTGAGTTCAAGCCCCTCGTGGGACTCCTCGCTGACAGTACAGAGACTGCTTAGGATTCTTTCTCCTCCCTCTCTCTCTGCCCCTCCCCTGCTTGCTCTCTCACTCTCTCAAAATGAATAAATAAACTTAAAAAATAAAAAAAAAAGGCAGGGTGCCAGGGTGGGTCAGTAGGTTGAGCATCAGGCTTAGGCTCAGGTCATGATCTTGTGGTTCATGGGTTTGAGCCCCGCGTCAGGCTCTGTGCTGACAGCTCAGAGCCTGGAACCTGCTTCAGATTCTGTCTCCCTCTCTTTCTGCCCCTCCCCCACTCATGTTCTGTCTCTCTCTCTCTCCCTCTCTCTCAAAAATAAAAACATTTTAAAAAATTAAAAATTAAGAAAAAATAACACTCCATACATGTATCATTTATTCCTACAGAACAGCTTATTCTTAGGGTAAGTTTACTATTACAGTCATGAAGGTTAGAATTTCTAATGCTAATGGTGAATTATTCTTCATATTAATATTTTTATTATAAACGTAACACTTGTTCAACTTAGAACAGGAAAACTTAGAATGGAAAACTTAGAAGCCACAGATAAACTAACAGAAAGTAAGAAATCCAGAAATCTGGCACTGAGGGAGAAGTGTGGAGTTGGTATTGCTACAAAAGTTTGAGTGTTGCATTAGTATACAACAACAATGGTAACTTTCTGCCCGATTGCAGAAAACATCAATTAACTTTGTGAAATGTCATTTAAACAACTATTGACAAATGTGAATCCTTTGAGATGCTGCCATTTGAACAAGTGGAACATGAAGTCAAAACTAATAAAAAGCATAATTAAGCAAGATGAAAATGTTTTTACCATTAAAACGTCACCAGACTAACCCACTTGACTTGGCATTAATACCGATCTACCCAGAAGAGTCAAGAAATACGTCCATTTAATGAGTAGTGGTTTACTACTTTTATAAAGCATATCACAGAATTGGTTTTGAATCCAGTCTAAGTTTGTCACAAGAATAAATTTTGACTTTCTGAACACACATAGAACACTGCTGAGGCATTTACTTTAGCAAAGAAAAAAAAAGAAAAAGAGTAATAGCTGAACAGACCAATGCGTAAACTCTAGTCAGGGATTCTCTTCCATATGGGGAAGCAGTGTTTCTGACCAACTTTGTGCCCTCTTGATAAACAGAGAAGTCTCATAATCCTTGATGCACACCTCTACGGGCAGTTTCCCTTTTGAGTGAGACACCCTAATATTCAGAAGATAAAGCCATGCTTCTGTTTTTATCCACTAAGATTTTGTGACTTTTGGTTGTATTATGGAAATAATGAGATTCTTTTGTTTTTCACATACAAAATTATAATCCTGACTTGCTTTTGTAAGCTAAATGTGCTTCTCTGGAACTTCTGAAATGCTCCTCGTAGTGGGGAGAACTGTGCTGCCCTCTCAAACTCCTACACCTTTCTGGAATTAATTTAAGCAGAAACACTGCTTTGGTCCATATACATTATTTCACATCTGTGTTTCATATGTATCCCCATAACTAAAAATTAGTGAAATGAAAAAATACTTGCAACTTGGAAATAAGTCATGTCATTGTCTTAGTTCTTTCAGCTCTAGTTCCTATATACAAGGTAAGGAGTTATTTCTGCTGCTAATGAAGATACCTTAGCATTACCTTAGCATTTAGATGTGCACATGTACATCTGAAAGCGCTGCTTTCCTCCATCATCACAGTCTCAGAGGACCTGGCTATGGTGTGGTGGGTTTGTACAGCTCTCAGGAGTACTGGACTTGCTCATTCTGGATCACTGCCAATAAAAACACCATGGTTCATGGGTGGCACAAGGCTAGGCTAATGCTCAGAGCCATGGTGAGCCAACCGTTCAAGCAGTGTTTTTGTTAAGGTCTGTTTGTTTAATCTGAATATGAAATCAGATCTCTAATTGGATTGTAATAACTCTAAATAGAATTCTATTCCAAAAGCAACTTCCCAGGATTTCTGATATCTTGGGTAGAAGACACTATTAAAGTTCTAGAGAATATATAGGTAAGTAAGCAGAAAAAAAGTTTCAAGGGAGAAAAAAGGCAAGGTTCTACATTTCAGGACAACTTTAACATAAGCACAAATTTTTACCCAGCCAAAAAGATGCTCTTAAATTCAACTTGAAAGATATAAATACTGATATCATGTGCCCCAACCCTAAACAAAGGACTATGCAAATCATCACTTAAGTATGGATTCTCTTTAAAATCTCATTCACAGAATGCTAAACTAGAATAGGTTGCAATTAGGTTGTCTTCCACTTTAAGTCTTTTTAAAAAGTAATCTCTATCCTCAACATGGGGCTCAAACTCACCACCCAGAGATCCCCTTCCCCCCTCCCCCTCCTCTCCCCTTCCCATGTTCTGCTGACAGCCAGCCAGGCACCCCCCCTGTCATCCACTTTAAATTTAATTCATAACTCGTTTGAATTCATGTTACTCCCAGAACATTCCAATTGCATCAAAAATGTAACAATACATGCATAAAATCATTGTTTTCTCCCATGGCTGTGATAAAAAGAATAAAATGGCTAACCATTTCATCAGAAACTTACAAGGACTAACAACCACACTGAAGAGAGGAGAGGCACACATAAAGGCATAGAGGCAAAAGACAGCAGGATAAATTTGGAAAAGCACAAGCCTTTCAGCTTGGTCAAAGCACAAAGAACAAGAAGGAAGAGAGGTGAGAGGCAAGGCTACCGGATCAGGCAAGGGCCAGAACCTGAAGTCCTTTGGTGTATAGAATTCAACGTTTTCCTAGAAGTAATGAGTTTCATTGATAGCTTTTAAACAGCAATGATACGGTCCTATGTTTTAGAGGAGTCACTCAAGTGCATAACTGAGGACAGGTAGACCAGTTAAAGCATTATGACAATAATTGAGGCCAAAATTAATGAAGGCATGAATTAAGACGGTACTAAAGGAAAATAAGGGGACTGATTTATTAGGCATTAAGGAGGTAAATGTAAAA
>CM053577.1:49472266-49521275 GCA_028646485.1 Cryptoprocta ferox
GCCCCCCGAAATCAGGCCCTGGGCCTGATTCTGTCTTGAGTCTTATGAGGTCACCATGGAACCGCAGGTTGGGGCCCAGACGGACTCCGTAGGAGAAAATCCGGTGGAGTCACACATACACACACACACATGCCGTTCATACAGGCTCTTACCCTGTGAAAATATTTGGACAGGTGAGGTCCTTATTGAGGGAGAGGAGTGGCCCCCAACCGAGGTTGGGGACTCAAAACTCCTCCGGGGTTTCGGCACCAAATGTAATGTAGCGAACGCGATGCAAAAACCGAGGCCAGATATGGAAGTAAAAAGCCTTTATTGGGAGCGCTCTCGGGCGAGGTTCCCTGGTCCCCTGGTCCCTACAGGGAGGGGCCAGGGAAGTCGCGCCTGGGAGTGGGGTAGTGCGTTTTTATGGCGTTGGCTGGCGGGGGGGGGGGGGGGGAGTATAAAGTATTGACATGTTTATGTAAGGTGATTTGTTGGTAGCTGTTTCTTGTTCCAGGGAGGACATGTCCGTTGTTTAGGGCGGAAAGGTTTGATGAATGGTTCCCTTGGAAGTCTCTGGGTGGGGAGTGTTGAGGTAGTGAGTGGTTTCTTGTTACCTGGGCTCCTGAAGGTCATACCTGCCTCCACGGCCAAACAGATACCACTATTAGCATTTTGCTGTATTTCTTGCCGTTTCTTAAAAATAATAGGTTTTAAAATAAGAATATGATCTTAGAATATTACTTGGAGTTTTACTTTTTGAAAAAATTTTAATGTTTATTTATTTTAGAGAGAGAGAGCGAGAGCGAGAGAGAGAGAGAGAGAGAGAGAAAGAGAGAGCATGAGCGGGGGAGGGACAGAGAGAGAGGGAGACACAGAATCTGAAGCAGGCTCCAGACTTCCAGCTGTCAGCACAGATCCTAATGGGGGGGGGGGGGGGCTTGAACTCATGAAGAGTGAGATCATGACCTAAGCTGAAGTCAGATGCTTAACTGACTGAGCCACCCAGGTGCCCCCAAAAAAGTAAATTTTTAAAGTAAATTTCTCTTTAATATCCACATACAGGGAAGTGCTCAGATGAGTAAATTTGGTGAATTTTTACAAAGTAAACACACTGTGTAACCATTATCCAGATCAAGAAATAGAAATACTGTCAACACCCACAGAAGCCCTTTGCACCCCCTTCAGTCATTAGCCCAAACTAGTAGTAAGGTGCCAACTGTTTAAAATCAATGTTCTGCTATAAGCATTTTCCTGTCATTAATTTTTTAATCCTTTTTTTTGATATCTATTTGATTTTATGGATATGTTACAATTTATTTAGTCATTCTTTTATTACGTATTAATGTCATTTCCTTTTGGCATTGTTACATATAATGTGATCACTATGTTTGCACAGAAATATTTTTAGAAACCATTTTCTTTTTCTTTTTTTTTACACTGTAACATTCTAAGTGGTTTAATATATTTTTAAAAAATTTTTAATGTTTATTTATTTTTTAAATGTTTGTTTGTTTATTTATTTATTTATTTATTTATTTTTTAACTTTATAGTTTATTGTCAGGTTGGTTTCCATATAACACCCAGTGCCCTTCCCCACAAGTGACCTCCACCATGACCATCACCCCCCTTCCCCTTTCCCCCTCCCCCTTCCGCCCTTAGAAAGCATTTTCATTTGTTCCTTTCATATGTCATTTAAAATATCCTGTAAGATGTATAGTGCAGGTGGTATTACTCATAATTTCCAGTTGAGGAAACAGGCTCAGAAAAATTAAGTAACTTGCCTGAAGTACACAGCTGAGAGGAGTAAAGCTGGCCCTGGATCCTCTGTCTTCTCATTTCTAGTCTCCTGGATTCTCAACAAAGCATCTAAGTCTATCCAAGTATTCTTGTGAATCAAATGGGGAAATGTGATATAAATAAAACATTTAGACCACTTCATAGCAATTTGAAGGGCTACTGTACACAGAGTATTGATGAACGATGAGTACCTCTGTGGCATCTGCAAAGGAAATCTTTACCGGCAAGCCACAGGGCTCTGTCCCTGGCCTTTGTCTCCTAAACAATTTTACTTTCCACTTGGATGATGACAAAAATGACACACTTATTAAATTTGTGGATGACGTAAAGCAATGAGACTATTAGATGACATAATTGTAAAGTATCTTGGGCTATAAAAATATATTGGCAGGGTGGGAAGGTGGACTGAAGCCAGAAGGAGAAATTTAGTAAGATAAGTGAGAAATTCAGTACTGAGGGGGAGAATATAAACATAGTTAGGACAGGGGTGCCTGGCTGGCTCTGTTGGTAGAACATGCAACTTTTTTAAAAATTTTTAAAAAATGTTTTACTTATTTATTTTTCAGAGAGAGAGTGCACACCTGTGCAAACAAGGGAGGGGCAGAGGGAGAAAGAATCCCAAGCAGGCTCTGCACTGTCAGTTCAGAGCCCAAACGATGCAGGGCTAGAACTCACGAACTGCAAGATCATGACCTGAGCCGAAGTTGGACACTTAATCGACTGAGCCACCCAGGTGCCCCAGCAACTCTTGATCTTGGGATCATGAGTTTCAGCCCCACGTTGGGCATAGAGATTACTTAAGTTAAAAACAAATGAAAAAACATAAGGGAGATGTCGTTCTATAGTTGAGGAACAAGCCAGGGGACAAACCGATTGTCAGTCATCAGTGTAAGTAGACCTTCCAGAACGTTCCACAGAAATATAAGCTGCATTGACAGAAGTAGAACATTCAGGTTGACTGAAATAGTATACATGAGATAGAAAAATAGTTCATTGCTGAGTAGCATTCCCTTGTACGTACCACCCGATTTGCTTCCCGTTCATCTGTTTGTGAACATGTGTGTTGTTTCCAGTTTTAGGCTCTTATGAAAAAAGCTGCTGTGAACACTGATATTACAAGTTTCTGTGGACAGATGTTTTCATTTCTTTTGGTTAAATACCTAGGAATGGAATGGATGGGTTGTACTGCACCTACAGTTCCATTAGGAACTGAATGAATGACAGAGGGTCCCAGATGCCATGAAACTCACATTCCAGTTGAAGGAAGGAGGCAGTAAAACATGCGAACAAATTGAATAAGTTTAGAAAATGGTAAGTGATAAAAGGACAATAATGCAAAATAGGTGAAGAGTGACTAAGAAGGGTCTTCTTTAACTAGAATGACAAGTAAAGATCTCTCCGTAAAGGTGACACAGGAGTTGAACTGAGTTCTCAGTGTTGCAAAGGAAGCAGTGTATGGAGATGTGGGGGTGCACATTCAAGAAACTGGGAACTGCTGGTGCAAAGTCTTTGCAAAATGAAAGATGGATGAATTAAGGGTGTAATAGTTGTCTCCACATACCTGAAAAATAATCAGGAAGAAAAGGGATTACACTTAATTCTGTGAAATTTCAGAGTCATAAATATGACCAATGAGTTTGGAAGTTAGATGGAGAAAAGTTTTGGTTTAGTCCAATCTTTTAATAGTGGGACATGGAGGGATCGGAAAATGACCAAGTTCTAAGTTCTTTTTTGTTGCTGTTGAGGTTTTGCTTTCTTTCTTTTTTCCTTTTTATTTAAAAAATTGTTTTAATGTTTATTCATTTTTGAGAGACTGAGAGAGACAGAGCATGAGTGGGAAACGGGCAGAGAGAGAGAGGGAGACACAGAATCCAGAGCAGGCTCCAGGCTCTGAGTTGTCAGCACAAACCCCAATGCGGGGCTTGAACTCACTGACAGGGAGATCATAACCTGAGCTAAAGTCAAATGCCTAACGGACTAAGCCATCCAGGCACCCCAGTTTTTTCCTTTTTTAGAAACTACATTTCCTACTAATGTGAATAACAACTACAACTAAGAGGACCTGAAACTAAACTTGCGACTTTTGTCCCTCAATGTGAATTATTGAACAAATAGAAATCTAGCTTATAAACCAAGTGCAGTAATTTGCACTACTTTGTAAGGCCATTGATAGAAGCAATATTTCTTTTTCCTACTAAGCCTGAGTTTAACAATAGGTACTTAGAAAATATTCAAGTGTGCCCTGAAAGCCTGGGAAAGGAAGGATGTGTTATCTTTCTTCAGTCAAATAATATCTTCTGTGGTTCATGTATAGGAAGTGTGAGCACATGTTAATAATAAACATGAGAGGGATTTGTCAGCATTTAACTACATCTGTCCATTTATTTTTATTTTTTTTAACGTTTATTTTTGAGAGACAGAGAGAGACACAGCATGAGTGGGGGAGGGGCAGAGAGAGGGAGACACAGAATCTGAAGCAGGCTCCAGGCTCTGAGTTGTCAGCACAGAGCCTGACATGGGGCTCGAACCCATGTACCGTGAGATCATGACCTGAGCCGAAGCCAGATGCTTAACTGACTGAGCCACCCAGGCGCCCCTACACTTGTCCATTTAAAAGTAATAATAGTAGAGTGCCTGGGTGGCGCTCAGTCAGTTGAGCATCCGACTCTTGATTTTGGTTCAGGTCATGATCTCACAGTTCAAGGTTGAGCCCTGTGTGGGTCTCTGTGTTGACATCGCGAAGCCTGCTTGGGACTCTCTCTCCCTCTCTCTCTGCCCCTCCCCTACTCTCTCTCATTTCAAAATAAGTAAACTTAAAAAAAATAAAAGTAATAATAATGATTTAAAATGATATCTACCCAGGTTTTAACCCAGACAAAAGATGCAATTATACAATTGGAAAATGTATTAGAGGACAAATTAATTATAATTATTGTGCAAACTTAAGAACAATAAAGGAACAGAAGAAGGGGGAGGAGGACGAGGAAATGGAAGAGGGGGAGAGAGAGAGAGAAGGAGAAGGGGTAAACATCCCACTGTCAAGAAACTGCTCCTTTCATTCTTCCATGATCTTCAGTCCTTGCCTCTACGCTTCTGGAATCGCCAGGAAAAAGTGCAGGCATAATTTTAGTACTGTATAACTTTGTGGCATTTTAATTCAACAAAGCATATCATTAATTATCAATTTCTTATATAAAAGAGCAGTATATTTAGAGTCTTTTGCTGAAGGAGCTTATTGTTAGTTTCTCTGCCATGGGAGGGGTGCATAATGGATAAGAGTAAGATACAACTCCCCAAATGGGGCTCCTCAGGCTATGGTCTGGGTTCCCTGTCACCACCAGAGAATGTGGTAAGGGCTACTTTCTAACCCTTGTCATCCTCAGGCTCTTCAATTTGTACAAAAAGATCATTTACTAGTGGCAGAGAATGGCTGTTCTTCATGAACTTTATCAGGGAGTATAATCTTTATTGAGATATCATTCCTATACCATAAAATTCACCCTTTCAAAATATACAATTCAGTGGTTTTAGTATATTCATAGAGTTGTGTAACCATCACCATCATCTGGCTTCTGAACATTTTAATTACCCAAGAAGAAATCCCGTACCTATCAGCAGTCACTGCTCATTCCTTACTTATTGGACTAATCTCCTTTCTGTCTCTATGGATTTGCCTATTCTGGAAATTTCACATAAGTGGAGTGATACAGCATGTGGTCTTTGGTGTTTGGCCTTTCACTTAGCATAATGTTTTCAAGGTTCAACCGTGTTGTAGAGTGTGTCAGTGCTTTACTCCTTTTATTTTTTTCCTTTTTAAGTAGGCTTCACAGCCTGTACAGAACCCAACGTGGGGGTTGAATTCACCACCGAGAGATCAAGACCTGAGGCAAGGGCTGCTTGGATGGCTCAGTCAATTAAGTGTCTGACTCTTGATTTTGGCGCAGGTCATGATCTCATGTTTCGTGAGATCGAGCCTCGTGTAGGGCTCTGTGCTGACAGCATGGAACCTGCTTGGCATTTTCTCTCTGCTTCTTTCTTTCTCTCTCTCTTTCTCTGTCCCTCTCCCACTTGTGCTTTCTCTCTCTCTGAAAATAAAATACATTAGGGGTGCCTGGGTGGCTCAGTCAGTTAAACGTCTGACTCCAGCTCAGGTCAAGATCTTGTGGATTCGTGAGTCCGAGCCCCACTTTGGGCTCTGCGCTGGCAGCTCAGAGCCTGGAACCTGCTTTGGATTCTGTGTCTCCCTCCCTCTCTCTCTCTGCCCCTCCCCTCTCTCTCTCTGCCCCTCATGCTCTGTCTCTCTCTCTCTCTCAAAAATAAATAAACATTAAAAAAATAAAACATTAAAATAAAAAGACTTGAACCGAAATCAAGAGTCGGACACCTAACTGACTGAGCTACCCAGGTGCCCCAATACTTTACTCCTCTATAAAGAGGATATACTAGTGAGTGTAATCTTGAACTCACTGTCACTCTGTATTTAGCAAAGATAAGCCAGGCCCTTGGAAAATGGACAAAATTCTCAAATATATTTGTAACAACAACACTCTTTATGGAATTGTACTGCAAAGGTCAAACAATGAAATGAAGGCTACCCAATCAGGCTATTAAACAAATACAGTCATAAAATCACACATCTCTTAAAAGTTTGATTCACTCACACTTGCAAAAACAATATGAATTGTATACATTTTCACAAAGTTTAGTTTTATTTTTCCAGATAGAATGCAAATTAAACCTTCTCCTCCCTACCCCAAACAGTATTCACTATGAAATATTGGTTCTTGTTTTAAGTGGATTTCCTTTCAACAACTTTTTTCTTTAAAAATTTTTTTCTTTAAAATATTTATTTTTGAGAGACAGAGCATGAGTGGGGGAAGGGCAGAGAGAGAGGGAGACACAGAATCTGAAGCAGGCTCCAGGCTCTGAGCTGTCAGCACAGAGCCTGACATGGGGCTCAAACCCATGAACCGTGAGTTCATGACCTGAGCCAAAGTTGGACACTTAACCGACTGAGCCACCCAGGTGCCCCTCAACAACTTTTTTCCAATACTAGTTACCTACAACTTCTCAAATACTAACAGTGATCATTTCTAGGTGGTGAGATTATGGGTGATTTTCATTTCCTCTTTTCATTTGTCTCATTTCCCTCAACAGACATGCTTTATATTTGCAAATAAAGGAGGAAGAAAGAAAAAGAAATAGGCTGAGAGAAACAGTTACGGAAGTTCTTCTGCAAGATGTGCAATCTGTCCATTTCTCTAGAGTCCAGAGTGCATTCTTCGATTAAGCCGGAGGTGGGTTGCATTTACTTTGGTGCCATAACCTGTGTTAAAGAGTATTCTACGAATATCTTCATTTAAGTTGTTGCTGCATTTATTGAAGGATATCCATGGGACTGTCATTTACTGCATTTTACAGGATCCTCTTTATAAACATATATAGAAGAAACATCTCTTTGGTTTCAGTACCAGGAATCCAGGAATAGTAGTAGCATTTCCCCCAAGGAAGTAGTTTGCTTTTTTTTTTTTAATGTTACTGTTAACTTTTTAAGTAGCTTTATTGAAATCTAACTCATATATTATACAATTCACACATTTAAGGTGTATCATTCAATGACTTTTAGAATATTCACAAAGTTGTGTAATATTTATAATATTTTCATTGTCCCAAAAGAAAGCACTTCCCCTGAGCCACCGTCCTCCAGTTTCTCTCTCCTTCGCCAGTACGAGACAGCTACTAATCAATTTGCTCTCTGTGAATTTGCCTAAGCTGGATATTTCATATAACAGAGTGATACAACATGTGATCCTTTGTGACTGGACTAAGTATAATTTTTTTAAAAATTTAAATTCAAGTTAGTCAACATACAGTGTAGTATTGGTTCCAGGAATAGAATCCAGTGATTCATCACTTACACACAACACCCAGTGCTCATCCCAACAAGTGCCCTTCCTAATACCCATCACTCACCTAGCCTATCCCCTCACCCACCTTCCCTCCAGCAAACTCCAGTCCATTCTCTGTATTTAAGAGTCTTTTATGGTTTGCCTCCCTGTCTGATTTTATCTTATTTTTCCTTCCCTACCCCTATGTTTATCTATTGTGTTTCTTAAATTCCACATATGAGTGAAATAATATATTTGTCTTTCTCTGCCTGACTTACTTCACTTGGAATAATACACTCTAGTTCCATCCATGTTGTTACAAATGGCAAGATTTCATACTTTTTGATGGCCAAGTAGTATTCCATCACACACACACACACACACACACACACACACACACACACCCCACATTTTCTTTATCCATTCATTGGTCAATGGACATTTGGGCTCTTTCCATAATTAGGCTATTGTTGATAATGCTGCTATAAACATTGGGGTACATGTGCCCCTTCAAATCAGTATTTTTATATCCTTTGGATAAATGCCTTGTAGTGCAATTGCTGGGTCATAGGGTAGTTCTAGTTTTAATTTTTTGAGGAACCTCCATACTGTTTTCCAGAGTGGCTGCACCAGTTTGCATTCCCACTGACAGTGCAAGAGGGTTCAGTTCCCTTTTCTCCGCATCCTTGCCAACACCTGTTGTTTCTTGTGTTGTTAATTTTAGTCATTCTGACAGGTGTGAAATGGTATCTCATTGTGTTTTGATTTGTATTTCTCTGATGAAGAATGATGTTGAGCATCTTTTCATGTATCTGTTAGCCATCTGGTTATCTTCTTCGGAAAAGTGTCTATTCAGGTGTTCTGCTCATTTCTTCACTGGATTATTTGGTTTTTGGGTGTTGAGTTTGGTAAGTTCTTTATAGATTTTGGATACTAACCCTTTATTAGATATGTCATTTGCAAATATCTTCTCCCATTCTGTTGATTGCCTTTTAGATTTGTTGATTGTTTGCTTCACTGTGCAGAAGATTTTTATCTTGATGAGGTCCCAATAGTTCATTTTTGCTTTTATTTCCTTTGCTTCCTGAGACATGTCTAGTAAGAAGTTGCTGAAGCTGAGGTCAAAGAGGTTGCTGCCTGTATTTTCCTCTAGGATTTTGAAGGTTTTCTGTCTTACATTTAGGTCTTTCATCCAATTTGAACTTAGTTTTTTTTTCTTTAATTTTTTTAACATATATTTATTTTTGAGAGACAGAGAGAGACAGAATGTGAGCAGGGAAGGGGCAGAGAGAGAGAGTGAGACACAGAATCCAAAGCAGGTTCCAGGCTCTGAGCTGTCAGCACAGAGCCCAACACGGGGCTTGAATCCACAAATTGTGAGATCATGACCTGAGCTGAAATTGGATGCTCAACTGACTGAGTTGAGCCCTTGAACTTAGTTTTGTAAAAATATGGAATGCTTCATGAATTTGCATGTCATCGTGCACAGGGCTAGCATAATATTTCTGAGGTTCATCTATTCTGTGCAATGCATCAGTACTTCATTTTTATTGCCAAATAATATTCCCTTGTGTGGATTTACCCCATTTTATTTATCTATTCATCTGTTGATGAACATTTGAATTGTTTTCATCACTCAGCTATTGTGAACAATGTGGCTATGAATATTCACGTATGTGTATTTGTTTGAATACCTGTTGTTAATTCTTCTGGGTATATAACTAGGAGTGGGACAAATGAATCCTTGATCGTTAATTCTCTGTTTAACTTTTTGAGACATCTGCACACTATTTCCACAGTGGTTGTACTATTTTACATGCTCACCAGCAATATACTAGCATTCCAATTTCCCATCTTCTTACCAATACTGTTATCTTACTTTTTTGCTATAGCCATCTGAACAGATGTGAAATTTTATTTCATTGTGTGTTTCTTGGATCCTTTTTATTTCATATGCCAATGAAAAGGGATACTTCTTTGTCAGTAAATAAGAGGTTGTCGTATGCTGTTTTCAGAAAGATTTGCTTTTCATCATTGTTCTGATTTGCATTTCCTTGATGACCAGTGATGTTAAACATCTTTTCACACACTTATTGGCTATTTGTATATCTTCCTTAGAGAAATGTCTATTGCGTGGTGTTTTTTTTTTGTTTTTTTTTTTTTGATGCTTGTTATTTCATACAGGTAGGGGGTCAAACTTCATTCTTTTGCATATGAATATCCAGTATCCCAGCACCATTTATTGAAAAGATTATTCCCTTCCAATTAAATGGTCTTTCACCCTAGTAAAAAATCAATTGGCAGTAAATATGAGGGTTTATTTCTAGACTCTTGACTCTATTCCATTGGCCTATTTTCTTTCTTATGTCAGTACCACAAATGTCTTGACTACTATAGCTTTGTAATGAGTTTTGAAATGGAGAAATGTGAGTCTTCCAACTTTATTCTTTTTCAGGATTATTTTGGTTAGTCTGGGTCTTTTGAATTTTTACATGAATTTTAGGAGCAGCTTGCCAATTTCTGAAAAGAACTCAGCTGTGATTTGACAGGCTCTGTGTTGAATCTGTAGATCAGTTTGAACATTTTAACATTGTTCCATTTTAACAATTTTAAGGGTTTTTTTTTGTTTGCTTGTTTCTCCAAGATCTATTTATTTATTTATTTATTTTTAACGTTTATTTATTTTTGAGAGAGAGAGACACACAGAGTGTGAGCGGGGGAAGGTCAGAGAAAGAGGGAGACACAGAATCAGAAGCAGGCTCCAGGCTCTGAGCTGTCAGCACAGAGCCCAAACTCGGGGCTCAAACCCACGAACCGCGAGATCATGACCTGAGCTGAAGTCAGCTGTCCAACTGATTGAGCCACCCAGGCGCCCCTCTCCAAGATTTTATTTAAATTCCAGGTAGTTAATACACAGAAACTAATACACATTAGTTTCAGGTGCAGAATTTAGTGATTCAATACTTACATACAACACCAGGTGCTTATCACAGTAAGTGCCCTCCTTAATCCCTATCACCTATTTGACATTGCCCTCCCTCCATCTCCCCTTTGGTAACCATCAATTTGCTTCTACAGTTAGGAGTCTGTTTCCTGGGGGATCCCTGTGTGGCTCAGTCACTTAAGCATCCAATTTTTTATTTCGGCTCAGGTTATGATCTCATAGTTGTGAGACTACATCAGGCTCTGTACTGGGCATGGAGCCTGGTTAAGATTCGCTCTCTCCCTCTCCCTCTGCCCCACCCTGCCTCACAAAAAATGAAGTAAAATAAAGTAAAAAAAAAAGGGTTTGTTTCTTGGTTTTCCTCTCTATTTTGCCCCCCTATATTCATTTAATTTGTTTCTTAAAATCCACATGAGTGAATTCATGTGGTATTTTGTTTTGTTCTGACTTATTTTCCTTAGCATAACACTCTGTAGCTCTATCCATGTCATTGCAAATGGCAAGATTTCAATGATTTTAAATTTTTTTTTAATTTTTTATAGTTTATTTTTGAGACAGAGAGAGAGAGAAAGAGAGAGAGAGTGAGCAGGGGAGTGGCAGAGAGAGAGGGAGACACAGAATCTCAAGCAGGCTCCAGGCTCTGAGCTGTCAGCACAGAGCCTGACATGGCCCTCGAACCCACGAATCGTGAGATCATGACCTGAGCTGAAGTTGGACGCTTAAGCAACTGAGCCACCCAGGAGCCCCTATGTGGACTTCTTTAATTTCTTTCAATGATGTTTGTAGTTTTCAGTGTATACGTCTTGTATTTCTTTTGTTAAAGTTAGTCCTAATTATTTATTATTTTTGATGCTATTGTAAGTAGAATTCTTAAAAAAGTTTTTAATGTGTATTTATTTTTGAGAGAGAAAGACAGAGTGTGATCAGGGAAGGGGCAGAGAACGAGGGACACACACAATCTGAAACAGGTTCTAAGCTCCAAGCTGCTAGCACAGAGCCTGTCTCAGGGCTTGAACCCACTAACTGTGAGATCATGACCTGAGCTGAAGTTGGACACTCAATGGACTGAGCCACCCAGGCACTGCATTGTAAGTAGAATTCTTTATTTCATTTTTGGTTGTTCATTGTAACTATTGTGTAGAAATGCAATTTATATTTGTATATTAATCTTGTATTCTGCAAGCTTGCTGAACCTGCTTATTAGTTCTGGTAGGTTTTTCATGGCTTCCTTAGGTTTTCATTTTTTTAAATGTTTATTTATTTTGAGAGAGAGAGAGAGAGAGAGGTGAATGTGAGCAGAGGAGGGGCAGAGAGAGAGGGAGAGAGAGAATCCCAAGCACAGCACAGAGCCTGATGTGGGGCTTGAAACCACAAACTGTGATATCATGACCTGAGCTGAAATCAAGAGTCGAAAGTTTAACCAATTGACTGAGCCACCCAGGTACCCCTTCCTTAGGATTTCTTTCTTTCTTTCTTTCTTTCTTTCTTTCTTTCTTTCTTTCTTTCTTTCTTTCTTTCTTTCTTTCTCTCTCTCTCTCTCTCTCTTTCTCTTTCTTTCTTTCTTTCTTTCAGGATTTCTTTATGCAAATATACATCATCAGTTAATAGGATAGTTTTACTTCTTTCTAATCTGGATGCCTTCTTTTCTTATTCTTGTCTGATTGTCTTGGCTATAATGTTCTGCACAATGTCAAAAAGAAGTGGAATCTAGTTCCTCGTCTTAGGGGAAAAGCACCCATTCTTTCACTTTAAGTATGATGTTAGCTGTGGGTCTTTTGTAGATGCCCTCTGTCTGGTTGAGTAAATTCCCTTCTATTCCTAGCTTGTTAAGTGTTTTTATCATGAAGGGGTCTTGAATTTTGTCAAATGCTTTTCTGCATCTATTAAAGGATCCTGTGAGGTCTGGCCTTTATTCTATTAATGTGAAGTATGTTGAATGTTTTGTATGTTAAGCCAATCTTGCATTCATGGGATAAATACTATTTGGTCATCATGTATGATCCTACAAGACAAATCTGAGCCTCTAAAATTCTGTTTTTCAAAGATGGAAGAATTAAAAGTGAATATTTTCATTACAAACTTAGTTAATATTAATGACTAAGTTATTAATATTTCAAGCAAAATTCGGTATAAGTATCCCTAAAATAGTTGGCATCTTTAGATATTAGATGATTCCATTTCCAAAAATATTATTTGCACATAATTTTCCAGGAACACAATGGTCCTTTCAAATAAGGCACACCTGTGGTTATAAAATGAGAAAAAATGGGAAAGCTAATATTTGGATTTCTTTTAGAGGTAAAACCCTGATCTAACTATTGATGATTGACCAACTCTGTTCATATTTTATTCATTGCAGAAGCATGCAAAGGTAATATTTTTGTTTCCCTCAAACATGTTCAGAGGCCCAGAAACCTTTGGGCCAGAAACTATAAACACCTTTTGAAATAAATTTTATTAATGGAACTCCAGTGACTTTTATTAGATCCCTATTTTTGGTTAGTTAGTCCTTATGCTTTTTGCACAGACTGAGATGTTTTGAAATAATATTGCATTGTCCCAACAATCTGGCAAGCACGGAGTTTTCAGACAAGGAGACATTTATGGCCAGTGGAGGCAGAGCAATCACTGTTCTAAATCTTGAGGTTTCAAGTTAGATGTAGAGACTATAACAGACTCCTTTTACTCCTGGCTCAGTGCTAAAGACCTGGAGCAGATTCCAATTTCCACTAGTAGTCTTTTGTTGAACCTTTTGAAATAAATAAACCTTTGTAATATGTGATGGTTGGAATAATCTTCCCTTCTGCAAAACTTTTAAAATAGCTTGTATATGTTTAAAGTTTTATTTATTTATTTTTGAGAGAGAGAAAGAGCAAGCACATGCACACAAGCGTGGGAAGGGCAGAGAGGGAGAGAGAGAGAAAGAGAGAGAGAGAGAGAGGGAGTCACAGAATCAGAAGCAGGCTCCAGGCTCTGAGCTGTCAGCGCAGAGCCTGATGTGGGGCTTGAGCTCACAAACTGCAAGATCATGACTTGAGCTGAAGTCACACGCTTAATTGACTGAGCCACCCAGGCGTCCCAGGGTTTGAATATATTTAGAAGCATTCATTTAATGAGCTAGGTAGAGTTTAGAGCAGAGTTGGAGGAAGATTTGCCACAGTTCACAAAATTCGTACCAATTTTAAGTCACACAATTACTTCCAAACTTCTTCTTCACCAAGCTGTTACTAGCATCACTAACAAGCAACCATTTTGGAAGATCAGCTTCACCCCAGGCCAGTGAGGTCAGTAAAAAGCATTAAATCTCTCAAAGGAAGCAGGAGGCAGGAGAGTGTTATCCCCCAAACCCCAAGGGCATATCTGTGGGTGGTGATTATATCCAACTGTTACTCATCTTCCATTCAGAAAGGCCAGCCTTCCTCTTCCTCTTCTCATTCAGACATGGTTAAAAATAAATTTAACCAACAGGAAATATCAGATAGCATACATCCTGTTCACTCTTTCAGAAATTATTTATTGGAGGTATAGGATGTGCTAGGCTATAGGGACACACTTATCAGCTAGATGTGTTCCCGCCCTGATAGAGTTTGAGATATTTTATTGGAAAAGAAAAGTAAAAGACATGACAAAAGTAAACAAACAAAATTATTACAAATCACAGTAATATTTCATAAGATCTATGAAAGAAATATACCATGGTCTGGGATAGAGAATTTCAATATACCACCTTTATTATACAAGGTGGTCAAGGAGACATCTCTGAGGGAGTGATATGTTAGCCGAGATCTGTGGGACAAGGAGTTAGTCATTTATTTATTTATTAAAATTTTTTTAATGTTTATTTTTGAGAGAGAGAGAGAGAAAGAGAGAGAGAGAAAGAGTGCAAGCAGGGGAGGGGCAGAGAAAGAGGGAGACACAGAATCAGAAGCAGGCTCCAGCCTCTGAGCTGTCCGCACAGTTCATGTGACTCATGAACCGTGAGATCATGACCTGAGCTGAAGTTGGACGCTTAACCAACAGAGCCACTCAGGCGCCCCAAGAGTTAGTTATTTGAAAAGCAGGGTGAACAGGGCTCTAGGGAGAAGGAACAGTACATGCAAAGGCGCAGAGCCTGGAACAAGGCTCACCTGTTCTGGTAACTAGAGAAGGCCAGCCTGGCTGGAAGGCAGTGAGCAAGGAAAATGGCATCAGAAGGAGCCCAACGTTAGTGGGAATCCAGATTACGCTCAGCTCTTTTAAGCAACTGTATTAGTTTGCTAGGATTACAGGATATGTGTTTTGTTCCTCACACCACTATGCAATTAACTCAGTTCTGATGCTATTTACCTGGAGGCATCATCAGATCCTATAGGTTAAGGATCTTGTAAGGTCCTACAAGACTACCCCATCCCTTCACCCTCCAGATGCCAATGGCCAATTCCAAGTTGTCACCTGTGCCCTGGCCAACTTGGCTATAGATTGGAGGTTCCAAAAATCCCCTCCTTAGGTTCAATTGATTTAGAGTAGCTCATAAAACTCAGAGACATTTTGTTTACTAGATCGCTTGTTTACTATTAAAAGAATACAACTCAGGAACAGCCATATGGAAGAGATGCATAGGGAAGTTATGGGGAAAGGGCAGAGATCCCATGCTGTCTGGGTGCACCACTCTTCCCAAATCTCCACATGTTCATCAACCGGGAAGCTCTTTGAACATGGTCCTTTTGAGGTTTTATGTAGGCTTCATTACTTAGGCATGATTGATGGAATCATTGGCCACGGGCATCATTTTAACTTAATTACCTCTTTAAAGGACCGTCTCCATTACAGTTACATTCTAAAATACTGGGATCTTAAAACCAAGACAACAGGCCCCAAATAGAATTGCTTGTGCTAACATCACCGAACTAAGACTTAATACAGTTTAATTTCTCCCAGAAATGGAAATGTAAACCAATCAGGAATCACCTGATCAGTGCTAGTTAGGTGATCTGTCCGATAGGCCCCTGCCATTCCCTTAAAGGAAAGTAACCTTGTAACAAAAAACTGCCTTTCTGCCTAGCATAACTTCCTTGTTCTTACTCCCTTCTGGCTATGAAAGTCTTGGATTTGGTACAGCTCCTTAGAATTCCTTTCTATCTGCTAGACTGGGTGCTGCCCAATTGGAGTTGACTTTTGCTTAAGTAAACTCTTAAAATTTTAATATGCCTCAGTTTATCTTTTCACAGGGAGGTAAGGCTTCCACATATGAATTTTCAGGGTCATAATTCAGTCCATAACAGTATAACTTTAAGGATTTCAGATTTGCTCTTACGAGCAGAGGAAAACCATGGAAGAGATTGAGGAAGGAGTATGAGGAAGAGTATGTTGAAGGAGAGGTAGCAAATGCATTTATATGTTAATTTTTTGCCAATCGAACCTTGTTTTTTGCTTAAGGCAACTGATTTGTTCAGCCAAAAATGCAAATTAACTGGTTCTTTTGGCACAAGGGGTGGCCATATGACAGTGTTATGAGTGACTGATGGATACAATTTGAAGGTCTACTGAGTGGAATTCAATAGTCTCAGGAAAGGCTTGTTTTACTGATACAAAGGCATGTCCCTTTGCCCTACACCGCTTCTTCTTTTTCCTATCTGGGAAAAGGGTATAATGCCTGGAGATGCAGCAAACATCTTGTGCCCATCAAGATGAAGGTTTTATGCCAAGGATATAGAGCTGGCACATAAAAGGAGCTTGGTTTTCAGATGACACCTTTGTGCAGCTATATGAGCTCTGGTTAGCCTACACCCACACTTTTTGTTCCGTGAGAATAGTCCCCTGCTTGTTTAAACCACTGAAGCAGGGACTCCTGTTACAGCTGAATGCATTCCTTACTGATATGGAGGGCTGAACCAGAAGAAGGAATGCCAGTGTGGAGGCCTTTGCCAAAGTCCAGACCGGAGATAACAAGGACCTGGGTTAGAATGGCAACAATGGACTTGGAGCAGAGTAGACAAATTCCAGAAACAAGGTATATTACCTGAGCAGCCCCCATGTGGACATGAAGAATTTTCCCTTACTTATCCAGGGCCATTGAGCCCAAACTTGCTTTATTTGGCCTTTTCTTAAAGTCTTGTAGCATGTACAGCCTCGATAAACATTTTTGGTATACCTACTTTGTGCTAGCTTTTATAGTTTTGAGGAATTTTTCCCTGGCTACTCAAATGTACATTCATCAATTCTTCCTGTGAAATCCGTTGTTTTCAAACTTGATTCTTTTTTTTTTTTTTTTAAAGTTTGGGTTAAAAAAAATTTTTTTTTATGTTTATTTATTTTGAGACAGAGAGAAACAGAGCGTGAGTGGGGGAGGGGCAGAGAGAGAGGGAGACACAGAATCTGAAGCAGGCTCCAGGCTCTGAGCTGTCAGCACAGAGCCTGATGCAGGGCTTGAACCCACCAACAGTGAGATCATGACCTGAGCTGAAGTTGGACGCCTAACCAACTGAGCCACCCAGGCGCCCACAAACTTGATTCTATAATCCACTGTAATAAATACATTTTGTATCATGGCCAGAACACATGTAACTGAAAAAAAAGTTACAGATACAGGTATATACAGATATAGATAGATAGATAGATAGATAGATAGATAGAGGCAGATATATAGCTATATACACGCATATACATACATACAGATATATAGCTGAAAAAGAAGTATTACAAAGCAGTAGTCAAAATATGTGTCACACATTCTATTCTACTCAATTAAAAAAAAGATTCTGGTCACATACACCACCCACTGAATTTGCTTTTATGATCCAGTGAGGAATTAAGAACCATAGTTTGAAAACTTGATCTAAATTATTGTTTTGGGGCACCTGGGTGGCTCAGTTGGTTAAGCATCCAACTTTGGTTCAGGTCACGATCTTAAAGTTCATGAGTTCAAGCCCTTCATCAGGCTCTCTGGTGTCAGCTCAGAGCCCGCTTCCAATCCTCTGTTCCCCTTGCTCTCTGCCCCTCCCCTGCTCTCACACACTTGCTCTCTCTCTCTCAGAAAAATAAACATTTAAAAAATTAAATTATTGTTTTGACATTTATTCTTTACCACCCAGTAAGTCTCTTGCATTGATATTTGACTTTTCATGCCATGTCTTTTCTTACCATTTGGACCATGATCCTCTCCCCACCTTGTTTTTGTATTTTTCTGTAGTGCCTGGCACTGTGCTTGGCATATAGTGGCTTATACACTCTTTAAGATCAAGAGCCATGTAATATGGAATTTTGGGTCTTCTTGATACTATAAACATGATAAACCATTCTTTCCATTTGTCTGTGGTTGGGTAGGTCGTAGAAGTTCAGGAAACTAGGAACAACTGCTTCAGGCTGCTGTCCACTTCTCTTGAGTATCTCCTTCTTTTTAGGACTCAATATTATTATTATTATTATCATCATCATTATCATATCAAACCTTAGAGTTTTGTTGCCTTTCTGAGTATTTAATGCATAGACTAGTGGATTTGTTAAGGTAACATACCCTAAAATGCTAGCAGGAGAAAGCTAGGAGAGAAGGCTGTTCCTCCAACTGTGAGATTTCAAGAGAACTAAGAGAAAAGGGCCATGGTAAGGAGATGGGGGGACGTTTGGGGGCCAGGTTATCACACCAATATTGAAGCAGCCCATCTGTGTTTGAAGCATTGGAGAGGCCCAAGGCCAGGGAAGTCTGGGGAGGTTTCCTGGAACATGTGTACTTGCACAAGCTAGTGAACAGGAGACAGAAAACAACCTTATGTTTTGAGCAAAGTTCACTCTTCCTATCTTGTTTTCTCTGTATTTGCTGTCTTCATTTATTAACAGGAGACATGACTGCCTCCTTGGCTTCTGAGTGCTGCCGCTCTGTGGGTGGGAAATGGAAACCTCAGACTTGACATTCCTGGCTCACATGAGCAGACCTGGCAGGCAGACTCCTGTCACTTTGGCTCAAGGGAGGGTCCGGGGCTCTTGGGAGAGCCACCATTTGTTGCCGGCTAAGAAATTGCTTTTCTAATGAAAAGAAGAAGGCGGCTTTACTTTGGCAATCTGGAATAGTCTCTAAGACACACTGATAAGTGAAAAAACAAAGTGTCGACAGTGCATATGATATGTTAGCTACCCTCAGGGGGAGAAGATAGAAGGATATTTATTTGTAAATGCATATTTGTGTATATGTAGAATATCTCTGGAAGAACACACAACAGACTAGAACTGGTATTATGTTTGAGGAGGACTGGGTGGCTGTCAGGGATGGGAGAGACTTATTTTTCATGTATATCCTTTCTGCATTTTGAATATTTTACCACGTACATGTTTTAACCTGTTGAAATAAATTATTATTTCCAATCAAATCTATGCAACCCTAAAAGTGATATTTATGAAACATGTATGAGAACACAGCTTAAAATATTAGTTTAAATGAGCCATTATAGTATGTATAATACAAACAAAAATAAGAATAAGCAAAATCCCTGTGTATATAGAAAAAGACTTGGAAGGTGATACACCATAAGTTTAAAAGGTGGTTTCTGAAAGTATAGGTATTCGTTTTTTCATTATTTCCAAATTTTATTTTATTGTATCTTTATTTCATCATGGCAAAAAAATAAACAAATCTTATAACCGAGAAGAGAAACTGCTTTATCTCATGAGACTTGGGGTTCTCATAGCTCACCATCCGTTAACTCTCCCAGCCTTTAGTCCAAGCTATCATTTGATTTTTAATATTTAATTTTTAAGTCAGCTGTATGCCCAGTGTGGGGCTTGAACTTACAACCCTGAGATCGAGAATTCTATGTCCTACCCACTGAGACAGCCAGGCATCCCATCTAATCTATCATTTTATTTTTTTTTTAATTTAAATTTTAGTCAAAAATACAGTGCAATATTGGTTTTAGGAGTAGAATTCAGTGATTCATTACTTACATACAACACCCAGTGCTCATCACAAGTGCCTTCCTTAATACCCATCACCCATTTGGCTCATCCCTCACCCACCTCCCTCCATCAACCCTCAGCTTGTTTTTTATGGTTAAGAGTCTCTTGTGGCTTGTTTCCCTCTCTCCTCTCCACCTTCCCTTCCCATATGTTCATATATTTTGTTTTTTAAATTCCACATGAGTGAAATCATATATTTGTCTTTCTCTGTTTGACTTACCTTGCTTAGCATAACACACTCTAGCTCCATCCATGTCATTGCAAATAGCAAGATTTCATTCTTTTTGATGGCTGAATAACATTCCATCGTATATGTGGACCACATTACTTTATCCATTCATCAATTGATGGACATTTGGGTTTTCTACATAGTTTGGCTATTGTTGATAGTGCTGCTACAAATATTGGTATGCAGGTACCCCTTCAAATCTGTATTTTTGTACTCTTTGAGGAAACATCTAATAGTGCAATGGCTGGCTTGTAGGGTAGTTCTATTTTTAGTTTTTTTGAGGAACCTCCACACTGTTCTCCAGAGTGGCCACACCAGTTTACATGGTTCCTCTATCTCCACATCCTCGCCAACACCTGTTGTTTTTGTGTTGTTCATTTTAGCCATTCTGACAGGTGTTAGATGGTATCTTATTGTGGTTTTGATTTTTCTTTCCCTGATGATGAGTGATGTTGAGCATTTTTTTCATGTGTCTGTTAGCCATCTGGATGTCTTCTTTGAAAAAGTGTCTATGCATGTCTTCTGCCCATTTCTTCACTGGGTTATTGGTTTTTGGGGGGTTGAGTTTGACAAGTTCTTTATAGATTTTGGATAGTAACCCTTTATCAGATATGTAATTTGCAAATATCTTCTCCCATTCCATTGGCTGTCTTTTAGATTTGTTGATTGTTTGCTTCACTGTGCAGAAGGGATTTTTCTTGATGAGGTCCCAGTAGTTTATATTTGCTTTTGTTTCCCTTGCCTCCGGAGACATGTCTAGTAAGAAGTTGCTGTGGCCAAGCTCAGAGAAGTTGCTGCCTGTGTTCTCCTCTAGGATTTTAATGGTTTCCTGTCTCACATTTAGGTCTTTCATCTATTTTGAATATATTTTTGTTTATGGTGTAAGACAGTGGTCCAGTTTCATTCTCCTGCATGTTGCCAGTCAGTTTTACATTTGTTGAAGAGATTTTTTTTCCATTGGATATTCCTTCCTGCTTTCTTGAAGATTAGTTGTCCATACAGTTGTGGGTCCATTTCTGGGTTTTCTATTCTGTTCCACTGATCTATGTGTCTGTTTTTGTGCCAGTACCATACTGTCTTGATGATTACAGCTTTGTAATATGGCTTGAAACCCGGAATCATGATGCCTCCAGTTTTGTTTTTCTTTTTCAGGATTACTTTGGCTATTCGGGGTCTTTTGTGGTTCCATACAAATTTTAGGATTGTTTATTCTAGCTTTGTGAAAAATGCTGGTGGTATTTTGATATGGATTGCATTAAATGTGTAGATTGCTTTCGGTAGTATAGACATTTTAACAATGTTTGTTCTTCCAATCCATGAGCATGGAATGCTTTTCCATTTCTTTGTGTCCTCTTCAATTTCTTTCATATGTATTCTATGGTTTTCAGAGTACAGATCTCTCACCTCTTTAGTTCGGTTTATTCCTAGGTATCTCATTGCTTTTGGTCAATCTATCATTTTAAAATGAAAGTCTCACCAAGTAGCTCTCCTACTTAAATACTCCTGGAAGAGCTCCATTCACATAAAATCCACATTTCTTGTGTGGGAAAACGGGTTCTTCAGAGGATGTTCCTAGCTTGCCTCTCTGGCCACATCCCCTACCATTGCCTTCAGCTTCTTAATGTTCCTTAAACAAAATATATTCTCCATAACTCTGTACTTTAGTACGTGCTGTTTCTAATTTAGCTAAACTCCTACTCATCCTCACAGAATTACCCAAATTATCACCTCCTCCCTGAAGCCTTCCCAACTTCCATAGGCGGTGTCTGCAATTCCTTTTTTTGTGTGTGTTGTCTAGGCCTTAATCCTTAATCCTCGCAGCTACACAAGAACAAGGATTATGTATTATTATTTTTTATATCCCCCAAGTCTTCCTTGCAAAAACCCAGCACACGTGAGGTGCTCAAAACCTTGAATGAATTAACAAAGGTTTGCATCTCTTCCATGTTTCTGTGATGTTATTCTGGCCCTCAAATGTTGTCATGTCACTGGGTCACACAGAGCTGTGGCCTAGAGGAGCTATTCCTATGGAAAACTTTCCTTCACCAGTTCCCCTAATTCTTCCTCTTCAGTCTTTCCCCCTTATCTCTCAATCAGCAGACTCATCAGTGTGGATGGTGGTATGCATAATAAAATACCTATGCCTTTGATTTGATTCTGTTCTTAATTTTCATCCTACTCAACTCTGTTCTTTGTCAAGGACAAGTGTGAATTCCCCTTGGCATTGGACTGCAAGTGGAGCAAGAGAACTATATTACAGTGAAGAATCATTTGAGCAAACAGAGGAAAGGGGAGCATGAAAATTGAAAATTGTGCTGGAAGGGAGAATGCCCACCCCCGTCCTCTGGCTTTGATCTCCAGGGCTCCATTAGAACATGCTATTAGCTTTAACCAGCTCTTTGTTTCTATGCCAGGGACGGATGCCAAGGGGTCCTACTTAGAAGTAATAAAGAATAACAACAACAAATTGCTGTCAGAGTCAGACATATCATAACCCTAGGAGATGGGCCCTTATCTAGCAGAAATAAGAGGCAGGAGCAACCTTGGCTGTGATCTAGAAACAGGGGAGGAGGTAATTCCTGTGCTTCCCCTGGAGCCACAGCCCCTGCCGACCAAAAGACCCAGGACTTTTTTTTTTTAATTTATTTATTTTTGAGAGAGAGAGAGCAAGCATGAACAGGGGAGGGGCATAGAGAGGGAGAGAGAGAATCCCAACCAGGTTTTGCGCCATCAATGCAGAGCCTGATGGGGGCTTGAACCCACGAACCCTGAGCTCATGACCTGATCTGAAATCAAGAGTCAGACACTTAACCCACTGAGCCACCCAGGCACCCCAGGCCCAGAACTTCTTAAAGACAGCCGCTATCACCACTCCTCCAGAGGGAGACCACCACGTAGGTAGAGTGGGGACAGTGGGGGTGGGAGCCACCATCTCAGAAGAGAACAACACCAGTGTACCAAAGGTCGCTGTCTTTAGTCACTTCCCGTGTCCTCAATTTCTACCTGCCAACAACATGGTCACAGGCATGCACTCTTTGAGTCTCCTTCTAATTGTGTTTCATCGTCTGTGGCTGACTCAGGTACAAGGTTGTAATAGCCAGGACTATGATGCAGATGTGGTCTAGTTTAACATAAATTCTATATCTATACCTATGCATATATATGTGGTGGGAGAGAAAAAATGAGAACAATATTAATTTTTCTTAGCCCAAGATAACCCTTTAGCAGACAAACCACACCAATGTCCAAAGAGTATGTCTTTTCTAGCCCAGAAAAGACCAGTGCTACTTGAGCTTCCTCTTTCATTCCTAAACATCTGCCAACTTCATCCCTTCTAACCACCTCCATTTCCTTGTCACAGACTTCCTCATCACTTTGCCATGTGGCTCCCTCCTCCACTTCTTTCCCGAGAAGATACCATGACTCCTGAATCTTCTCAGATCGTATCCTGTTTTTCTCTGGGAGAAGAGTAGTGCCATTCACAAACAAGATCAGGGGAAAGTGGTCTCTCATTTACTGGCTGTGAAACCTTTGTCACCTTTGCCCCTTTTGTGCACATCCTGTCTCCCTCCCCTACCCATCATCTAATGAGTTTCCAGGGTCACACAGGATCTCTCTAGCATCTACCAACCCTCTTCATCCTCACTGCCATGACAGAGCACAAAAGTGGGGGTGGGGATGCTAGTATCTGTCAATTCCAACTTTCACACTATGACCTTCTTCCTGTCTGTATTAATGTCCTAGAGCTGCTGTAACAAGTATCATGAACCGAGTGCCTTAAAACAATAGAAATTTACTGTCTCATAGTTCTGAAGGCTGAAAGCCCCGAATCAAGGTGTGGGTAGGTAGTTTCCTTCTAGAGGCTCTTCAGGAGGATCTGTTTCATGTGGTTCTCCTAGCTTCTGGGAGTTGCCAGCAATCCTGGGCATTCCTTGATTTGTGGATGTGACACTCCAGTCTCTGCCTCTGTCTTTCTAGGGCATTCTCCTCTGTGTGTGCATATAGCTCTGTGTTTCTGTTTTCTCGTAAAGACAACAGTCATTGGACTTAGGGCCCACCTTCATCTTAACTAATTACACATGCAAAGACCATATTTCCAAATAAGGTCACATTCTGAGGTTCTAGTGGACATGGACTTTTGGAGGACACTGTTCAGCCCAATATACAGTTTTTCCAGCTCTCAGAATCTCCCTCCACCGACCGTTTCTCTTTCTTCTCATAGGGCCCTCCAGTTGCACGGTCTCCCTACTTTGTCCATGTGTGTCCATCTTCAGCTGACCTCTGACTTTTCCATCCAGATTTGACCACGCTGTTGACTTGAACTTTACCACTCCTTCTTCCAACTTTCTATTTCTCATTCTGTAGTCTGCCTGCTTGGGGACACACAGGCTTCTCTCATTTTCTAAAGGAAACTGTGCACCTGTGAAGACTATGGTCCCAAGGAAAGCTCTGTCTCCAGTTGCAGGTGGGCCTTCCAGACCAATTAGCAGTCTCCAGTGACTCTTGCAGAGCCTCACCTCGCTCCCCAAGCCCCACCTGGCCGACCCTCCTTTATTCTCAGGAATTGACTCTACTTCACTGAGGAAATTGAGCCACGAAGCTTCCAGGACCTGAACAACCTGTCCCCTCTCTGTTTTACCTACATTTACAACTAGTCTCCCCTCCTCTCCTCATGTCACAGGGTGAACTGCCCTCTCTGCTCAGGCCAGTCCAGGCCCCTCACAGCCCTCTGGGAGCTTGCTCCTTCAGCCATCCTGGCCCCCACCCTCAGCCTACACCCTTGCTCAAGACGTGTGGGTCTAAGAACACACGCCCTTGGGGCACCTGGTGGCTCAGTCAGTTGAGCGTCCTGACTCTTGATTTTGGCTCAGGTCATGATCTCACAGTTTGTGAGCCATGTCAGGCTCCATACTGACAGCAGCTGGGCCCACTTTAGGATTCTCTCTCTCCCTCTCTCTGCCCCTCTCCCCCTTGTGGGCTCTCTCTCTCTCTCTCTCTAAATAAACATTTAAAATAAAGAACACACCTTTCCTCTCTCTGGTAATGACTACGTCTCTCTCTCTCTCTTCTCCGTATACCTTCCCCCAGTTCCTGGGGCTTCTCTCCTTCTCTCTCTCTCTCTCTCTCTCTCTCATTAGCTAAGCTGCTTGAATAATAGTGTCTGTGATCTGCACACACCTTACCTTTCCATTCCCAAAGAAGCCATTTGTTTCATGGAGCATCCCAGGCCCCTCAGTGGGATGTGGTCCCTCCTCCCATCCTCCTTCCTCTAAACCCCAAAGCTCTGTTTGTGCCTGTCCTAGTTGGTGTCATCCTGTCTTCCAGATTCGGAGCAGGGCAAATGTTACAGGCATCGGATAACTCTTTGTGGCACATGTAAAGGCTATGAAGGGCCACACTTTGTTCTTTTTCCTCTGTGTGGCTGGATGAATGGAGTGGGCCTCATGGGCTGAGGGAGACAAACTTAACAGAACATGTAAATGGTTCCCATTTCCCGAGGTCTCCTCCCTGTGGCTGCTGCTGCTGCTGCCTTCCATGAAGGGTGGTGACTTGGGCAGGAAAAGGAGGGCAGGGGACAGAGAAGGCTGCACTCCTTTTGGGGCTAATACCCTGCTTACCTCTCTTCTGACCTGAGGTTTACATGTGCACAAGGTGGCATAGGAGGCATGCATTTCCCATCACGTGTGGCTTTGTGGGCCCAGTCTTTGCCAGCCTATCACATGGTACAGCCATGGGACAACCTCTTCTCTCCACATCCAGCCCTCTGCTATATTCTTTGAGGCAATATTAGTCACCGATTATTAAGCATGCACATGTGATGCTCTGAGGTACGTGTTTCCTATACCACTTTACCACTTCCTCTAGTCCTTACAGCAACCCAGTGAGGTAGGTACTATTGTTTCTCATTTTCCAGGTGAGAAATAAAGACATAAAGAGGTTAAGTAACTTGCATATATAGTCCTGCTGTTAGTGGCAGAACACTCCCCAAGCCCTGGCCTCTAAGATGCCAGAGTCCATGCCTGCCTTCTTTTCTCCAAAGGTCAACCTTGATCTCAATTTTCACCTGACCTCAGGCCTAATGTTTCTATGGTGTGTTTATGAGGTGTGAGCTGCCCAAGGGACACAATTCTCCCTCTTACCCTGTGGCTTGTCCAGGAGCTCTCTTCCATTATCTATCCTGGATACACATGAGGCGTGTAGGTGGAGACGGGAATGATTAAAAGGAGGGCAACATATATGAGCTCTTACTAGATCCTGTCCTCCTTAGGACAGGATCAGGCTTATGTTTTCCCCATTTGCATATCTCTAGTGCCCATAACTATGTGCTGAGTGAGGAAATAGACATTTGCTCCTGAACAAAATCTACAAGCAGATGTATTTGCCCTGGTGGTGAAAGGTATCACAGAAGCAGATCCTCATCTGGACTCTCTTCCCCTGCATTATTGGAATATCATGTCAACAAGGTACAGCCCAGAAGCTGCTCAGGGATGGGGAGGTCTTAGAAAACTGTTGTCAAAGAGTGGCAGACGGTTTTGACATAGAGCAAGTTTTCATGAAGATTTAATGGGATAATTTGGATAAAACTTGGCACAATCTTCATTAAAAGGCAAGTGTTTAGTAAAGTAACAAAACATATTGACATTGCTAGTCCTCAAAAGTGTATCCAAATAAATGAGGCAAAGGGATAGTCAAAAGCTTCTGTGCCACTTTGGATGGCCATTTTACCTTAAAGCTCTTGCCACCGAATGTGGTACAGATAAAAACACATCGCAACCTGCTGCTTCTCTTCTCTTATGGCTCTCCATCATACTCAGAATAAAAGTCAGCCTCCTTCTCTGACTTCAGGCCCTTCTTCGTCTGCCTCCTTCATAGATGGTGTCTCACACCCTCTGGTCTCTGGCTGGGGGAGCAGGCCAGAACCTTTTGCCTTAGGAGCTCTGCATGTGCTTCAGGGCTGAGTTGAAGTGTCATTTCCTTCCCTGACCACCAAGCAGGTCCTCATTTATCTGTTGTTTTGTTTTGTTTTAAACACTATGTCCCTAAAACTGCTCGACAAATAGATGTTCGATAGATTGTTGTTGAACAAGTGCGCTAAGGACCTGGACCGTTGCCACTTTGTTTTTTGGTTACTTTTTATTTATTTTTAAAATTTCCACTATAATTAACATAGTGTTATATTAGTTTCAGGTATACAATATACTGATTCAGCAATTCCGTACATCACCCAGTGCTCATCCCCTTACGTGTACTCTTAATCTCCTTCAACTATTTCGCCCATCCCCCAGCCACCTCCCCTCAGGTAACCATTAGTTTGTTCTCTATAGTGAAGAGTCTTTTTTCCCCTTCTTTTTTTCTTTATTTGTTTTGTTTCTTAAATTCCACATGTGAATGAAATCATATATTTGTCTTTGTCTGCCTGACTTATTTCACTTAGCATTATACCCTCTAGATCCATTCATGTTGTTGCAAATGTTATCATGTTGCCAAGATATCATTCTTTTTTATGGCTGAATAATACTCCATTGAATATGAATATATGTGTGTGTGTGTGTGTGTATATATATATATATATATATATATATGCAATCAGGCACCTGGCCTGGCTGCAAGCCTGCCTCTCCCCCCCCCCCCCCGCCATATATATATATGTATCACATCTTTATCCAGTCATCTATCGATGGACACTTGGGTTGTTTTCATAACTTGCCTATTGTAAATAATACTGCAATAAACATAGAGGTACACATATCTTTTCAAATTAGCGTTTTTGTATTCTTTGGGTAAATTCCCAGTAGTGGAATTACTAGGTCATGTGGTAGTTCTATCTTTAATTTTTTGAGGAACGTCCATATTGTTTTCCATGGTGGCTGCACCAATTTCCCAACAACAGTGCATGAAGGTTTCTTTTTCTCCACATCCTTGTCAACACTTACTGTTTCTTGTGTTGTTGATTTTAGCCATTCTGAAAGGTGTGAGGTGGTGATTTCATTGTAGTTTTGATTTGTATTTCCCTGATGATGAGTGATGTTGAGCACATCTTTTCATGTGTCTGTTAGCCACCTGAATGTCTTCTTTGGAGAACTGCCTATTCATGTCTTCTGCCCATTTTTTTCTGAAATGTTTATTCATTTATTGTGAGAGAGAGAGAACTGGGGAGGGGCAGAGAGAGAGGGATAGAGAGAATCCTAAGCTTGCTCTGTGCTGCCAGTGCAGAGCCTGACATGGGGCTCAATCCCATGAACCATGAGATAATGACCCCAGCCGAAATCAAGAGTCCAATGCTCAACTGACTAAACCATCCAGGTGCCCCTCTTCTGCTCATTTTTTAATTGGATTGTTTGGTTTTATTGGTGTTGAGTTGTAAAAGTTCTGTGTATATCTTGGATATTAACCCTTTATTGGGTATGTCATTTACAAATATCTTCTCCCCATTCACTAGGTCTTTTCCTATTGTTATTTTCTTTGCTGTGCAGAAACTTTTTCTTTTAAATATAGTTCTAATAGTTTATTTTTGCTTTTATTTCCCTTGCCTCAGAGACATATCTAGAGACATATCTACAGCTGATGTCAGAGAAATGACTGCCTATGCTCTCTTCTAAGATTTTTATTGTTTCAGGTCTCACATTTAGATCTTTAATCTGTTTTGAGTTTATTTTGTATATGGTGTAAGAAAGTAGTCCAATTTCATTCTTTTGCATGTAGCTGTCCAGTTTTCCCCACACCATTTGTTGAAGAGACTCTCCTTTTCTCATTGCATAGTCTTGCCTCCTTTGTTGAAGATTAATTGACCATATGATCAAGGATTTATTTCTGGGCTCTCTATTCTGTTCTATTGATCTGCATGTCTATTTTTGTGCCAGTACCATATTGTTTTGATTACTATAGCTTTGTAGTGTGTCTTGAAACATGGTATTGCGATACCTCCAGGTTTTTAAAAAATTTTTTTGTTTTGTTTTGTTTTGTTTTGTTTTGTGTTAAGTAAACTCTATGCCCAACATGGGGACGGAACTCACAACCCCAAGATCAAGAGTCTGACTGAGCTAGCCAGGTTCCCCTGTGATACCTCTAGTTTTTATCTTCTTTTTCAATATTTCTTTGGCTATGTGGAGTCTTGTGGTTCCATTCAAGTTTTAGGATTATTTATTCTAGTTCTGTGAAAGAACACTATTGGTATTTTGCTAGGAATTGCATTGAATCTGTAGATTGCTTTGAATAGTGTGGGCATTTTAACAATATTTATTCTTCCAGTCCATGAGCATGGAATATCTTTCCATTTGTTTGTGTCATCTTCAATTTCTTTCATCAGCATTTTACAGTTTTAAGAGTACAGGTCTTTCATCTCCTTGGTTAACTTTATTCCTGGGTATTTTATTATTTCTGGTGCAATTATAAATGGGATTATTTTCTCGATTTCTCTTTCTGCCCTTTCATTATTAGTATATAGAAATGTAATAGATTTCTGTATATTGATTTTGTATCCTGCAGCCTTACTGAATTCATTTATCAGTTTCAGTAATTTTTTGGTGGAGTCTTTAGGGTTTTCTATATATAGTATCATGTCATCTGCAAATAATGAAAGTTTTACTTCTTTTACCAATTTGGGTGCCTTTTAATTCTTTTTCTTGTCCAATTGCTATAGCTAGGAATTCCAGTAGTATGTTGAATAAAACTGGTGAGAGTGGACATCTGTGTCTTGTTCCCGATCTTATAGCAAAAGCTCTGTCTGTCACCATGATGTTAGCTGTGGGTTTTTCATATGTGGGCTTTATTATGTTGAGATATGTTCCATTTAAAAACTACTTTGTAGAGGGATTTTTATTATGAGTGGATGTTGTACTTTGTTAAATGTCTTTCCTGCATCTATTGAAATGATCATATGGTTTTTATCCTTTCTCTTATTAAATTAAAAAATTTTAAGTTTATTTATTTATTGTGAGAGAGAGCAAGAGAGCATAAGCTGGGGAGGGGCGCAGAGAGAGGGAGAATCCCAAGCAGGCTCCATGCTATCAGTGCAGAGCCCTATGCAAGGCTCAAACCCACACACTGTGATACCATGACCTGAGCTGAAATCAAGAGTCAGAAGCTCAATTGACTGAGCCACCCAGGTGTTCCTATCCTTTCTCTTTTTAATATGATATATCATGTTGATTGATCTGTGAATATTGAACCACCCTTGGGTCCTAAGAATAAATCTCACTTGATCATAGTGAATGATTTGTAATGTATTGTTGGATTTGGTTTGCTAATACTTCACTGATGATTTTTTTACCTATGTTCATCAGAGATATGGACCTGTCGTTGTCTTTTTTGGTAGTATCTTTATCTGGGTTTGGTGTAAGGGTAATGCTGGTCTCATAGAATGCACTTGAAGCTTTCCTTCATCTTCTATTTTTTGGAATAGTTTAAGAAGAATACATATTAATTCTTCTTTATTTTATTTTTGTTGTTGTTTTTTCACACTGTACAGCCCCCTTCAGTGCTCACAGCCCACTGGTGAGGAGGCTGGGCAATGGTTTGGGGCTGCATACACCTCTGTCCCTGGCACACTATGAAAGGCCCACAGAGAAGGGCTGTCATCAGTCCATCACTGTGCACTTAACTCTTCTGTAAATGTTTGGTAGAGTTCACCTATGAAGCCATTTATCCCAGACTCTTGTTCTTTGGGAGTTTCTTTTGATCACTGCTTCAGTTTCATTGCTTATAATTGATATGTTAAAATTTTCTTACTGATTCAGTTTTGGGAGGTTTTATGTTTCTAGCAATTTACCCATTTCTTCTAGGTTTTCTAATTTGTTGGCATATAATTTTTCATATATTCTCTTATAATCCTTTGTATTTCTGTGGTGTTCGTTGTTATTTCTCCTCTTTCATTTTTGATTTTGTTTATTTGAGTCCTCTCTCTCTTTTTTAATGAGTCTGGTTAAAGGTTTATCAATTTTGTTAATGTTTTCAAAGAACCAGCTCTTGGTTTTATTGATCTGTTCTATTGTTTTTTGATATCTATTTAATTTATTTCTTCTCTAATCTTTATTATTTCCTTCTTTCTACTGATTTGGGGTTTTGTTTGTTCTTCTTTTTCTAACTCCTTTAGGTGTAAGGTTAGGTTGTTTATTTGAGATTTTTCTTGCTTCTTGGGGTAAGCATGCATTGTCATAAACTTCCCTCTTACAACAGCTTTTGCTGAATCCTAATGATTTTGAACCATTGTGTTTTCGTTTTCATTTTTCTCCATGTATTTTTTGATTTGCACTTTTGATTTTTTGGTTGACCCATCCATTGTTTAGTAGCATGTTATTTAACCCCCATTATTTGTGTTCTTTCCAGATTCTTTCTTGTGGTTGATTTCTAGTTACATAATATTGTGGTTGGACGAGATAGATATTATGACTTCAAACTTTTTGAATATGTTGAGACTTGTTTTGTGGCCTAACATGTGATGTATCCTGGAGAATATTCCATGTGCACTCAAAAGAATGTGTAATCTGTTTTAGGATGGAATGTTCTGAAATATATATTTATTAGATCTATCTGGTCCAATGTGTCATTCAAAGCCACTTATTGATTTTCTGTTTGGATGATACATCTTTTGATGTAAGTGGGATGTTAAAGTCTCTTGCTATTATTGTATTACTATCAGTTACTTTCTTTGTTTGTTATTAGTTGCTTTATGTATTTGGGTGCTTTCATGTTGGGTGCATAAATATTTATAATTGTTATATATTCTTGTTAGGTTGTTCCCTTTATGATTATAATAGAGTCTTTCTTTGTCTCTTTTTGAAAAAAAATTTTTTTAATGCCTATTTATTTTTGAGAGACAGAGAGACAGAGCATGAGCAGGGGAGGGGCAGAGAGAGGGAGACACAGAATCCTAAGCAGGCTCCAGGCTCTGAGCTATCTGCACAGAGCCCGATGCAGGGCCTGAAGCCATGAACTGCGAGATCATGACCTGAGCTGAAGTTGGACGCTTAACTGACTAAGCCACCCAGGTGGCCCATCTTTGTTTCTTTTTCAGAGTGTTGGTTTTAAAGTCTATTTTGTCCAAGGGGTGCCTGGGTGGCTCAGTTGTTTGAGTGTCTAACTCTTGATTTTGGCTCAGGTCATGATCCCAGCGTTGTGGGGTTGAGCTCTGTGTTGGAGACTGTGCTGAGTATGGAGCCTGTGTAAGATTCTTTCTCTCTCTGCGCCTCTCCCCCACTCACTCTCTTTCTCTCTAAAATAAAAAAAATATTATCTAAATAGAAAAAAGTCTGATATAAGTATTGTTACCCGGCTTTCTTTTTATTGCCATTTGCATGATAAGTGCTTTTCCATTCCTTCACCTTCAATTTGCATGTGTCTTTAGGTTTGAAATGAGTCCTTGTAGTCAGCATATAGATAGGTTTTTTTTTTTTAATCCATTCCATCCCCCTATGTCTTTTGATTGGAGCACTTAGTCCATTTACATTCAAAATAATTGCTGATAAGTCTGTACCTACTGTCATTTTGTTACTTGTTTTATGGTTGTTTTTGTAGTTCTCTGTTTCTCTCTTCTCTTGCTCTCTTTTCTCAGTTTGTTGGCTTTCTTTAATAATATACTTGATTTCTCTCTCTCTCTTTTCATGGCTGATTGGTTTTTTAATTTATGGCTACCATTAGATTTATATATATCATCTTATGCATATAGCAGTGTATATTAAATTGATGGTTGCTTAAGTCTGAACCCATTCTAAAAGCACTAAATTTTTATTCCTCTCCCCCATGTTTTAGGTATATGGTGTCATATTTTACATTCTTTTAATTTGTGAATTCCTTGACTGATTTTTATAGATACACTTAATTTTACTGCTTTTGTGCTTCATACTCTTTTTGTTCCTGCTTATCGTCTTTCCTTTCTGCTCAAATAATCCCCTTTAGCATTTCTTATAGCGCTGATTTAGTGATGATGATTTCTTTTAACTTTAGTTTGTCTGGGAAACTATCTCTCTTCTATTCTGAAAGAGTATTCTTGCTGGATAGAGTATTCCTGGTTGCAGAGTTGTTTTTTTTTTTTTTCTTTCAGCACTTTATATATAACATTCCCTTCCCTTCTGGCCTGCAAAGTTTCTGCTGAAAAATCAGCTGATTACTTTAAGGGGTTTCCCTTGTGTGTAACTGTTTTCTTTTCTCTTAATGCTTTAAAAGTTCTCTTTATCACTACTTTTTGCCATTTCAATTACTATGTGTCTTGGTATGGACCTCCTTGGGTTGATTTTGTTGGGAGCTCTCTGTGCCTCTTGGATCTGGATATCTATTTCCTTCCCCAGATTCAGGAAGCTTTCAGCTATTATTTCTTCAAATAAATTTTCTGCCTCCTTTTCTTTCTCTTCTCTTTCTAGGATTCTTATATGCAAATATTATCACTCTCTTTTTTTAATGTTTATTTATTTATTTTGAGAGAAAGAGAGTGTGTGAATTCAGGAGGGGGCAGAGAAAGAGGGAGAGAATTCCAAGCCAGCTCTGCACTGTTAGCGAAGAGCCTGATGTGGTACTCAGACTCACAAACTGTGAAATCATGACTTGAGCTGAGATCGAGTTGGACACTTAACCAACTGAGCCACCCAGGTACCTTGAAAGTGTCATTAGTTTTGATGGTGTCACTGAGTTTTCTTTATCTATTTTCATTTTTTATTATTCTTTTTTCTCTCTCTTATTCAACTTGATTGCTTTCCATTACTGTGTCCTCTAGGTTGCTGATCAATTCTTCTGCTTCCTCTAGTCTACTATTTATTCCTTCTAGTGTTTTTTCTTTTTTTTTTTTTTTTTTGACAGAGGGTGGGGAAGGAGGGGCAGGGGATGAGAGAGAAAGAGAATCCCAAGTAGGCTCCACACTCAATGAGGAGCCTGATGCGGGGGTTGATCCCACAACCCTGGGATCATGACCCAAGCCGAAATCAAGATTTGGAAGCTCAACCAGCTTAGCCACCCAGGTGTGCCCTCCCTCTAAGTGTATTTTTAATTTCAGTTATTGAGTTCTTCATCTTTGATAGGTTCTTTTTTATGTTTTCTATTTCTTTGTTCAGGGTCTCACTGAGGTCCTCCATTCTATTCTGAAGTCCTGTGAGTAGATTGGTATATTACATATCTTCCTTTCTGTTAGCTCTCTCTCTCTCTGTAATTTTGTCCTGTTCTTTCATTTGAGACATATTTCTCTGTCTCCTCATTTTGTCTAACTTTCTGTGTCTGTTTCTATGTTTTAGAAAAGTCAGCTGTGCCTTCTGCTCTTGAAAGTAGTGGCCTTATGAAGAAGAGGTCTTATAGCGCCCTGCATTGCCATGTCCCCCGTTCACCAGAACCTAACAGAAAACCTTTTTCCCCCTATGTTGCTTAATCTTCTATGTGTGTTGTGTGCGTCCTATTATTGTGGCTGAGCTGCATTTGCCTTTAGTCCAGTCATCTGCAATGGCCCTCTTTGCCTGTTGTGGGCAGGGTTTGGTCCCTGTGTTGTTAGTGGGCCAGTCTGGGGCCACCTTGTCCTTGAGTTGGGTCAGATCAGGCTTTTGCCAGAACTGTGGTAGCACTGAACTGTCCTCTCCCTGTTTTGTTTCCTGAGAAGCTTTTGTTGGTTGCTGAGGTCTACAGTCAGACAGTTGTCTGTCACCAGCCCACTGCTGGGACCACAGTCAAACTGGTATATCTGATTATCTTCCTCTCTCCCTGGGTAGGCGGAGTCAATTTGGGGTGATGCTGATCCCTGTCATGGCTGCTTGCTGAGAGCTATGGTACAGCTTTGGATGGACACCTACCAAGGGTGTACTGGAGGTAGCAAGTCCACAGGAGAATGTGGGGGCAAGATGTGCAGTGCTAGCAAAGTTTGCATGTCTGCTATGGGAGGATGCTGGCTGGAGGGAGCCAGTCCTCTTCCAGGGGGTGGGGCACATTGTTAGCAAGCTAGGTGGTGAGGGTTGGTGCTGTGGTCTGCTGATTCCTGCAGGTGTCTGTATATCTAAGCCGGATGTGAGGAAGGAAATGATGTCTGCCAACTCTTACGTTACTGGAGAAGTTTCCCAAACATCACTGCTCCTTTCCCACATGCCTCTAAATTAGGAAATAAATCTCCCTCCCATACACCCAAGGCATCTTTCAAACTGCTGCTTTTGTGCTGTATCTCAGTGGGACTGTGTGTTGTCCTGTCTCTTTAAGGGTGGGGACTCAGTTTCCTATTACCCTCTGGCTCTCCCAGAGCTGAGCCTGAAGATTTTTAAATTTCCAAGTGTTAAGCCCCGCTGATTGTAAGAACTCATGAAGTTAGGCCCCTCTGGTTTTCAAAGCCAAATGTTACACAATTTGCCTTCCCAGTGTGGGTGCCCCGTGCTTGGGATGGGATCTACTCCTCTGCCCTCTTCATGGCCAGTGGGTCTCTCCCTCCGGTGGACAGTCCCGTGGGTCTGTTTGGCTCCTGACCATTCTCCACCCTTCCTACCCTTGTCAGTGTGACCTTTTCTCTCCATTTAGCTGTGGAGAGTGTGTTCTGCCAGTCTGTGAGTCATTTTCTGGGTTATTTACACTGATGCGGGTATTATCTAGGTGAATGCATGGGATGAGGTGAGCCTTGGATTCTCCTACTCTAGCATCTTCCCTGGAAGTTGACCATTGCCCATCTAAAGTTGACTTTAGATACAAAACGTGCACTTAACTTTTCTTGGGGTCCTATCTGTCTTCAGGGCTGTTTTCAAGATGATGCCCTGAAAAGTTTTAAAATGTTGGGGTGATCTGGAAAGTATGTAAAAAGCATAGGGAAAAAAAAGGCTTTCTGTTAGTGAGACTAGTAGATAGTTGCTTGAACTCTTTAGCAATCCCTGGGCACAATCCACTTCCTGATTCTGTCTTTTGACCTCACTCTGAGCACTAACAGCACATCAGCTTACCTGTGGTTTCCACCATTGCTTTTTTTTTTTTTTTAAGTTTATTTGTTCATTTTGGGAGAGAGAGAAAGAGAGACAGCACAAGTGGGGGAGGGGCAGAGAGAGAGGGAAAGAGAGAATCCCAAGTAGGCTCCACACTGTCAGCACAGAGCTCACTGTGGGACTTGAACTCACAAACTGTGAGATCATGACCTGAACCAAAATCAAGAGCTACGTGCTCAACTGACTGAGCCACCCAGGTACCTCCCCCATTGCTTTCTAGGTTTCTTGACTTGTTGCTTTCCAGGTTTCTAAATCTTATAAGGAAAATCTAGTTACACAGCTTTTTATCCCAATTAAAATAATTTTACAGTAGTAAGACAAGTGACAAGAATTTGTATTAGAATCCAATTGCCAAACTCTTTATAGAAGTTGGTCAATTTAAAAAACAAACTAGAGGGTGCTTGGATGGCACAGTCCGTTAAGTGTCCGACTCCTGATTTCAGCTCAGGTCATGATCTCATGGTTTATGAGTTTGAGCCCTGCATTGGACTCTGCACTGACAATGCTGAGCTTGCTTGGGATTCTCTCTCTCTCCCTCTCTCTGCCCCCCCTTGCTCATGCTTTCTCTCTCTCAAAATAAATAAAGTTAAAAAAAAAAAACAGGCTAAAGGGGAGTCTGGGTGGCTCAGTTGGTTGAGCTTCTGACTTGGCTCAGGTCATGATCTTGAGGTTCGTGGGTTCAAGCCCCATACCCGGCTTGCTGCTATCAGCACAGAACCCATTTTGGATCCTCTGTCCCCCTCTCTCTGCCCCTCCCCTGCTTGCACTCACTCTCAAAAATGAATAAACATTAAAAAATTTTTAAATAAAATAAAAAATAAGTTTATTTTTTATTTTAGATAAAATAAAAACAGACTAGAGTGGGCATCCTCTCACCCAGAAATTTATAGCAGCTAATGGCAAGGGTCCTGGCCAAGGGAAAAAGGTAGGAGTTTTAGGGGACTTCTGGGGACCTGAGGTTTGCCTCTGAGCATGATTAGGAGGTGTTGCTCTGCAGGAGAAAAAGAAATGAGTAGGAAAGAGAAAGCTTTTCCAAAGGAAAAAAGATTAAGGAGAAAAGTTAATGTTTGCCAATCCTATTAAAACAAAAAAATGGCATAGACCAGAGATATGAGGCCTTCTATATTCAGTCACTCCTTCATTGTCTCCTGCATTTATGTATTCATCTATTCAATGAATGTTTGGTGCATTGTGCAGGCAGTAAACTAAGTCCCAGATGATGCAAGGATGAATGAGTCTTTGTTCTTGACTTTGGATAGGTTAAATTACATGACAAAATGTTACGGTGTTTGTGAAAGTGGCTTGTAAATGGCACAACTTTAATGTGTTGGTTATCCTATCAATGCTTAATACAGTGACTGGCATGGAGCAGGTGCTCAAAAATGGCTGTTGCGTGAAAGAATAAGGTGAGGGGCTGAAACAACAAGCTGTGATATGTGAGAACTGGAGACTGTTGTGGTTGGAACCTAAAACGGGAATTGCATGATTCAGTAAAACACCAAAACAGGTCTCCTTGATTATTCCAGAAACAGGGGACTCAATGTTCTAATCGCTCCTCTTCTCATAACTATGTGACCTTGGGTGATTTAATCTTTCTGGGGTTGAGTCAAGGAGTACAATCAAATATCAGACTACCACCTTTGATGTGCTTTATTTGTGAATTGAGCTCCGTCCTGAAGTTTGTTAAAGAAAGTAGCCCGAGTTAGAATAAAACGTTACTGATTCTCAGTTGTAAATCCCTTCAAATCCCATGGAAGAAAACAGATAAAACTGCTGAACAAACATTTCGCTTTCTGTGTAGGAATGTGGTCATCTCAAATGGGAGCCACTGGTTAAATTATAACCTTACGCTGGTGCTTACGTTAGCTTCTGTCTTTCACCTATTGACCTTCAGGAAGCTGCAATGAGGATTTAGTATCTAATTTAGAAATTAATTAGCTGGGTAAGTTTTGACACTTTCTAGTTAGAGAAATTTATAATTTGTGCCAAATTAACTCCCTCAAGTTTTTATATCATTAAGTGACCATTAGCAAATATAAATATAATAAACAGAAAGCTTTCAAAGACTGACCATCAAAGCCCATATCATTCTTCATTTGTGCCAGGTTAGAGAAGAACTCCCAGAGTGAAATGTGGCCAGCAACCACAGTGCACAGAAGTTTAACAGTTCTCTGAGTTCCAGAATGAGTCAGAGAGGAGTCAAAATTTAATCTTACAATGTCATAAATACTTTATGACTGCAATTATTACTTGAAGCTATCAGGTGGTATAGACATGCACTAACTACCATTGTGGAAATTGAGTAGTACTTCTAAGTTTTCCAACAGAGATCATTTTGGCAGTAGGTTTATCATAAGTGTAAGGGTCTATTTTCTATTAAAACATTATGATATATTTCATTATATGATTAATAAATGTTCACTACTGAAAAATTAGAAAATGTGGATAAACGAAATGGGGGGAAACCCTTAAATTCCTATCCTGAAGGGAAAAACACACACATACTTTTTAAAAAATGTTTATTTATTTTAAGAGGGAGAGGGAGAGCGTGTGCAAGGGGGGAGGGTCAGAGAGAAAGGGAGACAGAGAATCCCAAGCAGGCTCCCTGCTGTCAACACAGAGCCTGATGTGGGGCTCGAACCCACAAACTATGAGATCATGACCTGAGGGGAAACCAAGAGTCAGACGCTCAACTGACTGAGCCACCCAGGCACCCTCACACATAGTTTTTAAAATAAAAAAATGGGGTTATACTATTTGTAACTGGAAAAATACTCAGAACCTAAGATCAAAAGTCTACATTCATATTCCCTGTAGTAGGAGAAGCAGCACCTGGAAAGGAGTGAAAGTAGAGGCTGACTTAAAAAAAATAAACTATAAATACAAGGGAAAATCAACACTTTGGGGAAAAAACACTGATCTTACGGCATGTTTAATATATTGCTTCATATTATATTTGTATGGTATTACTTGAGGTCAGAGAACTTGAGTTCCTTATTTCCTATGCTTAGTCCTTATAAATATTTTTCAAATTGTTGGCTGAGTAGTAATGTTCAAGTGTTCCACTTAATTTATTAGGTTATAGTAGTCATTTTTTAAAATGTTTTTTTATTTATTATTGAGACAGAGAGAAACAGAGCATGAATGGGGGAGGGGCAGAGAGAGAGACACAGAATCTGAAGCAGGCTCCAGGCTCTGAGCTGTCAGCAGAGAGCCCGATGCGGGGCTCAAACCCACGAACTGTGAGATCATGACCTGAACCGAAGTCGGCCGCTTAACTGACTGAGCCACCCAGGTGACCCAAATAGTAGTCTTTATTATCAAGAACCAAGTTTGCTAGGAATCAGCCTGGCACAGTGCTTTTCAGTACTCAGTGTACTCAATGAATATTTGTTGAATAAGTGAATTTGCGTTTAGATGATAGTTTCAATCACTATTTGAAAGGACAAGCTAGGATGCTGAACTCACATGGAATTCATAGGTCTTATCTTAACAAACTTCAGAACATTGATTTCTTAAGAGACTTAATTGACACACACAATGTACAGACTGACACTATCGCAGAGACTAGGTGACACGCTTCATAAAGTGCACTAGAGTTTGTCTAGAAGCCCAGACCATTGGGTTACTAAGAGAAAAATTTGCTTTATGGTGACAGTGAATGAACTGATAACTTTTAGGAAAGATTTATGCCCTGTTTCACAATGAAGAAAAAAATGGGCCAAGAGTACTAATTTGACAGTTCTCCAGAAGAGAATGATAGTTTATTTCATAAGCAAGGGGAATTCCAGAGACAAAGGAGTGACTTGCTCAATGTCATAGAGCTAGCTAATGGCAGAGGTAGGACTAGAACCTGGGATCCCTGAATCCTGATTCATGGCATTTTCTACCACCATGCTCCTTAATAGCATATGTCCTACAGATGCTGGGTCAGTGACCTTAATTTTGAATACTTTCATATAATATTTCTAACTATGAAATGCAAATGCTTACCATCCTTATGGTAGACAGAATAATGGCCTTCCAAGGAGTCCACATCCTGATCCTAAGAATCTGTTGTTACCTTACATGGTAGAAAGGCTTTTGCAAATATGATTAGTTTGAGATGGGGAGATTAGATTATCCTAGATTATCTGGAGGATCCAAAGTAATCACAGAGTCCTTAAAGAGGAGTCAGGAATGTCAGTGTTAGAAAAGGAGATATGATCACAGAAGCCAAGGATTGGAATGATGTCACTATAAGCCAAGGAATGCAGGCATCCACTAGAACTTGGAAGAGGAAAGGAACAGATTTTTCCCTGGAGGTTCCAGAAGGAACCAACCCTGATATCTTGATTTTAGGTCAGTAAGATTCATTTCAGACTTCTGATCTCCAAGGATGTGAGAGAATCAATTTGTTTAAATCACTAGTATTTTAAGCCACCAAATTTGTGGTAATTTGTTGTAATAGTAACACAAAACCAATAGAGTCTTCATTTCACAATAGTTGTATAATTTTTTATCACACTCTTAAAGAGCTGGAGGGTGGATAGGTAGCAGTGGAAGAAATCCTTTTGGCTCTGTGGGTGGTCAAATATTTTCCACTTTGATGTTTCAGAAAGTAATGTTTTGTATTTATTATATTCATCTGTTTTTGTATTTCCCTTTATCAAGCTTTCTGGTTACATATCCCATTCATATTTTTTCCTACTCCTATTTAAGCAAACTTATTAGGTCACTTACTGAGTTGGGGAGAGTCAAAATTGAAGCTTCCATTTGTGCCTTTTATCACAGACCTCTTACAAAAATCTCATTCTTTCTCCCCATCCCAATTCTTTCTTTTCCTTTTTCTTTTTCTCATGATCCCCTTTTCCTTGTGCACATTCTTTTCTGTCCCCCTACTCCATTTAATTTTGGTTAAATTGCTTACTCATACCCCCTTTTCCTCTCTGTTTCTCTGGAGCCTTCTCTCACCCTATCATATTCTTTTTTAAGCCCAATGTGTGGCTCAAACTCATGACCCTGAGATCAAGAGTTGCATGCTCTACTGACTGAGCCAGCCAGGTGTCCTTCACTGTTCATATTTTTGAGTTTCTACCTGATTTTGCTCAAGATAGTCTAGACACTCCCTACTTTACCCATGCTCTCCCGAATTTCTCACCCAGAGGCTGAAAACCAATCAGAGGAGTCAGAGATTCTCAGAGTTTAAAGAGGTTTCAAAGATCATCAATTCCAACTACCCATTTATGTTTGAATTCATACCTTCTCCCTGATGTACTTGACAAATAACTTCCTTCCTTCCATAAGTTTTTTTTTTTTTTTAATATCTGTTTGGCAGACATAGGGTCAACCTTTGTTTGAACACCCCTAGGATGGAGAGCTCACTCTTCTATGAGGCAGTCCATTCTGCCTTTGGGATGGACTGGCAGGGAAACTCTGACATGGAAGCACTTTCTCCTTCTGTTCAGCCAGAATCTTTTCTCCTTTAACTCTGCCCATGGGTTTAATTCTATTTCTCAAGTCATGGAACAATGTTAATTTTTTTATATGACAGTTCTTCAATATTTGAAGATAATCTTCACATTTACACTAAGTTTTCCTCTTCTCAGACTAAATTTCTCTGTTTCTTTGAATTATTTACTAAATCATATTTTTTAGCTTTGTAGTTATCTTCTGATTTTTTCTTTTTCCTCTTTGTCTGTGTTTCATTTGAAGAAGAATACCCAGAAAAAAAAGTGAAGAGGAATGCCCAGGACTGACTGAATGCATCAGAGAGGAGCAGTACTGTCACCTTGCTCATTAGATAGGTGCTGTCCGACAGAACTTTCTGTTATGATGGAAAAAATGTTCTATTTCTGTGCTGTCTAATACGTAGTCACTAGCCACATGTGGTTATTGGGCATCTGAACTGTGGTTAATGAGAATGAGAAACTGAATTTTAAATTTTATTTAGCTTTAATTATTTTAAGCTTAAATGGCTCTTAAAATAGAAATAGAAATTTGTCTCTACACATAACAGCAGGAGAAGTAATAGGAAGTTCTGAGAGAAGGCCATGATGAGAATCACAAGGGCTGGAGTCTTGTCACTATCATGCCAGTGATGTATGTGTGTTCATGGAATAGTCAAAACACAGTCATTTCCTTTCTCCTAGCATCAGTTTTTCACTTGTAAGATGAGAGCATTGGATTGGATCAGTGTTTTTCAAACCTCAAATCCGAATTCATTAGTGGTTGTAAAATCAATTTAGAATTTTCACCAGCAGGTTGTAAAAATTCACAAAGGGAAACCTCATTTAAAATGGATTCAGGAGGGGCGCCTGGGTGGCTCAGTTGGTAGAGTGTTCCATTTCGGCTCAGGTCATGATCTCATGTTAGTGGGTTCGAGCCCCGCGTCAGGCTCTGTGCTGACAGCTCAGAGCCTGGAGCCTGCTTCAGATTCTGTGTCTCCCTCTCTCTCTGACCCTCCCCTGCTCACGCTGTCTCTCTCTGTCTCAAAAGTAAAAAAAAAAAACCAAAAAAAACCCAAAAAAAAACATTAAAAATAGAAAAAATTAAAAAACAAAACAAAACCAAAATTGATTCTGGAGACCCGCAGGAGAAACTCTCCCGCCCTACCACTCCTCCTCACCTCCTTACAGACCCAAGAGGAAGAAGCCTATACTTAACTACCCCAGCAGGACAGAGGAAGTTTTTCCCTGGCCTGGCAACAGCCCAGTCAATGAGAGACTGCCCCAAACTCAGCCAGTGGAAAGCCACCAAACTTCAAAAATCCCGGTTTACTCCAAAGGACTCTTTGTTTATAACAGCCCCTCCCAACTCCTCCCTTTCCTCTATAAAGGTGTTTCTCTTCTTTGTTCCCTGGACTTGCCAATGGTTTTGCCATAGCTTGTGTGTCCCAAATTGCAAATTCTCTCCTATCCCTGAGTAAACCCATTTGCTGGTAACATAAGTGGCTGTTTTATTTTTAAGATTAGCAAGGTTTTTTAAAAGATGAAATAAAAAAGAACAGAATGGGCTCTTGTACTTTGTAAATATTGTTTTGTTAAACTTTTGTTCCAATTTGTGTGTGTGTGTGTGTACTGGGTTATTACATCAAATGTGTTTCTAACTTGGATCACGGTAAAAAATGTTTTAAAAACATGGGAACTGCTGAGGTTCCTTTAGCCTGGTATTTTTGGTTTCTCTGTGTCTGCAAAAGGTATTCCTTGGGGCTTTACTTTCATGGGGAGGTCGGGGAATGTCATCCCACACCCTCAGGCCAAGCAAGCAGTCTCTGTATTGAGACTACGACAGGCACAGACAACTCAGAAGGTCAGAAGAGACTGAGGTGTAACTGGGAGCCATATTGCTAAACAATGCTGAATGACATCTTGAGAGCTTTTATATATATGGACAGGACTTCTTGCATATTGTAGCCCCTTTGTTTTCACTATGATGCTTAGAAAAGATTCTTTATTGGGGTGTGTGGGTGGCTCAGTCAGTTAAGCTTCTGACTCTCGGTTTTGGCTCGAGTCATGACCTCATGGCTCGTGAGTGTGAGCCCCATATCGGGCTCTGTGCTGACAGTGCAGAGCCTGCTTCGAATTATCTGTCTCCCTCTCTCTCTGCCCTTTCCCTGCTTGCTCTCTACCTCTCTTTCTCTCAAAATAAATAAATAAAACATTTAAAAAAGAGAGAGAGAAAGAGGGGAGACTGGGTGGCTCAGTTGATTGAGCATCTGACTTTGGCTCAGGTCATGATCTCATGGTTTGTGAGTTCAAGCCCCGTGTTGGGCTCTGTGCTGATAGCTCAGAGCTTGGAGCCTGCTTCAGATTCTATGTCTCCCCCTCTCTCTGCCCCTCCCATGATCATTCTCTGTCTCTCAATGATAAATAGACATCAAAAAAATTTTTTTAATTAAAAAAAAGAGATTCTTGTTTTAAGCAGGAAGATGTACAAAATAATTGGATCCCCTCTCTAGAAGTAATATTATATGATTCCATGAATACAAAATTTCAATAAATATTCATAACTAAGGACATTTTTCTAACATCAATAATGACGTCAGCCCTTCCACAAGGAGGCACGGGTCACAGAGCTTATTATTTCACTCCATCTCAAAGGTCCTGGGGTCTTAGGTCAGCAGCTTTTGAGAAGTCAAGCCTGGGCTTGAGTTCAAATCTGTTTCCTCCAGAACTCTCTAGAATTCCACTGTACCACATGGACGGGGATTATTGTTATCAAATTTAAATGATCAAATATGTTCTTTTTCTCATGTCAGTAAGTATAATTCTACTGAGTGCAATTCAACAAGCATTAGCAGGGCCTGTGCTAAAGGTGGGATGCTGAACTCAAGAAGTTTTTGTTGAGCAGCCATACGTTGGGGACACTTGGTATAGATGAACTAGGCATGAGGAGACACAGGCCACCAACAGGTCACACTTCTAAAATTTAGGAAAGGAAAGAAGGAAGGAAGGAAGGAAGGAAGGAAGGAAGGAAGGAAGGAAGGAAGGAAAGAAAGGGGCGGGGGAAGAATGGTTTTTCCCAAACATCTTTAGTGATACTAAAATACACCTATGATAAGCTGTAGCATGACTGAGGAAATGCTGTCCTACTGGAAGGATGGAGTGTGTTGGGTGGGTGAATTGGGTTACATGCTGAAGGATTGTGTTTGGGTCTCCAGCACTGACCTGCAGATAAGCTCTTGCAAGCAAATGACTGGAACAAGGTCATTCAGATGGTGAAGTGACAGCAGCTCATTTTCTGATTCCAGGTGTTCTTGCTATGATAGTCTGTGTGTTCTGTAGTGGAGTTAGGGGGCTTCAGGGTAGCATAGGCTTGAACACATTTTCTCTGAAGATTATTTAACCTTCTTAACCTGGCATAGGATCTCCTAACAGCCTTTGGATAGTAATAGGTTTTGTCTTGCAGATTTTTCCCTCTGGGAAAACAAGGCACTGTGCAAACTGTAAGAATATCCAAGTTGGCCTGAAAGTATATGAAATTATATTTAAAAGCTATATCCTAGGTTCTTAATTAGTTTTATTATGGATTTACTTTGACTGACTCACTCTCTAGAAGACAAATGACCCTGGGGAGGGGAAATAATTGAATTCTGGAACACAAAGAGTTGAAGACCAGACTCTGGACCTACATTGCACCCCCAAGGTGCAGGTGTTCAGACTCTTGCCTGAGCAGTGTCCATCGAGCCCCAGGCCAGTCTCTGCCCTGTCCTACAGAACACTATAGCACAGAGTTTGACAAGGCTGATGGAACAGCTAGTAGTGTAAACATTGATGCAAAATATTTTGCTTTTAAAGCACTTTATATAAAAACCAAAAATATTTGAGGACAAATCATTGTGTTAAAAGTTGTTGCATTAGGGGCTCAGTCGGTTGAGTGGCCTACTCTTGGTTTTGGCTCAGGTCATGATCTCATGGTTTGTAGGATCGAGCCCCTCGTAGGGCTCCATATTTACAGCATGGAGCCTGCTTGGGATTCTCTCTCTCTGTCCCTCTCTCTCTCTCTCTCTCTCTCTGCCCCTCCCCTGCTCATACTCACTAACTCTTTCTCTCTCTCTCAATAAATATATTTTTAAAAAGTTGTTGCATTAGAAAAAAAGGAAATGTTGAAGTTATTTCCAATTAGAAATGTAAAATGGGTACATGTATATACACAGTTAAAACTTACCCACTTAAGTTGCAGAATTAGAATCTAACATAAGCTAACAGGAAATGATGGAAGTTTTTTATTAAGCTTGTATTAATTGTCAATCTAGTAGAGCATGCTTTACTGTCAAAGTTAGACCAAAGTAAAAATAACCATTTAATTCTAATTGAAACACTATATTTAAATTTCTCCAGATTTCCCAAAAAATGTAATGGGTGGGATCAGATAACTATTTAAAAAATCAATTGGTTTTTAGTATTAGCAATAACCAGGTAGAAGTTCTTATGGAAAAAACTCATTCACAAAAGCAGGGACAACAACATGAAAAGGAAATGCCTGGGATTAACCCTAGCAAGCATGTTCTACCTATATGGAGAAAGACCCATAAACAGCAATAAGAAAAAACATCAAATTCCCTGCCAGAAAATGTGGAGCATAACTAGAGATAATTTGTAAAAAAGGTTGTTCAGTAAATGGTCAATAAATATGATGTTTCTCACTCATGACCACAGATTTGAAAAATAAACTAACAGTGAGATTTCATTTTAATACTAAATTGGCAGGATTTAAAAATAATCATACTTCCTGAGGCACACTAATGTGGGCATTCTTATAGAGCTTTGGTGGGAATGTAAATTGAAAAATTTGCTCTAAATTTTAGCAGTGTATTAAGAGTATTCCTATGGGGGTGCCTAGGTGGCTCAGTCGGTTAACTGTCTGACTTTTGCTCAGGTCATGATCTCACGGTCAGTGAGTTTGAGCCCTGCATCAGGCTCTGTGCTGACAGCTCAGAGCCTGGAGGCTGCTTTTGGATTCTGTGTGTGTGTCTCTCTCTCTGCCCCTCCTCCACTTGTGCTCTGTTTCTCTCTGTCTCTCAAAAATAGATAAATGTTAAAAAATTTTTAAAAATTAAAAAAAGAGTATTCATATGCTTTTTGCCAGGATTCCCACATCTAGAACTCTATCCTAAAAATTATCAGAGATGCAAAGATTTTTGTGTAAGGATATTTATTGCAGTATTATTTAAAGTGGTGAAAACCTGAAATATCTGATATGTGCAGTGATAGGAAATAAATAAGTTGTGGTCCATCTCTTTAGTAGAACCCTTTATAGCCACCAAATATCATATTTTTGAAGAATAGTTAATAATATGGGAACTTATTTGTGATATAGAGGTTAAAGGAAGAAAGTGCAGGGTAAAAAATTGTGCTTTATGATGTATATGAGCTTACTGGGACTGCCATAACAAAATATCACAATTGGGGTTGTCCGAACAACACGGTATTTTCTCACAGCTCTGGGAAATAGAAGTGCAAAATCAAGGTGTCAGCAGGGTTGGTTTCTTCTGAGGCCATTCTCTTTGGCTTGCAAACGGCCACCTTCCTCTTTTATCTTCACATGGCTTTCCCTGGTGTCTCTCACTGTATGTCCTGATTTCTGCTTATAAAAACGCCAGTTAGGTGGTATTTGGGTCTACTCAAATGACTTCATTCTAACTTTATTTGCTTTTTACAGACACTATCTCCAAACACAGTCATGTTCTAAGGTATTGGGGATTAGAGCTTCAACATACGAATTTTGAGGGGACACAATTTAGTCCACAACAACTGTGATTCTGATTTTTTTAAAAAATGCACAGAAAAGGGGTGCCTGGTGGCTCAGTCAGTCGAGCATCCTACTCTTAAAAATTTTTTTCAAATGTTTGTTTATTTTTGAGAGAGAGAGGGAGACAGAGAGTAGGGGAGGGGCAGAGAGAGTGGGAGACACAGAATCAGAAGCAGGCTCCAGGCTCTGAGCTGTCAGCACAGAGCCCGATGTGGGGCTCAAACCCATGAACTACAAGATCATGACATTAGCTGAAGTCGGATGCTCAACCAACTGAGCCACCCAGGCACCATGAGCTTCCTACTCTTGATTTTAGCTCAGGTCATGATCTCAAGGTCTTGCAATGAAGTCCCACATGGGGCTCTGCACTGAGCATGTAGTCTGCTTAAGACACACACTCTCTCTCTCTCTCTCTCTCTCTCTCTCTGCCCCTGTGCCCCACTCATGCATGGTCTCTCTCCCTCTCTCTCAAAAAAAAAAAAAAAGTATAGGAAAAAAAAAAAACCTCGAAGGATATACAGTAGACCTGACCTGTGGCTTTGTGAGCAATGCTGAAAATTTGTAATATGTAGTAATTGGTAAATAACTTGCTGATGTATAAATCTGAGTCATGGGGCCCATGGGTGGCTCAGTCAGTTAAGCATCTGACTCTTGGTTTGGCTCAGATCATGATCTCAGGGTTCCTGAGATCCAGCTCTGCACTGGGCTCTGTGCTGACAGTGCCTAGAGGCTGTTTGGGTCTCTCTCTCTCTCTCTCTTTCTCTCTCTCTCTCTGTCCTCCCCCACTCATGCTCCTGTGTACACATTCTCTTACTCTCAAAATAAATAATAAACTTAAAAAAAAACTTAAACAAAATCTGAGTCACAGGTAGTAAGAGCCCTTATATAGTAAGTGACCCTAAGTGCCCATTGGGCATCCTCACCTCATCAGGTTTTACTGATGTTTTACTCATCATCTGGGATGTAGCAATTTTCCTTAAGGGTTAAAAGAGTCAGTTAATAATTTTTTTTTTTTAAATAGGCTCCATGCCCAGAGTGGAGCTCAACATGGGGCTTGAACTCCAGACCCTGAGGTCAAGACCTGAGCTGACATCAAGAGTCAGACCCTTAACCGACTGAGCCAACCAGGTGAAAAAAAGTCACTTAATTTTTTTGTTTGTTTGTTTATACCAAACCTATATTATATAAGGGAACCATGCTACAAATTTGCAAAACTAGCTCCCACAAATACATCAATTATAAAAACCATTAAAGGTTAAGAGAGGTTATTTGAGTGGTGCAATAATAAACTATCTTGATTTTATTTTATTGTTTTTTTATGGTGTTTACTACAATGAGCAGGTATTACTTTTATAATCAGGAAACAGATCTATGTTGTTTAAAAAATGTTAAAAAATTTCCACCTGAAAATATGAGACCAGACTTGGATGTCCTCAATTTCACACTTTGTGATTTTTTAAAAGAAATGTTTTTTGAATCCTATTCAGTTTGGTTCAGTGAATATCTGTTGTGCACCCACACTGTGCTTGGTGCTGTGAGCCAAAGTTTCATGAGCTGATTTGACCCATCTGAAGTTCTTACTCTAGTGAAGGAGATTGAAAACCACACTGCTGACTGGGAAAACTGCTATGGATAAAAAAAATATAGAAGCTTGGAGGAAGAGTCAATAAAGGCTTCCCAGTGGTGACTTCCGTTTTAAAGTTGAGCCTTGAATGTCGAGTAAGATCTCACCATTAAGAAAAAGGAGAAAGGAAGTCATTTCAAAAGCAGAGTCCATAGGGCAGCAGGCATAGAGCTGTTTATACCTGTTCTAGAAACAAGGAACTGGTCTTAAACCTGGAGAATAGAGTTTGGGCAGAGATAGGGTAGAGGATGAATTGGTGGAGGGAGCAAGACTAGTTAGGAGGTCATTGTGATAGTCCACATAAAATGAGAAGGAATCATTGGGGAACCGGCAGCTAGATGGAGGGCAGAGGGCCAGTCAGAGGACCTTCTGGAGTTTGAATTGGCTGGATTATATTTGAGGGAACTAGGTGTTCTTCCAGCTGGAGTAAGAATTCAATTTACATGAGACAGATTTTTTTTTTT
>CM053577.1:49521775-49584169 GCA_028646485.1 Cryptoprocta ferox
AATGAGTTTATAGAGTTCGTGTTTTTACAACATGGTTGGTTTGCACTTGCATGAAGGAGCTTCTTTACCAGGAACCTAAATTTGACATTTAAGGAAACCAAGTATGCAGCACTAGGAGAAGGAAGTAGACAGTTGCTTCCCATTTCCTAGACACAAGGCCCATCTTGAAGAAAATTTCAAAACAAGCTGTTTGGCTTTGACCTATTCCCACTTGCTGTGCAAACACCCAGGGGCCTTCATGTGACCTTTAACTACCTAGGGCCACTCAGTACCCTAAAGTGCCCTCTGTCTCAAAACTTACTCATTCTCTCCTCTCTCCCTTAGTCTAGCCCTACCAAAACTGCCTTTCTCTCATAGGAGTGGGGATAGGGCTTAGTGGCAGAATCTCTTAAGAAAACCGATAGTACAACCTAAAATTAATATTATACTTATATAAACTAACTGGAACTTAAATAAAAACTTAAAGCAAAAAAACCCCAATACTATGGTTAATGGTCAATGATCAGGTGGCAGATATGCTCTTAGAGAAATGTTTTAAGACGCAAAATTAAAAATTTCTAATGAATCTCTAACTGGCAAAATTTCAGGCAAAATAACAGAAAGGTAAAAAACAAGTCAGGTTGTAGGTACGTGCTGGGAGATGGGGTTAACTTCCCAGGTAGTCCATACTGAGTGTGCATACAGTTCCTTTGGGCCAATTCTACTTTCCATGGCTTCCTCCCTTTATCGAAAGCTTAACCCAGAAAGTCTTTAAAATACCAATCGTTGTTCTGGTGATGCCTCCTCACCTACCAATCCAATGAGATAGGAGACTCTGCAGGGGAAAGGGCGCGGGGCGGGGGCAGAGGGAATACCATAACATAGAGAGAGAGAATGGCCCACCAGGATATGCCTCAAGTAAGAGGCTTGGATGCTTGGATGGCTCGTTTGAGCATCTGACTCTTGTTTCAGCTTGGGTTGTGATCTTGCAGTTCTTGGGTTTGAGCACCACATGGGGTTCTGTGCTGGCCGGATTCTCAGTTTCCCTCTCTCTCTCTGCCCCTCCCCTATGCACGTGCTTTTTCTGTCTCTCAAAAATGAACATTAAAAAAATATTTAAAAAGGGGCACTTGGGTGGCTCAGTTGGTTGAGTGTCTAACTCCTGATTTCAGCTCAGGTCATGATCTCACAGTTTGTGGGTTCGAGCCCCGCATCAGGTTCTACACTGATAGTGCAGAGCCTGCTTGGAATTCTCTCTCTCTCCCTCTCTCTCTCTGCCCCTTCCCCACTTGTGCTCTTTCAAAATAAAAAAAATTTTTTTAATTAAAAAATGAGGTTTACTTTCAACCTAATACTAGTATATTACTATTCATAATATATGTAACATATAGTTTAGGTAAATTATCATGTCATAAAAATATACAATAAAATCTGAAATAACTGATGCTTGATAACTCTCTCAGGTAAACAGCCTACAAAAACACTGTAGTTATTGGCTAAGTTCCATCAATTTTTTTTAATTCTCTTTGATTTTTTCTCCTGGTCTTCTGTTATCCTTTCTGCAGGTCGTTTCTTCAAGCCCTTCATTTTCCTGGTTTGTAGTTTGCTTAGGTCTTGCTTCTGCATATGAATTCTTCCATAAGTTGTGCCAAAAGTATCATGGGAGACATTTTTCTTCTTCTTTGCCTATGAAACAAAAATATATGTGTGTGTGTATATATATATAAGGGTCTCTACTACTATAAACTGGTAAAAATCTAGTGTACAACAAAGGTCTTACTAACAATTTCCATTAGTGAGCACCTACTCAATAATATAGTCTATAACCCTACGGACCTTTCTTCTCAAACTGAAGTACATACAAATCACTTAAGGATCTTGTGAAAATGCATATTATAATTCAATAGGTCTAGGGACCTGAGGCTCAGCATTTCTAACAATTCCCAGGTAAACTGTCAGACCACATTTGAAAAGCAACACTACAGACTACACTAACAACTGTCATCCAGTGAGAGAATTTCCTGTGTTTAGCTTAAGGAATTGTGACTATCTAGTCAATCTTTATTGGCATTCCAGAGAAGCCACTTGTACTTGTTTTTCAAAACCATTCAAAAGTCAAAACACATTTTATACAAGTATGAGTTACACATCCTGTGCTCTAAATCCTCAATCTCCGCAATGCCCCAAACAATTCTTTCTTGATGAAAACTGGCAGTCTTGGATACCAGAAAGCTCTCAGCCATAGATGATGCATGGTTTCTACAACTCTTTTATTATCTTTTTGTTTAGCATATTTGCTTCTTCCTCCTTTTCGTTGTTCTGAGAGTCTAATTTTATCAATTTTATCAATTTTTCTCCGTATGTTCTTTAATGCACTATGCTGCCAATCTTTTTTGGAAAGAAGAGTGGAATATACAAATAAAATGGCACCAATCTGCCAGTTATAAACCTTGAGGGCTTTTGGCATTTTCATAGATAATTTATAAAGATCATCTGATGCCAGATGTGTCCTCCTCAGAACCAGATCCAATGAGGGCCCCATCTCTTCCAACTCAATCCTTGGTGTTTTACAACCAGACTTCTTCAACAGCAACCTTTGTGAAACAAGAGAAAAAAAAAAAGAAAGAAAGAAAAAGAAATGTTGCTTTGACTTTGATGGAATCCTTATCCCCTCAAATATTTTTGTTCAAAAGAACCACAGTTCCATAAAATGACACCGTCTTTAGGAACCTAAACATCTTAAATGCTTTACACATTTAGGCCAAGTATATTCTTTGGTTCACTGCTTTTTAAAAATCAAACACAAAAGTATACAATATTGTTAAGAAATAGCAAGTTAGACAGGCAACTGTTTTAAAAAATGGAATCCTTTGATTTGACTTCTTCATCTTTCTTACAGATTTACTTAATTATAAAAACAATTTCAGTTGGGCCTTTGAAATGTTATGTTTACATGATTAACAATTCTTATTTCCTTAAAGATCCATTCAGAATCTACTTTTTTCCAAAGTACAGACATTTAATTTACTGATCTCCATAGACTGGAATGAACTTTAAAAGCTTAATATAACAAAACCACAACTTTCTGGATAACATATGTCCAAATAGCTCTGGATGTGGAAACAGATGAGGGACACAGTCAGGAGTTTTTTGTGAGTCATACCACAAGAACAGCTCAAAGACCTGATAATTATTTGAGCTGACTCAATTTGTTATAGTGGCCAGATCTCCACATGGCCTAAAAGAACTGAATGAAAATAATATTTATAAAAGATCAAACTTTTCACACCAAAGGTGGAATGGGAAAGAGGCAACAAATGACATGAGAGAAGAGAAAGAACGTAAGAGTAGAGCACAGTAAGGAATACCCAAGAGCAGAAAACACCACAGGAAGCAGAAGTGAATGTGCATAATAACCTCATTAACAGCCCTTTGGGCCCTAAATGCGTCACATGCAAACAGTCCGCCCATGGGAGGAATGTCCACTAGCTGCAAGAGTCATGACGACAGATGTGCTGTATCAGACATGGTTATTTATACCCAATTGAACAAGACAAAAACAAAACAAATGCCAGTCTAGGATATGTCAAAAGCACAAGTGTTAAACAAAAACCAAGCTCCAATAACAGTACAAGATAACATGAATATTTGTATGGGACTTGAAGGGAGCAAGCAGAGGGGAAAAAGCCCAAACAAGAGCCTTCAGGCCACTCTCTGCATAGTGGTTCTAAAAGAAGAGAGTTGAGAGAACGCCTGCCTCGGGCCCACTGTGGGGAAAATAGTTATAGAAGCTAAAGTTGGTGATATCAGGGCATCTTCCATAAAAGCTAATTCAAAGCTATGGTTCTAACACATGTACTTCTGCTTTTGCATCCACACTTTCAGTACCTCCAAAAAAGGATATTTAAAGCTGAACTCATATCAAAATTATTATCTTGATTAACATCTTGTGTTCAGTAGACTACTTAAGAAATCAGGGAAATTGTATATATAAAAATGTCAAACTAACAATGTTTCTACCACTTAAAATGCTGATTTTCAGCTAAATGGAAGAGCTGTAGATCTAGAACAGCTCCTGGCATGCCTGATGGATTCACATAACCCAAGTACCTTTTAATCTATGCAAGTGTCCTCCAAACAGAGAACCTTTTGAGTGGGGTATATAATTAAGATTATTTCCACATAACTACATGTATATATATATACGCAAATACATACGTTGCCATTTACCAAAGAATTAAGTTACAGTGCCATACTGTCTATATAGATGATCTTATCTAAATTACTTCACTGAGCAGGTTTACTGACAGATCAAACGGATAGAAATAGAAGAAAACTTTCTCCAGATATCAGTTTTCTACATATGGTTGCTGGGGATGGACCTATACTCCATTCTCTTTGTTAAACTGTTTTAAAAATATTTTTTATAGTTTATTTGTTTTGAGAGACAGCATGAGAAGGGGAGGGGCAGAGACAGAAGGATAGAGAGATAATCTCAAGCAGACTCCATTCGGTCAGCATGCAGCCCAATAAGGGGCTCGAACTCACATTGAGATCATGACCTGAGCCGAAGTTAGACACTTAACTGACTGAGCCACCCAGGTGCCCCAACTCGATTAAACTTTTAACAGTGAAATATAGAATCTAAAATGATTGAGGAAATGTATTAATAGAGAACTTTTAAATGATTTTTGTAATCACACTAAGCGAAAAGAAGAGACTGACACTGACCCATTAAAAACAAAATTGAAACCCTTTTTCCTTCACCCTCATTCTATCATTCATATCACACTTTTTTTTTTAAGATAGACATTTCAATTCCAGGCCATCATGTCTCCAGCCAAATACCTATGCCAAGAAGTGTTACACCATATGCCTATTAATCTCCATCTCAGATCCTAACCTCAAGCTTTGTCTTGTTTTGGCTCCCTGTAATCAAAAGTGGCATTCAATTCCGCAAGACACAAAGACAACCCAGCTCCTTCGTTTTCAAATGGGATCAGGCTATTAAATATGTTGATGGGTAATTTCTGTATATTTTAAAATACTGTTTGCCTATTTCTTGAGAAAGACTGCCATTACCATTCTTGTTCAAGTTTAATTTCCTTACTTTTCTCCCTTCCATATCCCTCCCTTCTGCTGATATTCTGTTTTCATTACTTCAAGTCTTTGCCTATAATGTTATTTGCTTTTTAAGGTATGCTAATACTTCTTATTTTGCATATTTCTCCCCATAAAACCTCACCAATGCCATCTTAAAGGCAAATGTAGCAATTACTAAAAATTTTCATATTAGAGACTTTAACTTTATAAGTGAATAACATCCTCCAAGGAATACAAATGATCACTCACATATGAAGAATTAATTATACAATATACAGGAAGAGGTCAGTAACAATATGATTTATTCCCCCAAAAGGTCAGATCAAAGATTATATTAACATAATTTCATGTTTACACTTCCTTTCATCCAAGAAACTCAAAGCCATTTTATAAGATTAAACTTACTAATCTTCACAAATAATGTGTATCAATGTTAACTATTACCTTGTACCAACTGTTTAAGGGCTGGTTCCAGGTAAAAGAAAGGGCAGGACACCGAAGTGTAGCCTGCAAGAATGCCTAAGGAGCCACACAAAGTCAGACACATTTCTCTGGCATATTCCCACCTCTATCTGCAGCCCTCTCCCTCTTATAAAGGAATTATTGTTGATCTCAGAGGGGCTGCAGAATTACCTAAATAGCATCGTTACTACATTTTGCAAAGGAAAAAAGGAGGCCCTGAGAAGTGACCTGCCTAAGTCATGTCGCTAAGCCTGGCCCTGAGCCAAGTCTCAGAGGGGATGTTCATTCCTCGGACCGCTTCTTTCTTCCTTTCCCAAGTGTGGCACAACCCCTGCAGGCTAAGCTAATCTAGTGATTTTTCCCCCCACTAGCAGCTTGCTCACAATCATATATTTTCTTTCTTTCTTTTTTTTTTTTTTAAGGATCTTGAGGCACCTGGGTGGCTCACTCGGTTAAGCAGCCAACCTCGGCTCAGGTCATGATCTCACCGCTCATGGGTTCAAGCCCTGCATCGGGCTCTGTGCTGATAGCTCAGAGCCTGGAGCCTGCTTCGGATTCTGTGTCTTCCTCTCTCTCTGCCCCTCCCCAACTCACACACACACTCTCTCTCTCTCAAAAATGAATAAATGTTAAAAAAATTAAAAAAATAAAATAAAATAAAGATCTTATTTTTAAGATCTCTACACCCAACGTGGGACTCGAACTCACAACTCCGAGAGCAAGAGTTGTATGCTCCACTGACTCAGCCAGGCAGGCACCCATGGTCTGTTTTTTACTTTAAATCGACAGTTAACAGGTATTACAGGGCCTATAGGAAATACCTAGGATTAAAATTTTACTCTAGGGTCTCTGATCTGAAAAATTCAAACCTTTTTTTTCCCCCATTATGGGGTGGAAATGGTTATGCCATGCTAACCTAACAGTGATTCCAGTTAATTCTTCTTAAAGTAAGTGGATGAGTGGATATGTGTAGTCACACTGTTAGTTTATCCATATTCTGAAGTCTGATTTACTAATTTTCTGACTGTTTTATTTTCCCTGTATTTCTTTCTTTACAAATTACAAATTAATCTTTCTTTTCACTAAATATAAGTTCAGATACAAGTGAATACGTTCTTTGAAACTGTTTACAATGAAAGAGTTTTAGATTAATATTATTACTCATTTTTCATTCTCAAAGATTTTGGTCTTTATATTTTTAGCTCCTTTATACCCCTAGGGTCTGCTTAACACAAGTTTTCAAAAAGGTTTTTTTTATTTAGTGATTATTCATCTTTCTTGTTCTAGAAGTTGGAGTCATCTACTTTATAATATAACATATTCTTCAGAACCCCAAAGTTAAGTTGGGAAATTCAAACAGATTTAAGGGGTTTTCGACCTCAACCAACTAAAAATGATTATAAAATCCCTAACTACATCTTGCAATCATATGAATATTTTATTGCATTTTCCCTATTATTATTACTATCTAAGCAATAGGAAAATAAAAAAAACAGAAGTGTTGATACCAATGATACAGTGAGAAGAACGGAGTATCTTTGACTCAATACAATTGAGACAAAGATATAAATTATTAACAAAAAAAGTGAATATTTACTTTCATTTGGATGTTCATTGATATTAGCTAGTCAAGCAGGTATTCCATCATGGAGAAAAATCAAAATGAGGGGCGCCTGGCTGGCTCAGCAATAGAGCATGTGACTCTTGCTTTCAGGTTCATGAGTTCAAGCCTGATGTTGTGGGTACAGTTTACTTAAAAAAAAAAAAAAAAATTAAACCATGGATGAAATGCTGACGTCAACACGTGGCTGCACATATAGAACTAATGCACACAAGTCACTGTCACCATGGACACTGAACTGTCAGTGGCTCTCAGGCTGCACTGCCACACCATAGCTCGAAAATGGACATCGGTCTGAATTCCACGTACAAAGGAAGACAGCTTGTGGAAGTCAGTATATTCTCCAGGCAAGTGTGGACTTGATCAGCCAGTGCCAACACTCTATTTTAAATAAGAGAAAAAAAAATTATGCTTTTCTCAAAAGGCACAACTGTAGCATGTCATTAAGCTTTTTCATGAAAATAAAATCAGAGTATTAGGATTTATATATATATTGTGGTAGGGGCAGAAGGCCTAGGCTGATGAGGGTAAAATGAAGCTAGCCACTGAATCTGCTCGCTCCATTCAGACTCCAGTTTTTAGGCACAGAGGGCTCAGAGTTTTGAGATTTGCTTTGGCTGGCCTAAGACTGGTGCTCTTTAGACTTGGTGCTCTAAATCTAGTGAAGGAAAAGGAAATATTGCACAGTGAAGGAGTGTTCTGAACTCAGAGGACTTAGCATCAGATGCTCTGGTGCCCTGGAAAAGTAGGGTTTCAGAGGCAGACGTGAGCAGGGGAATGATAGATCTGAAGACTGGCACAGAGCCGCCGTGCCTGCCACTGCTCGGCTGCCAGCTCTCCAGAGAAACTTCAAACCAAACACCAAGTCTAAGTTTGAGCTCTATAAAAGTCACACTAAAATGCTAGCCCTGAATTCAGAAATACGCTAACAAATGCACTTACTTGTAGCTTCGAAAGTAAATCTTCCCATTCAGTGCAGTGAAGTGCAGAACATACTCTAAACCAGCCAGGCGGATATTTGACACTGTGGGGCCTCTGAAGAAATCTAAAAACAAATTTTAGGTTGTTTAAAAAAAAAAAAAAAGACTAACATGTTTTTAAATTCAGTTACAGAGAGCCGGACGTCGATGCTCCATTTTGTACCACTGCTCACCTAAAAGGTGAGCACAAAAGGTGGCACAAAAACTGGTCCCCGAAGACTGTCTGAGACTCTCATCCCTCTACCATTTAAGCTCATGACTATTTTTCTGTGTTTAGCTCACTAAGCCAAGTAACTTTTCAGTTGTGAAGTTCCCCTTCTCAGCCAATGCTCAGCATAAGGGTCCATCACATTTATCATGCATGTTCACTTTTTTAAAAATGTAAATCAAAGCATAAATTTTTTATCTATGAGACAGGTAGGTTAGGATGGCAAATTCTTCTAAAAACAGCTATTCAAATGTTGACTGTTAAATCAAATCAAAATAAAATATTATTTTATGGTAGAAGCCAAGACACAAGAAAATTCTAAGAAATCTCAAATAATTGAGCAAAGATAACAAACTAAATTGTTAAAAGAACCAAAAGAAAAGAACCATTGAGATCCACGAATAGGCTGTTTCCCCACTGGTGGCACATGGAAGTGATCTTAAATGTTACACAGGCAGAATAATTTACTATGTAATATTTATTTTTTTTTATCAGATACCATTTGCCATTCACGGTAGAGACATAAAGTTTCTTTGTAAAAAGAGGAGTCAGTGTAAAGAAACATCTTTGGTGAACAACACCATGAATACTATGTGGACTTGGCTAAAGGTATGAAGGTAGCACAAGAATGAAAGAAGTCTAACAGACAACAATCAAGTTTGGTCCCCTCATTTTACAGCTAAGAAGACTGAACGCCGAGAAGGCTAAATGTAAATACACAAATAATATTTAGGTATGAAAAAGTTACACATAAAAGTTTATCCAACTTAATTAGGAAGAACTGCCCCAAGGCAAGTGATGTAGTAAACAGAAAAGTCATTCGGTCCCAATCTGTAGCCACCCGGCATTGTCCTTCCCTCTTGCGATTAGCTCAGATGAGAAAAATCTCCTGTGCATGGATATACACATCCTTTGTTGTTTGCTTTTCCTTTCTCATGGCTAACTAAAAGAGAATCACTATTGTGTATAAAATAGGCACACAGGTATATATGCACATGTATACACCACCCTTCCCTACTCCCGCAAACAAAATTCTCTCAGGGATATTTTTATAAAATAAGTACGTACTTTTTCAAAGTAGTCTGATCTAAATTTGCATCATAATTAGTGAACAGATTTCCCATGATTTTGTCAAAATCTAACTGTCCTTCAGTGGCCACGTTAATAAAGCCCCCTCATTGTGCTGGGAGCATTAGTGAAGTCAGTCTTCCTGGGGAACAAGATATGTACATTTCAGTTTCCCTGAAGCAGCTTTTGTAATGCAAATCAACAGTAATATGTGTTTTTTCCATAAACTGTTAAGAATGCAAAGGAAAAAGTTGATGTTAGGTTTTTTTAATGTTTTGTTTTTTTTTTTAAAGAGAGAGAGAAATAGAGCGTGAACAAGGGAGGGGCAGAGAGAGAGAGGGAGGGAAACACAGAATCTGAAGCAGGATTAGCTCAGCACAGAGCTAATGTGTCAGCACAGAGCCCGACACGGGGCTCAAACCCACGAACCGTGAGATCATGACCCGAGCCAAAGTCGGATGCTTAACCGACTGAGCCACCCAGGTGTCCTGAAGTAGAAAGTTTTAAGAACATTGCCCCCTTCCTCACACCATACACAAAAATTAACTCATGATCATAATTAAATGCAACACCTAAAACTTAAGATTTCAACAAGAAAATACCAGAAAAAGTCTTTGTGGTCTTGGGATAACCAAAGGCTTCTTAAACAAAATATAGGAAGAACATACCATTACAGAAAAAAAAATGGAAAACAGACTTAACAAAAATCAAAAACTTCTGCTCGGGGCACCCAGATGGCACAATCAGTGTCTGACTTTGGCTCAGCCCATGATCTTGGCGTTTGTAAGTTCAAGCCCCATGCTGGGTTGTCTGCTGTCAGCACAGAGCCCGCTTTGGATCCTTTGTCTCCCCCTCTCTCTGTCTCTCCCCTACTTACACTCTCTCTCTCATTAAACAAACGTTGAAAAAAATAAAAGGGAAAGCTTCTTTTACAACAAAACAAAAACTTTGTTTTTTGAAAGACATCACTGAAAGACAAAGGCAAGCCACAGACTGAGAGGAAACATTCAAAGACTACATATCAGACAGAGACAAAGGACCTCCCTCTCTCTCTCTGTCACACACACACACCCCTTATTACACACATAAACATCCCTACCTTATTACTCGAGACAAATAACCTCCAAAAAAAAATAAATAAATAAGGCAAAGATTTGAATAGACACGTCACCAAAAATATATGAATGGCCAATAAGCACATGAAAAGATGCTCAACATCATTAATCAGCAGAAAATGCAAATTACAACTTCAATAATAGCACTACTTTATTCTATAGGTTTGACTTCGGAAACACATTACTATCAGCATACAACATTCATAAGAATAACTAAAATTTAAAAGAATGGTCTACCAAGTATTGGCAAGGCAGTGGAACTGGAGCTCTTTATAGACTATTGGTGGGAATGTAAAACGGTACAACCATATTGGAGAATAGTTTCTTAAAATGTTAAACACACACTATTCAAATGACCATACCTTTCCATTCCCAGCTAGGTAATCATCCAAAAGAAAAAAAAACATATGCCCTCACAAAAATCTATATATAAATGTTCATAGCAGCTCTACCGATCAAAAAACAAAATTCTTTTAAGGGCGAGCACAAGCAGGGGAGGGACGGGGGAGAGGGAGGGAGGGAATCTCAAGCAGGCGCCAGGCCCAGCCCAGAGCCCAACGTGGGGCTCGATCTCAGGACCCTGGGATCATGACCTGAGCCAAAAACAAGAGTCAAATGCTTACTCAACTGAGTCATCCAGGTACCCCAAGAAATGAAAACATATGCCCGCACAAAAATTTGCATATAAATGTTTTTTTTTTAATTTTTTAATGTTTATTTATTTTTGAGAGAGAGAGAGAGACATAGCATGAGCAGGGGAGGGGCAGAGAGAAGGGAGACACAGATTCTGAAGCAGGCTCCAGGCTCTGAGCTGTTAGCACAGAGCCGGATGTGGGGCTCGAACTCATGAACCATGAGATCATGACCTGAGCCAAAGTCAGACATTTAACCAACTGAGCCATTTAACCTGAATGTCCACTGACAGATGACAAAATAAACAAATTGTAGAATAGCCATAAATGGAATACTGTTCGGCAATAATAAGAAATGAATTATTGATACACACAACAAATCTCAAAACAAACTGAGTAAAAGAAGCCACGCTAAAAAAAGTACATACTATAGTGTACATACTGTAATTCTATTTACCTAAAGCTCTATAAAATGCAAACTAATGTTTGCTTAGCATATATAAATAGGATAGACTGCACAGGGACATAGACTAATTTTTGGGTGTAATAGGTTCTGTATCTTGACTGCAGTGGCGTCTTCATAAGTGTTATTACATATGTCGAAAACCATCAAATTTTAAATCTTTAAATATGTAGACTTACTTGTACATAAATTATACCTCAAAAGTTATTTAATATGTAACTTAAAGTGAAAAAATCTAAAGAAGTCCCTGGAAACTGAAAACAAATGAACCTGTGTATTAAGCTGAAGGCATAATCATACAGAAAATAATTATTTCAAGTGACTTCAAAACAGTGATTTGACCACATATTCTTAACAGGATGTATTTTATAGACAAAAAGAACTGCAAAAAAAAAAAAACAAAACCCAAAAGCAAAACTACAAAACCCTCACCTGCACTCAATATTCACATTATCAGTAGTAACACTCTATGGGAGAACAGTATGAAAGAAATGCATGATCGTGTTGGATCGAGAGCCTGGATTTTTGTCATGGATGAAAGGAGGTACGTATGTGAAGTCAATGAAGTTAAGATCCTTTTGTCCTAAATTTGAGTTAGAAGTTTCGGTATGAACTCAGGATACATTTTATCTTAACAAACAAACAAATTTTATTTCACAGTTCTGTTCTCTAAAAAGCCTACAATGACCAACCACGAAACAATCCCTAGTACCCAGACTGTGGTTTCTAAAATAATTTCTCATTTTAAAAAAGTTCAGAGTCCGGGCGCCGGGGTGGTGCAGTCAGTTAAGCATCTGACTCTTGATGTGGGCTCAGGTCATGATCTCATAGTTAGTTTGTAAGTTCAAGCCCCACATCGGGCTCTGCACTGACAGCCCTGAGCCTGCTTGGGATTCTCTTTCCCTCTCTCTCTCTGCCCCTCTGCACGTGTGCATGCTGTCTCTCTAAATAAATATATAAATAAACATTAAAAAGTAAAACTTCAGGGCTGTTTAGAGAAACAGCTGATTTAAGGACCAGAGCAATGAACGTGTAAGTGGTGTCTGAAACACTGAAGGGGCAATGAATTAAACTGTGTCGAAACTCAGAACACTGCCAAAAAAGCTGAACCTAAACTGGGCAGGAATGATGGTTAAGGTAAAAGAGAGATACTAATGAATAATGATAAAAATAAAAACCTGGTTAAATACATGTAAGGGGGTGGAGAAGAGGTAGAAGATAAATTGGTTATGGTCAGAAGGAAAGCCCCAACATGGGACCATTTTTCCAGTGGATCAATTCCAAGTAAAAATAAGATCTCACCTGTGGCTGTGTCCACGAGTAAACACACAGAGAAAGGGAAGAGAAGGTTTACCGAGTGTTGACAGGAAAGACCAGGGGATCCGCAGTAAGAGAAAGGAGCAGATCCTGATTCTGCCACTTACTAACTCTTCAATTGGCCTCAACTTCTTCATCCACAATATGGGAATAATATTATCATAATATACTGAATGTCTGCCCCCAGGCCCCCAACCCTGCCGCTCTAAATTCATACGTTAAAGTCCTAACCCTTAATGTGGTATTTGGAGATGGGCCTCTAGGGAAGAAATTAAGGTTAAATGAGGCATGCCATAAGGGTGGGGCCCTGGTCCCATAGATTAGTGTCCTTATAAGAAGAGACCCTAGAAAGCTGACACCCACCCCCACCTGCCTTCCCCTCCCTTCCCTCCTCCCTGAAGGAAAACCCAGATGAGCACAAAGCAAGAAGCCAGCAAGAGTCCTCATCAAAAATTGTGATCTTGAACTTTCAGCCACCAGAACTGTGAGAAAATAAATTTCTGTTTTTTAAGCCACCCAGTGTACAGTATTTTTTAAAGCAGCCCACAAACTAATAAGATTGCCTTTGTAAAGCTACAAAAAGGATCAAATTTAATAAATTACCTGACCTACATGATCTCACAGTTTGTGGGATTGAGCCCTGTGTTGGGCTCTGTGCTGACAGTGTGGAGACTGCTTGGGAGTCTCTCTCCCTCTCTCTCTCTCTCTCTCTCTCAAAATAAATAAATTTAAAAAAAGGAGGATGCACTGAATCTAAAAATAGGTATTTTTCTATAAAGAAAAGCAAGACTACTAAGACTAACTACAAACCTAGATAGTATTTGAGAAAGCAAAACAGAAGCAAAATTCAGAACAAACTAAACGGGCACCTGGCATAAAAACACTGAAGTTAATAAGCTAACTTTTCTTTCTGGCCAATTACCAAAAAAAGAGAACTTCCTAAAAGGACGGAAGCCCTTGATAACCTTCTCTTTCCCCACGGCTCTACTGCACCATATATGAACACAAAACACACACCAAGGAGTCTGCAGCTGGCTTACTGCATATTTACATTAAAAACTCAACTTCCCTTGGGGCCTGACAATCTCACTTCGTTCCTCTTTCTTCTTTCCTCAGACTCCTTTTTTGTTTTCACTCCCTCCCTCTCACCACTGCATTATGTGGTTATTCCTGCCCTCTAGTGGAAATACAAAATAACAAAGTTTTTATAAAAACCAATTACACAAAAGCAAAGGAAAGCTTTCTGTTATAAACAAATATATATTGACAATTAACAATTATTACGGAAGAACTGGGGCGGGGGGGGCAGAAAATCTGGGCCAATGGAGTACAAGTACAAGAAATCTTAGCTAAGAACCATCCTTGGTATTTTGGGTGTGTAATTTTGAAAGAAGGAAATGTTGGTCATTGTCTTTCATGTATGATTTTGTTTTCTTAATTAATCAAAAATTCAGGTAAGAACTTATAGCAAAGACCACAATAAGTCAATTGTTCACCATGGCCAACCCAGAGAGCAGAGACAGAAAAGCTCAAAACACTTTGGTTTTGATTCTGACCCACCATACTTAATAGCTCTTAACCTCTCTGAGCTTTTGTTTTCCCATCTATAAAATGGAATATCCCTAAACTCAAGAGCTTTAAGGATTAAACAGGTAACAGCGGTACTCGTACTCAGTTTTCTAAAAATGGCCATTTTTAAAAAGAGATTTCTACACCCAACATGGGGTTCAGACTCACAACTCTGAGACCAGGAGTTATATGCTCTACCGACTGAGCCAGCCAGGTGCCCCCCAAATAGCCATTATTAATAAGATAAATGAAAGGTTTTGAAAATTGCAATCCCAACAATAAAACCATAAATAATAAGAAGGAAAAAATGAAAGCAATGTGTCTGCCCACAACGGTTTTTCAGCTGACTCAGATTTGTAAAGAACATGTATATAATTTAATTTATAGCATATACCCCACCCCATCAACTTTTCAAAAGCGATCTAGGGCAAAGTATATAAAAATCCAAAAGAAGGGCAACCAAAAAACTGTAGCAAAGTTTTAAGAATCGAGTAAGAAAAACTCAAATGGAATAAATTATTTAAACTTAAAAAATGCTACCAACTGTCAGAACACTTTATATCTCTAGGGACAAACTAAATTACTTTCCAGAGTTAGAAAAGAGCTGACAAATGTGATCACAAAATATTAAGTAGGATTAATATTAAGAACCTTTAGGAAATCACGGAATAATAATGCCGGCTTTTCAAGAAAGGGGAGAAAAAGTGATTTAGAATAGGTAAATTTATCATCAATCCCAGACAGTGACAATAACTGTATACTGGATTTAAGATGACTTTTTTAAAGAAGATGGCTGGCTCAGTTGGCAGAGCATGCAACTCTTGATCTCAGGATTATGAGTTTGAACCCCACATTGTGTGCAGAACTTACATTAAAAAAAAATCTTTAAAAAAACTGTTTGAGATCAAGACCCCCATGTTGGATGTAGAGATTACTTAAAAATAAAATCTTAGGGGCACCTGGGTGATTCAGTTGGTTAAGCGTCCAACATTGGCTCCTGGATTTCAGCTCAAGTCATGATCTCACGGTTCATGAGTTCAAGCCCCAAATAGGGCTCTGTGCTGTCAGCGCTTTGTTGTTTTTTTTTTAATAGTTTAATGTCAAGTTGGTTTCCATGTAACACCCAGTGCTCTTCCCCACAAGTGCCCTCCTCCATAACCATCACCCCCCCTTCCCCTTTCCCCCTCCCACTTCAGTCCTCAGTTTGTTTTCAGTATTCAACAGTCTCTCATGATTTGCCTCCCTCTCTCCCTAACTCTTTTTTCCCCCCCTTCCCCTCCCCATGGTCCTCTGTTAAGTTTCTCCTGTTAGACTTGTAAGTGAAAACATATGGTATCTATCCTTCTCCACCTGACTTGTTTCGCTTAGCATGACACCCTCGAGGTCCATCCACGTTGCCACGAATGGCCAGATTTCATTCTTTCTCATTGCCATGTAGTATTCCATTGTATAGATAAACCACATCTTCTTGATCCATTCATCAGTTGATGGACATTTAGGCTCTTTCCATGATTTGGCTATTGTTGAAAGTGCCACTATGAACATTGGGGGCACATGTGCCCCTATGCATCAGTAGTTCTGTATCCCTTGGGTAAATTCCTAGGAGTCATAGAGACCCTAGCTGGGTCATAGGGGAGTTCTATTGATAATTTTTTGAGGAACCTCCACACTGTTTTCCAGAGCGGCTGCACCAGTTTATATTCCCACCAACAATGTAGGAGGGTGCCCGTTTCTCCACATCCTCGCCAGCATCTATAGTCTCTTGATTTGTTCATTTTAGCCACTCTGACCGGCGTGAGGTGGTATCTCAGTGTGGTTTTGATTTGTATTTCCCTGACGATGACTGACGCTGAGCATCATTTCATGTGTCTGTTGGCCATCTGGATGTCTTCTTTGGAGAAGTGTCTATCCATGTCTCCTGCCCATTTCTTCACTGGATTATTCGTTTTTCAGGTGTGGAGTTTGGTGAGTTCCTTGTAGATTTTGGATACTAGCCCTTTATCTGATACGTCATTTGCCACTATCTTTTCTCGTTCTGTCGGTTGCCTATTAGTTTTCTTGATTGTTTTCTTTGCAGTGCAGAAGCTTTTTATCTTGATGAGGTCCCAATAGTTCATTTTTGCTCTTGATTCCCTTGCCTTTGCGGTTGAAGTCAAGGAGACTGTTTGCTGCTTTCTCCTCTAGGGTTTTGATGGTTTCCTGTCTCACATTCAGGTCCTTCATCCATTTTGAGTTTATTTTTGTGTATGGTGTAAGAAAGTGGTCTAGTTTCATTCTTCTGCATGTTGTTGTCCAGTTCTCCCAGCACCACCTGTTAAAGAGGCTGTCTTTTTTCCATTGGATACTCTTTCCTGCTTTGTCTCCCTCTCTGTCTGCTCCTCCCCCGCTCATTCTCTATCTCTCTCTCAAAACAAGTAAACATTAAAAAAATAATAGGGGCCCTTGGGTGGCTCAGTTGGTTAAGCATCCAACTTTGGCTCAAGTCATGATCTCGCGATTCATGAGTTCGGGCCCCACATCTGAGCTGTCAGCACAGAGCCTGAAGCCTGCTTCCAAATTCTCTGTCTCCCTCTCTCTCTGCCCCTCCCCGCCCTCAAAATTAAACATTAAAAATTAAAAAAAAAAAAAAAAGGGACTTGTGAACACAAAGGATGTAGTCATTACATAAGCCCTTAGGAACTAGTGTAGTTCACTAAGAATAAGTAATATATAAGGCAACCTCACAAGGTTGTGAGAAGAAAGCAATACATACAAAGCACGTAGAAAACACATGCTTGACACCTAGGAACGATCACGGGGTTAATAAAAAAAAGGAGCTGGGAAGTCACCAAAGGTTTCCTGGGAAAGAAACTTGATATGAAACTTACAAGAATGGAAGAAACTAGGTAATTAAGAATGAAATCAGAAAAGACAATAGGAATGTGCACAATGTATTTTTAATAAACCACTTTAAATGGAAAAAAGAGGAAGGAAATTGGGAGAAGAAAAAAAGTTGTAAGGAGTTAGAGTCTAAAAAACCTTGCCTATAAGACTAAGAAAAACAGGTTTTTGAGTTGGAAGTGGATGATGTACAACAATCTTGAAAATTTAACTTTTCGATTTTCTAAATTTAATGATGCCAATAATGACAGAAAATGGGTGCAAGCATTTTATCAAGTGTAAAATGCTTTATAAAAAGTTGCCAATGAAGTTACTATAGCATCAAGGAAATAATAATGATCTTTGCAGTAGAACATCTAACTTTCCCTTGCTGCTAATGGGGAATAAAGAAAATAATGAAATGGGAGGGAAAAGGAAAGAGATCAAAAAGAAAAAGATGTATATCTACAGTGAAGTGCCAAAGTGCCACCAATGACAGTCTTAGATGGCCTACTTGAGCACCTATGTGGAGAAGTATTAAAATACTTACCAATGAGAAGATTCTTTAGCCTTCTGTAGTCTTCTGTTACATCAAAATCATCACCAGCAAATATTAACATGGGTTTTGTTCCCTCAGGACATTTACTATTCTATGAAACAGGAAAAAAATTATAATGCTATATTATCATTTCTAAACTGTTTATAAGTTAATTGTAAAGTAGTCAATATTTACATACAGTGATTAGTTTTCATATTTTAACTGTCCTAAAACTATGTTTATGAATACTGATTAAAATCTAAAGATTTAAAACTACAGTTGCAACTTTTAAACTAAAAAGTTATTTTTTGTTCCACTCCCTGCAGCCAAATCAGTAAGTGGTCAAGGAATGATGTAAGCTACCTTTTTACAGTTACTCTATACAAAGAATAAAATAAAAAGCTAAAACTGCTTTAAAACATACACAGCCCTTTAACAGCCAACATCCCAGAGTCTAAACAAATTTAACTTCTTTGAATCATTTACTACCACTGTGCCTTTCCTACTGTGTCACATAAACAGTATTTAAATGAAAGCTAGACTAAATGACCAACTACACATTCACATGGGAAACAAGAGAATTTTACACAAGTTATACAAAGTATGCGCAATCCTTACTCAACATGGTTGAGGCTCTTACTATTAAAAGTATTTTGTCCAGTTCTGGATTTTCGATATGAAGAATGTGATGTGAATAATAACCTATAATGGCCACCAAAATAAAAGAAAAAAATCTAACAGAAAGAACTCTTTAGCTGAATGATTAATTTATGACAGTGAACAAGTGTTAATCTGAGCTTCCCATTGATTCTAGCACCTCTACTCTGATATCAATCAAGATTATACAAATCTAGAAATAAACAAACAAAAAAAACCCAACAAGTTAAGAAAACAAACTTCCTCTGCCCTAGGACCAGAGGTCACCTGTTGCCTCTCCCTGTTCACTCTTGTTGACATTCTCTGCTTCCAAACTGAACCTTAACTGTCTCTACTTAGGTATGCCCACAATCTGTGTGATCTAGGCCTGAATGGACCTTCCAGACCCAATGACTCTTCCATGTTCCATCTGTGCCTACCTAATCCTGCTTCTGCTACCCTTAGGTCTATGAAGGCTATTTAAGTATACAGAAGGTAATGGGGCACTGGGTGGCTCAGCTGGTTAAGTGCCAGACTTCAGTCCAGGTCATGAGCTCAGGGTTTGTGAGTTCGAGCCCCATGTCGGGCTCTGTGCTGACAGCTAGCTCAAAGTCTGGTGCCTGCTTCAGATTCTGTATCTCCCTCTCTCTCTGCCCCTCCCCTGCTAATGCTGTCTCTCGCTCTCTCAAAAAAAAAACAAATAGATATTTAAAAAAAAAAAAAGTACACAGAAGGTAAGAGAAAGTGAAGCAACATCCTGACCACAATGCATAATAATAAAAAAAATATCATGTTACATCATGACCCAACACACACATCGTATAAATATAACTGAACAAGTTATGTGAAACGGTACTTAACATGTAGGTCACTGGTATTTTTCACAATGTGTAAACCCAAAACTAGAAGAAACTACAACAGATGAGGTTTATTTGGATTGTCTAAAAGGCACTAAAAATTCAAAATATTACATAAGTACTATGATATAGTATACTAAAAACATAATTAAGTGACGTCCTTAAACTAAATTTCTGAATCAAGTTTTTTTCCTAAACAAAGGGAAAGGAAATAATTCTTTTTTTTGAAGTTTATTTATTTTTTAAAAAGAGAGAGAAAGAGGGGGTGGAGGGAGGGGCAGAGAAAGAGAGGGACAGAGGATGTGAAGTGGGCTCTGTGTTGACAGCAGAGAGCCCAATGTGGGGCTCAAACTCATGAACAGAGAGATCATGAGCTGCGCTGAAGGCAGATGCATAACCAACTGAGCCACCCAGGCATCTCAGAAATGTCTTATACACAAGCTTTCCAAATAAAATATCCCCAGACTCCTGTAATGTATCTTATTCTATCTAAAATAAAACCATTGGCCTTAAATTTTAATCATTTCATCCATTAAGGCTTATTTTATGTAAAATAACCATCCCTAAAAGTTTGGCCACATCTTAGAAAACAGGCCCCCAAAATAATCACTCAATTTCCTGGTAGAATCAAATCACCTCTCACTTAAGAGTAAACAGGAGGATGAGGCTTGGCTTGGCAATAAAAGTAGGCAAGTGAGAAATACCTGGTGAAGAGATCTTAAAAATAAGGAGACAGATGTAAAAAAGAAAATAAATAAATACAAAGGGACAGTGTAACAAACATGCAATTCCAAAACAAACTAAAATTATAAGCCATAATGGAATAATGAGGTAAAATGAAGCTCTGGCTAATAGTCTAGGTAGGGACTGCCAGTGTAACCATATCGTCATCAATTACTGATTGTTACAGGTATGGGTACGCTCCATGAGTGAAAATTTAGTATTCAATTTAAATGGTTCTTGTTAAGAATGAGACCTGACAAACAATAACGGTCTTGAGACCCGGTACAGAAGCAACACAATAACGCGTGGACTTCTTTGCTCTGGAAGTGAAATGGGAAGTGTGGAGGGGCTGGCTTGCGTGCATCAGCCAGTGCTCACACCCACTACCTGGAGACCAAGCCAGATATGCTGCTTTTCTCCAAGGATTCACACACTGCCCTAAAGACAAACTGTAATAAAATGATAGCTTCCACCATAACAAGGCATCACAGTTTACATACTTTACCAAACACCTTCCAAAACGTTATCTTCACTGATAAACATTTTCACATATATTATCTCATTTGATATTGTTATACCTATTTAATACTTGATTGCAATCAAAGGTCAGGGAAGTAATTTATCAGGTCACAGAAGTCATCTAAATGGCCAACACAGGCCTTCAATCCAATTGCTTTGTCTCGAAATCCAATCTCAGGCCATTCTTCAACCCTGTACCTGAAGGGCTGGTGTGGCTAAGTAACATCTGGTCAGAGCCTTTTTGCAAACCCACAGAAAACTTGGAAGGCATGTCCTCTTTTAGGGGAGACCAGGAAAAGGAGTCATGATACATTTTACAATTCTTTCAACTACACCATGACCCTCAAAGACCCATAAACTAAGAACAATTATGTAACTTTCCATTACAAACTTCAATATTCTTTCTTTCAAAGTACTGTATGTATGACTCCAGGTCACCAATGGAATTCCCCTGGGGCTAAATCTCCAACTCTATCTTCAGCCTTAGCTATGAAGTCTAAATAAAATAATTATTTGATGGACTATTTGATGGAACAGATTAAGCCAGAACAGAGTTCTGAGGGAACAGAAGCCCAATTTGGACACAGGAGCTAAATTAAGACAGTTTTCTTGCCTAAGACTATTTACTACTTTCTATTTAATAATCCCATGCAAACAAAGGAGACACAAAGATGGAAGTCCTGAAGGGAAAGACTGAACTAGCATTTTGGTGGCCAGCAGCCAAAATACTATAGGACCAGCCAAAGAGTCACAGTTTAGAACAGGGCTCGTTTTGGGGTGCCTGGGTGGCTCAGTCGGTTGAGTGCCCGGCTTTGGCTCAGGTCATGATCTCGCGGTTCATGGGTTCGAGCCCCGCGTCAGACTCTGTGCTGACAGCTCAGAGCCTAGAGCCTGTCTTCGGATTCTGTGTCTCTCTCTCTCTCTGACCCTCCCCTGCTCACGATGTCTCTCTCTCTGTCTCTCTCTCTCTCTCTCTCTCAAAGATAAATAAAACATTAAAAAAAATTTAAATCTTGGGCTTTAAAAAAAAAAAAACAACAGGGCTCGCTTTGAAACTCTGGTATTCCTTTATTAAATAAAATTTTTTTAATGTTTGTTATTTTTGAGAAAGAGACAGAGTGCCAGTGGGAGAGAAGCAGACAGGGAAATAGAATCCTAAGCAGGCTCCAGGTTCTGAGTTGTCAGCACAGAGCCCAACGCAGGGCTCAAACCCAAGGGCTGCGAGACCATGACCTGAGCCGAAGTCAGATTCTTAACCAACTAAGCCACCCAGGTGCCTCAGAAAACTCTGGTATTTCTGAGGTTTCATAATATAGGTGCTGTGACAACCAAGGGAGAGGACAGCATTTTAACTATGAGCCTACACAAGAGTTAATAACCACTCTGAATCTAACTGCCAGAAGAGCCAAATACATATTATATGTTGCTAATATGTATCTCATTTTAAAGTAAAAATAAGATGAGGGAGTTTCCACAGCATGAAAGGGAACAAAAACTTTTAAATATTTTTTACACCAAAATAAAGTAGTGACACTCAAAAAATAAAGATAAAATGAAATTTACTTTTATCTCAGATCGCACTAGAATAAAAAGTTTTTTCTTATTGAAGCTACAAAACTGTAATAGTACTCTTCACCACAAGATGTCACTATTGCCCAAGCACAACATTACAAAATGCTTTATATTTTTATGATGAGTATCTTACCTTGATATCTTTTAGAGAGACAAACTTCTCGATTCCTAATTCGATCATATCCAGCACATGGTAGTCATACATACGACCTAGAAGGAAAACACATTTTCTTTTAAACATTTATTTTTCCCAAACAGCCACCTTATGTACCCACTTAATTTGCATGTTCAAAATGTTAAGATCTCCCCTTTTTTTTCCTCCTTATACCCCACCAAACATGTTCCCTCTTTCTTAAACTCTGAACTCTACCTAGAATAGATTGTTGCAATCTTGCCCCTGAAAGGATCTTGGAAATCATTTAGCCAAACTCCCTCGTTTTATAGAAAAGTAAATAAAGGCCCATAAGAAGTAAAAGGGCTTGCCTAAGCCAATGACAATACCAGACCAAATGTCAATACTTACCGGTGAAGGGTTAATTTATGTGGGTAGGTATGCTACTTTGTTTTTTTCTCTAACACTGATTTAAGATACATATATTTTATAATCGGCAACTTTCGGTAGTAGTATTTACATACCTATTCTTTACCTACAGTCTGGTAGATAAAAAATTTCATTCAAAATCATAAGGAAAATTTTTAAAAAACTAGCTTAGAGCTTACTTGTTACTCCTGAAATCTCAACACCATCAATTAATCTGAGTCACAAAACAGACTCTGTAAATAAAAATATTAGAAAGTAAATGATATTTACCTATTACTAGATTATTTGGCCGCTTCTTATTATGGGAGCCAAACATAAATAAAGAGCAATCTGACTTCTTTGAAAAGAATTCCTATAAAACCAAAGAAATCCCAATTAATGCATAAATTTAAGAACTTTAAGAACTGTACTTCTGGGGTCACCTGGGTGGCTCAGTTAGTTAAACGTCCAACTCTTGATTTTGGCTCAGGTCATGACCTCGTGGTTCATAAGTTTGAGCCCTGCAGTGGACTATGTGCTGATGGTGGGGAGCCTGCTTGGGATTCTCTCTCTCTCCCACTCACACTGCCCTTCCCCCCCTCAAAATAAATAAACTTTAAAAGTTAAGTATATAAATAAATGTCTTATTTCCCTACCACTTTACATCAAAATTCCCTCATATAGGATGATTTCTAATTCAAAATATCACAAGTTTACTAAATAAATAGTAATTAGTCCAATCATTTATATGCTGTCTTAAATCAGAGATTCTTGTACTCACCAATGATGTCTGATCCTCAAATGGTCTTGTAATGTTTTTCCTAAGAATATTTTAAAAGGTTACCTTAATTTTAATAATCTTAATAAGCAACTCACCCATTACAATTAAGTAATTTATTAAATAAAGGTAATTTTATATTCAGATGATCAAAAATAAAGCTAGAGGGATATTCATTCATTCAAATACGTATTTAGTGCCTATTATGTGCCAGGCACTGTTGTAAGAGCTAAGGATACTAGAAAAACAAAGAAGATCCTTGCTTTCTGGAGCCTACATTCTAGTGGAAAAATAAAAATTTCAAAAAAATAACTGTAGTAACGAAAATAAAATAGGATATTGTGTTAGTTATGAAGAGTGGAAAATGACTATCTGAAATGAAATGTGATAGATAAGGAATAATCAACTGAAAAGTTTTGAGGCTGGGGTGCCTGGGTGGCTCAGTTGGTTAAGTGTCCGACTCTTGATTTTTGGCTCACATCATGATCTCATGGTTCATGGGTTTGAGTCTCACTCAGCATGGAGCCTACTTGGGTTTCATTCTCTCTCTCTCTCTCTCTCTCCCCCTACCCTACTCTCACTCTCTCTCTCTCTAAATAAATAAATAAACATTTTTTAAAAGAAAAGTCTTGAGGCTAAGGGTATTCTAGGAAGAAGAAACAGGATAAAGATTCTAAGATGGAAACAAGCTTAAACTATTCAAGAAATGGAAAGAAGGCAAGTATTACCGAACCTTAGCATGCAAAGGGAAAACGGTGGGGCATGAGGTCAAAGATGTAGACATGGCCCAGATTATTTAGGGCCTTGTTGGTCAAGGTAAGGAATGTAGGTATTGATCTGGTAATAGGAAGCACTGAAGAGTTTCAGGCAGAAGAGTGACATGATTGAACTCAAATTTTCTTTTTATTACTTTTTTTAAATCATAATCATTTAAAAAGTTTTTTTATTTTAGAGGGAAAGAGAAAGACAGAGAGAACGCACAAACAGGGGAGAGGGACAGAGGGAGAGAGAGAATCTCTACCAGGCTCAGCACAGAACCTGCAGTGGGACTTAACCCCATGACCCTGGGATCATGACTCTTGAAGAGCTGGATGCTCAACCAACTGAGCCACCCAAGCACTCCTCAAATTTTATTTTTAAAGGACTGTTCTGTCCACTATGTGAGAAAGGAATGTAGTTATGGCAAGATCAAAAAGAATTAGCAAGAAGCTATCGAAGTAATCCAGGAGACAAAGAAAAAAACAATATATTGGACCAGGAACACTAGTACTGGAGCTGGAGAGGCAGTAGAGAAATACCTTTCATGCAAAAGGGAGAGAAATACAAATATGTATTTTTCCTTGCTTAAATATGCATAAAGAAATTCTGGTAAAATATATAAGAAACTATATATTTTCACTTATAATTTCTGATTTCTCATCATGTAATGAAGTTTCCATAAAATAGTTCATAATTTTTATGAAGCAAAATCTATATACAACATGATCTTGATTATGTTTAAAGAATGTACAAATATGAAAATATCTGTACACATGTGAAAATGGGTGAAGGGGAGTGGGAGATACAGGGTTCCAGGTATGGAATCAATAAGTCATGGGAACAGGGGCACCTGGGTGGCTCAGTCGGTTAGGCGTCTGACTTCAGCTCAGGTCATGATCTCACAGTCCATGAGTTCGAGCCCCACATTAGGCTCTGCACCGACAGCTCAGATTCTGTGTTTCCCTCTCTCTCTGCCCCTCCCCTGTTCACACTCTGTCTCTCTCTCAAGGATAAAATTAAAACATTTAAAAAAAAATTTTTTAAATAAGTCATGGGAATAAAAGACACAGCATAAGGAATATAGTCAATAACATAATAGTGACAGATGGTAGCTACACCTGTGGTGAGCACAGCATAATGTAGACGCTTGTCAAATCACTATGTTTTACACCTAAAACTAATGTAACATTGTGTGTCAACTATACTCAAATAAAAAAAAATTTTTTAAACATATATCTATATCTATATATACGGGGAAAACGTGAGAATGTACAGAGTGTTATGGGTGATTATTTACTCTATTATCCCGATTATCTAAGAGTAGCATGTATTACTTTTATAATCAGTAAAAAAAAAAAAAAAAGAGTATTATTTGTAAAGATGCAAGGCAAATAAACCAAGAAAAATTACTGCAGCATTTATGATTAACAATAATCATTAACAATAATCAGTTAATTATAATCCACAAATAAGCAAATATGACCTGTTGGAAACGTGGAAAATGCAAGTTAAACAAAGTATGATTTTGACTTCTTAGCTTAAAAACATAAACCACAAGTAGGTAATAGCCCACTGAAACCTTTATATTGCACTCTGCCAAAAGTGCTTTTTTTCAAAAAGCAGTATGATTAATATGCTCTATTGGGCATGAAGCTATACCCAGTATTCTCATGTCTAGAACTCTCACAAAGGAACTAAGTCAAAGGACAATTCATCTGTGTAAAAATGGCCATTTTAGCATAATTTATAAGAACGGCAAAAAAGAAAAACCTACATTCCCTGAAATTAAAGTAAGTTATAAATAAATTTTACTATAACCATTTAATAGGCGTTATACTGGCAATGAAAATAATACCTAGGGCACCTGGGGGGCTCAGTCCATTAAGCATCCACTTTTGGCTCAGGTTATGATCTTACAGTTCATGAGTTCAAGCCCTGCATCAGGCTCTGCACTGATAGCACGGAGCCTGCTTTAGATCCTGTCCCCACCCCATCCCCAAACCTCCCCCATTGGTGCTCTCTCTCAAAAATAAGTATTTAAAAAAAAAGAAAGAAAAGAATACCTAAAGGATCACCTATCAACAGAAAAATGTTTAGGGGCGCCTGGGTGGCTCAGTGAGTTAAGCGTCCGACTTCGGCTCAGGTCATGATCTCACGGTTTGTGAGTTCAAGCCCCATGTTGGGCTCTGTGCTGACAGCTCAGGGCCTGGAGCCTGCTTTAGATTCTGTGTCTCCATCTCTCTCTGCCCCTCCCCTGCTAGTGCTCGTCTCTCTTCATCTGTCTCAAAAATAAACATTAAAAATTTTAAAAAAAGAAAGAAAAATGTTTATAAATATAAATGAAAAGAGCTTGATATAAAATGTAATATATGGCAATAACACAGATAATTTTTTTTATTATTTTGCTAAGGAAACAAACAGACTCCAAGGCTACATGTTGTATGATTCCATTTATGTAACATTCTTAAAAAGAAAAACTATAAGGATAGGAAACAGTTCACTGGTTAGAGTGGGGAGGGGGAGGAGTGACCTACAAGAGCACAGCATGAAGGAAATTTTAGGATGATAGAACTGTTTCTGTATCATGACTGTAGGGGCAGACACACAGCTCAATGCATTTTTAAAAACCCATAAAACTATACACCACAAATAGTAAATTTTACATATGTAAATTCAAACAACCAGGAGAAAAGTGGAGAAAAACTCAAAATAGTATACAAACTAATAAATGTAGTTTTAAGTCATAACACAATCACATTAAAGAGGCAGAAAAAAAACCTGTTACATTTGAAAACGATTTGAACTGGACACTCTAAGGCTAAAGACAAAGAACTATACACACATTCTATACTTCAGTAATTTTGTTTCTTACAGGGTTAGAAATTCTGAAACTATGCATGTACTAGAATTCTATAAATAAGTAAATATATTATCAATAATGAAAGCCAGGTTTTTTACTGTCAGAAAAAGCTAAGTTATAAGAAAAGAAGGCTGTAATGAAGTCTGTGGCACTGGACTAGAATTCGAAGTACTAGAATGAACTCATATGATTTTTTTTAGGAAGTTATCAGTATGAACTCAGAGTTTTTTAAATATATAAAATTAAATTAGATGTGCATGTATGTGTGGGTTAACATGCATAACATTTATTTTCAAGCTCTGTCTGCTAAGAGGATTTAGAGACAATACCACTTCCATAGCAACTGAGCATCTTTGTTTCCTAACTACCAGTCCCCAGTATATGGAAACAGGGCTCCAGACAGAAGGGATTGATTCCAGCGCTTTTGCACAGAAAAATAAAAGATGAGTTTGGAGCATCGTGTGGCACTAAAAAGGAAGGAGGACTTAAACACAAGGTGCATGTTGAAAGAACATAGGAGCCACCCTGAAAGAGATCTTAATGGCCAAAGATAGAATAATTTGAGCAACAAAATAATAATAGCATTGAATTGTAACTCCAAAGAATATAATAAATATCTGTAAGTCCACACTAATATAAATGAGTAATTAAACAGATGAGAAGGGAGAGATTTTCCTTACAAAATTCCAATTAATAAACATAAGGAATGAGGGAGATAGAAAACCACCATTAGAACACCAAGAGTAATCCCTTATGTGGACAAGAGCCACTGATGGATGCTAAAATTAATAAGCAAAAATGTGAGGAGGAAGAGGACTATTTGCAAATAGTCTTTGCATAGTCTCCAAATATTTCCTCCAAACATTTAATAATTACAAAGGGAAAAACAGTAAATTTATCAAGCAGACATCACTTTAACCAAGGGTAATGCTTCCAACATAACACATCCTGTACTCCCTGGTATGATTTATTGAGAAAAGCACATCACTTTTGTGGTATTCTTGCCAAAAACACATACGGCTCAATCTCTACATGAGAAATGTAAGACAAATCCAAACTGAGGGGTATTTTACAAAATAATTAACAAGTACTCATCAAAAGTGTCAAAGTCCTCAAAAAGGGAAAGACTGAGGAACGTCACAAATGGGAGAGTAAGGAGATATGACAACTGAATGCAATATAGGATCCTGGAAGAGAAAAAGGATATTACTGGAAAAACTGGTGCAAACCAAGTCAAGTCTACAGTCCAGTTAACGTTATTGTACCAATGTTCATTTCTTACTTTTGATAACTGTGCTATGGTTACTTAAAACGTAACATTAAGAGAAGCTGGGTGAAGGGTGTATGAGAACGCTATTTCTGCAACTTTTCTATAAATCTATAATCATTCATAATATACATTTGCTAAGATTACAATTATGTAAGAATATTCAATACAAATGAAAACACAAACTAGAAAGAAATAAATTTTAAAAATACTAATGATAAAAAATAAAATAAAACAGGGGCTCCTGGGTGGTTCAATTAGGTATCCAACTCTTGATTTTGGCTCAGGTCATGAGCTCACAATTCATGAGTTCGAGCCCAAAGTCAGATCATGCTGATAATGAGGGGCCGGCCTGCTTGGGATGCTCTCTCTCTCTCCCTCTCTCTGCCCCTCCCCTGCTCAAGCGCATGTGCACACATGCACATGCTCTCTCAAATAATGAATGTTTAAAAATTTAAATAAAAACATAAATAAAGTAATATTAATAGCTGTATGTAAAGAACTATCATTTTTTCTTTTATTTTTTTAAATGTTTATTCATTTATTTTGAAACAGAGAGAGAGAGAGAGTGTGCATGAGCAGGGAGGGGCAGAGAGAGATGAAGAGAGAGAATCCCAAGCAAGCTTGAACCGTGAGATCATGGCCTGAGCTGAAATCAAGAGTAGGTTGGTTAACTAAATGAGCCACCCAGGCACCCCTGTCATGTTTTTTAAACAAAGTATTTTTCTACATCTCCCATAAAGTAATTGTTACTTTTATAACAGAACAATAGAAGTTAAAATAAATCATTACTTACCTTTTATACAGAACACCATAGGGTTTTTTCAGTGAATACTGTAAAACATAATTTAGTTTTCAAAATAAATTACATTCTGAAAAGCAGAGGTAAAAATTAAATTGCATCATATCAGTCATTATAAATGATTACCTGGTCCCTGAATCCTATTCTGAGGTCTTCTGCTTGGCTCCCTTTTGATCACTTATATAAAATTAGACTCAACTTTCCCAATTTCTATGCCCTGAGCACCTGGGTGGCTCAGTCGATTAAGCATGACTTTGACTCAGTCATAATCTCACAGTTTGTGAGTTCTAGTCCCACATCGGGTGAACACAAGCCCGGCTTCAGGTAAAAACATGAGCGTCACTTCTCTCTCTCTCTTTCCCTCTCTCTGCCCCTCCCCCATTCTCTCTCTCCCTCCTGCCCTACCCTCCGCTCACTTGCATCCTGTCTCTCAAAAAAAAAAAAAAAAAAAGTTTCTATGCCCTTTCAAAGATCTATCCAACTTAAATGATTTCTTTCACTTCTTTAAATTCTACCTATTCTATTCTTTCCAGGCAAACAATTTGAGAGTAGAAAGAAAAGCAAAAGAAAACAGATAAAAACAAATCCTATCAGGGTGCCCAGGTGGCTCAGTCAGTTAAGCTCTGACTTCGGCTCAGGTCATGATCTCACAGTTCGCGGGTTCGAGCCCCGCATCAGGCTCTGCTGACAGCTTAGAGCCTGGAGCCTGCTTCGGATTCCATGTCTCCCTCACTCTGCCCCTCCCTTGCTGGAGTTCTCTCTCTCTCAAAATTAAACATTAAAAAAATTTTTTAATAAATAGATAGATAAAACCTATGAGGAAAGGCCGACAGAATTGAAATAATGTTGTCTAGAGATACCATAGTTGAGAAAGTTACAATAATGACAATAAGAATTAGAGTTTTTAAACTCAGCCATTTAAAAAATTCCTGTCAGGGGGCTCCTGGTGGCTCAGTTGGCTGAGCATCTGACTTCAGCTCAGGTCATGATCTCAGGGTTTGTGAGTTCGAGCCCTGCATCGGGCTCTGTGCTGACAGCTCAGAGCCTGGAGCCTGATTCAGATTCTGTGTCCCTCTCTGTATGCCCCTCCCTTGCTTGTGCTCTGTTTCTCTCTGTCTCTCAAAAAAAAATAATAATAAATTAAAAAAAAAAAACTACACTTAAAAAAAAAATTCCTGTCAGGGTGCCTGAGTGGCTCAGTTGGTTGAGTGTCCGACTTTAGCTCAGTTCATGATCTCACAGTTGGTGAGTTCGAGCCCTGCGTCGGGCTCTGTGCTGACAGCTCGGAGCCTGGAACCTGCTTCCGATTCTGTGTCTCCCTCTTTGCCCCTCCCTCACTCATGTGTCTCTCTCTCTCAAAAATAAACATTAAAAAAAATTTTTTTTAATTCCTTTCATTCAACCCTCTTTTCATTTTTTTCTTACTTCTTTCTACTCATCCACTAAAAATCAGGTGTTACCAGTATGGTAAGAGTTTTGCTCTACCATAAGGAATAACAAAGATCTAAGGCATTACCTTACATTAGGGAAAGGAGTAAATGAGGGAGACGATGAAAAGGAAAATGATTGACCATCAGAGCTGTTAAACAAAAGACATTCAGCAGTAAAACCTATCTTTTAAGTACTAAAATGTTTTTTTTTTTTAACTTTGTTTTAGTAATCTCTACACCCAACATGGGGCTTGAACTCATGACCCTGACATCAAGAGTCACATGCTCTTCTGACTGAGCCTGCCAGGCATGCCTTCAGCAGTAAAACTTTTTGGTAATTCTTGACCAAATACTTCCCTGCCTTGGTGTAATGCACACTAGCACAGTGACAACTCAAGAATCATCAATATGAATGTTAATACTTTAATAACCTGTAATATTGAGCTATTCTTGGAGCTTACTTAAATACAGGGCCAGTATCCTATCAACACAATGACCCTGAGAAGGCTGAGCGTGTATTAGATTATTCAGCTATCTGAACTGACTACTGTGTTTAACAAGCATAGACAATTTAGTCAAGTTAAAAATTCTTTGACTTAACTCAAAGAATCTATCCGCTGTATTCAAGGCCTAAATAATCAGCCACTTACTAGGTATCTCCATGGACTATCTATCCCTTTCATTCATTAAGTATTTACTGAACACCTACTATGTGCCACACAAAGGGCTAAACATCAGGCTACAGAGGTAGAAAAAATATAAAGCTTTAACTTCATCACTTACATTACAGGTCCTGAACTGAACATATCACTTTTCTCTTCAAACCTGCCCCACCTGATATATTCCCTAATTGCCATTATCACTCATCAAGAATCCAACCCAGAAACCTGGTAAGTTCATACTTCTTACTCATGCCCAAGCTCTACACCCTCATCATCTAGTCTCTCTGATGATCTCTCATTTTCACTGACAGCACCACACTCCAGATACTCATTACCTGGCTGACAGCAATGGCTGAATTAGTTTCCTACATTTGCTCTCAATATTCTCTGGTGAAACCGATTAAAAGGACTGATCATATCTGTCACCTCCAATCTTTCAATGGTTCCTCAGATCTTTTACAACAAAGTTCAAACTCCATTTTACTATCTGATCCCCGCATGTTTTTCTAGCTCCATGGAGCCCACTTTCCTTTAGCCATCCGCAATAATTTGCAGTTCCCCAAACGCATCATATGCTCCTTCACGTTCCCTTTTGCACAAGGTTTTTCCTCAGCCTTGGAAGACTTTCTGCTCCTCTTCCTCTCCTCCTTCTTGCTCGGACTCCTTCTTCAAAATGAAGTTTAAGTGTCCCCTCTGGGAAGCCCATTCTGTGTATGACTACCCCCCTGGGATTTTTCCTGCCTCCCGTCCTACCCTACACATGCCTCCAGCACAGCAATTAATTCACGATGTTATAATTTCTTACTTGCTTGTCTCCCTCATTAAGCCCACTGAAGGGACAGATGTGTCTTATGTAACTACTAATCCTCAGCACCTCGCACAGTGCTTGGTGTTGCTGAAGGAATAAACAGATAGTAATATGCGGTTATTTCCCTTTACAAACTAGAGATGCTCCTTAAATGTGGGTAAACCAAAGTCTAATCATTGAAATCAGTTCAAATTTACTAAAGGAACGACAGTAGTTGCTTTAAAGAAAACCAGTGGTTTGTGCCTCGCCACGGCAAATAATCTCCAACTTGAGCTTTTCTCTAAGGCAAGGCAAACTTATCCGTGTATTTCTCCAGCAGCCCATACTCGTATACTGAAAATTTCCTAAAATGATCTCAATACCATTTAAAAAATAAGTGTACAGGAGCACCTGACTAGCTTGGTCAGTAGAGTGTCCGACTCTTGATCTCAGGGTTGTAAGTTCAAGCCCCATATTGGGAGTAGAGATTACTTAAAAAACAAAATCATTCAAAAATAAAAAGGAAAAAAATTATTATATACATACCACATCTCTAAGTACTTGTGTCACCAATGAATTTGCATTTCCCCCTTTAATCAGCATAGCATTTTTAACATTTTCACTGACTTTCGGTTCTCTCTTCTCAAGGAATCTCTTGGCTCGTTTCGTTTTTGGCTTTCTGTGTGGAAAATCACAATGTGTAACAACTTAAAACATATTCCTCATAGCACAAAACCATGATTTTACTAACATCCATGTTCTTAAAAATCAACAAATATTACATAACATTTATCAGTTATGATTCTACCGCTAAACAAAAATCTCACTTTTTAGAGAGATATTAACAAAAGGTATTCAGCTATTACTATTAAGTGTTCATTTTACTAGCTTTTGATTTTTTTAAAGGCTTTCATTTTTTTATATCACTAACATTCCTTTATTACTGCTTTTTTCTAACCCCCTTTTTTTTTTTAAGAAAAGACTCAATCAATACTGTTGCTATTTTTACTCCATCATTTTTCCTTCAGTCTTAAAGCAAACAGTACTCTTACCCTAACACAAAGCATTGCAGGCCAACTACGATCAATCTGTGGGCAGTTACCAAACAAGTGAGGCTACTAACTGCCTGTCTTTCCTCCAGTAGTAGACCACAGCACCTACCAGAAAGTATACACTATCCCACTTCAACATCACAGCTGAGAAAGTCAAACATTATTGCCACCAACAGGGAATAATAATGACTGACACTTTTATAGGATTACTTTACTAAGACTCATCTTCACCAAGACCCTACCACACAGGTAAAATTACTATCTTCATTTTACAGATCAGGCAATTGAAGCCAGAGAGGTAATCTGGCCAAGGTCACACAACTCGCAAGTAAGTCAATCTTCAAAATGAGCAAAATTTAAAAACTCATCTAGACCACTGTGGAAAATATGAAGGTAAAACAAATTCAATATTCTGATTTCATGATGTGACAGCAGGAGTAGACGGTTTTATATAATTCTGTTCAGAGAAAGGGCTTCACCTCTGCTTCCGCTATATCTTGCTTTTCCAACAGTTCTTGGCCATCTACTGAAAGAATTCCTCCTCTCTTAAATAACTACGACCCACCATCCTCCTTTCAGTCCTGTGGACACTTGGGGCAAGAAAAGAAAAACGGAATATGCACACACTTCACTTAACAAGCAGAGTTTGAAAATTCTCCTGCAGATAAAATGTTAAACAATATAAAGCTTCCAATCATTTACTGTCTGATACGGATACACATTATTTTTTAAAGCAAGAAATATTTAGTATGCCTTATAGCAAAAAAACAGTGCTCTATATTCTATATTTCATGTGGTTTACTTCTCACTAACCAGCAACTAATGCAAATAACATCTTGTTGTATCAGCTGTTTGTTCCCCAATCATATCACAGTCTTATTCATCTTTGCAGTCCCCATGTCTAGAGGAATACATAGCAGATGTGCAAAATTCTCTGAATTAATGACTAAAAGAATTTGTTTTGATTAGATGTTAATCCAGGCAAATCCCAAGAAATAATAGCAGGACTATTTCGAAGATCAATAAACATTTTCCAAACGCATTTAAAACAAACATCAACTCAAGAAGGGAAATAAAACTAACGAACACTTCTACGTGCTGTAGCAAAGGCTTTGCGTACATTCTCGCCAGTAATCTTCACGGTTCCATTAAGTACGATTATTATGAACGCTATTACACAAAGCAAACTGGGATTTAGGGGTATTAAATGGCCTAAAGTCACAAAGTTTTGTGAACGCGCCCGGACTGTCACCTACATCTGTCAAATTACGAGGCCTTGTGCTCGCAACCATTCATTCGACCACCTTCTTCATACTTCTTGGGAAATCAGGAGGTTTCTAACTGGCTAGGATAAAAACGGCCAACACCTCAATGCTACCGCCTGGCAGCTCCCACCAGTGGGCTTCCCAGCTTTCCATCGCCCAGAGAGCGGCACCAGCAGATGGAGACCCAGGCCAGCGGATGCATAGACCCGCCGCAAGCCCAAGAGGGGGGAGGAACGAGAGTAGTAGCCAGGCAGAGCGGAGGCTTCTCCACTCGTCCCCACAGGAGTCCCACTCCCCAACGTCCCCCAGAGAAGGGACCAAGCGGACTTACACAACTCGATCCAAAGCGTCCATGGCTACCGCAACTCGAACTAGACGGACACACGTGCACGGCGCGGTTACGCGAGATACGCCAGTGGCCCGGAACAGGCGGAACCGGAACCTGCCCGTGACATCACTTCCTGGGACCGCCCCATCAAGGATGCCTAGGCCTTTTTTTCCCCCCCCCTTCCTTTAATGAAATTGTGCCCCGTTCCCTTGGTTTTTTCCCCGTTCCAAGACGGATTTTTGTCTTGGCGCTCAGCCGGAAATTAACTTTCTGGGTAACAACGCCTCTAGCAGCTTGATGGAGGCAACTGCGTGTATACCTGGAATAAGGTATTCAGGGACCAGATGTTATTCTTCTGGGAATCTCCCAGAATGCCAGAAAGGTTGACTTGGTAGGTACTCACATAGTGGCTAAAATATCAATGTGAAATGTGCATTATTATTGACCGAACTGTAAGATCAATGAGGTAGAATTTATAAATACCGCAATGCCGGACATATAAAAGGTGTGCAGAAAGTCAACACTACTGATCTTCATTTAGAACTCCAATTTTTAAATTGCTGTATACTTACTATGCCATAAATATTACCCCAGTAAAGTGTACATTTCACTGGTTTTTAGTATATTCACAAAGGTGCAACTATCACCACCTGTTCATCATCACCACTGTCACATGTTCTAATATCAGAACATCTTTATCACCCCAAAAGGAAACACCCACCCTATCAACCCAGTACTAAGTCACTACCCATTTTCCTGTGTGGTAACACACAGGCTGTCAGCTACCTAAGCTTGAGGTCAAGCATGCCATGCCCTCTATGTTCTCCTGCAGAAGTGACACAAACTTGGTGGTAAGAAATCCCAAGCTCTTCAGGAGCTGGCTTGGGATGCTTAGGGGTATCAGAGTCTGTGGCCCAACCTCTACCATCACACTGACTTGCTGACTTCCTCTAGCCAAGCCAGACCATTACCCTACACCTTATTTTCTTCAAACAGTTTTATAATTTCAGTTCCTACATTTAGGTCTCTGGTCCATTTTGAATTAATCTTCGTATATTGTATAAGATAGGAGATCCAACTTCATTCTTTTGTATATGGATATCCAGTTGTCCCAGCATCATTTGTTGAATACATTATCTTCGGGGTGCCTGGCAGCTCAGTGGATTAAGCATGCGACTCTTGATTTCAGCTCAGGTGGTGGTCTCACGGTTCGTGGGTTTGAGCCCCACATCAGCATGGATCCTGCTTGGGATTCTCTCTCCCTCTCTCTCTCTCTGCCCTCCCCTGCATGTGGTTTCTCTCTCTTTCTCTCTCTCTCTCTCAAAATTAATTAATTAATTAATTAATTGTTTTTAAAAAGATTATCTTTGCTCCATTGTATTGTCTTTGCTCCTTGGTCTTAGATCAGTTGACTATATTTATATGGATTTATTTCTGGGCTCTGTATTCTATTATGTATTGCCTATTCTTTGCCAATTCTCACTATCTCTATTATAGCAGCTTTATAGCAAATCTTGAAGTTGGGTAGTGCCAGTCTTCCTACTTTGTTTTTCAGTACTGTTAGCCAGTCTAGGCCTTTTGTCTCTCCATATAAACTTTACTTTTGTTATGATTCATTCTTTTTTATGAAAGTGTATTCTTAAATGTACAAAAGGATCTAACACAACACTTGATTCTAGCTATACGTGACAACAGATACTATGACAAGGAATCCAAATGTTTGAACAGGAATGGAATTAAGGATCACATTGTCTCAGGCACAAGAAACAGCTTACTTTTTGTCAGATTTCTTAATTCCACCTGTGGCCAGGAAGCCTGTCCCCATAGCCTTTGCTTTTATCTCCTGGAGTTTCTTCTGCTCCTCTTTATGTTTCTGCTTGAATGCCTTATCATCCTCATCTGTGTCCTTGGCCTGTTTCATCGGCTGCTTCAGGGCTTCTTGCCACCTTTGTGGCCAGACATGGCACCTGACACTCCTTTCCCAGACCCTGCCACCAAAACCTTCTCCATATAAACTTTAGAATTTTGATTGAGATTGCATTGAATCTATAGAGCAAGCTGGGAAGAACTGTTATGTTGACAATGTTGAGTCTTCCTTTCCATGAATATGGAGTATCTTTCTATTTAGTTTTTCTTTGATTTCTTTCATCAGAGTTTTTGTAGTTTTCTTCATATAGATCTTGTATGTGTTTTGTTAGATTAATACTCTAAGCTTTTCATTTTGGGAATGCTAATATAAATAGTATTGTGTTTTGTTGCGATGAGCACCGAGTGGTGTATATAAGTGATGAATCACTGAATTCTACTCCTGAAACCAATATTGCACTGTATATCCACTAACTAGAATTTGGATAAAAATTTAAAAAGAAAAAATTAAAGCCTGGATTATTTAAAATATTAATAGTATTATGTCTTAAATTTCAAATCTTATTTGTTCATTGCTAGTATATAGGAAAGCAATTGCTTTTTGTGCCTTAACTTTTATCCTGCATCCCTGCTATAATTGTTAATTGGTTCCAGGAGTTTGTGTTTGTTTCTTTGTAGATGCTTTCAACTTTCCCACATAGATGATCATGTTATCTGAAAACAAACAGTTTTATTTCCCTTTCTTGATTATTTGCATTAGCTAGAAGTTCCAGTGTAATGTTAAAGAGCTGTGGTGAGAGGGGACATTCTTGCCTTGTTCCTGATCTTAGCAGGAAAGCTTCAAGTTTCTCACCATTAGAAAGATGTTAACAGTAGGATTTTTGTAGATAGTCTTCATCAAGTTGAGGAAGTTCCCTTCTTTCATTCCTGTTATTAATAATCTGTCTCCTCTCTTTTAAATTAGTTAGCCAGGCTTGAGGCTTATCAATTTTATTGATCTTTTCTAAGAACCAGCTTTTGGTTTCATTAATTTTCTCAATTGATTTCCTGTTCTCAATTTCATTGGCTTTTGTTCTAATTTGTATTATTTCTTTCTTCTGCCTATTTTGGATTTAATTAGCTCTTTTTTTCTAGTTTCCTAACATGGAAACTTAGATGATTGACTTTAAATCTTTCTTATTTTCTAATATATGCATTCCATGCTATAAATTTCCCTCTAAGCACTGCTTTCACTGTATCCCACAACTTTTGACAAATTGTGTTTTCAGTTAGTCATAATATTTTTAAATTTCTTTTGAGAGTTCTTCTTGCCCTGTGTGATATTTAGAAGGGTGTTTTTTAGGGGTGCCTGGGTGGCTCAGTTGGTTAAGTGTCCGACTTCGGTTCAGGTCATGATCTCACGGTTCATGGATTTGAGCCCCACGTCAGGCTCTGTGCTGACAGCTCAAGAGCCTGGAGCCTGCTTTGGATTCTGTGTCTCCTTCTCTCTCTGTCCCTCCCCCACTCTTGTGCTCGCTTTCTCTCTCTCTCTCTCTCTCGCTCTCTCAAAAATAAATAAACATCAAAAATTTAAAAAAAAAGAAGAGTGTTGTTTAATCTCTGAGTATTTTGGAATTTTCCAACTGTCTGTTTATTGATTTCTAGTTTCATTGCGGTCTGAGAGCAGATATTGTATGATTTCTATTCTTTTAAATTTGATAAAGTGTTTTTTTGTCCCCAAATGTGGTCTATCTTGATGAATGTTCCATGTGAGCTTGAGAAGAATGTATATTCTATTGTTATATGAAGTAGTTTATAGAGGTCCTTTATGTCCAGTTGAGTGATGGAATTGTTGATTTCAACCATATCCTTTCTGATTTTCTACGTGTTTGATCTGTCCCTTTCTGATAGAGTTGTTGAAGTCTCCAACTATGTTAGTGGATTCATCTATTTCTCCTTGAAATTCTATCAGTTTTTGCCTCATGTATTTTGATGCTCTGTTGTTAGACACATACATGTTAATAATAATTATGTCTTCCAGGAGAATTGACCACCTTATCAATATGTAATGCCCCTCTTTATCCCTGATAACTTTCCTTATCTGAAGTTGGCTCTGTATGAATTAATATAGCTACTCCTACATTGTTTTGATTAGTGTTAGAATGATATATTTCTCCATCCATTTACTTTTAATCTTTATGTGTCGTTATATATAAAGTAAGTTCCAAGTAGACAACATTTAGTTGGATCTTGTTTCTTGATCCAATCTGGCAATCTCTTTTTTAATTGGTACATGTAGAGCATTGACATTCAAAATTATTATTTATATAGTTGGATTCATATCTACCATATATATTACTGTTTTCTATTTGTTGCCCTTGTTCTTCCTATTTTTTGTCTTCCATTATTTTTCTGTCTTTTGTGGGTCTTGTTTTCTAAGATTTTATTTTATTTTTATTTGAAAGTTTATTTTTGAGAGAGAAAGACAGAGCATGAGCAGGGGAGGGGCAGAGAGAGAGACACACACATAATCCAAAGCAGGCTATCAACACAGAACCTGATGAGGGGCTCGAACTCATGAACCATGAGATCATGATCTGGGCTGAAGTTGGAGACTTAACCAACTGAGCCACCCAGGTGCCCCTTAAGATTTTATTTTTAAGTAATCTCTACACCAGTGTGGGACTCGAATTCACAACCCCAAGACCAAGAGTTGCAAGCTTGTTGTAGACTCTGGGTCTGGAGTTCTCTCTTGTCCAGCAATATAGCAGACACATGATTAAAATTTGAGAGAGGCTAATGTCCAGGAGGAGACAAGAGCCCCAAGTAAGGGTCCTTGCTCCATTTTTATTAGGATCAGAGGCTTACAAGTGATGGATGTGCACAAAGAGACAAGATACCGTGAACATTCACTCATGGGTGTGAGGGAAAGGGGGTTTTGAAGATATGTGGTGTTAGGGATTTGGGTCAATACAAAACAAAATCCTGGCGCTGGGTGGAAAGGTTGTTTACAGCAGACATGAGGTGCCAACTCTGTTTACCTAAACTGGCCTAGGGGACAAGAAAGACAGAGCATGCTACCTCAGGGTCAACAAGGCACATTTCTTTTGCTAACTAGCTCCACGCCTGGCAACTTCACCCTGCTGTGATCTATAGCCCTGTTTACCTGTTTTTGTCCTTCCTTCCAGTGAAAGCAGCTTTCTGCTATTGTACTAAGTTGGGGGGCACTTCCGCCCTGAATACCTAATCTTGTTTACCTAATCTTAGATGTTTTCATCCTGAGATTTATTCCTGTACCTTTGTCCTATACTGGGGACCTTTGCCCTGTTTACCTAATCTTGGATGTTTTCATCCTGAGATTTCCTATTCCTATACCTTTGTCCTATACTGGGGGCCTTTGCCCTGTTTACCTAATCTTGTTTACCTAACCCTGGATGTGTTCATCCTGTGGGTTTCTATTTCTTTATGCCTTGTTAACCCATCGTTGTAAGCTTAGGAAATTCCTAAGCTTATTCCCCACACATGCTCTACTGACTGAGCCAGCCAGCTGCCCCGATATTTTGTAGGTTTTTAAGAAGTTTTTATTTATTTATTTTTGAGAGAGGGAGAGAGAGAGCAGGGGAGGGGGAGAGAGGGAGCGAGAGAATCCCAAGCAGGCTCTGCACTGTCAGTGCAGATCCCAATGCATGGCTCAGTCCCATGAACAATGAAATCATAACCTAAGCCAAGATCAAGAGTTAGATGTTTAACTGACTGAGCCACCCAGGTGCCCCTGTATTTTGTGATTTTAATTAACCATTTTATATGATTCCATTTTATCTCTTTTCTTAGTATAGTTGGTTAAGTTTCTCTAGGATTTTAAAGTAGGCTCTGCACCCAATGCATGCTCAAACTCATAACCCTGAGATCAAGAGTCACATGCTCTACCAACTGAACCAGCAGGAGCCGGTACACTTTTTTTCTTTAATTTTTTTACTTTGAGAGAGAGAGAGAGAGAGAGAGAGAGAGAGAATCTCAAGCAGGATCCTTGCTGTCAGCATGGAGTCCAACACATGGCTCGATCCCACAAACCATAAGATCTTGCAAGCCGAGACCAAGAGTCGGACACAACCAACTGAGCCACTCAGGCAGCCCCGTGCACTTTATAATCACTTTTTAGTGGTTTCCTAGAGTTTGCAATATACATTTACAATTAATCCACATCCATTTTCAAATAACAATATACTACTTCATGGAGTGTACAAGTACAAAAAAAAAAACCTCCTAATTCCTCCTTCTTATCCCTTGTATCATTTCTGTCATTCATTTCACTTCTACATAAGCACACATGTCTTAGTCCATTCAAGGAGATACATACCAGAATGCCATATATCAGGTGGCTTATAAACAACAGAAATGTATTTCCCACAGTTCCAGAAGCTATAAAGTCTAAGATCAAGGCATCAGCAGATATGCTATCTGATGAAGGCCCATTTCCTGATTCATAGACAGCCATCTTTTCACCATCTCATCACGTGGAACAAGGAGCAAAGGAGCTCTCTACAGTCTCTTTTATAAGGGCATTATTTAGGAGGCACCTACCCTTATGACCCAATCACCTCCCAAAGGCTCCATCTTGTAATGCCATCACATTGGGGTGTTAGGATTTCCAGACATGAATTTGGGGGGGGGACATTCTTTCTATCACAATCCATACATACAAAGGCATATATAATCAAATATATTGTTGGTATTATTATTTGAACAAATTTATCTGGTCGATCAATTAAAAATAAAAATAAGGGCGCCTGGTGGCTCAGTTGGTTGTGTCCAACTCTTCATTTTGGCTCAGGTCATGATCTTACATTTCATGAGTTTGAGCCCCATGTCAGGCTCTGTGCCTACAGTGCAGAGCCTGCTTGGGATTCTCTCTCTCCACACCCTCCCACCCCTCTCTCTCTCTTCCGCCCTCGCTTGTACTCTCTCTCTCTCAAAGTAAATTAAAAAAGTAAAAATATAAGTTTTCATTTTACCTTCACATATTCCTTTTCTGATGATCATCCTTTCTTTATGCAGATCTTAGTTTCTGACTCATTATCATTTTACTTCTCTCTAAAGAACTTCTTCTAACATTTCTTGCAAGGCAGGTCTACTGGCAACAAATTCCCTCAATTTTTGTTTGTCTTTATCGATATACTTTTTGAAAGGCTTTCTCTCTCACTTTTAAAGGATAATTTTGCAGGATACTGAATTCTAACTTGGTGTGTTTTTTCTTTCCACATTTTAAATATTTCATTCCGGGGAATCCTGGGTGGCTCAGTCAGTTAAGCATCAAACTCTTGATTTTGGCTCAGGTCATGATCTCAAGTTTGTGGGTTCAAGCCCCTAATCAGGCTCTGGGCTGACAGTGTGGAGCCTGCTTGGGATCCTCTCTTCTCTCTCTCTCTCTGCCCCTTCCCCACTCATGCACTCGCTTGCTCTCTCTCCGTCAAAATAAATAAACTTAAAAATAATAATAAAAAGTAAATAATTCATTCCATCTGTCTTCTTGCCTGCACAGTTATTGAAGAGAAATTAGATATAATTCTTATCTTTGCCCCTCTATAGTTATGGTGATTTTCCCCCCCTCTGGTTTCTTTCAGGATTTTAAATTAATTGATTCTATGTAATATGAAAATGATATCCTGGAGTGCCTGGGTGGCTCAGTTGGTTAAGCAACAGATTCTTGATTTTGGCTCAGGTCATGGTATCACAGTTCTTGAGTTTGAGGCCTGTGTCAGGCTCTGTACTGACCCCGTGCAGCCTACTTGGGATTCTCTTTCTCCCTCTCTCTCTCCCTCTGCCCCTCCCCAACTTGCATGCTCTCTGTCTCTCTAAATAAACAAATAAACAAATAAATAAAATGATATCCCTAGATTTAGGGATTTTTTGGAATTTATCCAACTTGGGGTTCTTTGAGCTTCCTGGATCTTTGGTTTGGTGCCTGATATTAATTTGGGGAAATTCTCAGTCATTATTGTTTCAAATATTACTTCTGTTTCTCTTTTTTTGCTTCTTAAATTTCCACTACATGTATGTTACATCTTTTGGCAGTTGTGCCATATTTCCTGATATTGTTTTTTTTCCTCCTTAAATTTCCACTAAATGTATGTTACATCTTATGGCCGTTGTGCCATATTTCCTGATATTGTTTTTTTTTTTCTTTCTTTCAGTCTTTTTTCTCTTTGCTTTTCCATTCTGGCAATTCCTATTGAAATATCCTCAAGTTCAGAGATTCTTTCCTCAGCATGTCCAGTCTACTTATAAGCCTATCAAAAACATTCTTCATTCCTAATATGTTTTTGATTTCTAGCATTTGTTACTGGTTCTTTCTTAGACTCTCTGCTTACATTGCCCATCTAGACTTGCATCCTGTCTACTTTATCCATGAAAGCCCTTAGCATCTTAATCATAGCTTTAAATTCCCATTCTGACAATTCCAACATCCCTGCCATACCTGAGTCTGGTTCTGATGCTTACTCTGCCTCTTCACACTGTGCTTTTTGCCTTTTAGTATGTCTTGTAATTTTTTTTTTTTTTTTTTTTTTTTTTTTTGTAGCTGGACATGACGTGCTAGGCAAAAGGAACTGCTGCAAATAGGCCTTTAGTAATGTGGTGGTAAGGTGTAGGGAGGGGAAAATGTTCTATAATCCCATGAGTTGGTCTCAGTCTTCTACGTGCCTCTCAGTTTTTCTTCTTTTGTTTGATGGGACAGAATGGCTAGAGTGGGCTGGAGTTGGGTACCTCTTTTCCCTCATGTCAGTTACCCTCTGATAAAACACCAACAGGTTAGGCTCTGATTACATAATTTCTCCTGAGGATAGACCTTGTTAAGAAGACAGAATGCTCTGAGATATTTCAAAAATCATTCCTTTCGTCTTCCCCTTGCTGGAAGCATGAGGGGATTTTTCTCCAATACTCACTGTGAGAACCTACTTGAGGTCTTGGAGGCAAAATTCAAAAGTAAATGAGGGCTTCTGATAACTGGGTCCTCCTGGAGTTTTTAACATTCAAAGTTATCCACATTGAACCTCCAGCAATTCATCAGTTACAGTTCAAGTTTTCCTATCCCATAACTGGTTCTCATAGAGGTTGGTGCTCATAGGCTTCTGCTCCAGTAAATTCTGATCCTCTGTATTTATCTGTCTGTAGTTTGCCCTGTGACTTCACTTCTCTAAAGTGAAGAGCTATTGATATATCTTTTCAGCGTAGCTTTTTATTTATTGTTACAATGGAGTGGCAACTTCCAGCTTCTCAGCACCAGACCAGAAACCAGAAGTGTCTTTGATAATATTTTGAGTGCCAGACATTGTGAACTTTACTTTTCTGGGTGCTGGAAATGTTATTCCTCAGTGTTGTTCTGAGATGCAACTACCTGGAAATGATCTGATCCTCTCAGGTCTTCTTTTGAAGTTTTGTTAGGTATGGAAGAGCCTTACTTAGGCTAATTGTGCTCTAAGGCAAAAACCCTTCTGAGTACTCTATCCATGCTCCATGAAATATGAGGTTTCCTACTCTGGCTAAGAACTGCAAGCTCCAGGGATTGTTCAGATGGCTCTTTTCCCTGCCTCCAGTATTTTTCTGGCACACATGTGATCAGTATTCTACTGAAGACTCCAGGAGGAGTCTATATAGAACATTGAAGCTTTCTCCCTGTATCCTCCCACTTTTTGATATTCTGCTGTGCAAACTCCAGCTCTCTTGGTCTTCTTGGGCTTCCAGTTCCATCTTCTCAACTCAGAAAGATGACTGAATTCCATCTGGACTCCTCCTCCTTACACTGTAACCTGGGAATTCTCTCCAGGCAGTATTCTAGGGAAATCATAAGGCTACCTCACTTGTTTCCTAGGACAAGTTATGCAACCAAGTGTAGAATGACAGTGTAGCAGACAGAACAATGCCTCTCTAAAATGCCCAGGTCCTACTCCCCAGAACCTGTGAATGTTCTATGTAAAGGGGTTTTTGCAGACATGATTAAGTTGAGGATCTTTTTTTTTTTTAATATTTTTCAATGTTTATTTCTGAGAGAGACAGAGATAGAGAGTGAGTGGGGGAGAGGCAAAGAAAGAGGGAGACACAGAATCCGAAGCAGGCTCCAGGCTCTGAGCTGTCAGCACAGAGCTCCACGCAAGCCTCGAACTCATGAACAGTGAGATCATGACTTGAGCAGAAGTTGGACGCTTAACTCACTGACCTACCCAGACACCCCTCAGGATCTTTAGATAGGAAGGTTATCCTGGATTTTCTGTATGAGCCCAATCTAATTACAATGGACCTTTTAAAAGGGACACAGGAGTGTAAGAATCAGAGATGATGTGATGACAGAAGCAGGAGAGAGAGAGAGATTTAAAGATGTTACATTACTGGTTTTGAATATGGAGGAAGGGGCCTCAGGCCAAGGAATGCAGGCAGCCTCTAGTAGCTAGAAAAGATAAGAAAATGTATTCTCCCATGGAGTGTTCAGAAGGAATACAGCCCTATCAACATCTTGGTTTTATCCCCATAAGACTTATTCTTGGAACTTGACCTCCAGAACTATAATAAATTTAATTGTGTTTAAGCCACTAAAATTGTGGTAATTTGTTACAGCAGCAGTAGCAACCTAATACAATCACCAAATGAGAGCATGGGATATGAATAGAATACAAGAGTTTGCGAAGACATGATAGTGAAGGAAATCTTATTTTGGATCTGAAAAAAAGTAGGATCTTTGCTATCTTGAGAGCCTTATTCATATGTAAGTATGGCTACCTTAAACCCAAAACAAAGTACCAGTTGTCCACCACCCCCCCACACACCCAAAGAGAAAAAACTTACATATACCAGTATCTAGAAACTACATATTGTCATTAACAAAGGTGTATATTCACTCTGTATTGAATCAATAAAGTGTACTTCTAGACAATTTTATAAACAGGATTCTCTTATTCCATAAGGAAAGAATGGTGGGGGCACCTGGGTGGCTCAGTCAGTTGAGCGTCTGACTCTTGGTTTCGGCTTACGTCGTGATCTTGTGGTTTATGTGTTCAAGCCCCCACCACCAGGCTCTGTGCTGACAGTGTGGAGCCTCCTTGGGATTTTCTCTCTCTCTCTCTTCCTCTCTCTCTCCCTCTCTCTCTGCCCCTCGCTTGCGCACGCACTCTTTCTCTCAAAATAAATAAAAACCAAAAAAAAATTAAAGAATGGTGAAAGTCATAAAAGAGAGACAGCGAGTCCATTTCTAGAATCAGTGACATTTCTGGAGAACTGTATACAAGCCTGACACATTAGGAAGTTTTTTGTTTCACATCGGAACAACAACAAAAAAGAATGAAAACAGTAGATTCTAAATAATCATTAGCTGCTGCTAAATAGCTAACCACATAATATCAATAATTTATCTGACTCTGTCAACAAATTTGTTATGATCAACTATATAGTATACAATGAACAAATGGGCGGATTTCCTAAGATTTCCATAATGGCCTCAAGGAGTAATTCCCCCGGGGAACTTAGCCATATAATCCTATTAAATAGAAGATCATTGGGGCACCTGGGTGGCTCAGTTAGGCGTCTCACTCTTGGTTTCAGCTCAGGCCATGATCTCACAGCTTCGTGGGTTCAAGCCCCACATTGGATTCTGCACTGATGGTTGGAGCCTGCTTGGGACTCTGTCTCCCTCTCTCTGCCTGTCCCCACTCGCGCTGTCTCGGTCTCTCTCTCTCCAAACACAAACAAAAAACAAAACACTTTAAATAGAAGATCATTATTTGAAAGCAAAAGCCACCCATTGCATTCAATGTCAGAAGCAGTATTGTGAAAGCTACGAAGAGACTGTAGTTCCAAGATTAGCTGTGATTGTAGTAAGTCAGTAAGACAGATCAATGGTGGAGAAATTCATTTGTGAAGCTCTCGTCTTACAAATTTCATAGTTGAAACATAAGATTCATTTTACTAAATTCCAAACGTTTATTGTCACTTACAGGCAAGGAACTAAAACACACTTCAGAATATAAGACTTTATTATCCTCTTTGATTTAAAGTAGAACAACATCACAGATTAGATGAGTTTCTTTGCAAGATTACAGGTCCCAAGAAATTTCCATTCTACTTCCTTACCCTTTTCTCTAGGTTTCTAAATGCATAATGTATTAAGTAGGATTACACCTGGCTATTAGGGAGTGACTGAAACAAGAGGGAAGTGACTTCTCTCTCACACAAAAGGCCAGAGGTAGGTAGTTACAGTGCCTTCCCGGCCTGAACAGCAGCAGTATCACAGGTTTGGAATGACGTTCACACTCAGGACCCAACAAGGCCTTGTGGGACTGAACCCAGCGTCACGCTCACTTCACTTCATAGGAAACAGCACAGCAGCACGAAGTTTGTTTCAACAGGAGGCTTTACTCTGGCACCCAAGTGTCAGATCAGGTGTATAGGAACAAGATCATCTGGGTGGGGGCAGAAGCCATACTGGCTTAGAAACTTCAGGCTCCCCAAGAACCAGTATCTCTTGAAATAGCCATGAGTGTAGCTTCCAGGTATCTTTGTAATAAGAACCAGTGCTCGGGGCGCCTGGCTGGCTCAGTCAGTAGAGCATGTGACTCTTGATCTCAGGGTTGTGAATTCAAGCCCCATATTGGGCATGGAGCCTATTAAAAAAAAAAAAAAAAAAAAAAGGAAAAAAGAAGAGGAAAAAAAAAAAAAAGAAACCGTGCTTCAGAAAGCCCAGTCCATATTTTCCAATGGGCATTTACAGTTGTCATATAGTCTTCCTGGTCTAGATACAGTTTACCAATAAACGGTCATTTTTAATCATAAACAATATTGCCTGACATCACAGTTGACATTCTATTCTCTCATCTAGTAGATTTCTAGAGAAAATAGTGCTAAAAGTTAAACTTGAAGTCATTCTACCAAGGAGAAAAAGGGTTCTATTATTAACCTTCTTCAGTCTTGGCAGTCCAGGGCAGCGTATCAGGATCCAATCTTCTATCTTGCTGCTCTGCCACTCATGGCTTCCATTTCCAAGGTTACTTTATAGTCCCAAAAGCCTGCTGAAGCTCTAGCCACCACATTCATGTTCCAGCAGGAAGAGAAAGAAGATGAACGGGCCCATTTCCCTTTATGCCTTCAAGTTTAAGGAAACTTTCCAGAAGCATCTATCACTCAACACTTACGATTCCATGTCACTGGCCAGAACTTTGTCATATGGCCACATATGTGCATATACATGGGCACATTGATAACCTGCATAATTCTGGGATTATTACAAAATAAAAAAAAAACAGATACTGGGTCAGGTAATTAGGTGAGTCAGAGACAGTATGATGGAAGAAGCAGGAGAGACTCAAAGAGTGAGAGGGACTTGACTATTACTGGCTTTGAAGAGAAGAGGACCATAGCCAAGCAATGTAGGCAGCCTCTAGAAGGTGGAAATGGGTCTCAGATGATAACAAGAAAATGGGACATTGATCCTTCAACTGTAAAGAACTGAAATCTGCCAATAATTGAATGAACAAGGAAATAAAGTCTCCCCATCCCCAACCTCCAGAAAATAATGAGGTCCTGCCAACACTCTGATTTTAGCCCAGCCCATGTCCGATAGCTGACCTACACCTGTGTCATTTTAAGCCACTAAGTTTGGAGTCATTTGTGATGGCTGTAATAAAAAATGTATACACTTACTTTAACAAAACTTCTAATTTAAAGGACTTACCAGAGAAGGGTTCCCATAGTCATTTGTATCATATTTTTAAAAATTCAATTCATATCTGGTCCTTAATGACTCATTGGTATATTAAACTGCACTGTAATTGGAAATGTGTGTATAGTCAACAAAACTAGTAAAATAGTGAACTGAAAAGCTACAGAGTCAATTATTTTATATAAAAACTCCAAAAAGTTTGTTACTAGTTATAATGAGAAACATTTCATCTAGGAGTGAGTTCTAAGGCAGTATCTTGAGTTTCCATAAATACAGAACCTTCTGTCTCAGAAGAAGGGATATCAATAAGAGAACCAGAATTCTCCATCTCCAAGTTCAGTGGTTTCCCCTGTTCATAAGTCAGGTTTGAATTATCTTTCATTTGAATCTCTTGCTCCTCCAACTCCAAAGGTTTCTCTGAGGCTGGAGCTACCACATCCTCATCTTCGCTCTCATGCAGAAAGCTACAAATCATGTTGGGTCTATAGGAGAAATCATTGTCCTTGATCTGCAGCCATTCCACACCACCTAATAAGGGAGGGTGAGGGATGGGAGGACAAACCAAGAAAGAAACATGAGAAAGGAATTTCACGTTCTGAAGTTTATTTTTCTTTAACTTAAATTTTCTTCCTATGAATACACGTCAAGGTAAACCCCAAGGTAAACCAACGAACATGGTGCCCATAACTACTGATAAATAATCATGGAATTTCCATCTTACCTGGAGATCTTGGAATGCCTATAGTGTATGCAACATCAAAATCACTAAACACAGAATATAGTCAGTAATATACAATAACTTTATATGGTGGCCAATGGTAACTACACTTATAGTGAGCACTTTGTAATGTATATCATTATCAAATCCCTATGGTATACACCTGAAACTAATATAATTATATATCAACTATACTCCAATTAAAAACTTAAAAAAAGTAATTCACACTGTAAAAATAAATCACTAAAAAAAAAAATCACTAAAAGTAATCAACTTCAGTTACTATTCCAAACCTCTTTTCCAGGGTCCAATTCCCATCTCATTCTGAGAGATCATCTGAGCTCTCACTGCCACCTCATGCCTTATAGAAAAGTCTGTCACTTCCGTACAATTTTCTCCTCAGTTTTCATAATGGATGATACCACCCTATCATCTTTCAAGTCCACACTCACATGTCATTGAGTTGGAACATCCAGTGATGAAATAAGACACCTCTCCAAAAAAAACAAACAATAAAACAAAAAACGAAACCTTGAAAAAAACTGTTTTCCTTCTCATCCTTATAATCAAAGCCCTAACCCATCAATGAACCCCCCACAATCAAGAACTGCTTCAATGCTAATCATTTCTTCTTTTATCCTTATGACCCTTTCAGTCAAATATTTTCATTGGATCCTCATTAATGTCTACAGCAAGCCTCAGCTATATCTTCGAAATGCCATTAGTTATCTCTAAGATATCACAACCTCGCCTCCCCTGTTCACATTTCCGTCTGCGCCTATTCACCACCATACGCTAACTCTTCTGTGACTGTTTGTTGAACCATCCTTACAGCTGATGCCATGTCTTCTCAGACGTTACTACTATAAAATCTCCTTCTATCAAAAGTTGATTAGTCCTTTTGCCTCCAGTCAGCTTCAACCATTCTTTCCTGTTTTTTTCCTGCAATACCATTTGTGTAGTCACCAAGTTCAAAACCTTGAAGCCATCCTATAGCCTATTTTGTTATTTAGCTTAATACTTGGTACACAACAGAAACTTAAAATAAGCTAAATGAAACGGTATTGAGCCCCATTCACACATGTCTGTTTCAGTGTGATTTACTTTAGAGTGCAAACTCCCAGAAGGAAAGGGCCACATCTCCTTTTCTTTTGTTCTGCCTGCAGCATATTGCCATGTTTGGTGGCCTCCAAGATGGTCCCCAAAGATCTTCACCTTCCTGGTATTCACGTCCCTGTGTTGTCTCGACATGGCAGAAATGACAGAAGGTGACTTCTAAGCCTAGTTCATAAAAGATATCGTGGCTTCTACCTTGTTCTCACAGATCACTTGATCTGGAAGAAGCTGGCTGCCATGTCAAGAGTGCCCTTGAGCAGTACTGTGGGTAGGCAAGGTCCTGAGGCCTCGGGCTAACAGCTGGCATAAATTTGCCAGGCATGTGAGTGAGCCAACTTATATTCAGATGTTCCAGCATTACTCGGGCCTTCAGATCCCTGCAGCCCAGCCAACACAGTGATGGCAACCTCAAGAGAGACACAGAGCCAGACCACCTGGCTAAGCTGATCCCAAATGCGTGATTCACAGAAATTATGTAAAATATTTTTGTTGTTGTTTTTTTAAACCATTAAGTTTGGAGGGAATTTTTTATGCAGCAATGTATAACCAATATAGCCTTGAGCTAAATAATGTATTTGATTACCCAAATCTTCCCACGGTCGACCTGTTAGTTTATCAAAGACTATAGAAAAAGAAATTCTACAACTTCCTGCTTTAAAAAAGAATGTGAAAATAATAGCTAAGCTGTCTGATGTATCTGCCTTTCAAGTCCATTCTAGAACTTCAAGTAACTCTTTCTTCCTGTTATTTTCACAGAATGCTAAAAATGGGTTTAGTTTTGGGATATACATGCTAAGAACGAAGATTTTTTTATGTACTTATATGTAACAGCTATAATTAATTTCTACATGATTAATGTGCCTTCAAATGTTTACTCCTTAAAATACAATAAATCAAGTCATAAATATTCATTGCTAGGGTCCTGTTTACTAGAGTTTGAAATATCTTTGAGCAAGGAACTTTTTTTCATTAGTAAATTTTTTAAAATTGAAGTATAGTTGACACACAATGACATTAGTCTCAGGTGTACAACAGTGATTTGAAATCTATATATTATGCTATGTTTACAACTGTAGCTACCATCTGTCAGCATACACCATACAACACTATTACAGTACCACTGACTATATTCCCATGCTGTGCCTTTTATTCATGTGACATACTCATTCCATAACTGGAAGCCTGTACCTCCCACTTCCCTTCACCCATTCTGCCCCTCCCCTCTGGCAACCACCAATTTGTTCTCTGTATTTATGGGTCTGTTTCTGCTTTTTGTTTATTCGTTTGTTTTGTTTTTTATATTCCATGTATAAATGAAATCACACATTTGTCTTTCTTTCTCTTACTTCACTTATGAGCAATGAGCTTTTCAACTACCAAGTAATTATTTGTTCATCTCCACAAATATGTGCCTGCTATGGGTACAAGAAGCACTAGTTTAAAGTCTCTACTCTGGGATGACCAGCAACTGGAGAAGGCTCAGTGTATGCAAATTAAGAATGAGATCTCTGTGAGATCATGACCTGCGCCGAAGTCGGACCCTTACCCGACTGAGCCACCCGGGCGTCCCAACAGATGAATTTTAAATCTATGTTTGGTACTTTTCACGGAGCACCCTCAATTTTCATATTACGTAGCTATTCCTACAAAGTACAGGAATGTCCTGGCAGCAATGTGTCATTATCGAAGCCAATACTAAATCACCTACTTTCAGAGAACTAAGTGAACTAACCTATATTTTCTTCTCCTTCCTTCTTTTCTGTCAGAAGCGTTCTTGTCATGCTGAGCTTCTTCATTGTATGGCACTTATATTTTAACACCGTTTTATTACTGCCTTCTGCATCACCTAGAACATAAAATGAACTCAACTTACTGTTGATGCCATCAAATAATCATGTTAAGCCTCAACAATTCCAGTTCAGGGTCAGCTGGGTGGCTCAGGTGGTTGAGCGCCCAACTTCAGCTCAGGTCATGATCTCGTGGTTTGTGGGTTCAAGCCGTACATCTGGCTCTGCACTGGTGGTGCTGAGCCTGCTTGGGATTCTCTCTCTCTCCCTCTCTGCCCCTTCCCCACTTACGCTTTCTCTCTCAAACTAAATAAGTAAACTTAAAAAAACATTTTTTTAATAATAATTCCAGTTAAAGAGTTAGATTAAACTACTTCCTGTAGAAATGTATAGTAAGTTCAAGATTTAATTCATCACTACTTCAGGCACAGAGAAGTAACAGATAAAAATACATAACAACTGAAGGCAAAACTGGACTCAAAAAAAACAAACATCTCCAGAGGACCGAAACACAAAGCTGTGAGTGAAATTAAAGCTATAGGCCTGTTAGACTCTAGCCCCAAAGTAGAGAAGTGGGGCCAGGAACCTGGCCTTATAGGGTAATGAGGTCTCAAATTCTACCACTCAAAATGAAGCACCAAAGTCAGACTTGCTACCTGCAGCCTGGAGTGAGGATATTCCCAATCATGGAAGAAGGCTCAGAAAAAACCTGCTGCCAACTTGCTGCCCAGGGGTACAGCTTTATTAGGAAACTGTGGGCGCAGGCAAGAGGGAGGATGAGGCTCTGAGCTACAGGCGTGAAGCACACGGAAAATTTGCACACGCTGTTACATGAGTGTAACTAATACTACACTTTAGAAAGGATTATAGTCATACCTGTTTGGTTGAACCACATGAAACTGTCCATATTCAGTCCAAATTGGTCACTTCATATGGTTAAACCTAACACACTCAGCAATCCAGTGATTCCATTTCTAAGTGTATACTTGAGAAACATTTTTACATACATGCACAAAGAGACACAAACATATTCATGGCCACATTTTTGCAGTGAGGTAGTATGTATTAAGATCAGAGGCTCTGGTCCAGATAACCTGGGTTCAAATCCTGGCTGTCTCACTTTGTGTATGATCTTGGGAATGTTATCTATCCCTCTGTGCTTCAGTGTCTTCAAATATAAAATGAAGACAACAATGGTATCTACCTCACAGATGTAATGAGGATTAAATGAGTTAATACATATGGCATTTAGAACAGTGCCTAAACATAGAAGGCATTCAATAAATTTCAGAGTTATTAATATTTAATAGTAAAAAGAGAAGTCATCAACATGTCCAGTAACTGGAGAATAAATTGTGGTATGGTCACAAATAGAAGACTAAACAACAGGGAAAATAGAATTATACATACCAATATGTATAAATCTCAAAACCTATCTATAACTGAAAAGGGTTATAGAATACAGAAAGCTCTAGAATGATACATGTAATTTATATCAAGTTTGAAAATATACCAAAAAAAAGCTACTTATTGTTTGTAGCTATAAATACACACACACACACACACACACACACACGCAACAAAATCAGGTACAGGAAAAAAACCCATCAAATTCAGGATACTGATTATCAAGACAGAGGAGGGGACATATGTTTAGAGAGGGGTATACAAGAGCCTTCAAATGCATCTGGAATGCTTTTTAACTATATGGCAAAATGGTAGGGTTTGATACAGCTAGACAATGGATGCATGAGATGTTTAAGTTTAACATTCACTGTACATAAGTTTGTAATATTTCATACTAAAAAGATTTGAATCAGCAGTGCAAGCACTTACCATGTTCAACATTTTCTTCAAAGATAACACAGGTCCCAAGAGTGTCTGCAGAAAAGTTGAAGGCAATTTGTTGAGAAATAACAATGACTTTCTGTGAAAAGCATATAAAAAAAGAAGTTTCATCTATCTGTCTCCTACCTTCATACTCTCCAGCAAAGACATAACTGTCCACTTGCAGAATGGGCCTCTCAGTGTCAATTCCCTACAGCAGAACACAGAATCATAAAAAAAAAAAAAAATCATCATTAGAAAAAGCCTCGGACGGTTGGATGAAATGGGTGAAGGCAGTCAAAAGATATAGCCTTTCAGTTATAAAATAAGTAAGTCCTGGGAATGTAATGTACAGCATGGTGACTCTACTTAATAATACCATATAATATACTTGAAAGTTGCTGAGAGTAAATCTTAAAAGTTCTCCATTCGCAACTACGTGAATGGAACTAGAGGGTATCATGCTAAGCGAAATTAGTCAAAGAAAGACAAATATCATATGACTTCACTCATGAGGACTTTAAGATACAGAACAGATGAACATAAGGGAAGGAAAGCAAAAATAATATAAAAACAGGGAGGGGGACAAAAACATGAGACTCTTTAAATATGCAGAACAAACAGGGTTACTGGAGGCGTTGTGGGAGGAGGGAATGGGCTAAATGGGTAAGGGGCATTAAGGGATCTACTTTTTTTTTTTAATTTTCAATGTTTATTTATTTTCTGAGAGAGAGACAGAGCACAGGGTGGGGGGGGGGTCAGAGGGGAGAGCAGAGAGAGGGAGACACATAATGGAATCCAAAGCAGGCTCCAGGCTCTGAGCTGTCAGCACAGAGCCCAAAGCGGGGCTTGAACTCATGAACTGTAAGATCATGACTTCAGCCGAAGTTGGACACTCAACTGACTGAGCCACCCACGCGCCCCAGGAATCTACTCCTGAAATCATTGTTGCACTACATGCTAACTAACTTGAACGTAAATTTAAAAAAATTATTAATAATAAAAAAAAGTTCTCCTCATGATGGGGTGCCTGGCCAGCTCAGTCTGTAGAGCATGTGACTCTTCATCTCAGGGTCCTGAGTTCAAGCCCCACCATGGGCACGGAACTTACTTAAACAAACAAAAACTCATTATCAGAAGAACTATTGTAACTGTGTGTAGTGAGGGATGTTAACTAGACTTCTTGTGGTGATCATTTCCCAGTACATACAACTATTAAATCATTATGTTGTACTCCTGAAATATAATGTTATATGTCAATTATATCTCAATTAAAGCCAAAAAAGAGAGAGCACTCAATATGTAACCTTGCTACCAAGGAGAGTGATCTCCACGACTGGGGAACCTCTGGAGCTTGTCCTGCAAGTACAAGATAAGCTAAAAATGCTCTGATCACATCAGCTACAACCTGAAGAACACTTAATTCATATCCAAGCAGTAACGTGTATTTCAGTCAACATCCTCCTCAAGTCGAGGTAAGAGCAGTTTTGTCCACAGTAGCTCAAAGATTTGAAAGTAAAGTGATGAAACAGATGGTAACTTAGGACACCATAGCTCAAGTCAACAGCAGAGCTTGAGGTCTTTTCAGTCTTAGTAAGGTCTTTTCTCCCTTCTCCAGGCAGTGTCTGCGTGCATATCTGAACTCTCTTCACTGTGTTTTCTCTCCCCCCACTCACTATTGAAACAATGGTTTTTTTTCCTTCAAAATACATTGTTCCATATCAAAATGCTACCCGCTCTAAATCTTTAACTCTCTCCAGCCACACATTCACACACAAGCAGAGTGTGGCATTTTCTCCCATTTGCTCCCCAGAGTCTCCCTTTGTACTTCTATGTAATTGTCCTTAGAATTCACTGCTTTGTAACGAGGAATAGATCCTTGGGGATATGTATTTCATTCATCCTTGTTTACATGTAAGAACATCTACAAAAATCCTCTAATTCTAGAAGACTCACCAAAATCTTGCATTTATTTTCACATTTTGATAGAAAGTCTGAATCAATAATTCCGGACAACTCCACCAGAACCAACTGCTCCTGGTGGAAGAAAGAGGAGTTCATAAGCTAGCGCGGGAGTGTGCAGGAAGAGGCAGTTAACACGAGAAGCCAAAAATCCCCACTGCAACCACCCCAACCTTGGCGAACACTTAGTCGTGCTTTCGACGAGAGGAAGCAAGCGACGTTACCTAAGGTAACTTCCTCCACTTCCCCATTCTAACGACCGTGTGGCAGCCAGGGCCAGGGCCCGCCGTCCTGGCTTCGCGCGTCGGGGACTCTCCCTCCCGCCGGCCGCATCCCGACTCCCGGCCCCACACGCTGCCCCCTCCGCACAGGCCGCCGCAGTGCCACTCACTGCGTCCTCTTCTTCCTCTTCTTCGTCCTCCCTGCTCCGCTCCTCGGTCGCCGCCATGATACCGCACCTTTTCGGAACCTCCGAGTCACAAGCCACGCCCTCGGCGGCCGCCATCTTGAGTACGGGCGGCAGCTCTCGGTTCCACTGCCGCTCCGACCCCGCGGACTGCTCCTGCCAGGACGCGAGATGGCCGCCCCCGTGCCCACGTGGAAGTCTCGTCCAGGCCTCCTTCTTGTTCTCCTCTCGCGAGCAGGCGCTGGGCTCTGGTGGCCCCTGGCTGGGGCCGGCCTGAGACCGAAATCGCCCTCAGACTCCCGGCTCCGGGTTAGGGGAGGGAACTGGGGAGAGAGAGAGAGAGATGATAAAGCAGGTGCCAGCAAGGAAACCACTTTGTGGGAGGGAAACGGGAGAGGCCTCGCTTTGGCCCGAGCCTACACTTCTTGGAAAGAAATTCTTAATAACGTGTGAGCACCACCCTTCAATTCAAGTTCTCCGTGCGCCGAATTAAGGTCACATTTCAATGTAACACGTAACGAGCGCGCTGCGCTAAAAGCCTCGCGCTAGGAAGTGGGCTTGGGATTCAGGCAGGACGGCTGCATGGGCTCAAAGCTAGAGAAAGGGACTTAACCAATTATACGCTAATCAGATCGTCGTAGGTGCTGTAAGACAAACATTGTTTAGGGGAATACAGAGACGTGGGGAAGTGGAGTTTTGAACAGAATTTTCTTAAATTCATGGTTTCTCTGATTATAAAATAAACAATCTTTGTACATGAGACAGGATGATCTAGCTCCAAAGCATGAGCTTTGGGGTCTGATACTTGTCCAGTTCAGCTGCATTCTTAGCAGCAAAATCTTAGGCAAGTTAGTTATTGTGAGGATTAAATGAGACAATGCATGTAAAATAAATTTAGCCCATTATTGGGCATATATTAAGAACTGAACGTACATTTTATGTTAGTAGTGATCTATAAAATTTTAGAGTATTGATTTTTTTTCCAGTTTTTTAAAAATGTATATTTATATTTAAGATTGGAGAGAGGGAGACAGAATGTGAAGCAGGCTCAAACCTATGAGCTGTCAGCACAGAGCCCGAATCGTGGCTTCGGGCTGGAACTCACAAACCTGGAGATGAAGGCCTGAGCCGAAGTCAGATGCTTAACGGGCTGAGCCACCCAGGTGCCCCTGGAGTATTGACCTTAAAAAGTTTTTTTAGCGTTTATTTTTGAGAGACAGCACAAGCAGCGGTGGAGCAGAGAGAGGGAGATACAGAATCTAGAATGGATCCAGGCTCAACTGTCAGCACAGAGCCCTGCTCAGGGGTCGAACCCACTAACCGCGAGATCAGTACCTGAGTCCAAGTTGGACGCTTAACGGACTGAGCCACCCAGGAACCCCATAAAAACACTTTGGCGGGGGGGGGGGGGCGGGGGGGTTGCCATGATCTCAAGGTTTGTGGGTTCGAGCCCTGCATTGGGCTGTCTGCTATCAGCATGGAGGCTGCTTCGTATCTTCTGTTTCTCTCTCTCTCTGCCCCTCCCCTCCCCCATTCACGCTGTCTCTCAAACATAAACATTAAAATATATATGTATAAAACAAATTCACACATATGCTTCCAGTTTTTTTTAATTAAAAACACTTTTATTAAGTGGTCAATTTTTATGTTTTAACTTATTTTCTCACCATATACAGTATCATGGATGTTTTTCCAAGTTTTCCATGGTAAATACAGATCTACATCACAATTTCTAGTAAGTGCGTAGTATTTATTGTGTAATATTGACATTACACAACGCTTGGGGCGCCTGGCTGGCTCTGTGGGTGGAGCATGCCACTCTTGATCTCTGAGTTGTAAATTTGAGCCCCACGTTGGGTTAGAGATTACTTAAAATCTTTTTTTTTCTAATTTTTTAAATGTTTTTTATTTATTTTCGAGAGACAGAAAGAAACAGCGCGAGCAGGGGAGGATCAGAGAGAGAGGGAGATAACAGAATCTGAAGCAGGCTCCACGCTCTGAGCTGTCAGCACAGAGCCCGACACGGGGCTCCAACCCAGGAACCGCGAGATTATGACCTGAGGCGAAGCCGGACGCTTAACCGACTGAGCCACCCAGGCGCCCCAAGATTACTTAAAATCTTTAAAAAGTATATTACACAATACTTTAGTAAACGTCTTTGTACTTTTTTACCCTGTTGCCCCATTAAAGAAATAGGATATCATAGCTTTAAAAAAAAAAAAAAAAAAAAAAAGAGCATTTGGCCTGTTAGAAGTTGTAGATTTGGGGCACCTGGGTGGCACAGTTGGTTAAGGGTCCAACTTCAGCTCAAGTCATGATCTCATGGTTTGTGGGTTTTTGGGTTCAAGCCCTAGTGTTGGGCTCTGCTCCGACGACTCAGAGCCTGGAGCCTGCTTCGGATTCTGTGCCTCCCTCTCTCTCTCTGCTTCTCTCCCGCTCTCTCTCTGTCTTTCAAAAATAAATAAAACGTTAAAGCATATTCGTTTTAAATTGCAGATTTGAATTCTAGCTCTGAAATGTAATAATTGTGATCTGGGACAAGCTGCTACACCTCTAAACCTCAGTGTTCTTATTTATTAAATGAAGATAAAAATATTTTATACTTACTGTATATTTTGTATTTGAAGATTAGATCATGTTGTATCTAAAAGTGCTTTGTTGGGGTGCTTGGGTGTCTCATTCAGTTAAGCATCTGACTCTTAGTTTCCACTCACGTCATGATCTCACGGTTCATGGGTTCAAGCCCCTCAGTGGACTCTGCCCTGATAGTCTCTGTCTTCCTCTCTTTGCCCCTCCCGGCTCGGGCTCTCCCTCTCTCTATTAAAATGAATAAATAAACTTTAAAAAATAAAAGTGCCTTGTAAATTGAAAAATTACACAAAGTGTCAGATTTTATTGGGGTTAAAGGAAAGATAATGAGAAGGACAATCCAAGCTGAGGGAACAGCAGACACAAAGGCTTGAGGAATGAGAAATGTGTGTTTTGCAAGGTCAGGGTAGCAATTCAAGATGTCCCTTTCAAATAAACTGCCTCATACTTATAATCAAGGTTATTACTGTTTACCCTTTATGAAGTAATTATTATTTTTCTGTATTTTGAACAATTTACAAAAGGATATGGAGTGAGAAGTTACCTTTCCATCCCTATCCCCCAACATCCTCTTTCTATAGGCAACCATTTTTACTATCCTTTCAGAGATATTTTATGTATTTACAAAAAACATGTATACAAAATCTGTAAAATAATTTTAATATAACATAGCACACAGACTAGAAAACCATTCCCTTGGGACAAAAGGAGACATAACAGTATTGATTTCATGTCCTAGAGCTCATGCCCTGTGAAAATTAGCTTACAGTTTGAAACATCTTGGACAGTAAAACAGATATTTACTGGGCAGAGTAACCTATCAGCATCAACTTTGAAAGAGGGAGAAAAAGAAGACTTTTGGTGATTGGGAGAAATTTCAATGGTTTGTAACTAGAGTCCATTTATTTTTTAAGATTTTTTTTTCAGTAATCTCTACATCTAATGTGGGGCTTAAATCTATAGTCACAGATCAAGAGTCTTACGCTCTACTGTTTGGGACAGCCAGGTGGCCCTGGAATACATTCTTTTTTTTTTTTTTTTAAGCTTATTTATGTATTTTGAGAGAGAGAATGTGTAAGTGGGGGAGGGGCAGAGAGAGAGAAAGAGGGAGAGAGAGATTGAACCCCAAGCAGGTTCTGTGATGCCTTCGCTGAGCCCGACTCAGGAACTCGAACCCATGAACCATGAGATCATGACCTGAGCTGAAATGAGGAGTCAGATGCTCAACACAATGAGCCACCCAGGCGTGCACCCCTTACCCCACCCTTGCCCCCCAGAGTGCATTCGTAATTCGTTCTATTCTCAGACTGCCTGGCTGGCTCAGTCAGTAGAGCATGCAACTCTTGATCTCTGGGTTTTGTAGTTCAAGCCCTATGTTGGGCATAGAGCTTACTTAAAAAAAAAAATTCTATTCTCAATCCTAAAAAAGATAAAAAGTCTCAGATCCCAGCTTAAAGAGACTAAATTATCTTTACTTAAAAATGGAAGCAATAGGGGTGCCTGGCTGGCTCAGTAGAGCTAGAGCATCACATCTGACTCATGATCTAGGGGTAGTGAGCTCAAGCCCCACCTTGGGTGTAAAGATTGCTTTAAAAAAATGGAAGTGGAGTGCCTGGGTGGCTCAATCAGTTGAGCGTCTGACTGTTGGTTCTGGCTCAAGTCTTGATCTCACGGTTTGTGGAATCGAGCCCCATGTCAGGCTCTGCACTGTCAACATGGAACCTGCTTGGGATTCTCTCTTTCTCTCTCTCTGCCCCTCCTCCACTCACATGTGTGCTCTCTGTCTCTGTCAAAAATAAATAAATATTTTTAAAAATGGAAATAATAAATCAAAGGTGGTAGAACTATATATGGAATCTTATTTGCCAATTAAAAGGAGGGGTACCTGGGTGGCTCAGTTGGTTAGGCTTCTGACTTCGGCTCAGGTCATGATCTCGCAGTTTGTGAGTTCGAGCCCCACGTTGGGCTCTGTGCTGACAGCTCAGAGCCTGGAGCCTCCTTCCGATTCTGTGTCTCCCCCTCTCTGTGCCCCTCCCCTGCTCATGCTCTGTCACTCTCTGTCTCTCTATAATAAATAAAAACGGTAAAAATTTTTATTTAAAAAAAAAAAGGAATGCAGTACAGATACATGCAACAACAGCTACAACATGGATGAACTTGAAAGCATTACACCAAGGAGGCAGACACAAAAAGCCACATATTGAATAATTCCATTTATTTATTTTATTTTATTTTATTTTATTTTATTTTAAGTAATGTCTATGCCCAACATGGGGCTCTGAAACTCACAACCTTGAAATAAAGAGTCGTGTGCTCCTCTGAGCCAGCCAGGCGCCCCTTGAATGCTTCCATTTACAGGAGATGTCCCGCTAGGCAAGCCTATGGAGAGAAAAAGTAGATTAGTGGTTGCCAAGGCCTGGGGGGAGGGGAATGACTGCGGCTGGGTGTGTCGTTTGTTTGGGGGGTGATGAAAATATTTCAGAATTACTGGTGATGGGTGCGCAACTCTATGAATATACTAAAAACCACTGAGTTGTGTATATACTTTAAAATAGTAAATTCTATGGTATATGAATTATATCTTAATATAGCTGTTATTAAAAACAACAACGATAATAGAAGCTGCTAGTTTTAAATGGAACAGAGAAGAAAAATTGCTTAGTTGATTAAGGAAAAATCCTTGCATTCCACCTCAGGGCCATACACTATGGCAGCTGCATAGCGGAGATATAATTTGGCCCCAGATCCAAAAAGATGGCTTAAGGACAATGCTGGAGGAGGCTGGGGGGAGTTGGTAAGGGTCAAGTGTCATTTGCTTGTTTTAACCCTTTAAGCCTCATGACAGTCTCAAGAGGTAATTATTATCAAGAATGATGTTCAAAATACGTAGCTTAATATTTAACAGGATGACAGGAAAATTTAGTCTCTGTCCATTTTCTTTCCTTTATACTCCCAGATATTACACCTTATTTGGAGAGAACTTTCCAGTCTTCAGCCCATATGGGTTACCCCTGAAATTCCCATGGTTGAAGTCACACGGATCCTTGAAATGCAGGGACCTTGTTTGCTAGAGCATGGGAATCCCTGCTGTGTTTGGAAACATTGATATTTAGAGAGCTAGCCTTTCTAAGCACAGTACAGATCTTGGCACCTGTCCAGGGCGCTGTGAGGGGAATGAGGACACACCAGTTTACGCTCCTTCCCAGCCTCAAGTTTTGAATAAAGGCACCCTCTCCCCTTTTTCTCAGACATCTAGCATAATTGCTTCAGGGAGCTCAGACTCTAACAATGGACAGGAAAAGGCATGGTCTTCAAGTAGCTTCAGCTTTACATTCGTTAGACACCCTAGACAATGGAATACAAATGGCTTGGCTACCTGCTTGGAAGGGGTAAAGGGGAAAATGTAGGGTATTGGTATCTCCATAAACTATCCTGTCATATCAACAAAATGTTTTTGAAGAAATCAAATCTTGTCTTGTTGGTTTTAAGAGTCAAAGAAATTTGCTCACGTAATTATAACCTGTGAGCTTAAGAGCTCAAAGTGCTAACTGAAAAGAGATTTGGTGACAGTGTCTGTCCCAGTACAGTGGTTACTGAGGCATTACAAGAAATGCGGGGGGGGGGGGGGGGGGGCAGATAAAAGATAATGATCTGGTTTCCTTCAGTCTCATAAAGGAAGAAAATGCCTTTCTAAGTGTTCTAAATAATGAGG
>CM053577.1:49584269-49615585 GCA_028646485.1 Cryptoprocta ferox
GGAATTTGGTGGGGAGGGCCAATTGATTTTAATTGCAGTTAATAAGAGGAATCTTATGAAAAAATCAGAAATATAATTTTTTAAGAACTATAAATAGGCCGTTGTGCTCAATATTTAAAAGCCAGCCACTAGGAGGAGACAAATGAATTAAAAATTGTTTAATTGGCTCTTCTTTTAGAACACATTTTCTTAATTGAGAAGAGCCTGTATAAAAATATCTTTAGTAGCAGAATTCTAGTTAAAAGACTTTAGTGGAGAATGACAGCCTGGGGGGTGGGGGGGGAGGTGGAGAGGCCTTTAGTGAGTATTAACATTTGTCTTCAAAATGAACAGGGGCACCTGGCTGGTTCCATCTTGATCTCAGAGTTGTGAGTTCAGGCCCCATATTGGGTGTTGGGATTCCTTAAAAATAAAATCTTAGGGGAGCATTTGGGTGGCTCAGTTGGTCAAGTGTCCAACTCTCGGTTTGGGCTCAGGTGGTAATCTCCTGGTTCATGTGCTTGAGCCCCACATTGGGCTCTGCGCTGATAGTGCAGAGCCTACTTGGGATTCTTTCTCTCCCCTCTCTCTCTACCCCTACCCCACTCGTGCTCCCCCCCTCTCAAAATAAATAAAAAAAGTTTTTTTTTAAATACAATACAATACAATACAATACAATACAATTAAATTAAATCAAATCAAATCTTGGGGCACCTGAGTGGCTCAGTTGGTTAAATATCTGACTCTTGGTTTTGGCTCAGGTCATGATCTCATGGTTCGTGGGTTCGAGTCTAGCATTGAGCTCTGCATGGGCAGCGCCAATCCTGCTTGGGATTCTCTTTCTCTCCCTCTTCTTTGCCTCTCCCCAACTCATGCCGTCTGTCAAAACAAACTTAAAACATATATATAAATAAAATCTTAAAAAAAGAACAATTTACACTTAAATAATAGTTTATATTCCATTAAGTTCTTTCAAAAAATCTATATCTTACTTTGTTTTAGATCCAAAAACTAAGTGCTAGGTCAGTGGTCCCCAGCTGCATCAGAATCACCTAGGCTGGGGCGCCTGGGTGGCTCAGTCGGTTAAGCATCTGACTCTTGATTTCATCTCAGGTCATGATCTCATAGTTCATGAATTCAAGCCCTGCATCTGGCTCCACACAAGATTCTCTGCACTTGGGATTCTCTCCCCTTCCTCCCTTTCTGCCTCTCTCTCTTCTCTGCCCCTCCCCCACTCTTGCTTGTGGAGCTAGTGCTAATTGTTGAAAAGTAGTCATGGAACTCAAGAGGGCTTAGGGGGTAAATTCTAGAGGTATTTTTATTTGTTCATTCATTCATTCGTTCATTTTTAAAGATTTTCTTTTTAAGTAATCTCGTCACCCATCGTGGGGCTCTAACTCACAACCTTGAGATCAAGAGTAACCTCTTCCATGGACTGAGACAGCCAGGCACCCCGTGGGGGTGTTTTCATTAAACAAACAAACAAAAAACAACAACAAAAAACAATGTTGTAGCTTTCCCCTAAAATCTGGTCCTAAGAAGTTTCAGATAGGTGGGTTCCTCAAGGGAAAGGGTAAGAGGTCATGATAGAAAGGAAATATCAGTGTGGGAAAACAAGCATTTAAATATTATTTTTATTTCTTTTAATGTTTATTTATTTTTGAGAGGGAGGGAGAGAGAGAGAGAGAGAAAGAGAGACAGAGACAGAGACAGAACATGAGCAGGGGAGGGACAGAGAGAGAGGAGACAGAATCTGAAGCAGGTTCCGAGCTGTCAGCACAGAGCCCAACGCGGGGCTTGAACTCACGAACTGGGAGATCATGCCTGAGCCAAAGTCGAATGCTTAACCAACTGAGCCACCCAGACGCCCCCAAGCATTTAAATATTATTGACTTAAAAGCACAAAGTTTAAAGATGTTACAGTGTTTTTAGTTTAAGGAGATGGGCAAAGGGAGCCAACCGACAAAGCATCTGAAGGCTCTCAGGCAGAAGGTAATCTGGCACGTGGGGGTGGGGCAGTGGGGTGGGGGTGGGGGGTGGCTCAGAACAGGAAGGTTTTCTGTAGCTATTCAGGTACAGAGAGATGAGACCCTGGATTGGGCAGTGACTGAGGAAGGTAAAAAGGGTCAGAGACACTCCAGGTGAAAAGCAATAGGACCCAGGAGACTGTCTAAATGAGGAGGCCAATAAGAGAAGGAAGTTTTCTGGTTTTTTAAGTTTATTTATTTTGAGAGAGACAGAGATAGCGCAAGTTGGGGAGAGGCAGAGAGAGAGAATCCCAAGCAGGCCCTGTGCTGCCAGCGTGCAGGGCTCAAACCCACAAAGCAGCAAGATCAAGACCTGAGCAGTTGGGGCGGCGGGGTGGTTCAGTTGGTTAAGCATGCAACTTCGGCTCAGCTCATGATCTCATGGATCTTGAGTTCAAACCCCACATCTGGCTCTGTGCTGACGGCTCAGAGCCTGGGGCCTGCTTTGGATTCTGTGCCTCCCTCTTTCTCTGCCCCTTCCCAGTTTGTGCTCTCTCTGTCTCACTCTCAAAAATAAATAAACATTTTTAAAAAATTAAAGAAAACAAAAAGACCTAAGCAGAAATCAAGAGTCAGATGTTCAATCGACTGAGCCACCCAGGTACCCAGAGAAGGAAGTTTTTAAAACTCTCCGTTTATGAGTCAGGAAATCTGTTCAGAAGACTGCTATTGGTGACATGAGGCAGAGCCCCAGCTACTCTGTTCAAACAGAGGAAAGGGTCATTAGCCAGGCCAGTGGCTTTCAAGAGTGGCCCCCAGACGCATGTAGTCAGCATCACCTGGGATTCTTTTACAAATGTACATTCTCAGGCCCTACCCCAGACCACGAAATCTGAAATGCTGGGAATGAGGCTCAACACTTTGTGGTTTCACAAGCTCTCTGGGTGATCCTGATGCCCACTTCAGTTAAACACTGAGCTCAGCCAGGCAGATTTCCTTTCCTTTCCTTTCCTTTCCTTTCCTTCCTTTTTTTTTTCTTTCCTTTCCTTTCCTTTCCTTTTCTTTTCTTTTTTTCCTTTCCTTTACTCTCCTCCCCTCTCCTCTGCTCTCCTTTCCTTTCCTTTCCTTCTTTTCTTTCCTTTCCTTTTCTTTCTTTGCTTTTCTTTTTTTCCTTTCCTTTACTCTCCTCCCGTCTCCTCCCCTCTCCTCTCGTCTCCTCTCCTCTCCTCTCCTCTCCTCTCCTCTCCTCTCTTTTCCTTTCCTTTCCTTTCCTTTCCTTTCCTTTCCTTTCCTTTCCTTCTTTCCTTTCCTTTCCTTTCTTTCCTTTTTCCGGAATCTGAAGTGAGATATACAGAGAGAATCAGTCTGTTGATTGTGGGGAGAAAAGCTGAAAGTCGGTTCTAGAGAGACTATGAGTCAGCTGGAATTATGAGTAAGCAGAAGCTATAACTAAACGAGGTAGTCAGCGGGTAGTCATAGAGACAGGAGGAATGGTGTCACTCCTGTGGTTGGAGAATACTTCATATCTGCTGCAGCCAAGAGTGACAAGTGAGCCCAGCCTCTGCATGTGTGTGCAGTTTGTCCAGTTCGCTGTCCATTTTCTTTCTTAGTTGAAGCCCAATCATATTGCTATTCTTAGGTTCCTCTGATATTCTTATCTCCTTTATAGTCATGTGTATCCTTAAAATAGCCAGACTGCCCATTACTGTAGGTGACCCGAGTGAATCTGCATTCCTGAACCATGAAAAGCTGATGGAACAAAAGTTTAAATTAAGTTTAAATTAAGAAAAAAAACCTCATGAAAAAAAAACTATAGGGGACTTATTTTTTAATTCTTTTTTAAAAATAAAATTTATCATCTTAACTATCTTCTAAGTGGACGCCGCAGTAGTTAAGTATATTCACATATTTGTGCAACCAATGTCCAGAACTTTTCATCTTGCAAAGAAATACTTTTTTTTTAAAAAAATGTTCATTTATTTACTTAGAGCGAGAGGGAGAAAAGGAGAGAACAAGTAGGGGAGGTGCAGAGAGAGAGGGAGAGAGAGAGAATCCCAAGCAGGCTCCACCCTGTCAACGTGGAGCCAGATGTTGGAGTCAGTCTCACAAACTGTGAGATCATGACCTGACCGAAACCAGGAGTCAGATGCTTAAAACCGACTGAGCCACCCAGGCGCCCCAAATTGAATAACTTCTAAACTTCACCATCATGTGTAATTCTCAGGTTCACACTTGGAAGTGTTTGTTTTGTCTTATAAATCTTGTTCTTTTTTTATTTTTAAGTTTTATATATTTAAGTAATCTCTACACCTGACAGGGGCTCAAACTCACGACCTGAGGATCAAGAGTCGCATGGTGTTCTGACTGAGCCAGCCAGGTGCCGCTACTATTCTTATTCTTATTCTAATCTCCTTATTCAGGCATTCACTCTGAAAAAAACACTATCAGTTTTTCAGCTGCAATGTCTTTTGACCTCTCCTCTCCTTTCCCTCAGCTGCTGCCCTAATCCACATCTAAACTTCCCACTCTTAGATTTCAACATTTTCCGTGTATGGTATCTTTATTTTTTCTTTTCTGCAGTTAAAAACATTTTTTAATGTTTATTTATTTTTGAAGGAGAGAGAGACAGAGAGTGAGTTGGGGGAGGGGCAGAGAGAGAGAGGGAGAGAATCTGAAGCAGGCTCCAGGCTCTGAGATGTCAGCACAGAGCCCAATGCAGGGCCAGAATTCACGAACTATGAGTCAAAGTCGGACGCTTAATTGACTGACCAACCCAGGTGCCCCTCTGTAATTTTTATCTTTCATATTTTTCATATTGATCTTCTAAATGCACAAACATGCAATTCAGGTAGAGCTATAAACAGTAAAGATTCCAGCAACTCTTGGTTAGTGAGGCAGCAACCTAGCCTGGCATTGTCAGTGCCTTAGACAGGACCCTACTCTGCCTGGATCCTTGATCTCTCTCATCTGGTAAAACAGGGAGCGGTGGGATTGCAATAGATAATCTCTAAGTTTTTTCCATCTATGACATTACCTACACCATTATATTTTGCTTTATCATCTTGATGGCATTTTCCTTTAGTCTATTCACAAAATAATACTTATTTAAGTAGCTTGGTCTTGTAGAATTAATGTTTTACTGTCAATACATTTCAAGAAAGGAAGTCAAAGTTCTAAGAACAAAACTGTTATACTTACGGTGTTACAAATGTTTTAATTTGTTATGACAGCTGGGTTGGTATCAGAACGTACCATACCTTATCAAACCTCACACTCTTCCTTGCTACCCACCAACTAACGTTTTGTTCCAACCAAACCAATCTGTTGAAACTCTTACATCCTGCCTTTTTTTTTTTTTTTTTGACACAGGGCCTTTGCTAATACTATTTGCTCTGCCAGGCTATCCATTGCCCCTCAGTCCATGCCCATTACTTCTCGGACTCCAAGAAACTAGTGCTGACTAGCTTACGCTAATCTTACATATATTCATTAAACACACATTTACTGAGCGCTTAATGTTTGCCAGGGCCTCCTTCCACTTTTCCTATGAGCTTCTGTATGCAACTGCTAAATTTAATTAAACAAGGAGCTCATTAAATGGACGTGGCTGTAATGAACCCACAACAAGCAACCAAAATCTAAGTCTGTAAATGCCTCAAATTTACAAAATTGAAACCTAAGGACAAGGAAGCGCAAAGAGCCAACCAGGCTTTAAACTACAGCCAATGAGTTCCTTGCTTTTCTTCCACCTTTTCTGTCTCTCCCCAGCTCCTCCTGGAGCACTCCTAACCACTTACTTACGGTTTGGTGCTGTTTGATTCAAGATTTTTGCTTAAATAAATGTCTAAAAACCTTTAAGTGCCCCAGATTAATATCTTTAAGTTTATTTATTTATTTTTGAGAGAGAGAAAGGGGGGGCGGGGGAGGGGGACAGAGATAGAGAAAGAGAGAGAATCCTAAGCACGCTCCGCACTATCAGCATGAAGCCCAATATGGGCCAACAACTCATGAACCGTAAGACCATGACCTGAACCGAAACCAAGAGTCAGACGCTTAACTGACTGAGCCCCTCCCACCCCACCCGGCACAGTAGGCAATTTGATCTTTTAACACAACTTCAAATTATATTTTTCACATTCTGCTTTGCATTTGTTTGTGTAGGTGTATTTTTTTTTCTCAACTTGATTTTAATTTTTTTGGCTTTTTGGCACAGTATTGTGGGTTAATTAAGATTGCTAAATAAATGGATAGATGGATGAATTAAATAATGTAAAACTGCTTTAACTCAGAGGAATTAATTTGAAAGCAATACTTAATTAGAATTTAAAAATCATTCTAAGTCCAAACAGCTTTGAAGGTTACATTGGAGATGATTCAGTTGAGTGGCCTATCTTTAGACTGTGCACTTCACCTTGAGCCTTTTTTAGTGGAATCACTCATTTTTGACTCTTACTCATTCACCATTTATATTATTTCTTCTCTATCGAGATAAGTTGAACCACCACAGAGACTGACGTAAGGCTCAGACCTATGAACCATGAGACCTTGGCCTGTGATGAAGTCAGATGCTTCACCAACTGAGCCACCCAGGTGCCCCTGAAGTGTCTACTTTTCTAAATCAGAACAAGACAAAGAAAGGGAAAACTCTGTGGGTTAGGTTTTCTTAAATAAGACAGACTTTATACAGAAATGTACTATTTGTTGGAAAGTGGATACTTGTAATTCTGATAATGACCAACACATACACAGTATTCTACTGTCAGGCTCTGTCCCAAGCACCTTCCATATATCGACTCATTTAATCCTTACAGCAGGTGTGATACTGGCCCCTCCTATATTAGAGTCACTTGGGATACTTGTTACGAATATAAATTCTTCGGGTGCCTGGATGCCTCAGTTGATTAAGCATCCGACTCTTGATTTCAGTTCAGGTCATGATGTCATGGTTCATGGGATGGAGCCCTGTGTCAGGCTCTGTGCTGACAGCGTGGAGCCTGCTTGGGATTCTTTCTCTCCTTCTCTCTGCCCCTCCCCCCCCCACACCCTCTCCAAATAAATAAAGAAACGTAAACATATATTTATTTATTTAAACAAAATGAATAAATAAACTTAAACATAAGTTCTTCAGCCACCACACAAACCTACTGGAAACAGAATATTATGGGAGTGGTGTTGGGTGGATCGGTGTAAGGACCATAAACATGCACTTTTAACAAGTGACTCAGATGATTCTGATGCTCACATAAGCTTGAGGACCTTTTCCCTAAGTACAAGGTACGATTAACAAAAAAGGCTCATGAAGGTAAGCTGCTCAGCAGTTAAGAGCATGGACATTAGAGCCAGATTGCCTGAGTCCATCAAACTCTACCACTTACTAAGTGTATGTTCACACAAGCTATTTAACTTCCCGGGCATCAGTTTCCCCATCTACAAAATGGGGAGAACCATATAATTATCTCGTAACGTCACTGTGAGGATTTTTTTAAAATGTTTATCTTTTATTTCTGAGAGAGAAACAGAGACAGAGACAGAGAAACAGAGACAGAGTGTGAGCTGGGGAGGGGCAGACAGAGACAGAATCCGAAGCAGGCTCCAGGCTCTGAGCCGGCAGCACAGAGCCCAACGTAGGGCTCAATCCAGGAGCCGTGAGCTCATGACCTGAGGTGAAGCTGGACACTTAACCAACTGAGCCACCCAGGCGCCCCTGTTGTAAGGATTAAACGAGTCGATATATGGAAGGTGCTTGGGACAGAGCCTGACAGTAGAAATACTGTGTATATATTGGCCATTATCAGAATTTTAAGTATACACTTTCCAACAAATAGTACATTTCTGTATAAAGCCTGTCTTATTTAAGAAAACCTAACCCACAGAGTTTTCCCTTTCTTTATCCTGTACTGTTTTAGAAAAGTAGACACTTTAGGGACACCTGACTTCAGCTCAGGTCATGATCTCACGGTTCGTAGGTCTGAGCCCCTCGTCAGTCTCTGTGCTGACCGTGTGTACCCTGCTTGGGATTCTCTCTCTCTCCCTCTCTCTCTGCCCCTCCCCCACTCACGCTCGCTCGCTCTCTCTCAAAATAAATAAATAAACTTAAAAAAGAAAAAGAAAAGAAAAGTAGACACCTCAAAACCAGAATATTGCCTTATTGCAGAGTAAACCTGGACAAAGAAAGCTTAGATCTTTTACCACAGGCTGATGAGCCAGAGATCAGTACTCAGTCTTTTGTGCAGCTTCCCCATAATTAAAATCACATAAAAAGGGCAGGGATTCAAATGAGTCTAACATGTTTTCTCACTTACCAGAAAGTGTTTGGGTAGCTACAAAGGGCAGCAAAACACAAAGCCTATTGTAGCAACAATCCCTTGGCCAAACCACCCCGTCTCAGGTCTGTTTGGAGAGCACGTTGACTCCAAGGCTTCCTCTTCCTCTTGTCTCCAGGAGGTTTGCTAGCCTCTGAAAGATGGAAAACATTCCCAAGACCAAACCAGAGATTTTATAATTCCCCATTCCCCTCCCTTTCTAGAGTGAGATGAGCTTTGGCAACTGATCCCTTGAGAATGGATCCTTGACAGCAGGTGTGCCTGGGAAATTTAGGGCAGCTTTCCACAATGGGCTCCTTGTTGGTGGATGTATCCAGACTGGATATTATTAACTGACTCTTGTTAAATTAGGCTTTCTTTTTCTCATGTGACTTCTGGGGGAAGTTAGTTAAGATTAGAATTTCCATTTTCCGATTTGTAAAAAGGAACTTTTTGTTTTAAAGGAACTTACATTAGAATACTAGTTCTACAAGGAAATGCTTTTAAGACAACTTAATATAACCTTTTAAATGTTTACTAAAAAGCTAGATCCAGAGGGGTTGAGGGACTTACTTAAGTTCAAAGATCTTGTAAGTGGCTGGGTCAGGAATAAAGCCTGTAGAATGTAGTTAATTTTGCTATTAACAAAGGGCTAAAATTGAGGAAACACTGAAACCTTTGCTTGAAGGCCAAAAATTTAAATGCCATTGGTATTTTATGTCCTTGGTATTAATTATTTCTGACAATTTAACTCATGAATAAAAACACAAAGAATTATTTTCTAATGTATCTAATGAGAATATAACAGAAGCTTTGCTGTTAAACATAAGATATAGAATTTTTAGTTTCTGTAGATAAATATTTTTCAAAATAATTTGGGCTCATAATTTTAATTGATGTTTTAATGAATCATTTTAAAAATTATTTCATTCTGGGGCACCTGGATGGCTCAGTCGATAGCGTGATCTACTCCTGCTCTCCGGCTGTGAATTCAAGCCCCACGTTGAGTGTAGAGCTTACTTAAAAAAAAAAAAAAAAAAGTATATTTAACTTCTATGAACCTCAACTCTACTTAAAGATTTTTTTTAAGTTTATTTATTTTTGAGAGAGAGAGACAGACAGACAGAGCATGAGTGGGGGAGGAGCAGAGAGAGAGGGAGACACAGAATCCGAAGTAGGCTCTAGGCTCTGAGCTAGCTGTCAGCACAAAGCCCAATGCAGGGCTCAAACTCAAGAACTGAGAGATCATGACTTGAGCCGAAGTCAGACGCTTAACTGACTGAGCCACCCAGGCACCCTTACTTAAAGATTTTTGGATATAATTTCAGTATTTCAGTTATAGAGCAAAGTTGCAAAGAATCCCCAGATAGTCTTCACTATATATGATAGTATTCACTATATATATTTCTATATTCCTATTCATATATATACGTTTTTCTTTCTGAGCCATTTAAGAATGAGTTGCACACATGATACCCTTCTAACCTTAATTCTTAAGTGGAAAAAAATATACCACACCCAGTAACTGTAGAGTCATCCAGTATCGGTCTTTTCAGCAACACCCACTCAGACAGATAATAATCATTGTTGATATAGCATCATTTTCAATTTGTAGCATCTTCTGACTTGAACAATGGTAGATAAAAATCTAGCTGTAAAAACAATTAATATAGTCTTCGCTCAATAGCAATTTACTAAAGAGGACATTAGTGCCGTGGATGCAAGAATAAAACATGCCATATTATGTTCATTTCGGAGATACTGAGCTCAAAAAGATTTCTCTGTCTCTCTGTCTCTCTGCTTTAGTTTTCCCTTATACACCGAAGCATTTTCTTTCAGGATGAGAAGTTCATATAAAATAAAATTGCATTTGCTTATAGATGAAGGAACAAAAGATCAAATCAGAAATCTAAAATGAGCAGTTCTGAACGTTCTAAGAATTGGGTGTTGACGACTTCCCTGGCCCCTTTCTGTACGGACCAGGGAACCTTGCCTGAGAGTGCTCCCTATAAAAGCTTTTTTACTTCCAAAAAAAAAAAAAAGAATTGGGTGTCGTTTTCGGCAGTTTCATTATTTTTTTAATAGTTTATTTATTTTTGAGACACAGAGAGACAGAGATTGAGCAGGGGAGGGGCAGAGAGAGAGAGACACAGAATCTGAAACAGGCTTCAGGCTCTGAGCTGTCAGCACAGAAACAAATGTGGGGCTTGAACCCCCGAACCATGAGATCATGACCTGAGCTGAAGTTGGACGCTTAACTAACTGAGCCACCCAGGCGCCCCTCAGCAGTTTCATTATTGTGTTGGCTGTTTCTGTTTTTGTTGCAGTTGGAATGAAATTGAAGGGTGTCAAACAGGTCTTTAAGAAGTTTCTCTTTCTTGCATCTATTGCATTGTTTTCCAAATTATGTTAACATTCAGTGGGTGCTTGCAGTGCTAAGGAAACCTTTTCATTAGTCACCTTGAATACACATTCTGGCCTTATCTCCACGTGAATCCCAATTCCTTTGGCATCAATATCCATAGATTTTGTGAGATCATATTATGGGTACAATGGACAATACAGGTGCCTTTGTATTTAAAACTGCCACAAGAGCTCTGAGTGGCAAAACGGACAGAGGGTCAATAATCACATGTGGCATTTATTTAAGCCCACTGGATTTCCGGGGTTATACTTTGTGAAAAAAGCACCCTTGTATAGGAAGTGAGTTATCATCACTGTATAGATCAGCATAAATAGTCAGCATAAATAACTGGCCTACTATAAGGCAAGCTCATCTCTATGAGCAAGAGAATTTAAATTGTAGCACTTTTTTTTTTAAAGCAACACTAGACCGTTATTCCTGGTTTTACGCACAAACTGTTGGAACACACTTATTTCTCATATGTAAGAGGACAAATCTGTGAAAGATGTCTAAGCCTTAATTATAACCTCATCATTCTGTGTATTTGATGTGAAACTAGTAGGGCACCTGGGTGGCTCGTTGGTTAACATCCGTGCCGATGGCTCAGAGCCTGGAGCCTGCTTCGAGTTCTGTGTCTACCTCTCTCCCTACCCCTCTCCCACTCGTTCTCTCTCTCTCTCTCTCTCTCTCTCTCTCTCTCAGAAATAAACATTAAAAAATATTGATGTGAAACTAGCTTACCATATTGTGAGGGCACAGCCATCTTTCTAGTGCCAATGTAGATTTTGGTACCAATGTGGATTTTGTTAATTAAGGTGTGAAGAAAAATACTTTATAACGTGAACACAAGTAACATGCACTTTAGTCTTGTACTGATAGTCAAGACTACTATTAAAAAATCCCAACTAACCTCATTGCCTTCTGTAGAAATGTAGAGTCAGTGAATATTTATCAAACACCCTTAGTATGATACTTATTTATGGATTCATGAATGTGGAAATAAAAGGTTGATGATGCAGTTTGATTAGATTGCATCTATGCATAGTCATCTATGACTATGGTTTATGATGCTGTGATTTTTCCACTAAGATAATGTTTCTTTTCCTACTTTGAGTGACGCAGGATAGCAATTAGTTAAGGATAAGAGCATCCAACATTAAACAAAAATCTTTCAGTTTACTTTAAAACAAAGAACGTGATTAAGTAGTTGTCATTGGATCTTCCTCTTACTTTGTTTCACTTCATTCTTTGTTTAAAATGACATCTTTAGGCACACTTGGCTGGCTCAATCGGTAGAGCATGTGACCCTTGATCTCAGGTCATGAGTTCAAGCCCTACACTGGGCATAGAGCTTACTTAAAAAAATAATAAAGGGGGTGCCTGGGATGACTCAGTCGGTTAAGTGTCTGACTTCAGTTCTGGTCATGATCTCACGGTTCAGGAGTTTGATTCCCGAATCGGGCTCTGTGTTGACATCTCTGAGCCTGGAGCCTGCTTCAGATTCTATGTCTCCTTCTCCCTCTTTCCCCTCCCCCGCCGGCACTCTGACTCTCTCTCTCAAAAATGAATAAATATTTAAAAATTTTTAATAAAAAATAAAAAATAATAAAATAGAAGCACCTGGGTGGCTCAGTCAGTTAAGCATCGGACTTCGGCTCAGGTCATGATCTCATGGTTCATGGGTTCGAGCCCCATGTCAGGCTCTGTGCTGACATCTCAGAGTCTGGAACCTGTTTCAAATTCTGTGTCTCCCTCTCTCTCTGCCCCTCCCTGGCTCATGCTCTGCCTCTCTTTCTCATAAATAAATAAACATTAAAAAAATAAAAGATTAAAAAAAATAAAATAAAATAACATCTTGGGGAGCCTGTGTAATTCAGTCAGTTAAGTGTCTGACTCTTGATTTTGGCTCAGGTCATGATCACAGGGTTCATGAAATTGACCCCCATGCTGGGCTCTGTGCTTGACAGCGCAGAACCTGCTTGGGATTCTCTTTCTCTCTCTGCCCCTCTTCTCTGCTCTCTCTCTCAAAATAAATAAATAAACTTAAAAAATAAAATAAAATGACATGTTTACTATAAGCAAGAAATACCACTAAATACTGAGTATTTAGTTTGTTTGTTTGTTTATTTATTTATTTATTTATTTATTTATTTTAGAGAGAGAGAGAGCACGAGCAGGAGAGAGGGGCAGAGAGAGAAAGAGAGCTATTCTTAAGCAGGCTCTATGCTCAGCGTTGATTCCAACTCAGGGCTCCATCCCATGACTCTAGGATCATGACCTGAGCCGAAATCAAGAGTCGGCAGACGCTCTACCCACTTAGCTACCTGGGCGCCCCGTACTGTCTTACCTTCTTAAGTGGATTCTCTCATGTTCTGTTTTTCAGTTTATATTTATTTGATTGGGTGTTATACACCTGGGTTTTTTCTTTTTTAAAAAAGTCATTTGTTATTTTTAAGGAGGGAGGTGCTTGCTTCAATGCTATGGAACTCCTATGGTGATTCCTCACATAATTTTCTCACATAATTTTCTATGTAGAGGTCACTCTGGTAGGTTGGGAATGAACATCATCAGTGGCTTTTCAGATGTCCTTGATAACTTTAGACAGAGCTTCAGGAAGAAGAAAGAATACTGCACTCACAGTATGCTAAATTTACAGCATCTATTTATCCTTCATCAACTTGTGCTTCATGAAACACTGTTCAGAAGCTGGTAAATGGTTTGAGAGAAAGAGAACATGTGTCACTTATTATCATGTCCTTTGGTATCAAGCATAAAACAGCATACAGTGTAGGATACTGATATACACTTGATGAAATGGAGCAATTCATCATAAAATGCTGGTTTGTAGGTAAAAATTCAATACATGAGGGCAAGAAAGGACTAACTTGGGGAAATGAAGTGACCTTAGTTATTCTAATGTTCCTAATATAAAAACTGCATAGATTTCTGTTCAGAAATATGTTACCCAATCCAACTGGGTGTCATTTAAAGTTTAAGTTTGGAAAAAAATATAAAAAATATGATAAAAATATAATAACACTGAGCCTGGGTGGCACAGTCTGTTAAGCGTCAGACTCTTGATTTCGGCTCAGGTCATGATCTCTCAGCTCATGTCAAGCCCCTTGTCGGGCTCTGTGTGCTGACAGTGTGGAGCCTGCTTGGGATTCTCTCTCTCTCTCTCTCTCTCTCTCTCTCTCTCTCTCTCTCTCAAAATAAAGAAATAAACTTAAAAATATACATATATATGGACACCTGAGTGGCTCAGTCAGTTAAGAGTCCAACTTTGGCTCAGGTTATGATCTCACGGTTTGTGTGTTTGAGCTGTGCTGACAGCTCAGAGCCTGGAGCCTGCTTTGGATTCTGCTCTGGATTCTCTCTCTCTGTCCCTCCCCCACTCCCACTCTGTTTCTTTCTCTCTTTCTCTCTCAAAGATAAACATTAAAAATTTTTAAAAAGAAATATATATATATAATAAAATCTAATTTCAAATTTCTTGTGTGTTATTGTGTTTGATATTATTGATGTTTTCTTGGAGAAATAACAAAGGTTCTGTTTTGACTGGCAGGGAAAAACGTATTGCACCACTTGTAGGGACCTGGAGAGGGGCAGCAGAAGTTGGTTAGAGCACTTAATCATATTGGTGCTAACTTCCTTTTTCCTTTCTTTCTCTCTCTCTCTCTCTCTTTTTTTAGTGCTAACTTTCTGTCACAGATGTCACATCCTGGAGAAGCCATAAGATAGGAAGTTTAAGAAATGTCCAAAAATGACAACTTATAACATAAAACTGAAATATAAGTGCCTTTATCATAAAGGAAATGAATGGAAGAAAAATCCTCAGGGTCCTTAAGCAGTTCTTTGGCAGAAGTCAGCTCCCTCCTTTATAAAATGAGAAAACTGGGTGGCGGGGGGGCAGGCAAGGCGCCTGGGTGGCGCAGTCCGTTAAGCATCTGATTCTTGATCTCAGCTCAGGTCGTATCTCACAGCCTGTGGGTTCAAGCCCCACATCCGGCTCTGTGCTGACAATGTGAAGCCTTCTTGGGATTCTGTCTCTCCTCTCAGCCCCCTTCCCTGCTTGTGTGCGCTCTCTCTCTTTCCCTCTCTCAAAATAAATAAGTAAATATTTAAAAAAATAAAAATAAAATAAAATGAGAAAATTGGGGTGCGAGATTATTAAAAAAATAAATCAACTTAAAAAAAAGTTGGATAATACTAAGATCCCTTCTATGCAGCTTGCTTAATGCTTTTTGAGGAACCAAAGTTCTCGTGGCTGACACAAGGAACTGACAAAAAACAGTTCGTGATAAGAATAATGATAAGGATGATGATCAAGTAATACATAGTATCACGCTTGAGTAGTGCAAATCAGTGGACTTGTGTAACACTGCACCAGACACTCTGTTATTCACCTGATGTTATCCATTATTGTAACATCTTGCCAACATTTAGCATTAAAGGGGTTTGCCATGTTCTAGAGATAGACTACCCAACAGTGTGGTGGTCAGGAAATCTTTGTTCCAGTCTTGTGGTTCCAGTTTGCTTTTTCTTTTTTCCCCTAAAGGACTGAGATCCTTCATGATTCCTGTTTTCTGATCTCCCGTCATTCAAGTTGTTAGGGATTTACAAATTGGTATTCTCCATTGTACTGTAATCTCTTGCGGGCAAGGATCACCCCCTATTCATGTCTAAATCCCATTTTACTTTGCATGTCCTTTGCAGATAATAGATAATAAATGTCATTTGAATGATCTGTCTACAAAATAATTTTAAAACTGAGTTTTTAAATGGCATTTCATATTAAAAAATAGAATATTCATATAGTGTCTACCAGCTAAAATATTTGCTTTGCCTTATGCTCATTAAACGTTGGACCATTTTGGGGTGCCTGGGTGGCTCAGTTGGTTAAGCACCCAATTTCAGCTCAGGTCATGATCTCGAGGTTCGTGAATTCAAGCCCCGCGTCGGGCTCTGTGCTGATAGCTCAGAGCCTGGAGCCTGCTTTAGATTCTGTGTCTCCCTCTCTCTCTGCCCCTCCCCTGCTTGCTCTCTCTCTCTTGAAATAAATATATAAACTTAAAAAAAAGAGAAATATGTAAGAATGTATAGTGTAGAAATTTAAAATGTACTATATGATACATATACAATTGTATCTCTATACTCAGAGGCAGAACTAGTCAAAGAAGTCCAGGTAGAAAGAGAGAGACAGGCGAGGAAGGAAAACAGGAAGAAAATGCAAGATGAAAATGGCTACTAGGAGGGAGGAGTGGTGCTAAGTGAGGCTTTGGGGTGAGTGTGCATTACTTCTGTGTGGTATATGTAGCTGACTGGGTTTCTGGAATGGAGCTCACACTCAGCAGGTTAAGGAGCTGGTTGAGTAAGAAGGAAAAGGTAAATTGAAAGGGTGCCTTAAGACTCAGTGTAAATAACAGTCTCTGATATGCTTATGATCATCAAAAGCATCATAATATAAACATTATACATAATTTACATGTATTTCAGTGTTTGAGAAAGACAGATTGTGCTCTACTAATATTAGCGAACATTTACCAGACACTGACTATAGGTCAGATGCATATATGTAAGTGCTTCATGTATTAGCCCATTTTATCTTACAACCACCCTATGAAGGAGGCACTGGTACTTCTATTGCACAGGCAAGGACAGTGAGACGATGATCTGTTAGAGTGACATATTTCCCAAGGTCCCATTGCTACTGAGTAGCAGACCTGGAATATTATGAACGTGAGCAGTCTTACTCAGAAACCGGTGTTCCCACCCATTGTGTGACATGGCCTCCTCTTTCCACAGAGCTCGTTATCTACACAACAGATAGCGCGTGGGCTCCTTAGGAGGTTGTAATGGTATGAAGCATACAGTGAGCTTGCAATGTGGCCGCAGAGAAGCAAGAAAGGGATGAAACTGGAAAAAAAAAATCCCCTTGGAAAACCAATTACACCTGCTAGACAGATCTGAAAATGAAGAGAGAGATTAGAGAGGTAAGGATGATGTCTGTGTTTATATGATTTCATTCAAAAAATACTTATTAACCACTTCCTGTGTGCCAGGGACTGTGCTGGGGAAGAAACAGTGAACCAAACAGGCAAAGTCCCTGCCCTTATGGAGCAAGATTGTGTTATTAGTAAAACAAAATAAAACAAAAACAAAAAAAACCCAAAAAATCCCAAACAAAACAAAACAAAACAAAACAAACAGTTACATATGCATAGACCATGTCTGGAAGGAAATACAACAAACTGGTAACACTGTTGTTGAGGAGGGAAACAAGATTGGAGACAGGGCCATGGATAGCAGGAAAGCTTGAGTATTATGCCTACTGAATTTGAACATGTTATCTATTTGAAAGTCATTATTTCTTTAAAACAGAAATAATAAAACCGTGTACTGTGTACCAAGACATATGTGCAAACGCGTATATAGGCGAATATATTGACAAATGCATATTTGCCTATATATGCATAGACTTTCTGGCAGTTCATACAAGAAACTGGCAAAACTGGATGCTTCTGGGGATGCAAGTGGGTAGGTAGGGAATAGAAGGAGGAGAGTGACTTCACTCTACACCCTTTTGTGCCATTTGCATTTTTTATAAATTCAGTTATTGATTATATACAAGGATTAATTAAAATTTGAGTTTTGACACTAGCAGAACGCTAGGAATAAAGGTTTTATATAGAAATTAAATCGCACACACAAATTTTTTTTAGTATGGTTGACACACAACGTCACATTATTTCAGGTGCACAACATAGTGATTCAACATCTCTGTACATTATGCTGTGCTCACAAGTGTAGCTACCATCTGTCACCATACAACCCTATTACAGTGTCACTGACTATATTCCCCATGCTGTGCCTTCTATTCCCATGACTTACTCATTCCATAACTGGAAGCCCGTATCTCCCACTCCCCTTCACCCCTTTTGCCCATCCCCCCACCCCTAACAATCATACAAGTTTTTAATATGTTTTATATACTAGTGTGCTTCCTCCAAGTTGTAACTTTTACCAAATTTCACTTTCAAAGAAAAACTATGCGTGTGGGTACCCACATGCACTCTAGGGGGACCCCCTCCCCCCACGAAAGTTGGTGTTTGTGAAAATACCAGAATTGAAATATTTTGGCCTCTGGCTAACGTGGGAAAAACTCCTCAGCTATCAAAATTCTCTAGATAAGCTTTCAAAAATTGCCCAAGGCAGTTTCACTTCATACAATAGACACACTGTTGAAACAGGTTCAGCGGGTGGCCAACCTCCACCCAAAGGCTTCGGGGTTTTGCGCTTTCTTCTAGAACTAACTAAACCTGAAAAGATAGCTTATACCTGACTTTAAATCTGCATCGATTCACTCAGTCTTCACCAAACTTTGGACCATGAAACTCCTTAATCTTTCACAGAAGTCGGGTGGTGAATTTTGGTGAAATCATCAATAGAAAATGTAGTTTTGTTGCTGATATTGTAACTGTCAGAGGTTTTAACAGCTTTATTGTGGTATAGTTGACACAGAATAAATTGCACATACTGAACGTGTTCAACATGATCAATTTTGATATGGGTACAGCTATTACCACAATCGAGATAATGAACATATGCATCACCTCTAAGAATTTCCTCCCACCCTTTCATAATCCTTCTCTTCTGCCCTTCCCTTCCAGACCCTCTCCCCTCCCTGGGGAACTATTGGTCTGCTTTCTATCTAGAGTAGTTTGCATTTTATATAGAATTTTATATAAATGGAATAATATAGTCTGTACTCTTTTTTCTGCTTCTTACACTCAGCATAATTATTTAGAGATTCATCTATATCATATGTACCAAGAATTCTTTTTTAAGTTTTATTTATTCATTTATTTATGTATTTATTTTAGAGAGAGAGAGAGCAAGCAGGGGAAAGAGGCAAAGGGAGAGAAAGTGAGAGAGAATCTCAAGCAGGTTCCACACTCAGCATGGAGTCCAACGTGGGACTCCATCGCACCACTTTGGGATCAGGACCTGAGCCAAAAACAAGAGTTGGATGCTCAACTGACTGAGCCACCCAGATGCCCCTTTTTATTTATTTTAAGTAGTGTCTACGCACAACATGGGGCTCAAACTTAAGACCCCAAGATCTAAGATTACATGCTCTTCTGACTGAGCCAGCCAGGCGCCCCTATGTACCAAGAATTTTTTTTAAGTTTCTTTATTTATTTTTGAGAGAAAGAGCACACTCATGTGTGAATGAGGGAGGGACAGAGAGAGAGAGAGAGAGAGAGAGAGAGAGAGAGAGAGAATCCCAAGCAGGCTCCGTGCTGTCAGCACATGGAGTCCAGGGCTCAATCTGAGGAACCATGAGATAATGACCAGAGGTGAAATAAAAAGTTGGTTGCTTAACCAAGTGAGCCACCCAGGCCCCTCTATACCAAGAAGTTTTTAAACTAAATTTTGAGATTATAGGTCCCATGTGGTTGTAAGAAATAATACAGAGAGATCTTGTAAACAGTTTCCCCCAGTGGTAACATCTTGTAAAACTATGGTATAATGGGGGAGCCTGGCTGGCTCAGTCAGTAAAGTAGGAGACTCTTGACTTGGGGTCAAAAAGTGAGTTCGAGCCCCATGTTGGGCTTACTTTAAAAACAAAACAAAACAAAACAACAAAACAAAAAAATATGGTTCACCTGGGTGGCTCAGGTGGTTAAATGTCCCACTGCGGCTCAGGTCATGATCTCACGGTTTATGAGTTTAAGCCCCTCATCGGGGCTTGCTGCTGTCAGCGCAGAGCCTGTTGCTAATCTTCTGTGCCCCTCTCTCTCTACTCCTTCCCACCTTGTGCTCTCTCTCAAAAAGTAAGTAAGTCTTTAAAAATATATTATCACAGTCAGGATATATATAGACATTGATACAATGTACTAATCCGTCTTTTAAAAAAAATTTTTTTAGTTTATTTATTTTTGAGAGAGACGGAGCATGAGTGGGAGAGGACCAGAGAGAGAATCTGAAGCAGGCTCCAGGCTCTGAGCTGTCAGCACAAAGCCCGATGCGGGGCTCGAACTCATGAACCGTGAGATCATGACCTGAGCCAAAGTTGGACACGTAACCGACTGAGCCACCCAGGTGCCCCTAATTTTATTTTTTAGTAAGCTCCATGTGGGACTTGAACTCATGCCCCGCCCCCACCCCCAGATCAAGTCATGTGCTCCAGGGACTGAGCCAGCCAGGTGCCCTCACTTACAAGTCTTTATATGAACATATACTTTCACCTTTTCTTGTTGAAATATATAAGAATGGAATAGCTGATTCTTTTGGTAGGTACATTCCTAACTTTATTTTTTTAATGTTTATTTTGGGGGGGAGGGGCAGAGAGAGGGAGACAGAGGATCCAGAGTGAGTTCAGCGAAGAGCCTGATGCAGGGCTCACACTCATGAATGTGAGATCATGACCTGAGCTGAAGTCAGACGCTCAACTGACTGAGCCACCTAGGTGCCCCTGACAAACTTTTTCAAAGTGTTTGTAGCCATCGGCAGTGTATGGGAGTATTGGTTGCAACACATTCTCTCCAACACTCCAAGCTTTTTAAAAAATATAGCTGAGATACAATTCACATGCCATACAATTCACCCATTTAAAGTGTACAATTACAGGGGCACCTGGCTGGCTTAGTTGGTGGAGCATGTGGCTCTTGATCTCAGAGTTGTGGGTTCAAGCCTCATGTTGGGTGTGGGGATTAAAAGCAAACTCTCTAAAAAATAAAAAATAAGTAAAGTGTACAATTACACTGCTTTCTGCTAAGTGACAATAATCCTAATATTGATGAAAGTCAGGTTACTTCTGGCAGTTTTGTTCCTTCCACTAATATTTATTAAGTGACTACTTACTATGTGCCAGGGTATAGTTCCAGACACTTGGTACATTAGCTATCACTTACTGTGTAATTAGTTACATAGTATAGATTACATAGAATTTAGTAGTTTAAAACAATAAATTTTCTCTCTCACTGTCTCAATAAATTTAAAATTTGGGAGCACCTTAACTGGCTCTGGGTTAGAACATCAGAAGTTTGCAGAAAAGATGTTGGCCAGGACCGCAGTCATCTTTAGGCTTTACTGGGTTTAGGGTATTTCTTTCCAAGATACCATTTAAACTCTTCTTTTTTTTTTTTTTTATGAAATTTTTAAAATGTTTATTTATTTTTGAGAGAGAGACTGAGCATGAGTGGGAGAGGGTCAGAGAGAGAGGGAGACACAGAATCCGAAGCAGGCTTCAGCTGTCAGGACAGAGCCAAACATGGGGCTCAAACCCACGGACTGCGAGATCATGACCTGAGCCGGTCGGACACTCAACCGACTGAGCCACTCAGGCGCCCCTAAAACCCTTCTTTTGAAGTCACCCTTGATAATTTCCATACCATCCTGTTGGCTACTTAAGTCTGCTCTATCAATGTGAGAGGCTCTTGGAAGCTGGACTCCACACTTGGGAAATAAAGAAACAAAACAGATGTATTATCTCTGCGCTCAAATCTTCCAGTCTAGTGGAAGCAGCTGGACGGTAAATAATAAACATGACAAATTACTTAGCATCTAACAGAAAAAATGAAAAAAGATTAAGGACCAAGGGCGCCTGACTGGCTCAGTTGATAGTGCATGTGACTCTTGATATTGGGGCTGTAAGTTGGAGCCCCATGTTGGGTGTAGAGATTACTGAAAAATAAAATCTTAATGAGTAAGGAACGTTAAGATTGCTTTGTGATCAGGCCACAATTTAAAACAGGTTATCTGGGGGTGCCTGGGTGGCTCAGTTGGTTAAGCGGCTGACTTCGGCTCAGGTCATAATCTTACAGTTCGTGGGTTCGAGCCCCGCATAAGTCTGTGCGCTTGCTGACAGCTCAGACCCTGGAGCCTGCTTCTGATTCTGTGTCTCCCTCTCTCTCTGATTGTCCCCTGCTCATGCTATGTGTCTCTCTCTCTCTCTCTCTCTCTCAAAATTAAATAAACGTTAAAAAAATAAAAAAAATAAAACAGGTTATCTGTAAACTTAAAAAAAGAAAAAACATTAAAGGGGTGCCTGGGTGACTCCATCAGTTGAGCATCTGACTCTTGATTTTGGCTCAGGTCATGATCTCATGGTTTGTGGGTTCAAGCCCTGTGTGGAGCTCTGCACTGACGGTACAGACCCTGCTTGGGATTCTCTCTCCTTCTCTCTCTGCCCCTCCCCTGCTTATGCTCTCTCTCTCTCAAAAATATATAAACTTAAAAAAAAAACACATTTAAAATAGGATGTTTGAAATAAAATAAAATAGGATGTTTGGGGGCACCTGGCTCAGTTGGTATAGCATGCAACTCTTGATCTTGAGATAGTGAGTTTGAGCCTCAGGTTGTGGGTAGAGATTACTTAAAAATAAAATAAAATAAGAAAATAGGATGTTTCTGGTGGGTCTTATTGAGATGCTATTTAAACAAAATCTTTGGTGGGAGTGACCTATGCTGATAGCTAAAGGAAGAACATTCCAGGGCATAGTTGGTGCAAAGGTTCTGGGACAGAATCATGCCTGGTGCGTTCTAGAAAAAGCAAGGAGCCAGTGTTCCTGGACAGGGGTGAGCAAGGGAAAAGTAGATGAGGTCAGAGAGGAGGAAGGGGACAGATAAAACCTATAAGGTAATAAGTTTGGTTTGAAATGGAGTGAAATGGGGAAGTATTGGAAGGTTTTGAGCAGAGGGTTTTATACTTTTCATTCCCTCTCACTGTGTCTTGCACTTCTGTTCAGTAAATATATGTGGATGGATTTCAGTGGGAGCCATATGTGAAAATGCTGACTTAAGAGTTGCTAATAGTGACAACTGTTGGGTGGCCCCAGGGCAACCAGAGGAGGAGATGTTTTGAGGCAGACAAAACATAGCGGAACCTTCAGATTTTAACACATAGCTAAAAACAATTTAGAAATACCAAGATAATTCACACACTTTCCAAAAAAAAAAACATTTCCTGGTGATTTACTTAATCTTGACAGCAAGCTTTTGGGCTCAAGATTCTCTTCACCAGTTGCCTCCTGTACTTAAAAATAGGTCTTCAAGTCCTGCAGTCTCACTCATTCTTCTGAATGAAAATAAAGGCTTCATTTTGATTACTGATAAAACTTGATGGTTTTTTACATTATGGCCAATGAATAGCACATCATAGAGTGCCATTCAGGGACAATGTAGTGTTTTTAAAAGGAGAATCAACAATGATAACACATGATAATCTGACAAGAATGGAGTGAAATTTCCTTTCGGAGTGTAGAACAATTAGCTACTAGCTTAGGGATTTATTGATCATAACTGGTGAAAGAAAGGTTAGATTGTGAAGCAGCAGCTTTAATTTTGATTCTACAATGTCCTTGAGCAAGTCTTGCCTCCTAGTATAGTAACAACAATAATGATTATTTGAAATGGGATGATCTACTTTTCAGCCATTAAGAACCGTTTGTTTTTCTAGGAATTGAGTGTTGTGTTTTATTACCATGTTCTAAAAATGTCTAATAAAAATTCTAAAAATTACCCAGAATTATTCCGCCTTTAGTGTAGAGCTCATTTCCTCAGGACAGGTAGGGCCAGCACTCAAATGTTTTTTCAAAGAACCTAATGAACGAGCTGTGTGTGTGGAGTGGCCTATGTCTCCAAATGCCAGTTGAATGCTTGCTTTGTCTGGGTGGCATTGTGGTAGCATCCCTTCCCTAAGAAAAAAACAAAAAAAACCCCAAACCTCAAGGCAACCTGGCTATGAGCAATCCCTCACCATCTCGTAACATGAGACCACTTAATCAGACTGCATGTTTGTGTGTTACCATATATGGGAGACAAAGAAGTAGAAAATATATAAAAAACTACACCACGTGGTGTTCGCGGCTCAGTTCTTTGGGTACGAACACAACTGAGCCATGCTGGCATGAATAAATTTGCTTCCTGGAAAGAAAAGCCTCGGCGTCACGACTCTGTGTGAGAATCCTGCTACAGCATGACTTCCACAAAGACAGGAGAGTGACTCTCAGGTCAGCTTTCCCCTTTCCCGTTCCTCAGTTTCCACATTCAGAAGTACATAAAGCTCTAGATCACTGCTACAAAGTGTGTGCTAACCGCTATCAGCCCCAAACTGTTACCAGTTTGCAACCAGATAAATACAGCAACTGAGGGCAAGTATTCAGAGTTTTTATAACTATTTGGCAGTGATCTTGTCCGCTCAATAATTTAAAAAAAATAACAGCAACACTGTACTTTTTAGGGGCACCTGGGTGGCTCAGTCGGTTGAGCGTCTGACTTCGATTCAGGCCACGATCTCACGGTTCATGGGTTGGAGCCCCGCATCAGGCTCTCTGCTAACAGCTCAGAGCCTGGAGCCTGCTTGGGATTCTGTGTCTCCCTCTCTCTCTGCCCCTCCATCACTCAGGCTGTCTCTCTCTCTCTCTCTCTCAAAAATAAACACTAAAAAACCCCCAACGCTGTAACTTTTAAAAAATCCCTTTCCATAGTATTTGGCTTTTTGCAGTGTAGTCTTTTAGGCTGTGAGAATTTGGAAATAAAAACTGGGGCTTTTAAGTAAGAAACCTGAAACTGTTCTAGATGATCCTTTACCTCTGAGGTCAATCAGAAAAAGGCTGTTGATTCCTGCATCAATCCAGCCTTGTCTTTGTGAATGTGTGAATACCAGTGGCCTCAATCTCTCAACCTAGTCTTACTGTGACCTTGGCCTCCATTCCATTTCTCTATCAGGACTGAAAACAAGTATACTCAGTTCCACAGGCCTCCATAGTGTTGTGCCTGCCTAGTGGGAGCTTCTAACTCACACCACTATCCCTGCAGAGTGTAGATTATGGTAGGAGGCTCAAGGGAATTGGCAGCCAACAGCAGGGACAGTTTTTGTTGTTAGATATTATTTACTACTCAAATGGTAAGCCAGTATACACCTATGGGTTTTGACAGCTACACCGTATTTCATTGCGGGATTTTTTAACCAGGGCCCTACAGGCGCACAGGTTTGTTTGCCTATGTGAAGCAATTCATTTAAGTCTAATAAATTTAATAATTTTGGAGAAAAGGTTAAGGATTCTTTATGAAAGTACAGAGCCTCACAATCCCAGTGTAGCAAATTTGGGTTTGGCTCATTAAACATATCCAAAAGCAAACCTATTCGCTTTTAGCCCAATCCTCCTCACCCTCCTTGCCAGTAGGGCCAAGCCAGAAAACCTGTTTCTTAGTTATTCTTTGGTGTCTCCTATTTATTTTCTGTTGCTGTGACTTCACTATGCTAGCAGGCCTATTTATCTCTCTTCTTGCAGAAGCTAAGAGGTCTCTGGACATTTAGCCTAACTTTCCTCAATCCATTTGTTAGCTCCTTAAAGGATTATCTTCTTTGCCTCTTTAAATTCCCCCCACTCATGTTAAGTTTCTTCAAGTATTTTCCTCATTATACAAGTCTTGGATGAAAACCATTTCTTGAGAGGGGCTCAGATGTGAGCTGTGAGCAGCCAACAATCCTGGTAAGTGAGGGAATCGATGTGTTGGTCCTGGTAGCAGGGGGTCAAGGGGAAATGAAATCTAAGTCTACTACCAGAGCATCCACCATAACCACTTCCCCTCCTTTTCGTTCGGCTCCTCCACGTAAATGGAGATGCTTGCATTTCTAGAGTAATTCACCTTGATCTCTTTGAAACAAGATCTTTCAAGGCTACATCCGTGCTTTTTACTGGATTCCTACAGTTGTTTGCTCAAAGACAACTATTAAACCTTTCTCAACCTCCCCAGGGAAGAGGCACTCTCCTCCATTCTCTTGCAGCACATGCCTCGATCATATCAGTTTATGCATCTACTTCCTCTATGATGAGATCCTTGAAGGTGGAACGATTATGGCTATTTATATAGTATCAGCATCTAGCACTATGGCCAGCTTTTAGTTCATACTCCTGAATTTTTGGCCCAACACATATGTTATCTGTACAGTGAACCCATTTCTTTTAAAAAGGCTGGGTGAGCTCTTTGTTCAGTATGAAGACTTTCATTTATTAGCTCCATGCCTTTTTTTAATGTTTAGTTATTTTTTTTTTTTTTTAATTTTTGAGAGAGACAGACAGCGCGAGCAGGGGAGGGTCAGAGAGAGGGAGATACAGAATCTGAAGTAGTCTCCAGGCTCTGAGCTAGCTGTCAGCACAGAGCCCAACGCGGGGCTCGAACCCACGAACCGTGAGATCATGTCCTGAGCTGAAGCCAGACGCTTAACCGACTGAGCCACCCAGGCGCCCCTAATGTTAGTTATTTTGAAAGAGCACACGCACAAGCAGCAAAATGGGGGCAGAGAGGGAGATATGATCTGAATCAGGTTTTGCAGTTAGTGCAGAGCCCCACGTCAGACCCTCAAGAATTTTAAGAATTTAACGTTGGGGGTGCCTGGGTGGCTGTCGGTTAATTGACCGACTTCGGCTCACGTCATGATCTCATACTTGTGGGTTTGAGCCCCACATCAGGCTCTCTCTGCTGTCAGCACGGAGCCCGCTTCAGACCCTGTCTCCCTCTCTACCCTCCCCAGCTCGTGCTCTCAAAAATATTAAAAATTTTTCAAAAACAAAAATTTAGTGTAGTTGCATAGAAATGGCCAGATAACTAACCAGCACCCTAACTTTTGATGTCTAGGTTGTTTCTACATGCAATTTTGTATAGGACTATATACACATTTTGAGCAAGTTCTTTAAAATTGAAAATGGACTGCCAGATTATCCTCCCTCGAACTATTTTCCAGGTTCCATCATTTAATGTGTTTATTTCCAGAAAGCCTCAACAGTGTTAAGATTTCATTGTTTCACCTCGTTTTACAGGCTTTTAATCCCTGCAAAATGATCAGGGCTGGTTGGAAAAATGGTTGAGTGGCAGATCCGAGGAATCTGCTTGGAGAGCCAGGGTCAAGGACATCAAGGGGTTAATGAAGGCTTTTCTACCTTCCAGGGCTCACCTCAACCTTACTCTAAAATGCTAAAGATAAAAGCAAAATAGGCAAATGTGCTATCAAGAGTGGAGAATTAATTCTTGAATTGTACATAAAGTGGGTGACAGAATTCAATTCCCAAGTTTTAGGGTAGGTGTGAAAAGGAGTATTTTTGAAAAGTATATTAGCTAAAATACTGCAGTGATTAAGAAAATGAGTTGGGGGGTGGGACTAGCTGGCTCAAGTCCATTAAGCGTTGTACTCTTGGTTTGGGCTGTCATGATATCCAGCCGCGCATTTGGGTGCTGACAGTGGAGATAGAGCCTGCTTGGGATTCTCTACCCCTCCCCCGCTCATCCTCTCTCTCAAAAGAGTGAACACTTATTTCTACTTGTGAAATATGGCGCAAAGTTACTTTATTTCCTTCAATGTTTATTTTGAGAGAGAAGAGAGAATTGGGCAAAGTTATCTGAACAAGACATTTCTGCCTCCAGTGTTTGGGAGTCTGTTTCAGTCCTAAAATTCCATTACTAAACTTCCCCAAGGACAGGATTATGTTAACAGATAAAGGAGACAAAGCATAAGATCATTCCATGGGTACCAAAAGGGGGAGGGGAGGTCTGATAAAATTCAAAACCCATTCCTGAGAAACCCAGCAAACTATAAACAGGAGATTATGTAAAAGGCATCTAACTAGGCATCTATGCATAGAAACCAACAGCAAACATTTCTGATGGAATATGCAATGTTTCCTTCCTAAAACTGAAAGGAGAGGACTTTATTTAATAGGGGACCAGGATAAGACTCAGGCAAGCAAAGAGCCCCTAAGGAGCAAAATGAAAGGATGTAGTTATTCTCTCAGATGACTGCTTGCAACACCCTGAAAGCACCTCCTGAAGTTTGCCCCCTAGTAGTCTGCCCTTACCACTTAAATATAACATGTATTAGAAGTCCAAACCAGTGCATTAATGAAGAGCTTAGCAAGGTCCTATAATAAAAGATTTAAAAAATTATAAATTACTAATAAGAAAATTCAATGGACACTACTAGCATCAAGGGCTCATGAAAATCATACAAAACATCACACAGAACATTTCTGGAAAGAAAAAAAAACTAAATTACAACAGATCCTACCCAATCCCAATTGCTCATAATCTCATCCGTCTCTTTACAAGTAGAAATTGAAGGGTGCCTGGCTGGCTCAGTCAGTAGAACACGTGACTCACCATCTTAGTATTTACACAGAAATACAGGTAACCCATGGAATAGTCAAACCATGGTCAAAAACTGGTCCAATAATTTAAAAGTTGGCAAGGTAATTCAATGGAGAAAGCACAGATGGTGCCAGAGTAACTGCACAATCACATGGGTAAAAACAAACTTCAATCCCTACACCTCATACAGAAATCTGAGATGGATCATAGATATAGAAGCCAAAAATTATGAAGCTTTCACAAGAAAATACCACCACCACAATATGAGGCTATGCAATTTGAGACAGAAAAAGACCCATTCAGAAAGTTGATAAATTAAGACTTGAGATTAAGAACTTTTATTCATCAAGTCACTATTAGGAAAATGAGACAACACAGACTAGAAAACATCTGCAAAACACTAGTTCTGTTCAAAATTGCCAACGTGATTTAAATGTACAAAACATTTTCAGAGTATATACTAACGGGGAATAAATATATGAGAACATGTTCAGTACTCCAATACAACACAGCCAGAAGCCACAAAAACACTTGTATGCAAATGTTCATAGCAGCTTTATTTGTTTTCCAAAAACTGGAAACCAATGTGTAACAGAATGGATAAGCAAATCATAGTACATTCATACAATGGATACTCCTTGGCAAAAAGGAATACACGGTTCAATCTATCAAAAATTTTATGCCAAATGAAAGCACTGTAGGAATATATACCTTATGGTTCAATGTAAAGTTCCAGAGTGGGGCAGGTGGGACCCTATATTGTAGTGAACAGAAAATTGGAAAAGTGGTTAATTTGGGGGTGGGGCAAATTGTTGGGAATTGCCTAAATAGGGATAAGTGAAGCTTTTGTCTCTACATCCCTGTGAGCTAAAAAGTGTGTCCGTTTTCCAGATTTATAGTTAAGATTTGCACATTCCAACTTATAAATCTTACCTACAGAGATGTGTGGCTAGATGGATGTATCAAAGCTGAATTGAGGACTCTTAGGATATGAAGATTCAATGTACTGTTTTGTTTACTTTGTATATCTGAAAATTCTCCAATTAACATGTTTAATTACAAATCTCATTTATTTTCTGGTGTCCTAGGAAATCCCCACAGAGAGCCCAGTTACAAAGTCTCTCAAAGTAGAAGGGGCAGATTCCAAATGAAGTTCCCATTTTAACAGGAATAAAAGGGGGGATGAAGATGTCGTTCTGAAGGTGGAAGTGAGGAATTGGTGACAGTTATCAGGCCAGGACAATGAAAGTTAGGTTCTTCACATTTCATAGGGTAAAATCATATTTGCAATTTAAGGGGCCTGAATCTCACTGCTCACTTACCTGTTCTTGTGAAAGAACCTGGTATCGGAGGGATTACACACATATCTAATAACATTTTACTTTTCTAGGATCAACCCTCCTTTTACTCACATTTTAGAAAATATTCTCTTAAACACCTTTTCTGAGAAAGATCTGAATATACATTTTTATAAATTTTCAGATTGTGAACAGGTGACAACTGAAATTTTGCCAAATAAGCGATCATGAGACATGTATGTACATGGCAAAAATGATCATGCTTATAACTTTGTTCCAGTTAAAAGTTTACAGCTTGTTCCTCCCTCACATATTAAGTAAAGGCTATTCTATAAAACCTCGAACATTTCACCTTCAAACATTTGACTTAACTCCAAACTCACAGACTTCCTTATTCTTACCACTTACCTTTTCTACTCTTTGATAACTTGGTGTATATATATAGCCCAGCTATTTAAGTTTCAGTTATGAAGCCATTAATAAGAAATGTTTAAATCTGAGTATAAACTAATTATCCCAGGAGTTTAAAGATCTTCTGCTTCATGATTACTCAAACATTAGATGGGCAATAACCACCAAATACCAATTTCCTCAAATTATAAAAATTGCAGATGCCTAGTATTTGGTTGTGTATACTATTTAAAAAATACATCAACAGAAAAGTTTTTGAATGTCACTAGACAATGAATTAAGCAAACTTTTATTGAAGCTTAAATTGTGGTACAGAAATACATTTCAACTGATTTAAGTCCAACACCATGAAGAGAGAAATTATGGCACCAAAATTTTCCCTCCTCTATCATACACACTAGGATTAATTTTGATTACTATTCAATCTACAGTTTTAATTTTTCTAGGCTTTATTCCATACAAATTTGTGCAGTTTTCAACACTAGATAGAAATCTTAAATCTATTAGGAAAAAAAAAAATCAGACCTCAAGCCAACAAATGTCATCAAATCTACTGGGACACTGTTCAAGAACAAAATCCACTTTGAGCATTGGTCCTCAAAACAGTACAAAACATTAATTAGGTACTGTATGCTAATTACAGAATCAAACTGATCCACTGACTGAAAGTTTCTTCAATGAAACTTTGAATCAACATGCTTAAAATAAAAGTCAAAATTTGTGTTCCAACCACTTGATTTCAAACCAAGCAGATTTTATGTTTAGAAACACTAAAAAAAAGTGTTTCATTTATAAATACGGAAGGAACAAAAAAACATCACTGCAACAATCCAGAAAGAACCAAAAAAAATTGTGAGGACAAGAATACAAAATTTAGTCAACGTTGTTGTTTTCTCAGCTGCTTATCTCTCAGTATTTGCAAATATACCTAAAAGATGCCAACTCCTCAAAGCCTGTATTTTTAGTCATTTCGCAATGACGTCTGCAATTTTGTCTCATGGACAGCATTCTGCTTCACTGTCTGAATATCCTCAACGGTTCTCAGTCTGGGAAGTTTCACTTGATCCTATGAGACCATGGTGAAAGGAACACCAGGAAGTCAGAACACTATCATAATGCATCACACAAAGTCAAAGAACTTTAAGTCCTAAGATGACACAGACTCCATTTTGAACCAAAGTTTATGGAATACTATGAATGAAAATTATTGGGGATAGCTGTTAAAAGCAAGTGAATCATCTGAGCTGACGTACTAAATCCAATACAACCTTTATCTTAATTTCCTTGCTAATAAACTTAGTGATAAAAATTCTTTTATACAACTACTTAGCAAGTTAGTAAAGGCATGGTACTCATGAGAAGCTAATCTCATTAATGGGAACACAGAATGGCATACAGTTTCTGGAACAGTTCTGCCAGTATACCTTAATATAAATTTTGTGTCTTCCTTGCTAAACACCATGTTTATTTTGGTCACTATCTCCCGAGAGTGTCCATGCCAATATAAAAAGGAGGACAAACTCCTTTGACCTTAAAAATAAAATTAAGCCCAGGGTCCATTCCCCTTCCCCCTCCCGGGTATAAGATTAGTATAAACCCACAGTGTAACAGTATATTGCTTTATTGTGGGGGAGGGGTCGGGAGGCAAGACACCATGGCAAGAAATGAAATCAATTAAAGGAAGTACAGGTACAGGAAGCAATGTTGAAACAGTAATACATAAAATGGATAACGGCAATCGTTTTCTTAAGAGGACTTGACTCGTGGAAGATAAACTTTAATCGCTGTTGCAAAAAACATCTGT